>VXAD01012520.1:1138456-1772694 GCA_013399195.1 Dicrurus megarhynchus
CCCCGCACCGGCTCGGCGGGCGGGTGAGTCCGGGCGTGAGCACCGCGTTGTGCCAGCATGGTAACAACTCCCTTTACAACGAGACCAGGGAGTGCTTCTGCCTTCCGCTGCTCTGGTGCCTGTCCTGCTTCCCCGGTGCTGGTCCTGAGGGAGTCACCAGCCCTCTTCCCCTAGTACGCTTTTCCCGGTAGAAGGCTCAGCATGTTCTGGGATGTTGCCATATCTCTGGTACAACAATACTACCATACAGAAGGGGAGAAGAGGAGGAAGGAAAAAGAATTTTTCGCTCTGCTTCTGCATGAGTTTCATTATGTTGATTCTAGTTTTCCCTCCTGCTAACTTTCCTCATTTTCCTACCCACTCTAGTGTTTTGCTGCTTACATTATAGCTTGTACCTAACAGCACAGCCTGGGGTAGGTGCTTGCATCTTGTGCTCATGTGGAATCTATTTAAGACCCTTTGTGGGGCCTCATTCCAAACTATGTGCCCTTCAACCTAAACTCTGTAGCAGGAGTGAGTTTTTGAGAGAGCCATTTAGATTCTTGTAACACATGGGAAAGTTTGGCAGCATTGTAAGTTGCGTGAAAAAAGCTGGGGTTGTGTTGCTGAATTAGGTACAGAAAAGGTTTGTGTGTACTTTGCCTTTTTTTCGTGTCGTACCTCGCGCTGACAAGGAAACCGAAGTTAGCAGAGCGGAGATATGTGATAAATGCTATTTGGTGGCTAAGCCAGACGGCTTGCACTCGGATTCTGGAGGATGAGGGTCTGCTCTCCCTGATGCGTGAGGATTAATTGTGCCGAGCCGGGCTCCCAGCGGGCGAAGCCGTGCGGCGGAGCTCCTTCCCGGGTTGCGGAGCCCTTTCCCGGGTGCGGAGCCCCTTTCCTGATTTGCGGAGCCGTCTCGGGGCGGCGCCAGCCTCCCAGGTAAGTGCTGCTCGCTTGCGCCCTGCTTGGGCTTTACGTTGCAGGATATCCTCGTAATAGCACTGCCGAATTCCGTTATTTTTCCTTAAGGGACTTGAGAATATATTTCTATGACCTAATCTGCAGGCAAAATGCCTATTCTTTAAAATTTAGCTTGTAGGCAGCAATGGCTCTAAAACTTTTTGAGACTTTGCGTATCTGTAGGGATTAATCAGAGTAGTGTCTTTAAGGCAGCTGAGCTTAATCTCCCTTTAGTGAGATTTGGAGTGCATAATAGAAAAAAATATTCCCTGCATAATTCTAATAAAAGAGAGGATCACTTATCCCTTCTGGGACACTTCATTTCTGGTTGTAACTGTATAAATCAACAGAAATCACATGAATATTCTTGGACTCAGGTGGTGATCATGTTATAAATGCTTTATTGTGAAACAGAGGTTAGGATAAAATGCAGTCAGAAGATTGAAATGAAGCTCTTGGATACCGATCCTCATCTGTTAATGTCTTGCACTGGGTTTTAATTTATGACAGTTAACAGTCTAAATAAATTAATTCAACTGAACAGTCTCATAACAGCAAAGAATCTGAATTTACTTCCAAAATATATGTGGAACAGGTAGAATCCTGTCTCCAACAAAGAACTGCTGATTGACTGAATAATAGCACAGATAGCGTTACTGTTTAAGTAAAATTCTTGAAACCTAAGGAGAGAGCAGAATCTATTGAAAACAGTTGAGACTGAAAGCAAACTTAAGTGTTACAAATTCTTGTATATTCAGAAAAGGCCACTGCTAATTAATCATTCTTAATTATTGAGAAGCAAGGAAATATAATCTCACATTTCCCCCCTCAGATTTCTTTTCTGATTAGCAAAGAACTAAAATAATCTGAACAAGCTAATAAAGTCATCCAGGAAGTTGAGCTCATTTCCAATATTAGAATAAATGCTTTACCGACAAAAGAGGTGAGTTCATAGGAAACTTATGGCAAGCTTTGTTTTCCTAAATGTTCAAAGATTTGTTTTTCTTTTTCTAAAAGCACAAAAGAAGTGATGTCTTAGTGGTTAAATCAAAACTTCCATCATTACCTCTAAATGTTTTTAGCAAATTAGGAATGTTGGGAGTAAAGCCTACTGGCTTCTGCCTGTGCTCAGAGAAAGATCCTTTAAAGGGCATAGGTCTAACTGGTGGATCTTTCAAGTGCATGTATTAGTTTGATACATAGGTAAAGGAGGATTTCCGTATCAACTTTCTAAAAGAGCTGTTGAGATGTGGAGTGAATATTGTAATAATATGATAATACTGGTCACTAAGCATCTGTCTGGAAGCATAATGAGTTTTTACCCTGTATTCTTCTCTGCAACTGGGGGATCTTATCTCAAAAGTTGTTGGCTCAATTTTGCATCTAGTCAGGTCAGGTGAATTTTTCCATATTAAGTAGATACAGGTACATAAAGGAGCACATGACTTCAAATGTCGTGTTAGATGGAGATAAGTCACAGCCACCACATCCAGTCTAGAAGTGTACTGTGGGTCTCCTTAAGGTTTTAACGAAGGCTGTTGTATAACCAAGGGATCATTAAGAAAATATGTGTTTGCACAGAACCATTACCCACCAGGTATCCACAGGTCAGACCTGGAGTTTAGGTAGCAGTCACATAAAAAAAAATACGTGGTAATTTGTATTGCCTTACCTATAAGGGCAAAAGGTTAATAAAGGATGATGCAATTCAAAATTAATAAGAAACAGCAATTTTTAAAGTGTCTGCACTGAGTGGAAGATGTTCCAACTCTCTTTCTCTGAATTCCAGCATTAGAGTTCTGCACTTCTGCTTGTTTTTCCTACAGTGCCAGTCTCTTGTAGAGCTCTGCTGTTTACCTTGACCTGCTAATTCTGTTCTGAGATTTTAATGCGTTATATCACATTCTATATGACAGGAAAGGGAACTTCCCCTTTAAAGCTACACATACTATGTAAGTGGAGTGGGGGTGGAGTCACTGCTTGAGCAGGCTGCATAAAAGCCTGCAAGGCGTTCCAGCTGCCTCAGACTGCAATCAGCATGAACTGCAGCCTGCCGCACGGAGTGCTGCTCAGCTCTGCGATGGAGGCACAGCGGGACAGGTTGTGCCTGCAGTCTCTTTGGGACTTTGTCACCGCAAAGGAGCCACTGATCAAGTCACCGTTTTTTCCAGTGCTGTTTTCTTTTACAGCATACATGGCTTTCTGTCTTCCATATATTGCACTGGACTTTTTAAGCATTAGACTACCAGACTTGAGAAAATACAAAATCCAGCCACAGAACTATCCAAGTCTTGGAATGATGGTGCCTTGCATTATTCAAAGTGTGCATCACCACGTTGTTTTGATCTTCCCGGTGACATTTCTGCACTGGTACTGGAGACCCATGAATCTACCAGTGATAGCTCCGGAGCTGCCTGAGGTCCTGCTGCAAGTAGCAGTTTGTCTGCTGCTATTTGACTTTGAGTACTTCCTGTGGCATTTGCTTCATCACAAGGTGCCTTGGCTCTACAAGACCTTCCACAAGGTGCATCACAAGCATGTGTCGACGTTTGCCCTTACTACACAATATTCCAGTGTATGGGAGTTGCTCTCGCTGGGATTTTTTGCTGCTATAAACCCACTGCTCCTCGGATGCCATCCTTTGACAGAAATGATTTTCTTCCTTGTAAACATTGGTTTGTCAGTGGAGGACCATTCAGGATACGACCTTCCGTGGTCAACTCACCGACTTGTGCCTTTTGGATTGTACGGAGGAGCACCACATCACGATCTCCACCACCTGAAATTCAAATCAAACTATGCTCCTTACTTCACACACTGGGACAAACTCTTTGGGACATTCATGGAGTCACACTCTAATTAAGAATATTTACCTGTGGATGAACTCTTTTTTTTTTATAGACTAAACTGGGACATTATTTTTTTAAAGATATACAGAAGATTGTATATTTGAAGCTGCCTATAAAAGCAATAGCTATTTATAACAAATCCTCTTAATATATGTGTATTTGTATGTGCACTTGGAACTGCCTATGCTAAGTGACTGCAAATGAGAAAGTGAATATCTGTTGCTTAAATTTGAGTCAAAGGTTTAAGGGAAGCATTAAGAGACATTCTCTCTCCTTTCCTTCTTTCCAGCTTTCATAAAGCATGTATCATATTACTGTATGATGTTTTATACATACGCCAGAACATTATCTTACTGTCGTAGGATGATTTATGATGTAAACAGAAAAGGTACACATCATGGATTTTGTGGAGTTTAATCTGCCAGAGAAAATTATTGCGCAATGATTTTGTGAAATACTGCTGCCAAGCCAGGGTGGTTGGCTAACGGTTAAATAATTTTGATATTTATATTTTCAACTGTTATGTACTGTGTCTTTTTAATAGAGAATAAATATGGTCATTTAAAAAAAATCATACTGTGTTTCATTTTATTAATTCCTCTGTTCATATTAGGAATAGGTATGGTTCCTTTTGCATAGGTGTCATTTACTTGAATTATAGAATCATAGAATTGTTTAGGTTGGAAAAGATCTCTAAGAGAGAGTCCAACCACTACCCTAACACTGCCAAGTCCCCCACTAAACCCTGTCCCTGAGTGCCACATTTACATCTTTTAAATACCTCCAGGGATGGAAAATCAGCCACTTTCCTGGGCAGCCTGTTCCTGTGCTTGACAACCCTTTCAGTGAAGAACTTTTTCTTAATATCCAGTCTAAGCCTGCCCTGACACAATTTGAGGCCATTTCCTCTTGCCCTTTCCCTTGTTACCTGGGAAAAGAGACTGACATCAATTTCAGTTTCAGAGTTGCAGACTTTTATTATTAAAATATTGTAATATTATTGCAAAAGTGAACCATTTCCTTTTTCTCCGGAGTCATATGTTATTTTAAAATAGTTTTCAATTTTGTAGAAACGTAATATTGAAGAACGCAGTTTAAAAAGTCATAGTGAAATGTTATTATTATTTTATTTTTGAGAAGCTTGAATAATTTTCACTAAGTGGCCCCTTAAAAGTAAGCATTGGTCCTTCACAATCATATAAATTAATTGTTACTTGCATGCAAAAAACTAGCAAGGAATATAAACAGAGTTTCTACAAGTAGATGGTTCTTTCAAACAGATTTCAGAGGAATAGAATCAAACCTTTCAGGATCCTAAGACACAGAACAAAATGGCTATGTTTTGCTAGAAGAACATTAAATACAGAAGATCAAAATGTAGTGTCAGAGAAGTCGCACTGAAAAACTTAGGCATGAAGAGATAAGCAAGTCTTTGATGTCTCATTCAGCAGAGATCCACTCAGATGTCTAATGTCCACTACAAAACATTTTAATGCTTGTAATCATCTATCCTGTATTACTAATAATAAACTTCCCAGGATAATGATGGAAACAGAGAAAGCGCAAATAATGTAGAAAGTGTGGAAAGAACACTTACACATCATCATCCAAAAATGTCTTTGTCCTTATGTTATGTCTAGAGGGTTGTGTGACCTTACAGAGGCTGTTTGTCCAGTAGAAGAGAGAACCCTTAGTATTTCCAACAATGTGAATTTATAAAGGGAACAGCACTTTGAGACATGGCATCTTTTTGATAACAGGAAATAATTTTCATAAACATCTTCATGAACAGTAAAAAATGCTGCAATCTTAGTGCTTAACTACTCCTTCTGGTCTCTGGATATCACAGAAGAGCAACCCTTCTTTTCATGACGCATACTTAGAGCAAAAACTGAGTCTTAACATAATACTGGAATCTGCCATTCATCTATGAGAAAGAATCCCCAGTCTTTCTGATGATCGTAATCTTAAGTATTTTGGTGTGTTCTAGAAAGAGAGGGAAGTATTCTTTCTTTTGTGCCAAATGCAGGAGGCAAAAAACATTTTCTGATTTCTTTGAGCTGTTTAGCCATTTTGAGATATCCCAAAGTTATCCTTTCAGTTCTAGAAATCCCTCCTAATTCAGCTTGGCAAATTCTGAGCATCTGGCAAGGATAATCTGTGGTTTCAATGAGTTATACCTTATACTGTATTTTATAACTGTACACTATAACAGTCTGTTTCATGTACTGTTGACTCTCTGAGTAAGCAAGGGTAAGGCTAACTGGGACTTGGATGTGTTGCTGTAGGCAGCCTATGAGCAAAACCCACATGAAAGGTTGTAACTAAACTCATGGGGATTATCCTGCTTTTTGTATGAAGCTTAAGGGTTGATATAGTACTTTACTCCTGGGGAGAGTTTTAGTCAGCTGCAGGCAAAACTACGCTTCGTATTGTCAAGACAAGTGAGATGATTGTCTGATTTGGCATTGACAACATAGCCTGACAGCTACTGAGGATGATCAAACTGGCAGTGGAAGGAGGCAGTGTGCTGAGCAATGATCCTGCCTACTCCTCTCTCCCTCACATCCTCAACATTTGCATCATTTCAGACACACAGCAAGAATGCATTTCCTCAAATATGGAATTTCCCCCAGATTATAATCAGACCTGGAACCTCAGTTTAAAAGCTCATTATTGCAAGAACTTGGAACACTCAAAAAAAAAAAAAAAAAAAAAGGTTGTTAAATGAATATTTGGCTAATACATGCCTGGATCCCATACTAGAAATATCTGTATTTCGTCCTCATGACATAATCCTAGCATACATTTTCCCTATTTCTCCAATGCTTTTGAGGGTACCTTAGGTTCTAAATGCTGAGGGATTGAATCCATTTGCATGTTGTGTGTACTTTGAAGTGCTTTCTGTAGCAGTGTGCTTTAGTCTAAGTTTAGTTGTGCATGTGAGAAAAACTCATGAGCAGAAGACCCAAACAATCACATAACTTCAGGTCTTTGCAATTCAATGAAAACATATACTGGAGATATAGCAAATAAGGCTTGGGTTTTTTTCCTGTTTTCACTGAAAGCTCAGCATATACTGTGCCACTGAGTGTGAGAGGACAGCGGGTTCTGTGTATTGATAGTGCTGAGATTTTAAAACAGGATTTTATAGACGTTACTTCCTATATTTGCCTTTCCCCATGGTCTTTACCACAAGTCTTTACCAGACAAAAGGAAAGGCATGACACTCGCTTGTAAGGGTTTATGTAAGAAAACCAAACCAAACTTTCTCTCTTCTGTTCCAAAATGCTCCTAGCTTCCTTCCTCTTTATAACGTGACGAGTTGTTCCACATAGACTTCCTATCTAATCTGCTGAAAGCTAAACTGTGGTCTTTTGTGAATAAATAGAGGGTATTTGCAGAGATCCTTGAAGCTATAAAATTATTTTTTTTGCTGTTGCTATTGTCCACTTTATATCTTCAGAAGAAATAAGATTTTATGCATTTCTCTATCTTAATTCTTAGGCACACATTAAATATTGAACTCTGTCAGCTCCTGTGAATTGCAGGAGTTCCCAAATTCTCACTGGCAATTAAGTCCTATACTTCTCTTGAAATTTAGTCTGAGTCTTTCAAATGATACCCAGTTTGGCAATTTTGAGATAACAGTACAACAGTGTAAAGGGACAGGTTTTTACTCAGTGGGTGTGTTTTTAGTCCTGCTGTAAAGTGGGCTCCTCATGTGCTTCAGAGTGAGCATATGACACTTAAAACCATGCTGAGTCAATATTCAGCTCTGGAAAAGGCCTAGTCCTCCCTTATGCTGATCAAATGTAAGCATTTTACAGGGGAAAGCCTACAAAGTTCAAGTCTATAACTAGGATTTCTTACGATTTTTTATTTGAAAAAGAATCTGTATCATTAATGGATTTAGTGAGTTGGTTAATCTAGTGTGTTATGTGGATTAAATGAAAAACTAGCATCTCTTTGGGTAATGCTATGTCTAAATTAGTTTTGAAGCAATTTGAGATGACAGAACATGTAATTGTCATCTGTTGCCTCTCAAAAGGAGGGACTCACTCTGGTGTGGCTTTATCTTAGTGGACTCAGCAGTCACTTCAGTTTCACTTATTCCTTCTTTCATGCACAAGTATTAGGCTTCCACTATTACCTGCCTACATCCATGCAACCCTTTTTGAACTGGTAATGGTTCTGTATCTGAAAAAAATCATCTGTCTTGGACTCTCTGAAAATATTAACCCCCACTGGATTTATCCTCAGATTTCCTCGGGGGAGAGAGCGACTGAAACGTGACCCAACCCTCACATTTACATGTGAACCACGTCAAAGGCCCTGGCTTTGCATGCTCAGATATTGACGCTGGTCCTGCATTGCTCAGTACAATCCAACCTGAAATGTCTTTGTAGCACAGCCTGGAGCTGTGTTTGCAGCATGGTTTTCTTGTAAAAGCAACTGCCAAACAATTGTTTTCCAAAACTTAAATGTGTTTCTAATTTATGAAAATTTGAAGTTGTTTACTGAAAAAAGTCCCACACTCTCCCCCAAATCAACCAGCACAAGCATTCCAGGCTTTAAAAGGAACAGAACCAATGCAGAGGGCCCTTTAGCTGTGGAAAATGATGCTGAGTTTTAATTCTTCTTTTCAAACTGTCTTCTTCTTAAAGAGAACATTTTAAAAGCTTACTAATCACCTCGTCTCCCAGTCTGGAATGATTGCTGTGATCAAGGCTATAGGTGTGGGCAGGGGAAGAAGAGAAAGGAGGATGGGAAAGCACTTCCATTTCTGTCCCCTGGTGCAGCACACACTGCTGTCAGGCACGGATGGAGTGTTGCACTGATATATCCTTCCCACCAGAGCACAGATGCTTTCAGCCCTCAGGTTCTTACTGCTGGAATGGTACAGAGTCCACATCCCCACACAGCCTTTCCTCATTGTTATCTCTTTCTGTCTGGAAATTCCCACAGCAGCAAAACACGGTCACCTGCAAGAGGGAACTCCACCTTTGGTCAGCAGAAATGCAAATATATTTTTGTGTCATCAAGCATAGGATTAAATTAAAAAGACCTACAGGCACATGGACTGGAGTGCCTCTTCCATGCTCAGTTTTGAGACAGCAGGTTTCATTTGTGGAAAATCAAAAAGCCAATAATCCAAAGTGGATGGTTAGTAGTCCAGGCAGGCAGAAATGTGACTACTTTGGTTTCTGTCTGTTGAGAGAGACTTCAGTACCACAGACTTGTGATTTAAAGGGATGTGGAAGGATTTGCTACCTATACTTCCAGAGAGAATTTAGATGGCACATACTTTTATTTGTCCTCAGAACTAAGCAGCAAACAATTCAGGGGATTAAGTAGTCCAAAATCTAGGATGAGCTATAGAAAAACTGTTTTTAAGGCATGCAAGATGCACGCTCTTTAACAAAAGAATATGAAAAAACACTGCTAGAAATTTTATTGGTGTCCATTTACACACCTTTTCCGTTATTCACAGCAGCTGTGAAAAATTACACCCCTAAGAAACAAGACACATGGGTAATTGCACAGCCCCTTTAAGGGGTTTATTTACAAAACTTCCGGAACTAGTCTAAGTAGCTGAGGCAGTGGAATTTGTCAAGCTCTCTAGACAAATGAACTTGGGAAATGGAGTGATTTAAAACTGCACAAGCAGCTCCCCTGACACTTGCAACTTACAAAACCTGTAAGATCAGAAGTGGCCTTCTCAATTAAGCTTACAGAAAAAGCAAATTCCCACCAGCTGCCTTCCCTCTGTTTTTATTCTAGCAATCTCCACTGGTGTTCTCCTTTCCTGGTAATGCCAAAATACTTCTCCTGAGCAGCTGCTGGCAAACTCCTCTCATCCCCAAAGGAAACTGGCTGAGTCCTGCCAGCTGCTTTGCCAGGTTTGCCATGTTCTTGGGCAGTCAGATGATCACTCCCAGGTGCCTGCATCACTTGAGAATCTGTAATACATTGCACACACAAGCCCTGCTGCAAATGGAGGCTTATCCCTCACAACCTGTCCTGGAAAGCTATGTCTGAAAAGCCAAGCTCTTGGTCTGACCCTTCTCCTCTTCTATTCAGCTCCAGGCAGGCTATCTTCAATTTCAGGTATTTACTCTCAAAGTCTTTCCCCCTGGGGGTGGGAGAGCCTCTGTTACCTTCCCACCTGCCTCTCTAGAACCTATTTGAGAGGCTCAGACGAACAGGGGAGAAGACTTTTCTGTCCTGACTCCTAGTCCAGGGAGGTCTTGGTTTGGTGCCCTGTGCTCACTGAAGTGACCTGAGCTCACGTTGGACTGTGCTGTTGTGGTGCTGGGGGAGCTCAAATCCTCCTGTGGTCTCCTGGCTGGGTGTAAGTCAAGGGCCAGGTGCTTTGGTGAGGAAGCTGGGCAGGCACGGGTGGTGAGTGAGGGGAAGGGGCTCCGCTGGGGCTGGGACGGTTGGGTCAGCAGGGCTGTGCTGACGTAGAGCTGCAGGATGCAGCCTTTGAGGGTGTCAGAATTTCTTGTCAGCAACAATTCCGGTGCCGTCAGGCCTAACCCAAAGTTAGAGCTTCAGCACAGTTAATAATGGCATATTAGCTTTGCTACTACTGTGGCGAGGAAAGCAATAGGTTATGTAATTACTTGTCCGTGGGTTTGATTGTTTCCAGTGTCCTTTCTCTGCTCCCACAGTTGTGGCTCATCATTGATTCAGCTGAATTCAGCTCATTCATCTTTGTCTGGTGTTTCTGGTGACTCACCTGTGGATAGCTGCTTTTCCAGTTTATGACATCTCCATTTCGTATTATGTAGCAGGCCTGTTTCCTAAACCAGAAAGCTGAAGTAAAATCACTAATTTGGACCTTGCCGCTGGCTGGTGGGTAACAAGTCGATGTAGCAACACTCTTCTGCAAGTACCACGACTGAGAGTTTACTATTTTGTCTGATCCTGATGCTATGCTCATAACTAACCCCACTTCCCACCCCCTTAAACCTGGGCTCTATGCCTACTGCTCTGCTTCCTTTTCTTTCTGGAGATTAATTGCATAGTTTAGCCAATATGCTGTATGCATTTTTTTTGTTTCTCTTTTTGTGACTCAGATTTGTATCTTGAGTAATTGAACCACTTTTCAGAAGAAGGAATTTCATTTCCCTCTGCACTTGGCACAGTTTGCAGAAGGGCACTGTTAAACTCTGAAAGCTATGGACAGATAACAAAAGAGCAGAGCATGTAAAATATGGAAAGGCACATGCACTCAGCCATAGCAGCACAACAAGCTGATTCTCTGTTTTACTTCCTTTGTCTATTGAACTTCAGCTTACTGCTTCGCTGCTTTTCTTTTAGGCCTCTTAATCGTAGGGTACTGGGATAAATTAGTGCTTATGTACTAGCATCAGTCCTGTTTCTAGGAGTTAGCCATCCTGCTAGATCCTAATATTTGCATTTAGAACTAATTCGATTACTATTATTTATTTATAATATTATTTTGAAACCCTGACAAAAATCTAGATGCCAGGAGCTATATAAATAGAGGAAAAAAAACTGTCTCTCAAGAGGCTAAAGTCGTAGTGTGGGCCTTCTGCATTCAGAAGTTACTTAGTCCTGGCAGCTACAGTGAAGTCTTAAACCAAGACTGAAGAAATCTATAATGTGCTTTTTGTGAAAGTTTATTTACTTCTTTGTTAGAAGAATTTAATCAAAACTTTCTCATCACAGATGCCTAAGTTTGGCTTGTCAGTAGCTGGTTCTTTCAGATACCTGAAAAGCTGATGTGAATGTGTGTTATCTACAAAGCACTAATACTTAAACAAAACAAGTAATGTGGCTTTTTAATTTTTTTTTTTTATTTCCTAGTGCTGCTATTACAAACCTTGATTATTTAATGTAGGTGTAGCACCTACTAAGCTTCCAACTGGCTATGGCAAGGAGTGGGATTTAGAAGTTTGTTTTGCTTCTGGCAATGTACATCAACAGTGGTGTAAAATCCACTGTTGAAACAGATTTCCAATAATTATGCTGTTACAGCTGTATACTTAAGGTAGTTCTGCCTTTTAATGTAAAAAATCCTGACAGTGGCATAAGAAAAACAGCAGGATTCAAGTTTGGAGTTAAGTCACACAAAGGTAGCTGGTGTTCTGTCCCACTGCCTTTGACAGTGGCTCTAAGGGTACAACTGCATTTTCATTCTGCTTCAGTGGGAATTCCAGGATGAGTTTATTAGAGATGGATGTGTGGCACTTCTGGTGATTGTCTAGCAATACGTTTGGTGATTGTCAGCTCATGATCGTGAATATATATCTCCATTTTATTTCTATATGCAAACATATACATATAAATATTATTTATTTTTATACATGTGTGTGTGTATAAATTTCCCATTCTCTTTTCTTTTGGTATTTACATACATATATATAGAAAACTATGGCATGTAAGGTGTGGTGTGGTGTAAGAAAGCTGGAGATGACGACAAACCAGAGTCACGGCTGGTAGCTAGAGACAAACATCTGCAGAAAGGACCATGGGGGAGCAGTGATGGGGAGATGTGGGCATGCATGCTCAATCTCAGGAGCAACCTAAGGGTTTTCCCCCCCAGGTAAAGACCAAGACAGCCGAAACTTGTGTGGTAGTGATAGTGTCATTTTTCACTCAGTTTCAGAAGGAAACAAGTTATGCAACTGCAGCTTATGTCAGAGTCTTCCAGTAATTTGTGAGCTTGTTGCACAACTCAGCACAATTGGTCAGAGCAGGAGAGGTCCTAAGATATTAAGTGCTCTCACATTTTGTGGAAATCACTAGCTGGACAGAAGCAAGAGGTATTTGCACCATTTTAACTACCCATTAACGGGAGGAAATGACCCTGGTTCGCTCTGTGTGAAAGCAGTGTGCCAGCCCTGCGCGAACATTAACTGCAGCCTGCACTGTCTGCTCCCCAGCTTAAGGCCAAGAAAGATACAAGAGAGATGTTTGGGGAGGTATACGTGTGGGGTGAGCTCTGAGGACATGAGAAAAGAGTGAGGATTTTGTGGGACAGTACAGAAAGCCTGGAGGTAGCTGGAGACGCTGCTGCGTTAAGGAGGGCCTGGCAGAGATTCTGTGGTTTTTGTGGTTGTAGTGTTTATATAAAGTCAATAATGCACGG
Source organism: Dicrurus megarhynchus (assembly GCA_013399195.1). Taxonomy (NCBI): domain Eukaryota; kingdom Metazoa; phylum Chordata; class Aves; order Passeriformes; family Dicruridae; genus Dicrurus; species Dicrurus megarhynchus. Next base: position 1,151,375 of record VXAD01012520.1, read on the forward strand.
GAAACAAGGATTTACAGCTCACAAGCAGTTTCTTTGATTTGAACTACGCCCACTATTTTTCACTGAAAAGAGTGACAAAATCAGGATCCACTTCATGATCCCAACTGAGCAGTTCTCCAGAAGAAACGTCATGATTAGCTCAGCAGTGTCACACTTCTTCACAGGAAGGTGAACTCCAGGGCCATGACCCCTACTTGTGGAGAGCAGCTCCTGGTCAGTGCTGTAGGAGAGGGAGTGGTTGCAGACTGACCACAGGGAAAATTGAGTGGTAGGAAGATTGGAACTAATCCTAGGAGGTAGCTAGCTTCAGAGCCCACACGATTTTACAACCAATAATGGTAAACAAAAAAGCAGAATGTCAGCAGTTCTAAGTGAGGGCACAGAAATGATGTGATTTAATTGCATGGATGTGTAACTTTCTGGGTTTTTAATACTCTCTGACCAAAAACTGTTTCTGATATCATTATTGTATATCTTTTTCCTAGGTCAATCACTTCTTTTTTAATTTAACTAGTTTAGATGAGTTTAAGACACAAGATTGCATGATAATAATGTAAGCCAATACAAATTTTGGGAGTAAAGACATTAATTATCAAATTAAGTAATCTTTTATGAGAGGAAAAGTACTGCACATTAAGTGGATATGAAATCAATGTAAAGAATTTTCTTAGAATTTGCAAATTGCTTTTATTTGCCTTTGAAAATTACCAGCCCTCACCTCATCCAGCTCAGCACTCCCAGTTCTGCATCCCTATCTCCAGAAAGCCTCCTTTCACATGGGTGGTTCTAGTTCTTTCCCCATTCTCCCTTTCCCCTCTCCCTCTCCTACATCTCTTAGTACTTTCTCAGAGGGGGAAAAAGTTCTGTAGCATATCTGAAAATGGAAACTCCAGCTGTTTTTCTTCTTTTTTTTTCCTTAATATAGTCTCTCTTTAGCATTTTGGTATCATCTTGACGAAGTGGCAGCTGGCTAAAGCATTCTGTTACCAGTTCCAGGTTGGAACAAGCTGCGCTGACTTTGTTTGAGCAATACTCTGAAAGCATTCCGAGCCGCCCGCAGGTTTTGCATTGATCTGAGTTGTGTCATCCTGGCTGATATAAGTGGTTTTGCCTCTGGAATTGAAATTTTTGGGGTTTCCTGCCCCTCATTTTGAGTAGGCCCTAATCCTTTCCTCCAGGTAGAAGCTTGGTTTTGGCTTGCAGCATGTCAAGATGAAGTTTAAACCTCCACTTCAAGAAAAAGGAAGTGCCGATGAAGACTTCAGCAATGTTTCCCAAGGGCCAAAATTAACATCTGAATCTGGAAGGGTGGGGGAAAAAAGCTTACTCAAAAATAAAAGGATCTGAAATATTTTCTGGGGTTTTCTCAACTTTGTAATGCAAAAGGGGAATAACAGTCTTTAAGGACAGAGAGAGCAGAATTTTTCTTGTGGTGAAGTGGGAGTTCCCTGTTCACGTGAAATCCTAGGTTAGCCCTCAAGCAGCATTAAAAACAATAGGACGAGATCTGTGGCAATAACTAGTGAAACACCGGCTGGGGTTAGGTATCTCCGCCTTTGCAGCAAGGAAAATTGCTCTGTGCTGAATATTGATATTTTTGTACTTACAGTTCTCTTTCTCTTGGATGCTTTTCCCCTCAACCTTCTTTTTTTTCCTGATGCCATGCCACTCTGCAATGCTAATTTTACCTCCAAAAGCTTTCTGGTTCTTGGTCAACTTTACTCTCAGGCCTCCTTTTGAGGAAATGAAAATTGAGAGGAATCAGAAATGATGTTAGTTCACGACTATTCTAATCACACACTGAGAAAATAAGGCAGTGTCTATCAGCACCTTTCCTCTATCAGGATTTTGGGAATCATATTATTAGCCACTGTCAGTCTTTAATAAAAAGAAAAGGCTCACTCATGAATTTATACTTTTTAAAATTTTTGGATAGGTTATAACATTTTACAACATTTTTTTTTCCTGGAAATTGGGATAATTGAAATATTTTCTTGGAGCTAGGCAAAACTGTAGCCAGTTCCAAACTTTACTGTGGTTGTTAGGTGACTAGACTTCATTTGATTGGAAATGTTAATTACTGGTCCCCCAGGAAGCAATGAGCAACACAGATGCTAAATCTTAGCCATAGATCTGTGCAGAATATATTCAACTGGTGTTGCCTTCATCTGTTTTACTTAATAGGATGCAGGCTGAGCAAGGCGGAAAGGAAAGGATTCAGCTTTGAAGAGGGTTGAGCAATGCTAATGATGGTCCAGAATTGAAATGAAGAACGTGTGACTTGTGTAGGAAACCTAAGCGGTGCAGATAAAAGATTGAGAAGAAAGAAACTCACAAGGAGTCACCTAGTGATGGACTTGCTTTCTGTCTAGACAGTGAAGCTGCAGATTTATCACAGCATGTGCCTAGCATCCATTGTGACCTCTTTCCCTAAGGGCTGCAGAAAGAGAGAGCCAGTCTCCTTGCTCCTTTCCTAGTCAGGTGAGCTGAGGACTAAGCAACCAAAACTGCTCAATACTGGGACGTATCAGCTAGGTGACATGCAAATATTCTGCAAGGAATTAGATGAACTACATTTGTCTAATATAAGAATTTAGATAAATTACATTTATGTAAAGCTCACTCTGGAGTGAAAACAGAAAGTGAAAACAGACTTGTGATTTCATTGGGATGCAAAGCTCTGGCACTTCGTTTCAAAAGCACTTGCTAAAATATCTTTTTGGGTTTTGTTTTCATTTTTCCTTTTATCCCCCTCTATACTTTTAAACTTATCCCACCCTTTAAAGTTTTCCTTACCATCTCCATACTGCTCCTAATGATGAGTCCCACAGACTCTTACTCCTCTGCCCTCGCACTGTTGTTCTCCTCCTTAACTTGTGCTGTTTGTAGCCTCGAGCTCCCGGACCCGCCGTGTCTGTGGCCATAACTCAGCGTGTGCGCAGGGAGCAGCTTCACAGCAGCTCGGGAGGCAGGCTCGGGGCTGGGGCGCAGCACAGAGCTCCGGTGTCCCCACCCCCCTCTGCAGGGGCAGCATCTTGGCCTCCCTCTTCCAGGGACCTCGTGGGAAAGGTGCCCAGATGTGCAGAGCTCTCTAGAAACAGCTGGACACGGAGTAACGCTAAAATCAGAGCTTTCTGCGACTTCAATGGCCTCGCTTGGAAAAACAGTCATTTGGAATCAAACCAAGTGGGATATTTTAAGTTCCATTTTTCAAGAAGGAATGTTACATAATCTATTCCTTGACATTTAAAATTTTTATATTGATTCGAAATTCTAAGTTTAATTTGAAAACAAAATTAAAAGCACTTGCTTTTGAAAAATGGAAATGAATCATATAGGATTGTTGCTTTAAAAATTTGATCTTTCACTCAAGCAAGAATAATAGAGAATTCCTAATTGTTTTTAATAATCCTAATATGCATCTTTTGGACAAAACTTTAGTTTTCATTCTGAAGAAAATTGCCTAGCTTCTGTGTGATCATTTAACACATGACATCATCTCTGGAGGATATGTTCTTGTATTTTAACCAAAAAAAAAAAAAGTGTTTTCCTTTCTTTCTTTACATTTCTTTACTCTGACTTACCTTTTGGTATTGTATAACAATTAGGAATGCGCACAAGACATCTATTTTTTTGCATATTATTATGCCTATTTCATCTAAACCTCATAAGCTCTTCCTAGTTGCACTACTGACAGTGTCTATTTTGGTTTATTGGGTATTTTAATCCTTTAATTTATTTGAATGGATGATTTGATGTCAGGAGGGAATGAAGAATGCAGTCAACTTTGAAGGTGCTGAATTACACTGAATTTACATAAAGCAGATGCTGAAAATGATGACATTTCTGCTACTGGGTTCTCATTCTACTTGAGACTTATTTTGGCTTTGTGGATTATCTGGAAGCAAAGCCTGTAAATGCAGCTTCTGTTTTCTAACAGTATGAGCAAAACCCTGCATCCTGCCACTCCTGAGAGCAGTTGGTAGTTCTGCAGTTTGCAGCTGAATCATCCCTGTGTGTTTATTTTACAGACACTCTGAGGTTTTTTCACCCTAATTGCTGTGGGTTATTTCACACCCCGGAATTATTTTGCCACATACAAAGCAATTTAATTCCTGCTTGCTTAAATTGCTTAAATCCTGTTCTGATTGCATGTCTTCTAGCTTGACAGGAGTCATAACCATAGGTGCTAGATCCTATAGAAAATACCACATGTAATTCAGAATTGAGGCTAATTATTAGTTCTTTACTGAAGAGGTCACTAAAGCTTGTATGAGTTTGGTCTACAAAGCTCTTTTGTCGAGCTCTGTTCTTTGCTGAAGGCCAGTGTAATCCCTAATTGTGTATCCCACAAACAGGAATGAGACTGAGCAAAGAATCCCTCAGTAACATGCTGGGCAGGGCTCGACTAAAGAGATGCAGGACTTCAGCCTGTTGGAAATGGGCTGAAGTGGAGGGTGGCCTGTAGTTCAAAGGACTTAAAAGTCACATAGAGTTCAGCAGCCTGGGACACTGCTTTCTGCAGAAAGCACAGTCAGAAACAGAGCTGAGATTCCTAATGGTGCTCTGCAAGTTTAAAAGATGTTTTGAATGTGAGACTGAAGGAAGACAATGTGTTCTGGCATCACTGTGTTTTATTTTCTTTACAAACAAAAATATCCCACCCCCCAACCCAAAAATAAAAGAAAGGAAAAAAAAAAAAAAAGAAAAACAAGCTTCTGTGAAGGCAGATTGAGTACCTTTGGATACTACTGTTTTCCTTAAGGAGGAAAGAGACAAAATCCTGATGGGTTATTTCAGTTGGGAAACCAGCTGAACCACAGGGAATGTGGAGCTGAAGGAAATCATGAACAGGGAGCAGAATTGAGCACAGTGCAGAGGAAAGGAGGCTGGAATAGCAGGGCTGTCGGATGTGATTTATGAGGGAGGAAGACGGTTTAAGGTGAGCTGTTGGATCCCCAGAGAGGCGGGGGAGGAGGCTTGTAACAGTGGATTACAATCACTTACTGCTAAATTACCTAAGACAAACTTGTCTTTATGACATGGATGCCCACCAGGAGGAAAATGAAAGTATATTGCAACAGTGAGTTATTTTTGACTGCTTATAGAAGGATTTTCTCACTTAGAGGTTAGAGATGCATACCTATCAACTCAGCTTAATTAGAAACATTCCTCCTGTATATTAAAAACTTAAAGGAGAACACTAGAAGTTATTAAATAAAATAGATCAGCACCATCTTCTTATTTGTCCTCTCCACTAAAAACTCTAACTTCCTTACCACCATAAAACTCTGACTTAATTGCTTCCTGGAGAAAATTTTGATACTTTTCTATCTTCTTATTATAAGAAATACGGTTTTTATAGCTCCACACTAATTTATTGTTCCATAAATCATTGTAGAGCAACAGTAGATCTCTGCTTGGACCTGACACTAGGCCCAGGTGTGCCAAGTATCTTCCCAAAAGAAGCAGTAGAAGACTCCTATAAGGTTTCCATTGTACTTTGCTTTTGAGATGAACTTAGAAATAATGACAAGGAAAAACAACATATTTCTGATAAAAAGTATGAGATGACTCATTTCCCAAACATTACTAGACACTGGCTAATAACAAACCTAGCAGCAGGACCAGGAAATTAACTGACTTTGTTGGGTCAACTAGCCTACAACATTCCTGCTGATATTCAAACAGTGATATAAAATATAAATACCGAGATGCTTCTGTGGAAAAAAAATTCTACTGCTCCCACTCCCTAAACAGACTCTTTCCATCCTCACACAAAGTCCAGCTCTCAACCCACTGTCTGTATACGTTGATTTTTAATACTTATTTTATATTTTAACAATTAGAACAGCATCTCAGTATGTATCTGTGCAAGTGGATTGGGATAACCATCTTCTTTTTGGGCTTCTGAAAATCTAGGTCAGAGTGTATTCAAACTCTGACTGATGTAATCACTTCTGGTGGCAGAAAGTCTAATAGGGCAAAGCTATTTGTACTTGAATGTCAACTCAAATGCTTCCCATACTGAGGGTTTTGATGTCGTTCCTTCTCAAGCAGCACAGATAATGAAGAAGTCTGTGACACAATGTCTCCATTGTACAAATGACTCCTGGCACTTTGTCTTTTTATTCTTGCACACAGATGAAGAGGCCGCTTGGCTTTCCAGCAGAGAGTGAACTGCATCTTGCTGAAGATGCAGAGAGAGCAGAAGGGTGGAGGAACAACTGTGTGTGTATGCTGGAGGTCCCTTTGATTATGGCACCGTGAACATTCATGTGGTGTGTTCAGCCTGCTTAATGACACCTTCTGTTTCAGTTACTACAAACATTTGACTTCAGCTCAGGCCCTGAAACCCATCAGCTCTCTGAGGCTGGCACAGAAACAAGAGCTCCCTGAGGTCTCTAAGTGCTATTTGAAACTAGCCCTGCTGTGAGCAGGGGGCCGGACTAGGTGATCTCTACAATTTCCTGCCAGCCTCCAGAATTACATGGTTTCTTCTGTTTCCATAGGGGCGTGAGGCAGCCAGGTTAATGCTGCTTGTGCCAGGGTAACTAAAATAGGTGGCTTCTGAATTTTCTCCAGTTCTCTGCTGCCCCCCAGTATTTTTCACCCTTACCTGTGCTCAACCTTCACAGTTGGAAGAGGAGCAATGAACCCCAGCAGGACCCTCTCCCAGGTACAGAGGCTTTCATGTTACTTTCTGCTAGCAGGGAGATGAACTTTTTTTTAACCTTGACTTAGTTCTTCATGCAGTTACAAAGGTGGCAGGGGCTGCTCCCCAACAGGAGTCCTGCCCCCTTCCCCCTGTTCCCTTGGCAGTGTGAGGCGGTGGCATCACGCTTCCGTCTCTTTGGTGATGTAGTTGAAGTTAGCTCTGCCAATTCCCTTCCCCCAGCACCTGTTGTGAGGTCTCTGACCCTTTGAACTTGCTTCAGTCTGTCAGCAGAGTGTGGGTAGGGCAGTGAGCATCGTCGTCTCAACCGGAAAGTGCTTCCTGGAAAGCTGTGATTCACTTTCTGGGTCTGCTGTCATGATTTCCCATCTTCACTGCAAGCACAGGAGCACCAGACACCCACTCAGCCAGGAAGGGGCCCTTCTAGCAGCTGGAGTGCATCAGTGCAGGGGTCTGCTCCAAGTCCCCAGCAGCCCAGGGAGCTTTGTCACAGCTTTGGCTGCTCCTGTGAGATGGGTGGGAGTGGAGCTGAGTGTTGGGAACACCAGGAGCATCCTCTTCAGGGGCACCAAGCAGGAAGGAGAGCAGCTGTGAAATTTGTGCTGTGCTGGGGAGGGATTCAGCATTCAGAGCCCAGATCAAGAAGCCTGTCTGCTGGACATGCTGTTAGTGTTTGTTTGTTGTCAGTGTCCAGGAGCTGTGCTGATGGATGAAGACCTCTGTTGTGGCTGGAACTGTGTAAACATGTGGTGCCTACAACATCATTCCTTCCCCTTCTCACACCCCCTCCTATACAGTGTGTGCACTGGCTGTAAAGCATGGGGCAACAGGAAGGCCCAAGCAGTTGGAAGAAGGTAAGGAAGCAGTTTCTTATCTGTGTACCATGGAAAAAGGGTTGTGTGTCCTTGGAAAAGGACAGCAAAATGCTTTTTGCTCCTGTTTAATGGGTACTCCTTGCAAGCATGAGTTTTTGCAAGAGGTGCCTTTGTGGTTCCATGGTGGTGATGAACAGACTGAATGGTTCTGGGAGCTAATCCTTCTGTGTTTGTGGACAGATAGGCAGCAAGCAGGAAGGCCTTGAAACATAGGATTAAGAGCTTCAGTTTTGTGGGGGGGGCAAGAAGGAACGGATGTGATGGAGAAAAGGTGAGAGAGTTGATCTTTTCAGCTGCTTTCTAGGTGAACTGAAGCAAGACAAGACTGTGCTTGATAGCTCCCAAGAAAAGGACGTTGCAATACTCGACATGACGAGAATGTGGGTAGGATTTTTGGCTGGTTCTTTGGGGCAGGAAATGTCATAGAAACAACTGCTGTGATTTAGCTGTGGGCTGAACCTGAAGACTCAAAGAGAAGCCAGTGTCCAAGTCTCTTCCTTTGGTTTTGGGTAGAAAAAAGGCATAGTTTCAAGGGAGGAGACAGGAGGATAAAAGGAATTAAAAGCTGTGTTCAAGATGCAAATATAGTAATATTCTTTTTGCCTGCTTGGGAACACTTTGCAACAAACATCTGAACTTCACTATCCTTTCATGATAGTCCCTTCATTGTTTATGAGCATAAATCAGCCATTTGGTGAGCTACTTACTGAAGGTTTCTTCTTTTTGTTGCCAAAAGCAGAAGTCCAATAATTAATGTTGTACTTCTAGTTAGCTTTACTGAAGCTGCCAGTTTGTAGTGTGGAAACAAAAATTTCTGTAACATCTAATGTTATATGACTGGTGATGTGGAGTATTTACATGGGGTTAGTTGGGGAAGTGGTTGCTAGCTATGGAAAGCACGGGGGAAAAATAGGGGTTTGATTTAGATTAAAAGCTAAGCACGTCTGGATAAAAGTAAATGGTTGGATTGGAGCTCCTATTTTACAGGAGATTTTATAACTCTTTGTTAAATAGTCATGCCCTTGGTCTGCATTGCAGTTCATTGGCACACTAGCATGGCACATTCCTAGGTGGTTTTATTAGGAACCTGCCTTTTAACTAATTTCCCTCTTCTATTATATTTATATGTTACTCCCTCTTCAGTTTTATGTACATTAGATTTCGGATTGCCAAAAAACCTCTGTTATCTAAGTCGTAAAATTATGAGAACAGATAACAACACTTAGAGGTAGAGGATAGAAACTGGTTTTCAGGGTGTGCCTTGTACATAAAGGAAAAGGAACAAGGGATGAAAGGAATGGATACCAAAAGTCAGATATGTTGAAAATAGACTATGGTTAAAATACTGATTCGTAGGAATATAGAAAGTGTCAAGAACTTGATATGCAGGTGGATTGAGCAGGCTGATTTTATAACAAATATTTTGTGTTTTTCCACTGAGGATAAAGTCAAAAGCAGAGGGAAGAGTTAAACAGATCACAGAGCATGAGAAGAGAGTTTAGAGAAAACAGTGGAAATCATAGATGAAGACAGAGAGTTCTGGACTACACTGGAGCATCTCCTTCCCAGTAATGAACAAAACTGAGACTAAATGTACTTCTGTGAACCCCCAAAATTCTGAAAAAGGCCGTGTGGTGTTTGAGTGCTGACTTTCCAGTTTCAAGTCTAAAGCAGGTGGGTTTTTATGTTTAGTTTTATAACATTTTGTTTCCCTATGTTTGATCTGATCAAATATAATGAGTGAAAGTGATTAGAGTGTCAAAATGTACCATAGGCTATTTATAGTTTATCAGATACCAGTCAAGGCTAAGATGAATCAGTGCTGAATGATGCAATGACTGTCTCACTGTCTTCTTAGCAGGGCTCAATTTCCCTTTAGCAAGGGCTTGTCTCCCTCAGACACACTGCTGAGAGGATGATCACAGACAAACATACTCTTACAGGAAACTGTGTCTGTTCTGTAGGAAACTTGGAGGGAATTCTCTTGGGTTAAGCAGGCTGTCTGCATCTCCTATATTGAATACCCAGCATCATCTTCACCATATACAACACAGGGGAAAACATCAGTCCTTGATTTTTATTCAGAGGCAATTATTGTGATTTTATAAAATGTTTAAATTGTTTTTCAATGTTTTAGAACCTAAGTGTTATATTTTTAAGAAGATTTGTTTTGGTCAAAGCATAGAAGTAGGTCTTGTAGCCTGGAAGTTTTTTCACTTTCATATTGGATTTGCAAGTTTGATTGTTTGTTTGCCAGGTGCATTAGAGACTTCTAGAGTTCTGACAGATGGAAATGCAACCACAGGCCTGGACGGCTGGGATGTTTGCACTACAGTTCGTAGATTTTCCCATATGAGAAAATCCCTTGTAAGCCCAGGAGAAAGTCTGGCAATTGAAGTATGTGGTGTTGTCACAGACATACCAGCTCATGAGGTAGCAGCACGTGTGAGTTGTAATGGTGTGAAACCGAAAACATCTGCTCAGCCACAGGTGAGCTGAAACTTTTCTTTCCCCTCATCTGGTGCACGGCTGCCAGGCAGGCAGCTAATCCCTCATGTTGCTGCCAGAGGAGATGGCTCCCATGTCTGGGTGCCATGTGGGTTAGTCCAGTCACAATACAAGGAAGGATGATGACACGAGGCAGTAAGATAAGGCAGCATGTTTGCTCCTTTCCTGTGCTGGAGAGCAGAGCTCATCAGAGCAATGATGTGAGCACACTTCAGCAGTCCCATGGGTGATTCTCTTGCCTGCCATTTCTAGTGGCTGGTAGGAGGGAGGGACAGATCCCCTACCAGTGGCTGAGGGATCTGGCTTCCTTTAACCTTCTGAGTCTAAACCTAATTTCCCAGTTGAATATTTTGTACTGATCAGTATTAGACTCAGCATGTATAATTTTTGTTGAATGATGATGAAGTCCCATTAAGTGCAAAGCACATAACAAAGGTTGAATTTTTATCCAGATATTTGAGTTAATTTCTCATGCAGAATGATGCACACAAACACAAGAAGCAACTCACAGTGGTACAGGTTAACGTTAAAGTATAAAAAAAAAGTGTATCTTTAGACATGTTTAACCTGAACACTTCATGCAAACCACATTGTAGGTAAAGCCATTTGTTATAGAGATTGGCAAATATACCAATAGAGACTCTAACCTATATCAGCTCAGCAACCACAAGGAACAATGGAACTTTGCATTGCCTGTTTTTATTCTAAGATAAACGGGAGAAATTACTGAGCCACACTATCAGAGTAATTTTTTTCAGTTTGACTTCAGAGAGAGCTTGACTATAGAGAGAGTATTCCGTTTGGCTGGTTTCCTCTGATGACAGTGTAGCCTCTCTACTGTGAAAGGAGAAAATACCTTCTGTAGGAAAATATGAGCATAAACCCACAGAATCTGATGTGGGAACTTTGGCAGGTATAGCTCATAAAACTACATCTAAATAGTTTCTTTCTTGGTTTTACCCTGACTAGATTATTTACATACTGTGCTGCTTTTATGTTAATTTCCTGCTATGGTTTTTGGTGCACAAGCTGTAGGAGTTCTTTTTTGAGAAAAAATTCCCAGTGGTTCATTTGTGTCAAAAAATTCTTCTGGCCTGCACTTGAAGATAGAATATACAGTACAAAACAGTGAGAAATGGCTGTTTCATGAGCAGAATTTCACAGCCTGGTGCTCCTCTCTGTTAAGCACAGCTCTGCATGGTTTGTGTTTGCCCTTTGGCATCAGAGCACCTTGGGAAGCACAATGTAGGAAATTAGCTGCCTTGGACCTGTTGGTGTTGCTTCCATGTCCTGCCTTGTGTAAGCTATGTCTTGTAATCAAGCTCAATTTTCTCTTTATTTTAGTGTTATCTTTTAGTGTTAATAGGTTCTGGGTTTGTGGTTTAGTAGGTTACTGTAGTGTTAATAGGTTCTGGGAGGGGAGCCTGGACAGTGTTAGGTGTGAGATCTACGACCGTTTTCAGTGTGTGGGAGTTAATGCTCCAATCCCAGGCAAGGAGCCAAAAAGGCTGTGGCTCCTATGTACACAATTAATGTAGGCAGCCCTTGGAGAGCTCCTTGTAGCTCAGGGAACCTGAGATCTCAAGATCAGTGCAGTTCTTCAGAACATGGGCTTGAACATACCTGCAAAGGGCCTGAGCTTTAATCCTGATTTACATATACTTCAATCCTGATATGTAGGCTGTTTAATTTTCTTTCTGCCCTGCATTGTCTAAGATTGCTACACACTTGTCTAAAAATAAAGTCTCCACTTAAGAGAGACAGGGGTGTATCTTGGAGAAGTGACCAGTATATACCAGTGACCGGTATAGCTCGATGCCTTTCTGCTCTTAGGCCACTGGCCTCCAGGAAACCTGTGTCATTGTTTCACCACCCTCACTGTAAAAAAAACTGTCCTTATATCTAGCCTGAACCTGCCCTCTGTTAGTTTAAAACCATTTCCTCTTGTCCTATCACTACATGCCTCTGTAAAAAGTCCCTCTCCAGATCTCTTCTAGCCCTTTTAGGTACTGGAAGGTGCTCTAAGGTCCCCCTGGAACCTTCTGTTCTCCAGGGTGAACAGTCTGAACTTTCTCAGCCTGTCTTCATAGCAGAGGTGGTCTAACCCTCTGAGCATCTTTGTGGCCCTCCTCTGGATTTGCTCCAAGAGGTCCATGTCCTTCTTATGTTGGGAGCCCAGGGCTGGACACAGTGCTCCGAGTGGGGTCTCATGAGGGCAGAATCCTCTCTCTCAGCCTGCTGGTCCTGCTGCATTTGATGCAGCCCAGGACATGGTTGGACCTCTGGACCATGAGTGCACCTTGCCAGCCCATGTCCAGGCTCTCATGCAGTAATTAATTAACACTGTACAATTCAGTCTGAGAAGAGCACTTGGGAAATGGAAGGGGTGGAAGTCTTGAAGGATTCCTGCAGGGAACATTGCTTATGGATCTTATGGCTGCAACCCTAGTCTATATCCTGGGGTTTAAAATCTTTTATCTTGTAAGAGGACATCACAGTGTTGTGCACCAAAGCAAATGTGACTGGTGTGATTGTACCAGTTCCCAGTCTCAAAGGGGTCTTACCAATTCCAGAGACTTCCCTTGTTTTTCAGTCTTTGTTACGTTCAGCATGAAAAAATGTAACCAAAGCTGCTTTTTCCCCTTTCTATTGTTTTTCCTATTTTGTCCTGATGTATATTAGATGATTCTGGCTTTTGGAAACTCATGTATTTAAAAAAAGAAATGTACGTTTTTCTTTCAAGAATACAAATAGTTCAGTTTAGTAATCCTTTTGTGGTTTTTTGTGGGTTTTTTTTTCCAAATTAAACATTCATTCCCAAAATCTACATGGGATAAAAAGCAAGATTAATTTTCTAGTTGCTGCAATGTTTAGCTACTATAGAACCATAATTCATGATAGTCAACAATTCTAGTTGTATTTCAGCTATGCCTTTTCCACTTTATTATGTTGTTTTCCTTAAGTACCATGCTAGTATTGAAGATGTACTGTAGTGCTTCTTACTACTAAAATTTTTTCAAGGATGTCTGTCATACACACTCATTTCCTATCCTGAAATTATTGTTCCAGAAAATTTCCCCCTGGTGTGTTTGTCTTAACTATCACCCTTATCTTACAGTTTCCTAAGGGTTTTAGAAAAAAAAAAAAAAAATTGCAGAAATAACCCTTTTAGGCTAAAGATATAAATATTTCCAGAACAGATTAGTAATAATGCAGTTGTCAAAACTGTAGTGTCTCACAAGTAAAGTCACAGCTAAAAAATGCAAACCAAACAAGCCCTGTTCCCTAAAGGCTGTTTTCATTTAAGAGAAAATGCTCCTCATTCTTGTATCATATTTCAGATGTGTATAAAAGAGAGGATAGTGCACTTGGCAGCTGAATTAATTCTCCTGGATGCTCCTTATTTTGGAGAATATCACCCATTCCAGTACCAAAATTACTTCTTTTCCATACAGATTTATTGTTCCTTCAGCTTTGTTATCAATAATTTGAAGAATTGTGAAACGGGTTTTACCATTCTCTCCCAGAATAGCTCCTAGAGAAATGTGGTCGCATCCTGAGTCTTCCTTTTGCATCATATCCCACTTCTTGACAATGGAATTCTGAGCAAAAATAGAAAAATCACCCAGTTTGTCTCAATGCAAAGAGCTTAACTATTACTTAGTTCAAGCTCAATGAATAAAGCTGTATCTTGTGAATGATTTCTTCAGCTGACGTCGTTTTTTTTCCAGCTCACAAGTCTTCTGGTTTGCATTTTATTTATTATTATTATTATTACTGCCAGTATTAATGTAATGCCAGAAAAATGTAGTTACAGAAGAAGGCTCTGTTTTGACCACAGCACAGAGTAAAAGGTTCCTGCTTCACAAAGGTTGCAATTTAAGTGTAAAACAGCTGAAGTGTCTGGAGGACCCATGTGCAGAGACAAGAGGACAGCAGTAATCACAAAGAGGGATGGGGGTCTTTGTATGCAAATTGTTTTCAATATTCTGTAAGTATCACAGCAGGGGGAAGGTTTTAAGCATGAAGAAGAGTAATTTTCATGTTGCAAATATTGATGTAAAGATCCTCCAAGTTTCAAGTGCAAAGTGGATATAAACACAAGAGCAGAAGTTTAAAATGTAAAATATAATGATTAGGCAACAAGCATGGCTGGCAATGGAAGCTGTAATCTGACCTTGATTTTGTATGAGAAATGGTGAACATAAATGGATTTTGTTATGAAAAATATTGAAGGGGAAGGTCAATAGTCTCTACTTGATGTGCTACAGCAAAGTTAAAATGCAGAAGACTAAGAAATTTAACAGAGGAAAGAAACTAATTTTGAAATAGGATGGAGACTATGTATCAAATGTCAAGAATGTCCTTTTTTAGGAGAAAGACACAGTGGTAAGATGACTACTTGAAGAGCGAGACTTAGATATGTAAAAGGATAACACCTCTTGGTGGTGGTGTGCAAGAGGAATTTACAAGACTTAGGTATAACCTCAGTCTGAGGACTTAGGGACAAGCCAGTGCCAGAAATAGTGAAATTAATGTTTTAGTGACATCACTGCATCTTATTCATTGTGCCTGCAAAAGGATGAAAGACATTCAGAAGGGAATTATGAGTTCTTTTTTAGGTTTTCCTGGGTTTGAGAAGTAATCTTAACATTCCCAAGAAATGTTCGACATATGAAAGAAAGTTTTGTTAGGACAAAAGTACCTGGTGTTCAGGGGTGGATCTGTAAACATGGGAGCTGAACTTGTAAATCTTTTGGTTTACTGGATTAAGGTATAAATGGAGAAGTGGAAAGGATTGTGTATTTATGATCTTGGGAAACAGCTGACACTGAAAAGGGATAAGCATCAAATATTGGTTTAGAGGAGAATTAAAATCCAAACTTGCTTTCACTGTTGGGTTCAGGAAGGATGGAGGTGATGGATTGTTGCATGAACAACTAATTTTAGCAAGGAAGAAAGGAAGCAGACTACATAGCAATTTAACCATTATAAAAATAAGTAACAGCATTTGTCGGAAGTGTACAATGTTTTGCTAAACCAGCCAAAGTTGTTGGAGAATAACACACCTAGACCCTGGTTTTATTCAGCATTATTGGGTTGCCTAATAGGATATAATACTTGAAATAATGTAAGGTTGATAATAAATAAAGGGCTTGTCCTTCAAGCATAGAAATAAACATTGCTTCAAAGTAACAGTTTGATATCAAAACAATATAAAAACCTATAACCCAGTTACTTTTTAATAGCTTTGGGACTCTTAACAGCTTTTTTTGACCTCCAAAAAGCATTCTTGCTGATTGTCCTCTTTGCTTGATGCTGGTCTTGGTTTTGGTGTAATTGGTTATTGATTTCAGTTGTTGCAAAAACACTATTTGGGGGCTTTATTTTTACATCTGGAACTATAGATAACTCAAAGTGTTAGTATTACAAAACTTGAGAAGCAAAGGCATCTTTGCAACATTTCTAGATGAGGCAGAGTATGGATTTAATAGTTAATATTTTTAAAATTAATTTTATTTATAACCTTACTGTATAATTTATAATATTTAATGTATTTTTATAGTAGAAAATTAATTTTAGTAATTATATTAATATAAATTGATTCTATTTTAGTAACATTTATATTAATATTGTACTTTATAATATTAATATTTGCATTTATTTTAACAAAATAGTTCACTTACTGAGGTTTTAATTACTAGCTGCTAGGCTTGGTGAGAGCAGAAAATATGAAGGGCATGTTTTACAGTTTAACTCCAGAAAAACATAAGGAGAGAGTTTAAAAAATTTTTGTGCTGACCCATCTATGACAGGTAAAGGAACAAAAAATAGCAAAAATTACATTTAAAAAGTATCCTCAGAAATTATGGGTGTTTTGGGTTTTGTTCATTAATGACTTGACAGGAAGTCTCCTAGCATGTATGTTCCTTCATTCAATCATTTTCTTTCAAGTGCAGTACAAAAGCTTGGCTCAGGAAATATAATGGGGAAAATGTAATCAGCAAAGTGAACCTTAATGAGGAAGTGAAATTATGGTCTGAATAGCATTTCTTTCTCCTTTTTTCCATGAATGAGACACCATTCTTACATCATTTGACTAAAGTTATCATTGACATCATTGTACAAGGGCATGAGGTAACCCTTTTCCTGCCCTGTTGCTCGTCTCTCAGAATGCACTCTCAAAAGTTGGATCTGCTGCTGTACTTAGGTGACCCTCAAAGACTGCCCAATTCATCAGGTACAGCTTGCCCCTCAAGCCTGTGTTGCTCATGTGGCAGAAGGCTTTGAGCTGGTACCACAGTGGGAAAAATGGCTTACTCTAAATTCAGTTGCAGATGGTATACCCGTGTTAGAGCTAGGGATTGTCTGTTGTTTGAGATTAGGCTTAGCATTTGAGGCTGGAGATGGAGAGGAAGGTTTACTCATTGGAACTATAGAAACAGAGGTGACTGACTGCTTCAGAAAGTATTTTCTCTAGGTCTGGTAGTGACTAAAGTGCTTAATCTCTGGTTATGGAGATGGGTAAAATAGTGTTTTGGTTAGAGGTCATTGAAGAAATCATCCAGAGAGCATGTTTTTGTGCTGGATGTTGTCAGGTAGAGTGGGATCTTAAGCAACTGGAAACAAATACCTTATGCTTGTGTCTTGGAGATTTTGAAATATCTGCTATGTTTATATAAAACTGTGCTCAGGGACAGCACTTGAGAAAGTAGGGCTGGGAGAGCAAAGTTTGTTATTGATTGTTATTGTAATGCCTATGAAGAAAAAAATGAATACTTTGTTCTCTGAATGCAAATGTCTTTCATTGCTTTCTCAAATGTTAATTCTAGTTCAAAAATTCAAGGCAGCTTTAGCATCATGTAGTACCTCAGTCAACTGCAGAATGAAGTCTAGAAAGGGCCTTGCTGTTTCATCACGAAAAGTTTGTGGTAATGCAGCAAGACAGCTTCTGTGGCCAGTAAAGATTGTGCTGAGTTCAGGGCCTGCTGAGGAAGGCTTAGGGTGGGGTTTTGGCTTAGAAACAGCCTTCCAGCAAAAAGACCCTGAAAACAATATTAGCTGTCTGAGACTATAGAGACTGCAGAGATAGAAATGAGAGCCTGTGTTGCCTGCCATGTTTCAGACACTTGGAGATGGCTGCACCAGGCATAAGGGTAGGGTTTGGGAGGATCTGTCACCCTGGTGGATTTGGTTGGGACGATAGCTGATCATTCCTTTTTAGCTGAGTGCACCTAATGTGACTCTGTTTCCACCTGAGCTTTCAATGTACTTAGATGTCCAAGAGTTTCTGGAGGATCCAGATAACCTATGAGAGAACTATGAGTGATGTCTAAATGCAGATCAAACCAATCTGCTTCATGAACATCATCCCTACAGCTTAAGTTAACTCTTGAGTATTGAGCTGCCTCAGCTTGTGCAGCTGGACAGAATTTTCTTCATGTCCATAACTCACATATACTGTGGATTTCAAAGTGCAGGGTCTTTTTCTTAACAAAAGAAAATGTTAAGCTTTAGCTTCTTCTTACTATGATCCTTGTTTCCTGTCAACCCTGACATTTCTTGGGCATCAAAATTTCACCAACACAAAAAGCCTCTGAATATTTGTGGGATATGGGAGTAGGAACATATTTTCACATGTAGAAGGACCTATGAAAGTGGCAGGCTAATCCAGTGAGTGTCTGCCTGTGTGGGAGGGAAGGAAGAGGCTTCCAGTGTGTGGAAGCTGCTGTAACTCCTACAGAACAAGGAAGTTTCCCAAGTTGTGCAACTCACCGGAGATGATGAGATTTATCATTGTAATCTTCACAGCCAAGGCTCTTGGAGGACAATCTAGTAGACAGTTTTGCTTCCACATTGGAGGAGTAGCATTCCTGATGCTGAAGTGGGGCTCCAAGGGACTTTTCTCTCATTTTGAGAATTTTCAGGAATAATTTGAAGTAATTTGAATTAAGGTGAGAACCAGCCTAGCTAGATATACTGCAGCAGAATCTCTGTTTAATTTCAAATCCATTCTTGCCATATACAATTTGTTCCTTTGAAAAATAAGTCCAATAAATTCACTATATTTGAGAGGGCATGAGTAGGATTACTAACGTAATTGCAAAATACACTTTTTTCCATTTCATAAAATAAAGCAGAAATTCATTTCTGCACAGGTGAGAGAGGAACCTCCTTCTATCGAAGGATTTCTTTCTGTTGGAGAGCTTGCCTTTGCTGGCGTTAACAGGATCAGCAGCAATGTCTCTTCTTTCTGCAATCTAGAAAATGTTAATTTCCAGTATGAAACTGACTTAATATTACTATGCCAACTTTTATTTTTATGCCATATTGCTGTTAAAAGATTTGATGCTTTCAATTTTCAGAAAGAACAAGCCTCTTGCTTGAAACTGCAATTTTAGTCCTACCAAGAGAATGCTTCAACAAACAGTTTTATTATTCTGATTATACCCTCTCTTCACGAGGCTTAGCTATAATTATGGGAAATCAGGGAATTTTTCTGCTGTGGAAACATAATAATAACTTCTGTTAGTATTTTTAGATCTGCTTTGAAAATGTAGTTATGACTGTTACTTTCAAATCTCACACTAATCAGATCTTTATATGCTGGGAAACTCCTGACTGACAGAGACAGCCAAAATCTTCTCAGGGGGGTAGATCAATTTGCATGTTCCTATGCTGAGAACGTTGGAGGTTTTCAATTTTTTTTTTTTTTTTGTGGTGGCAAAAAGAGGTTCAGCAGAACAGGAAAAAGAAAAGGAAGGCTGGGAGCAGCAAAGTAGAGTTTGGGATGAAATAAAAGAAAGTTAGGGTGTTCTGAGAATGAGATAAAAGTAAAGTCAGTTTTGGATGAAGACAGTGTTGTCTTTTTTTTTTCCTGCATTCATTTTGTCTCCTTTCATGCCCTCTCCCCTGTGCCTCGAGAGCCCCTTGCTGCCACCACCACTCACAGGCCTATCCCCCCCTGCAGCTGCCTGGTGCCACCACCATTTCAAGCAGCAGTGACCACAACTGAGTTCTCCTGTTCTCTGCACCTATTTAGATGGTTGTTTTACATGACTGACACTCTTGGTCAGCACCAGCCTGAATGAAATATATGGATTGGGACATACAGCAGGTCGGGTTGGCCCAGTGATCTCCACGGCCCTAATGAGAACAAGCATCTCAAGTGGTCAGGGATCAAAATGGTTGAATGTGGGATTCAAGTCCTGGATCCCTTCCCTCACAGAGAAAAGCACAGGATTACATGAATATGAATCATCATCTTTCTGTGAGATTCTTAAGTATAAACATTATGACCTCTTGTTTGTCTAAGGACAAAAGGAAACAAGCAGAGGATTTTAGCTTTGGAAGGAATGGGATAGTTAACTCCAACTTTGTTTCAGACTTGAGATACGGGCTGTTGACAAGTTTCTGATAAAGCTGACCTTGCACATTGCTGGTCATATTGAAACCAACTCTAATTCAAAGAAACCCAGGCTATAAATCTCTTTCTGTACAGATAGTTTCAATCCCTTGTTTAACATAGTGTCTTTGAATAACATGGGCCTCTGTCCTGAGCAGAGACAGAGTGGTCACAAAAGTTTGTTCAGTCAAGTGCAGGCAGTAGAGCTGGAAAAAAACACGCCAAAAGTTGAAGAACATGTATTTTGAGAATGTATCGTCAGAGCTGTGTTCACCCAAATGATGAGCACACAGTCATCTGTAGGCCTCAACTGGGCTTCTTGGCATTTTGAGTACATCTTTTCCTTCTTGTTAAATATCTGAATCTCTATATGCATCTAAGTCACTATCTGACTGTTTAGAAGGCTAAAAACAAACTGAAGAGAAACAAGTTTCTTTCCATCTATGAGAGTCTGAAAATGTGCCTTTTGGAAGAAAAGGATGAGAACTTTGCTGTGTGCTGCCTGATCTGTTCCTTCAGCAGAGGTCTGTACAACTTATGCCTGAGCATGTCCTTGGTAGAGAGGTGTCCATCTAACTATGGATCTGTCTGACTTGTTTTCCAGAAAGAGTTGGAAAATATTTAATTTACTGTGTCAAAACGTGCCACTAGTAATAGGCGAACACTTCCTTCACAGAAGAGAGTATTTCTAGAGCTAAACAGATTTTTGTGGAAAGCTCTACTTCCAAGGAATCCAGGAACAGTGAGGAATGTGTGTATCGCGTTTCAGTTGCCTGCAAGCAGAACTTAGGGCTTTCTTCAGAAAATACACAAGGACTCAACCTCCAAGGTCCTTCTGACGGTGAAGGCCATGAATTGGGTTGCCTGCTCTTGTAGAAGCACCGTGGCTAACCTGAGCAAACAATTTCATTAATTTCTTGAGACTTCTGAAATTTAGTTCATCAGGAGATATGCCACAAAAACAGCCCTTAAAATCCTGTTGAGAAGGCCACTGCCAAAAATTTTTTTCCAGCAGGACTCAGGTGTTAAAATTCTCATTGACTTCAATGGGGGCTTATTTTTCAGCTTCACCTCAACACAGCAAATATTCCAGAGAAAATAATTGTGTATGTCAAGTGTTGGGTCTTGGTTTTGGTTGGGTTTGCTCTACCAGGCCAGAGCTTCTGAGCTGCTTTGTGGATTGTTCAAGCAGTTAATCTTTCTGGTCCATCTCTTGACCCCTCCTTTGGCCTTTCCATTCCGGGAGCCAGCTGGGAGGAACACAAGAGAGGACAGGCACTGGTTTGGGCTATTTTAAACCTGTACCAACATGGGCAATGGCAACTACAGCAATTAGCCTCAATTAGTCAGTGGTCAATTAGCAATTAGTCAGCAATCTGTTTATGTGCTCTTCTCTCTTCGTACACAGGAAAAAGCACTTTAGTTCAAGATAGGCATTGTTTAAGCTTCCTAGCATCACTTAATCCTAAAAATATGGAGAAGCACTTCTGCACTTGGGTGCCAGTTTTGCTTTGTCATCTTGGTGGGCATGGTGCCTGTTGCTTTTCAGCTGATTCTTTCCTCATTTGGACTTAGCAGTAATAGACAAAAAGGCTTTGGGACCTCACGCTGGCCTTTGACTTCGAGAATTGTGCAGTGCAAACTCGGTGGGTTGGAAGATGAGAGTTACTTCCCCTTCCAGAGGGAAAAAAAGCATGACTTAAATGTCATGGTAGACCTTTCTGTTTTCATGAACATGTTAAAGTAACCCCAATGAGCTTGATTTTGAGAATATTAGGCAGGGGATAAAAGGCAGGACACTAGTATTGATTTACTATGACTGTGTTTGGCACTTTGTCATACAGATTGATTCCTGCATTTTAAGTGTTTTTATTCTTGGCTCTGAGAGAAGCATAACAGATATTTTCAATACCCTACTGCCATAAAAGTTTTCTATTCTGGGAGCTGTTCAGAAGGCTATTCAAATTGTGTCTATGAAATAAAGGGTGAACAATGTTGTGTTAATATATTCTTTTGCAAGAAAAGGCAAATTGTAGTGAGGGCAGCAAGCTTTTCTCCCTCTTATTTCTGGAGTAGCAATTTACTTAAAAATAATCAGCTCTGCAGAGAACAGTTTGTTAGCAGATCCCTCTCGATAGTAAACTATTGCTTAGTTTTGCAATTTTTCTGGTGATGAATGTCTCACTACTATCACTATCACAATTTTATTGAGAAATTCTTCCTGAAGATATATTCAAGTGCTTCATGTTAGTTAAAATATTATTCATGGGTATTGCTTCTTGTAGAATCTTCCCTACCCTTAAACTAAGTTACCTCCTGGACACAAGGACTCTGCAGGCTGCATCAGTGGCTATCAGAATAGGCAAGAGTAAGTCTTGAGGAAAACTAAGAGTGTAAGTACTGACAGCAAACATTTATTCTTAAATTTTTATTGTGTTCTATTTTTTCCTACTTAGCATCATCAAAAGTATTCCATTGAAGTGTCTCTCAGTTGCAGATGACACAGCTGATGTCTTTATTTGAACTCCTGGTGACATTCTAGATATGATCACAAAGGCATGTTTGTCAGAGGTCTACTGCCTCTACTTGCTTATATGCAAGATCTATAGTTTAGGCTATAGTTTAGGTTTGGATTTAGGCTCATGGTCTCAGGTGTGGTTTAGCAACATTCTTTTGTTTGTTTTCCTCTTGACAAATTGTTGATGCAGAGTGCCACTTTTTCTCAGAAATGTGTTGTGCCAGTCTATCTTGTTGTCTGATTAAGAAACTTGCCTGCAATGTTACAGTGCAGAATCTTGTATTCATGTTCCTGTGGTCCCTGCAGGGCTCATTTTCTTTATGTCAGTTCCACGGTGCTAGTGTCACTGCAAGAACAATGTGTGTATTCAAGACTAATACGTGATTTTTAAGTTAGATAAGATGAATTATTTTAATGGTTTCAGGCAAGCCAGTAACAGCATTCATTCTCAGTGAGCACTGTTATGTAAACACAGCAAAAACTAAACTTTATTGCATTTTCCTATAAAGGCACTGTTTCCTGACAAATTGGATGTCTTTATTTAAATGATAAAGTATATGGACTGTAAATGAACACAATATTTTTGATCAAGTACTGCAGGATACAATTACCTGTGTTGTGACTAAACATTTCAACTTATCAGAAGTACCTATTTCTGTGATGCTTTCCCCAAAGCACAGCAAATACTTGGGGAAGTTGTAGCCAAGTCCATGTATGAACTCCAACTGTGTATTTCAAAGCAGCTTTTTCAGAATTTTTGTTCTTTTATTATGAAGTTGGATAACATATATTTTCCAGCTTGTTAGAACAGTTGCTTCATTTCCAAACTTCCTCCTACTCGTTTGGATGCGTGCCTCTCCTCCGCACACCGTAGAGATGACTGGTTTCCAGTTTGAAGTGGTCTTTTGAGTGGTGATGCTCCCTCTCAAGCCAGTTACAGGGTAAAGTCAAAAGTAAGAAAGGAGACCCAGGGAATTATTTTACGAAACTAATTGCTATCTACATTGGTATCATCTTGCAGGGACATCTGAAAATTGCCAGTTGTTCATCACAGTGTGCTGAAAATCCATAGTGCATTTTATTAAGCAAGTTGAGAGTAAGAATCAGGGTTTTTTTCTATAGTGTTACTCATTGATATGAGCAGAAAAGTTAAATGTGTGCTGTCCTGATGTGCCAATCAATTCAACTGACAGCAGTGGACACCTCGTGGTGCCCTGTGTCAGCAGGGATTACCCAAATGTTAGGGTTTTTTTGCAAGAAACAGCAAAACAAGCGGGAACTAATTCCAGAAAGTACTTGCAGAGTGATCAGCCTAGCATAAACATTCAGGGCAGCTGTAAGTCAAGGCCAAATTCAATTCCATTTAGGAAGCAAATAGTATGATGTCAGAGAAATTTGTACGTGTTTGCTTCATTTGTAGACTTGAAAGATCCAGCCTGCTCCCAGCTGCTTCTTCTACCACTTATCAAATGTTACCAAGTGTGAGCCAAGAGACTGCAATTTGGCAAGTACTGAGATTTAGCAAATGAGATTAATTTGGTTTCAATTTTCACTGTACAAAACCCAACATCCTTTGATTTTAAGATTAATTAATTCTGATAATGAAAGATTTGTCTTCAGTTTGTTTGTCTGACAGATCCTTCATGTCACTCACTGTAATACGTATATTTATTTTCTTCACCAAAGATAAATAATCCAGTACTTCTTGTGAAAATTAGTCTTCAACTAGGGGTTTCGTGTACTTATGGGAAAAAGGTAGGCTTAAAAGATTATGTTTCCTAGAACCAAACAGGGTAAAAAGCCCTTGATCTGTCCAGATGTTTCCTCTAGGGATGTGCCCTTCTCTTTGGGATTTCAACATTTTCAATGAGTCATTAAGTTGTCCCTTTCAGTTTTCAGGCCTTTGTTAAACTACTAAATGTTTCCTTTCTTGGTGAGAGCTGAGTAAGTGGAATACACAGATGAGAGTTACCTTTGCAGTCCAGATAAATATTTATTCTTATAAGGTTATTAATGAGATGTTTCCTCATGTTAGGTATTAGCAATCTAGCACTTCCTTAGTTGGAGTTTTCACTATCAGTGCCTTTGACACCTGCTTTCAGGAGCTTAAACCACTTCTCAGGTATCAGATTTTGTCTAACATGAAGCCTTTAGGTCTTCCTCTATTCCTCTTCTCTCAACTTTTGCAGCTAAAATGCAAAATCCTGACAGGTTTTATCCAAGAAGCAGACATGGATGGATGGAAGCAAGATCAGCCAGTTCATTTTACTCGTTAGAGGAAGCTGGGCCATAGTAAGCTTAGCTGGATGTGTCATTGCATCTCATAGATGTGGTTTTGTAATGGCAAGAATGTTCAGCGGTGAGAACAAATTGCTTTTTTGATATAAAAGTAGCATGACTGCAAGTGGGAATTGGGCAGGCCAAAGCAAACTGGAACTCTTCTTTTTCTCCCAGGAAACACTGCCACCAGATTATTTACTTTGTGACAGATCACCTGTTTATTTTCAGGGTCTTTGTTTTTCAACATGTGAAATGCTAACAGACTCAAACAGGTAAGAAATATATTAAGAATAGGATTGTTTCTCAGAGGAGTCAAAATTAAAATAATAACTTGGAAAAGTTAGTATATCTTTTGAAATTTTCTTCCTTTTTTATTTTAATTTTATTTGAATTGCTTCTTTTTTGCTATGAATCTGTAGTGCATAAAACAAGTTGGCTGAAAGTAGTGTTGAGATTAGATAAGTATGTGTCAATTCATTATTTTTTTTTCCATTAAACATGTACATAAGAGCTCTAAGTTTTCCGGAGAAGAAAGAGTTTAAATAAAATAAATCCAAGAGCTCTAAGCCTTATGCCAACCTGCGTGCCCTAACACATAGGAAAGAATGTGGGAGCATTCCTCTCGATTTATAAGGGATTCCCGTTTCTTGAAACTGAATAGATGAATGGACATTTGGTAATGAGAATTATTATAATTATTATCTACTCATGCTTCCCTCCAGCAGTGCCACGACCGGAAGACATACCTGTAGTTGACTGGTTTCTACTAGATAATGTCAGGTGGTTGAAACTGGAGTAGGCTTGTGGACTTTCACTCAATGAAATATAATAGTTTTGCACTCCTACGTGTTCTGTGTGTCAGCATTTGGAGGCATTCATACTTTCCATTCCGCCACTGAGGTGTTCCAGACCTCACCCCTGCCCCAAGGGCAATTTGCATAGCTCTATGCAGGGTGGTAATTTCACAGACAAATTCTCCTTTCTCATTACGAAAAATTGTGAATCGTCTCAAGTAGCTTGCTGACGCCAAATCCCACTTCCTTGTTCTAGATTAGTCCCCAAAAGGTTTCTTTCTACATCAAGTAGTACCATAAATATGGGTGGAAGCTGTAGTTCTGGTACGTTTTGGAAGGATTTTATAGGTGATTCTGTAAGCACAAAGATATCATGGGAGGAAAAATAAGTTCCTCATGTTAATTGGTTGCTACTTAACCATTTCAGTTCATGTAAAATATGCTGGCAGCACTTCTTTAGAAATGCCTATTTAATAAAAATTGAAGAAGTACATGGTACACAGAGTGGTGCCTTGTGTCATTGCCTTTGGCCACATCTAATGTGAGAGGACCAAGGCTAGAGCACAGGCATTATGTGTGCTAAGGCCAACCAACATGGCAAATTGCAGCTGCACTCCCCAAGAAAGGCTTTCACAGTGGATAACTTCTGGAATAATAATATGAACCACAGATTTTCAGAAGTTGACTGGACAAGGCCTTGAGCAGCTTGATCTGACTTCAAAGCTGACTGTGCCCTGAGCAGGGGGTTAGAGTAGGTTTTCTCCAACTTTACTGATTCTATCAATATGTTAACTGATCTTTTAACTGACTATCCTCAATGGTTTCATGAGATCTTATGGATGAAAATATTCCTTTTTCATAACAGTAGGAAGCTGCAGAAGTGTCTGACCTTCCAGAAGATCCTGTGTTACTGCAGTGAACTTTTAATAGTGGTAGTTTTAACTCCATAATAATCTTTTTAATAATCTGTTATCTCCTTGCATACTGCTGACTTCAGTGACTTCACCTGCAAGATTCTGCTCAGCTGAGCTGAATGTACGCTTGTGTCTATCGCTCAGACGCTCTTTTTGTACTTTCTCTCTATCAGTGAGAAGTAGGAAAGAAGAACTGAAGGCTAAGACTTATCAGCTTAGTTTAAATTCACATCATAATTAACTAGGAAAGGATATCTAAACAGGTCATCTATTTCCCTTCTTAGGCTCCATTTAACTGACCTTGTGAGAGAGGAGGAAGGAGTAGGTTTCAAATGATTGTGAGTTTACTAAGGCTTTGGTGCTGTTCAGATAAGCAAATCAGGGAAATGCGGTGTAGATAAATCTAGTACAGGATGAATAAAATGGAAGAATCAGGTGCTTCATGAACATGTCTTGTCTGACCATATTTTCAGCAAATTGAAGGACAGCAGAATTCAAAATGGTCTTGACAGATTAAAGAAATGGCTAAAAATAGTATGTGTTTTTAAACAAATCAAGCAGTCTGACGCAGATTTTTGTGGGCAACCAGAGTATAAGTGGCAGAAAAAAAGATTGAGGGGGTGAAAACATGAAAAGGCATCAACAGTGCTGCTATTCTGCAAGTGACAAATTCTGGGTCATATAAACAAAGCTTAGGTTGCAGGGAACATCAAGGTTTTCCACTTGACATTAGCAAAATGTTAGCTGCAGCTCCGTGTCTAGTGGTAGCAATATGGCTTTAGAAGGATGCAGGCAGGTTGTAGGCAGTTCAGAGAAGAGCAGTAGCAACAAGGAGTCTTTTAGAATACATGATCTATAAGGAAAGATGTAAAAAAATGGACACTTGAGTTCCTTTGTCAAAAAGGAAGACTAAAGGGAAACATACTGGTCTTCAGATGCATAGAGAGCTGCTTCAAAGGCAGAAGCAGTAGCTTTTTTTCTCTATACCTACTCTAAGTAGGATAGAAATAGTGAGTTTCAGCTGCAATAAAGGAAGGTTTGATTAGATATTAAAGAAATGTAATGTGTTAGGGAGACATATGAGAATTGAGGATCATGAAAGTCTAGAAGATGATTCTCTGGTGAGATTTCAGTCATAATCATCAGAAAGAGCAGTTCAGAGACATCCATTAAGATCCATGTGGACTGGTGATTCTGCCCTAAAACAGGGAGTGCTAGTTAACAGATATATATTAACAAAGTTCTCCTGTTGCTCAATTCTCTACAGTCCTTGGAAAAACCCAGAAGCACGTGGCTGGTAGAGACCAGGGGCACAGATCTGTCAAATGCTATGTGGGGCATCTTTCTGCCCTGTCAGCAGTGCACTGCTAACTTACACTGTGCTAACCTGTGAGCTCCCACTCCCCACTGGGTTCACGTGTTTACCTCCCCTCCTCTGAGCACTTTCAGTTCAGTTCCTGGTGAACTGCTTATTCTGTGCCTCCGTGTAAAAGGAAAGCATGTATAAACTATAAATAGAATTCTTAGTAAACCAGGAAAGTTAGTGTTTCAGATAAGGAAAGCTCAAGTGGGTTGGAAGATGGCCCAGCTGTGTTACATGAGCGCTAATGGTATCTCAGCAAACAGATCTGATGTAACTTGGACAGACTGAAGCAATGGTCTCCCATGAATTTAAGTTGCTTTCTCTACTGGCTGGATTTTGCAGGTCTCTTGTGCTGTGTCTCTGCATTTATAATTTCATACTCAGCTAGAAATTAACTGCTGGCTAATGATAGATAACACAGTTGTCTCCCTTCTGTTACCAAATGTGTATTTGCTTTTAAATGTGAACAGGAACATAGATAGGCAACAAATCCTGAAACTTTGGGAAATTCCCTGTGCTCTTTTGTGACTGTTTCTTAAACCTCAGTTATTAACAATGTAGTAAAGAAATGGGAATTTTTCAGCTGCTTTATTCTAAGTGACCTTTCTTGGTTTTCCTGAAAAACATTCCAAGTTCTCAGCAGTGTCAAATGTAGTGTTTTCAACCTTCCTTGTATTCAAATTCTGTAAACAGTCTCTGCTGAAAGCTGGAAATGCCTTCAGATTTCTTTTAAGAAAATTGTTAGTGTTTCTACCCTTTGACGCCAAAAAGGACTGTGCAGTTGACCATTTACTATCATAGTTGCTATCTGACATGAAGTTTTACATTTTCATTGAGGCCAAACTTCAACAGTTTATCTCTGCAGACCACACACCAAAACCAATTGTACTTTAGCAAGAAAATATCCATGGAATATACACAAATCTCTGAAAATATGCATGCCATACTATTAACTAAGGAGAGCAAGAGTCTGATCACAAATGACATCCAAAATCCTGTACCTTTGCATGCAACTTTACATGGGATACATGATCTTTTACCAACTGTGCAAAACACTGCAAAGAGCAGCTTTGGTTGTGGAAGAAACCATAAAAAGTAAAAATTCTGAGCCAGTCCCCCATGAAAGTCACTTCACAAAATCTGCTTTAAATAATTCAGTGTCCATCATTCTGTAGGATTAGGAGGATAAAACTGAGAACAGTTAAAGACAGTGGATTAAGTCCTGCTATAGACAGACAAAAAGGGCTAAGTTTATATTAGGGATTGAAAATTATTTTGTTTGCAATGTTAAAACTATTCTGATGATACTATCTTTCAGGTGGTCTCTTGCCCTTGTGTGTCAGCCTCAAATATCAACAGAGGGTGGTGACCTTTGAATCTGTAACAAACATGTTGCTTTTCTAAGGAAAAATGTCCTAGATATGGCCTACTGACAAGTAGCTCAGCACTAGCTTCTTAGAGTAGAAGATCAAGTTTTTCTGAAGGTCTCTCATAGCAGAACATGCTCAATCCTTTCTGACTCATGAGGGCAAGGGACTGTGAGATGATTCCCCACACTTGATTTAGTTGCGAGGAGTCAAGAGCCACACCAGATGGTGGTGAGGGAAAAGATGCAGGAGTAACATGAAGAGTGTAAGGCTGCAGTTGGTGGGAAGAAGAGAAAACATTTTTTCCCCCCCCCACTTCTTTAACCCTCTCTGTCTCTGAAAGGTACCTCAGAGCATCCTGAGAGATCCTGTGTGTTTTCCACCAGTCTGTGAAAAGTATGGTGTGGAGCTTATGTCAAGAAACACACTCAGAGTGTGGTATAGCTTGCTTTAAAGATTGTGGGGGGCAGTCATCCCAAACTAACCATCATCCTGAACTGGTTGGTTTTATCTGGTCTCAGTCAAGTCCAATATACTTTAAACCCATTTGAAAAACAAATCGTCTGGATGTTAGGACAAGAATTTTGTGTTTCCCTCAGTAATTTCTGTAAAATCTACAAATTTCTGTCTGTCTTGTCTGTGATGAACAAATGCTATCTAATCTGCATTTTATCTTTAGTCTTCATTATTGGTTTAAAGTGACTCAGAATTTAAGGTTTTATCCAATATTGAGGCTTTCCTCCTTCCTCTGTTTAGGGAACTGATGAGCTGGGACATGGCCTTGTCTCCACTACCCCCTTTATCCAGTGCAATCACTAGCTTTAAGCAGTGAACCCTTGTAAGCCTTGTGGGTAAGGGCTGGCCTGGGATACCCTGGAAACTCCTCCGTGTGCATCTCAGTGCTGGTGTCCACGCTTGAACAGCAAGGATTGGAAAGCCCTTCCTGCTGCCCACAGGCAGATGGGCCTGACCTATAATTTCTAAACTTTTAAGTTCTTGACTTAACAATCACAGTATTTCTTTTAGATCTATGTGTCACATTCTAAGCCATCTTTCTTGGCTTTGATAAGACCAGTCAGCTATAAATTTGACACTTTCTTCTCTCATTGCCTTTCCTTCTTGTTCTCCCCCGTCACATGATTTTGTAGCCTTATTCTCCTGCTTCTGGTAAAATAAATAACTTTGGTCTGTCTTAAAAAGCTTAACTGAGTCACACTGAGGAGTTTAAGCACTTATACCCTCACTGAAATCACTTACTTGTTTAGTAACTATATAGTAATTTGGTGTTCACCTCTGTGAAACTGGTACTTGAATTCCGAAGTGAAACATAGTAGGTGGAATACACTTCCACTAACTCTTCCCCCTTCCTTTATCCTCTCATTGCCCCAAAATGATGTAAAACTATAAAAAGATTAATTTTGGGGCAACTACCACAAGTCACCATACTCTGCATGGCAAAATGGGCCTCTGGCAGAGGATGGGTAAAAATGCTGTGGCAATGCTCTGGTGACAACCTTAGGAGATGTACTGACCCATTAATTGCTTAAATACCTTGGGTTGAGTCATCTGACTGCTTTGTTGTGTTGTATCAGAGAATTGAGACAATACAAATACCTTCCCAAAACTGGCTGAGGTAGAAGAACAAACCCTTCTACTTGGATGAGAGGGCATCAAGCAGGAACATCCTGTGTTTGAGGCTCAATGGCTTTGAAGGGCAGAAATATCCCAGTAGGAGGTCAGTGACTGTTCTGATGCCTGTGATAGTATTCCTTGCAAACCCAGGCATCCTCTTTTGGAACTCCTGCCTGTTAATGCAGGTTTAACCAGCATAAAATACCCTGATCTGATCTCATCAGCAGCTCAGTTCCTGGGGGGATAAACAGAACACTCACTGAATGGTTGATTGTCTTGCCAAAGTTGAGAAAGGGTAGCTGGAAGATGATGTGATACAATCTGCATACCATGTGGAAGTCCAGAAATCAGTGAGATGTGCTCTTGAGAGCACTAAAACATGGGCATGGTAGATCTGTCTGGCAAAGTTTTGAGACAGTTTAAGCTATGGTTCTAGTTGCATCTGACTCTGGTAAGTAAGATCATAAGAAAATGATGATTTTGTGCCAGCATGAACTAGTGATGTGTTGTATCACAGATTTTCTGATGTATAATCTGTTCCCTTGTGGGGATTTTGGAGCAGTTTGGTGGTTCAGCCTTCTGTTTCTTGGATCATTTACTGTCTGGGGAAGTAGCTTTTCTAAGCAATGTCAGAGCTAGTCATTACTTGGACCTTGTCATTGTGAAAGTAGTGTTCTCCTTTAGCCTCCTACCAAGAATTACCAAGGAATGCTGCAGTAACCCTTGCAGCATGGATCTTGGCTTGGCTAAGCTGCTGCAGCCTCCGTGCAGAGAAGAATATGTTGTTGTCTTTGAGCTTCCTTCAGTGTCAGGCAGTATGGAATACAGAGATTGCAGAGTGACAGCACTGGATAAAATCGCAGACGGAGTCTTGCTGATGATCAGACATGAGGTATACTTGGCAGCCTGCTCCTGACCCCCCAGGTCATGGCTCCTGTTATGCTGCAGCGTGTGGTGGAGGGGTTGGGTGCATGGAGCAGAGATAAGTACAGGTCTTGGAGGGGTGAAGAGGTGACTGCTCCAGGGGTGAGCTTATCACTGCACTGCATCAGCCTTCAACATGGTCTCGTCTGTGCTGCTTCCAAGTGATGCTTTTGTGCAAGACCTCAGGGCACTTGTCATGTGGTTCTGATTCATGGCAGCCACGTCATGGTCCAAGAAAGTGGCTTCCAGTCAATTCTCTGTGCCTGGGTTCTGTGGCTATAAATTAGCCACTAGTGTTCATCCAGCTTTATCTGAGGATGTCAGTACTCTCAAAATGAGAAAACAAAACCTGTCATTTTCTCCCCGTTTGCTCTTAATTCTATTAATTTGTTCAAAGTGGTGCAGTTCTCTGCTTGGGCTGTGTGTGAGGTGGTTGGCACTTACTGAACAGTCCAGAGCAGTGCTGATCCTGTATGGAATATGTCTGAGAGGAATGCTGCTTTTCTGGATCATGCATGCTTCCATTGTGGCTATAGAGGCACTGTGATCCTTGGCCTGGACCTCTTGTGTGAGCAGATTGGACTGATATGGTGGGATCCAAGGAGCAGGGAAGTCAGATGCAGTGGAGAAAGGAGGCTCCACAAGTATCTTTTGCAGACTTGCTTTTTACAGCACCCATTCAGGACAGGACTTGGCAAGACAAGAGCAGACGGGGCCTGGCAACATGAACAGGGAAAAGTGTCCCCAGAGGGCTAATGAGGAAGCCAGCTGTCCTGATATACCTTGCTAAAATCTGCTCTCAGTAGCCATTGCTGGGGCTGTGCCTGTCTTGTGCCTGCAGCTCTTAGCAAAAACTGTAATTGTGATCCAACCAGCAGTACAAACTCCAGAAGCATGCAGCTGAAGGAATGTGTGTGGCAGGGGGGAAGGCTGCTGGGAACACACAGTGAGAGGTGTGCCTCTGGGACCTGTTCCAGAGCTAGTGCAGAAATGACATCTGGGACCAGAGAGTGTCGTGAGGTCAGGCTGGGAATTATCACAGAGGATGTGGCACTGCTCCAGGGGCACAGAAGGCACAAAAGGCAGAGTCTCAGGCCAGAGCAGGGTAGGAGATGGGAGCAGCAGCACTCTGTGTGAGTTGTTTCCAGCTATAAAGCTAGAAAGTGATGAGAAGCTTAAATAGGTGGGAAGGGCAAGCTCTTTACTGGCCAGGTAGAAGCTTACACTGACTGCCCTTCATTTAGCTCCTAGAATTTCAGGGGAGCTGAGGTTATTCTGACTCCCAAGGGTCCTGTTTTCATGAGGGATTTCTTCTTCCTTCTCTGTTCTCCCCCATAAATCCTTTCCCCTTCTCTTAGTAGACAAACTGTTCCTTAGTGCAGGAAAGCACCACCTGCAAAGTTCTTGGGGCCTGCTCTTCAGGATGTACAGTCCTGCTGAGGACATGGATAAACTCCCAAGAGTATGGGCAAAACACCTTCCCCTCCGTGCTGCTGTCTCTGGCTGTCCTGCACCCCAGCCCCACGCTGGGCTCTGCTCTCTGCCAGCCCCCTTGGGAGCACACACAAAGCCACCTGTGTGACACTACATGTCACTGAGGCTCTCAGCCACCACAAGGTGTCCTGACAGCACTCACAGACCTGTCAGCTCCACTGGGCTCCCAAGTGAAGCTCGTGGTGTGGGATGAGATCCAGCAGAAGGATAAGATATGAAGCTGTCACACAGTGGGCCAGACACAAAACAAAGGGGTGGAGAGGGACTGAAGAAGAAGAAGAAGTTGTAGAAGAAATCAGAGAGCAAGATCAGGTTGTAATGACTAGAAACTGAGTGAAAATTTGAAATTAAAACCATGGGGCATAAACCTGTGTTTAAAGAAGAGTAGAAGGCACCAGGGAAAAAGAATGGCTTGATGGAAATACATGCAGGGTAGCCCTATGTTGTATGGGCAGCATGTGCTACCATAAATCCTGGGGGGTCACTGCAAACAGGCAGGACTTTTTGGAGATGCTGGGATGTTTCTAGAAAGGATCTACAGCTCATTTGATCTGCCTGTGGCATGCCCAGTCTGGCAACAGAAGACCACAGCTGGGTTTTGCATAGAGCCCAGCCAGAGTCTGGGGCTGCAGATTTACAGCAGGAAGTCCTAAATGTCATATCAGCAAAGATGTTCTTGCTCCAGCTCCAGACCCCAGGCACCTGTGGCATGTTGCTGCTCTTTCAGGAGCACTGGTCCAAGTGTTTGCCCAGCTATCCTGTGAGCTGCCTCAGGAAGTGGTCTGCCTGGGAAAATAATGCTGGGGGAAAAAAGAGAAATGGTCATCTTTGGTTTCTTTTTTTAAAGTCAAATCTCTTCCTTGTTTCCGTGGTCTGGCACGGTGGGGGAGGTCAGTGTGCCAGAATTAAATAGCTAGCAGGCACTGCTTTAAGGCAGTATTGCTACATAATTTTTGTGTAACAAAACCAAATTCAAAATATGAATTTTCCTACAGATGCCAGAATGGCTGTGATGTGGTGGTGGATAACCACACTGCTTTTCTGTTTCTACTAAATTATTATATTAATATTTCTCCTTCACATAGAATGTCTTACAGGCACAAAAGAACTGATTTTATATTTGATAAGTTATTGAATGGCAGAGCAGAACATGCAGAGGAAGACAGAAGTATAACAAACAGAAATTTTGTATGGAGAACAATCCAAGATTTCTCCAATCTTGTATTAGTTTTTCTCTAAGTCTTTCTCTAATGCTGTCATGTTTAAAATAGAGAACTCTTGAACAATCTTTGCTTGCATAAGAAACTTGTACTGCCTTGAAAACGAAATGATCTCCATTATATTCAGGCTTGAGAAAGTTGTGTTTATGGAAGCTGCTTCATAAGTAAACACTTCTAGAAGCAGATTTAGTTTTGCCAATTACTTTTGTTATATTTTGATAATCTTTGTCTAAACAGATTTATGTTAGTGACTAATACAGTTGTCATCTCTCCACCCGTTTCCTTCTCGCAAGGGCTTCCTACCCAGCCTTTGTCTGCCTTCAAGCAAACCAGATGGTGGCATAACAGTCTTAAGGACAGAAGTTTTGCCAGGTGACAAAACAGTGCAGTCAAGAACCGATTTTGACTTCCTGTGCTGATGACCTACCCAGTTTCCCCAGATTAATATCCAAAGGACTGAATGTTTCTGTGGGCATGACTGACAAAATGTTGCACAAGCACAGAGTTAATGGCATGCTGGTCCTGTGGAGCCATGGCTTGTGCCTGGATTCCTCAGTGTCTAGTCTAAGTGGCATTCCCACTCTAGCCCTTTCTTCACTATAAAATCTGTCCCCTCCTCATCTGTTTTTCTGCAAGCTGGAGAAAACCTTTTCTGTGGCTGGTATCCTGTTGTCAGATTTGCCTGAGATTGGCCAGAGCGTGTAAAGCCATTGGGCAAAGGAGGCAGCAGCATGAAAGGCTGACTTCCCCACACTGTCAGAGTGATCACAGGGAACTTTGGGTTGAATGCGGCTGTTTTACTGCCCTGTGATGGCAGGAAAGGGAGGCAGAGTGGAGCGGAGGGAATGGTTCTGGGGGATTCTCTAGTCCATGCACAGCCTGCGATGGATAGCTTTCCTCCACCAAGGCACGCAGTGGCCTTTGTGAGCTGCCTGCCCGTGGCAATGGCTCACTTGTCCATGCCATAAACTTGAGTAGATCACTGCTGTGGGCTGCAGGAGCAGGTGCCCTACAAATGGCACAGGGTATTCTGTCATTCTGCTTCTCAGGAGGCCTCCAAGTACTGCAGAGCTCTCATCTGCAGGAGAGCAGGAGCCCTTAAACCTTTGTTGCTATAAAGAAGAGGAAAGCTGGTGTTGGAAAGTCTGCTGACTTTTCCCTCTGTATCTCTCCAGAAATCAAGAATCTAAAGGTCACTTCATGGAATTTTTTCATTCCCAGAAGCCCTTGCCTTGGGAATGCAGCCACAGGATCAGTTCCTTCAGGAGCAGCGTAAGCACAGTCACTCTGAATGTCTGTTCTTCCTTATTTCTTGATGTTTTCCTTTGAGATTAAAGAGTATGTTGCTAGCATTTGGCTGGCTTTAATCTGGGTAAAGTGGAAAAAGCCAAAGTACATCCTTTTATATAACTCTAGCCTAGCCCTTGGGACAACTCTGAATCCATAGGACTCTACTGGCTTGTCTTCACACCTGGTTCCTATCCTCTGTGTTGTTAAATTTGCATGACATTAGTAAAAATAAAACACTTATTAGAAGTTTTCTGATGGCAGTAATTGAAAAGGCAATGTGATGTAGAAATTGTTTCTTATTCCACAAATCTTTTGAGGGACTTAGTAGTATCTGTTTGCTTTTCTGCCATAAGGTCAATAGTTCCTTGACTTGTAAATGTGCATTTATATGCACAACAGATCCATGGAGAGCTCCATGGACCAGGAACAGCACCTGCCCAGACCACAGGCAGATTCTCTTTGGAGAGGCTGAATAGAAATTGAGGAGAAATTTCACCGCGCGGTGTCGGAACAATAACTAATGTCTAATGAATTTTCTGTTGGCAAACAGGCAGTTTTATCACTCTTATGTAATATTAGTGATGTTGTTGCCAGCTAAGTTAGATGGCATTAAGGGGATCTTTGAAGAAAAATATTTGTGGTTCTCTTTATAATTTGAATGCTATGTCCAGAACAACTTGCTCAGACAGAATTTTGAAAACAAAAGTATGCAAGTTTAAGGACCTTGCCAAGTTCGGGCACCCTGTTACCTGCAGGAGCATTTCCAGACACTTAATTGGTGTTGGCTGCACAACAGCTTCAGGAAGGTCTAAAGGTGAAGTTCTGGGCTGTGCCTCTCAGGGGTGCAGTACGAAACTTAAGGCTCAGTGAGCTGTGGGCTGTGCAAGTCCCAGTCATTTCTTCGGGGAGCTGGAGGACACTTGGCTGTAGCTCAGTAAAACTGGGAGTTTATGTAAGTGGTGACTGATTTATGGTTCAGAAGTAAACCTGGGCATTTCATGGTATTGTCTCCTGTGTAAATGGACCTCCCTCCCCTATGGCTCTACTCCAAGCAGTCAGCACCAAGGGAATCCTCACTGAGGCCAAACTGGAGGTTTTTTTCCATTTTGATGAGGGGAGATAAAAATTTCTTTTCTACAGGCTTTTGAATGTTTTCTGAAAATTAGTAAAATTTAATGCATCCTTTTCAAACAATGTTCCTTCATTAAAAAGATTTTATTTTTAATTATAATTAGTTAGGGTAGACTTGATCTGCTTCTATGTCCAGGGACCCTAGTGGAGCTGTTCCCATTGAGTTCAGCGTATGCAAGATCAGACTTGCCTGGCTGGCTGTTTCAGAGTGCAGAACGCTTTTATTTTGGATGAGACTTCCTTGTCAGGTGATTTTATTTGAGATAAAAACTGTAGTTTCCAGTCACGCTTCCATTTGAATCTATTAGTTTGCTGTGGCAAAGTTCCTGAGTAACCTCTGCTGACTGACTGACCCCCTGACTTTTGACCAAATGTTCTAATAGTTTTCCTATTAGCAACAACCAGACGCAGAGTTGTGGATGGGACTAGCTTTGTAAAAAAGGATTATGTTTTGGCTTTTTGTTGTTTGCTTGGTTTGATTTTTTCCCCCCTCAGAGACTGATCTTAATTCTTAAGAGAGTTCTCTTATGAGAAAAAATAGTAGCACAGAAGATGAATTGCCACATTAATCAACAAAAAATTTTGCCTTTAATATGCTACCAGAAGTTATTCATGGGTCCCTGATGTAGGAAAACATCTCTACATTGTAAAAGTCCAAGCTCCAGTGACTGCTGGTTGCAACTTTTATAGGGATCACTCCGCTTGATCTGTTGAGAGTTGTTGTTGAGAACTAGAATGTTCTCACCAGTGGCCAGAGGAAAAATTTATATTTAGATTCTGATGATTTAGATAGGTGCCAGCACACAGGTTTAAGCAGTGTAAGCAGCAAGTTTTCTTATACATCAGTGTGAATGCATTGAATTCAGCCCTTCTCCCACTTAACCAGCTGAGAACTTAGATTCTTTTGAATCTTGAAAACTTTGAATTGGGTTTGGGCTTACTTCTGCCCTTGATTGCTGGAAAAATCTTAGTGATTTCACTGAGAGCTCCAACTACATATCAGATTAAAATTTGCATAAAAATAATTACTTCTGTAGTTGCCAAATTTGATGGTTTTTTCAGTGATCCCTGAATAGTTTTGATCTACATTCTGTGCACAGGTGTCGGTCCCTGCCCCATTGGCAGCCACAGTCCCTCTGGATGTGGGAGGTGAGAAACTGTGCTTTCAGGCACAGAGCTTCAGTCTGTGAGCTTGGGGAGGTGCTGGTACCCCAGTTTCTGGTGGGAGGACAATGCCAGAGGGCAAGGAAAGCCAGAGGGGCTCAGAAACGGCTTCAGTTCTGTTGGCAGCTGCTTCCTGAGCCACTGAGCCAGAGCTGTCTGGGAGTGGCAGTGCCAGGCTGGTGCCAGCGCCTTTGTGCTGTGCCAGGGGCTCTGGTGGCATCTCCAGGTGCATGGCATCCTGGGGCAGGGAGCTGGCAGACCCTGCAAGAACATGACATGAGAAGTCTTGCTTGGCATGTGGTAGGAGGAAGTAAAGCAACTGCTCCCTGATTTTAAATGTCCTCATGCAAGGTCAGTTAAAGAAACCCCAACCAAACAAAAAAAACCCAAGCAAAAGCAAACCAAAAAAATAACTTCCTGTAACATCGAGATGGCACCTTCTCCCAGTGTTAATGTTTGTATTTGCAGCTGAATTTAAGAGAGCCCAGGCTAGGGAGGAAGGGGTTGCAGCACATGCACAGTTTTATAGTGGCCAGAAAAGGATTTGCCAACCACTGCAATAAAACTTTTGCTCAGGATGAGAATGTAGAGTGGAGAAAACAGACAAACAGAGGAAGCAAATGACAAGTAAGCAGCCAGACAAAACCAAACCACTTCCACTTAAACACTCCTGGAAACTGCAGGCACTATGCTGTGCCACGTTCGGAGGAAGAGGCAGATCACAAGATTTTCGTACACTGATTCCATGTGAGACATGTTCTTTTTCCTTTTTGGTCATATGAAGTGGAATATCTGGGGGCGGAAGAGCCTTTACCACCAGCACTGTGGAACAGAGACAATTTTAAAACCTTCTTCCAGGAGAGGAAGTGAGACGTGGTGGAGTGGGAAGATGGAGGGACTTAGCTAGCTCTGGTTAAACTGACCAGATGTTTCTTTTTTTAAGGGACAGAGGCAGAAGAATGTTCTTGCATCTTTTAAGGAAGAGGAACATGACTTGGGTCGGATGAGCAGTAGTGGAGCTTGGGCTGAGATCCATATCTTCCCCTGTCATGAAATAATGATGAAAGCAGAATAAACATGTCTGGTACTGCGGCTTCATGAGTGAGCACTATGCATATTGTTGGCAAAATGAGAACACAGAGCATCCTGGAGCTGTTCATCAGAATGGCAGAGAGGTCTACATACTCTGGAATTGTCCCAGTCAAGGAGTATCGCTGATTCTCCTTCCTGCAGCAGCATATCCATTTCTACAGCATCTCTGTGAGCTACTGACACAGAAACATGACACAACCAGGCATCTTTTGCTGTTCACTCAACTCATTTTCTCCCCATCTCTGATCCCAGCATGTTTCCTCTGTCCATGTTTCAGTTGATGCCATAAACTTCAGCTGCTTCACAGACATATCCTGGATATGTCTTTATTTCTTCTCACTGGCATTAGCCTTGCTGTTCCTACTTAGGAAAGCAGTCTTAAGAGGTCTTCATTAAGAATGCAGGAAACAAAACAGTTATGACACAGTGGAAACAGCCTATTTTTTCTTCCCCAGTAAACTCACTCTGGACAACAGTAGTGGGAATAAGCTCTTTTTGTGAAGTGTTTTCTGACATGATATACATTGTGGTGTATGTCATGGTGAATTTCTCTGAGGGAAGAGAGAAAAGAGACACCCTAGGTTTGCCACAGTGGAAAGGCAAGTATCTAGAAATTCTTCACAAAGGTGCTTGAAATGTGGGCCATTTCCCTTGGTAAGGGTGGATGCCATGTCAGGAATCAAGTGCTGGAAGCAATGTGTCCTGAAAGGCAGCGTTTCTGATCCCTTCTGCTAATTAGGACAGAAGAGCTGTGGGTTTAGAAGAAAATACACTTCTACTAAACCCACAGGTTTTCTGCCCCTGTCACTGTCCTAGAATGTACCTGTGGCAGAGGAGAGAAAATGAAGGATCTCAAGGAAAGATCGATAAAATACCTCTTTTTCCAGGGTCAGTCTTGCATGATCAGTGGAAAGTTTCTGTGCAGAACAGGATCCTTGGCAAGAATGCACCTCTGCCAGGTGAGAAGCAGATGCCCTCAAGACCAGGCAAAGCATCCGATGTTTTTCTTCCTGTTTGCTCCAGGAATATATTAATTAATATAGTCCAAGGTTATGGGAACAAAGCTGGGACCTGTCTCTTTTCCTGTCATCCTGGAGCACACATGGTGGTTTCCAAGCTAGAAAAGGATGAGCAAATATCAGACAGAAGGGGCTCAGGAGCTCAAGGTGCCCGAGTACAAGCTATTTCTCTTGCCAGAACAGTTCTTTGGCTCAGTACCTGTGTGCTCTCAGGTTGCACCTGAGGAAGAAAGTGGCTGGCAGTGGCTTGCACAAAATATTCTGGCAGTGGTAACCTGTACCTTGCTGGTGTCCTCCCTAAGCATGCAAACACTTCACTGAGGGGGTGCAGTATGCCTGAACAGTAGTTCCACTGCTTTCAAGGAGCACCACACCGGCAGTCTGTGCATTGCACACCGAGTTCATGTGCATGCAACAAAACCTTTTTTTTTTTTTTTTTTGCAATAGCTGCAGATCCACTCTTTTGGAAATATCTCACCTTTTTTGGTCAGCCTATTCTGGTGTATTTCTGTCCTCAACACTGGAAATGCTAGAGGCCATGACAGAAATTAAAATACAACACAAGAAAAGAGATAGCGTTAAGAGGTTTAAGAATTGGAGATGATAAATGGGAAGAAAAGTGTGTGGCCATTTATGCAGTTTGGCTGTTATTTTTGACACCTTCATTTAACATGAAGTGAAGGAGGAAACCCAAATGTTTGCAGATGTAGCTTATGTGCAGTCACTGTCACATTGTTTGTCATGCAAAAGTTTTATCTTGCACTTGAAGTGGTATGGCTGCAGCTGTTGAAAGTCTAGTTTCCTGAAAAACAGTAAAATTTCTATGTTGTTTTATTTTTTTTAACTTGAGAATGGCAAAACAATATTGACATTTATCCAGTTAACAAAAGGAAAAGTCAAGTATACCTTTCTATTTAAATTTAGGTCCTCGAATTATTTCAGATCAACATCTCATTAAGTATTGAACCTGTACATATTATAGTTCCTTTTCCTTTCTTCTTGCCTATTAGGTAACAGGAAGTCCTTTTACTGTGATGTACTATAATGCAACACATCATAGCCCTTGCTTTGGGCTTTTTCCTACATGTCTCAAAACCCGACTCTTCTTCAGTTCTCTATTTTGATTCTTTCCACACATGGCTGGAAATGAAAGTTTCTGCAGCCATTGCACAATGTGACAGGCAGCCTTTCAGACCAGCTGTCTGGACGGTCTGGTCTGAGTCCTGTGGTAAGGAGACATCATTCTGTTGCAATTCCAGTATAACTTACCCTGGTAGAAATTAAAAAATAATTCTATAGAAATGAATTAGTCATGTCAGCCACCTAAACATAAGGAAAACTCAATCTATTAATTTCCAAGGGATTCTTCTAATGGGCCTAGGCTCTATTAGTGCCAGTTGTGAACAAGGAAGCTCTTTCTTTGACTGTAGCTACATAACCAAAATTAGCTGTGTTTAGGTGTGTTACCTACAGCAATGGCATGGGAAATACCTGATATTGACACTGGTCAGGCCAAGGCAGAAAAATGTCAAACAAATATACAGGCAGCCATAAGACCCGCTGTTTTGCACTTCAGTAGCATCCCTTATCTTCTTCCATTTGTTTACAGTTACTTTTATAAAATAGAAAGAATTTCCTATGGTTTTCTTCCCATACAGTCTCCATATTACCATGTCTATCTCCTTCTCAGCTTGGTTTCTTGCCAGGTCCTTTCCTGCTTCATCTCAGGTGCCTGTGTGCATCCCATGTGCAATCAGCTGTGATTGCTGGTCAGGTTCCTATCATGTATTTACAGTTCTTTCTATTTATTTGGGCTGTCTCCCTACAGTCTATCCTGTATCTGCCCTATGATAATGCAATTTTGAATACCCACAAAGAAACCTGCTGTCTGTCTGCCTGGCTGTCACCAGTGCTGCTAATCCCATGGGGCGGCGGGAAGCCAT
This sequence comes from Dicrurus megarhynchus, assembly GCA_013399195.1. Taxonomy (NCBI): domain Eukaryota; kingdom Metazoa; phylum Chordata; class Aves; order Passeriformes; family Dicruridae; genus Dicrurus; species Dicrurus megarhynchus. The sequence goes on from VXAD01012520.1 coordinate 1,192,985, forward strand.
GAGGTTGGTGTTGTCTTGTACCAGTGAAGGTATTCTTATCTGTGATGCACCACTGTCTTTGTTGCTTAATTCTGGAGGTGACAGTAGCTTTTTGTTATCTGGCACAACTAAAAGGAACAGATGCACAGATGGAAAAAGAAAATCAGATTTTTGAAGAAGAAAGTGAATTTTGACATCTGTTGCTTATAATCTGAACATCTGTACCACTGCAGCCACTAAAATGATGGCATATTTTGTCCTTTACATGCAATATCTATATGTCTGCAATAACAGTGCATTTGCAAGTAGTGCTTGGTGTATTTTAATATGGATATTCAAATGCTGCTACGAATGTAGATCTTTGGCAGGTTAGTGGGAGCCCAGAGAAACTGCTGAGGTGAACTTCTGTCAGACACCACCATATCTCGAACTGCAACAAACCTGAGAGGCCTCAAAATGACTTTTTAGATGCTGGTTGTGTTCAGTGCTTGTCTGGTTTGCTGAGCTGAGCTGTGTTTTGGCTTATGGTAAACATTGTGACTGATGTCCCAGATCCTGGAGCAGTTTCAGCTAAGTGACCGCTGGCAGCCCTCTAGCTTTGTGTTCTTCCAAACATTTATCTGCCGCTGTGGCACATGCTGTTTACTTTATTTGCATTCAAGTGGGCTTTCTGTTTAAACATTTTCCATATTTCTTCTTCTTTTCCTTCTCGCTGCATCAGAATGCAGCAAATCTGACCGCTTGTGTAAGAAAAGGTGCCAAAGGAGCCAGTGCACCGCTTGGGCCACAGAGCTTCCCTCCAAGCTGGTAAGTCGTGTAGATCCAAATGGATGATTAGATCCCTGCCTAGGCCTGAGCTCCAAAAATTGTTTGGAATCCAAAGTTATACTGGTAATAAACTGGTTCATCATTGTCATCTGACAAGTGGTCTTCTTCACAGTAGTGATGGATACAGCGAATAAAATAATTATATCCATAGGATCTTAGTTGTGTGATATATACACCAATGATGTCGACAGCCCCTGGTGTGAAAGGAATCCCACCAGTAATGAATAGCATTCAGGACACATGGATATGTGAGATTTAGGGCACATGATGCCTGTTTCTCAGTTTTTTTCAGTGTTTTGTTCACCTAGATTATTGCATGTGTTCTCCTAACCCATTATATACTTATATATAAAGTTATGCCTTTGAATTAGGGACAGAAGTACCTATTTGCCTTGCTTGGTTTAATGCATTTAGTATTACTGATATCCAATTATCTAATTTAATTTCAGATCTTATTTTATCAATAAGGTATTTTAAAAAGGGTTTCCTCTGGCACTGAGCAGTGTTCTCAATGAAGTTCCAACTACACACATCCTAAAACCTTCTCTGAATGAGTACCTGAATTTGTGTATCTAGGAGAGGGGTTGTTTCCTTGGAGGTTGACAATTTGCTACTGATATTCAAGAGAAAGCTTTAATTTTGAATTTAAAGATACTTGTATTTATTTCATTTGTTCTTCTGTCTCATTCACTGTTACTGTCTACAGCTCCCGTTGCTGTGCTGCTGCTGCAGAGCAATGATGTGTGGTGCAGCATGGTGCGTTGGCTGCCTGTGGGGGCAGCAGCTGAGGTAGGGCACACCAAGAGTCGTGTCTTAAAAGTCAGCACTTTCTTTGGCTGCCTGCAATGTCCCAAAAGTGGGGAAGGAGTTGATTAATTATAATTATTCAGAAAGCCATCACAATGATTCAGAAAGAGCCACAGTCACAAAGAGCATAAGAGTTATGTTGAAATTAAATGTTAAAGACTAATTCCAGGAAAGAGCTAATTTTTGACAGGTCACAATTCCTGGTACTGGTCTGGCTGTATCCTGTAACTAGTAAAAAGATGGGTAAAGCAGCAAAGCTGTGATGCCAAAGGGCAGGGGTTAAAGCTCTCTGGTTAGCATAAAATGTTAAAGTATTTTTCTTTTAATTTTGAACTGATAGCTCCTAACATGTCCAGTGATTTAATGATCCCATAGAAAGTTAGGAAATGTATTTAAGATCTGACACAGTAACAGAAAATCATCCATTTAAAGAAATAAACTGCATATTTGTGGCCTTGTTTACAGTAAGAATGAGGCAGAAAAGAAAGAATTCCTCACCAGACCCTTAGCGTGACAGCTGAATAAAGGAAACAGATACACAGAGTTCTTTTAGATTATTTCTCTAAACTAGGTGAATACAGACTTCATCCTGATGAAAGCAATGTTTCCCCTGGAAATGAAATTCAAAGCACTGTAATATCCAATATTTCTGTATGGAGCCCAACTCCGTGGGACTTCTCACAAAGGACATGTGAAAAAAGAGCCAGAATAAGCCAAGGTCTGCTTGTGACAGCAGACTTGGTCCTGTGTAAAATACCTTCACACTTGCAAAGCATGCCTGGTTATGAGCCAAGGAAATTCATTTCAGATGTTATATTTTTGCCAAGTATTCGTGGAACTAAAACTCTAACTGCATCATTTCTGCTTCTTTTGCTGAAGTGGCAATGAATACAGGAGATTTAGCAGAATTAGACTGAAATAATTGAGCATAAAATTTTCAAAAAGAATCCTGGATTAGACATTGTATATCTCTAAGCATACCTACTGCCTTGTAAAGGAAAGTCAGAAGTCCCTACTTGTTGAATTGTGGATTGCAATGTACACAGAAATGTATACATCTAAAAGTACACTCTTACTTCGGAGTTAGACAACCACAGGGAAATTCAACAGTAATTGAATTAGCATGCTTAATCATGCTAATGTCATCATGCAAAAAAGGAAAAAAACTATGTTCCTTTCAGTTTTGTGTGCTTGTCATTATGAACAAGACATGCCTCTCAAAGAAAGGCTGGACAAACTGGTGCTGTGTAACCTAAAGGTGCAAGAAAAAAAAATAGGAGAGCCAAAATGCATGACAATGATATTCAAATATGTAAAAGGCTGCTGTTAAAAGGATGGGAACAATCTCTTCTCCACGTTGTAGTGAGTATGGCAAGGCTGGAAATACACTAAGTGTTCATTTTGATGTGAAGACATAGTTTTGAAGAGTAGAGGTTGTGAAATATCAATATGGGGAGTTTTGGAGTCTCCATCTCTGAGATAGGACGAAAACACTTAGTTAACCCTTCCTCAGTGCAAAGGACTGGCAAGGCAAAGGACTGGCATAAATGACCTTATGAGTCTCAGAAAGTACCAGTAGCTTTTGGAGCAGAAGGACTTTTTTTCATCTATTTCGAGGTGGTTGGAATTTCCAGCCCTTTCTTATCTAAATAGGAACTCTCTCTGGAGTCCATTGTTCAACAGGAAAAATTCCTGGGTTTCACCTTAGCTGGAAGAGTTAATTTCCTGTTTGATATTATAAACAGAACTGAGTTCTCAAAGAAGAAAGTCCCAGACACCTTATTAGGAAAAAAGAACAAAACAAAAGAAAAATCCCCAAGGACACTATAGTGTGACCAAGTAAAAAACTTTACAGTGTAACACTGTCTTCACAGCATGTTTTTTGTTCTTGCTAACTCCTGCAACCTAACCCAAATTAGTTCCACAGAAAAACTTAAATACCTAATGTCTCAGTAGATGCCAGTGTCAACAAGTGAGTTCTCAGTGCTGAGCCCCTGTGCATTTGTTGGGTTCACAAACGATGATCCTCAGCTGCCTTTCCCATGACATGTGGCCCACCAGATAACCAACATGGCTAACCTAATCACTTGGGATACCCTGGAACAGAGAGAACCCATCTCAAACTTACATGGTGATGAACACATAGTGGAACAGGCTCAATGAAAGTGATGAGGAAAGAGATGTCCTCAAATAGCCCAGACTTATGCTTTGGAAGGTGGGGAACTTGGCTGCAATTCTCTGTTCCAGAGCAGAGAAGGGTATTCCAGTCAAGTTCTGCTACAGCTCATGTCAATGTTGACATCTCCAGCAGCAATTAGTGTGTGGTTAGAGCAGAAGAAGGAAGAAGAATTTGCACTTGTGTTTGACAGTGTGTCAAGACACCAAAAAGGTAGGCATCATTGCATTTTAAGTAGTACTTTTATCTCCAAGAGTGCTGTTCTAATATTTTTACTGTTCTAGTCTTAAAAGTCTGCTTTGTTTTTTGACTCTGTCATGGATGGCCCTGTGGATTTATCTGTACTAAGGTTTTCTGAGTCTGACCAGATTTGTTAAGTAATGAGAGCAAACTGATGACTGATTAGATCCTTGGGTGGAATGCTGCCTAGAAAAGAAAAATTCTCCTTGCTTTCTTGTGATAATAGCTTGTCTCTTCAATCCTAAGAGCTAACTTGAAACCAAGTAGAGCAGGATTGCACTTGAAATCCTATTTTGAACTACTTACAGCTTCTGACACTTGCTTTGCTAAAATATTCTGGAGCTGGTTGCTGTCCAAACATAATGTATTGATTTTATTCGAATTAGCTACATTTGGAAGAACCATTTCCTGCATTTAAGGAAGAAAATCAATACATGACTATCTTCCTTTGAAATACATCCACAGCTGAGAGAAAAAAAAGTAGGAGAACCATATTTCTTTTAGAGAAATGTTTTCACATGTTCTGTTGATGGTTGGTTTTCAGTTGGATGAGTTAGGGGATGTTGAAAACAGCATTTCCTGGAAGATCCGTGGACTTTTATTGTGATTATGTTGGAATGTCTTTGGATGAGGGAGGATGGAGCTGGTCTCAGACAGACTGTTGACTTACGCAGAACAGATCTTTTCTCTTGTTTCCAGCCCCCATATTCCAGCTCATTAGTTTACTCATCTGTTCTCACTTACAAATAAGAAGAGACCTTAAAAAGTTGCACTGACAGCAGGTTAATAGCCTTACAGTTGTAAAGGCAGGCAGTGATAAGAGGACATATTATCTCATGAGTTTTCCAGGCATGCTGCTCCTCCCTACAGTGTATATTCCCTGGGTCACCTGACAAAGGTAACTGAACTGCAGTCATTGGCCCCAGGGACCTTGCAGTGGGGCCACAGCTCAGGAACCCTTGGAAGCACTTTTTAGTGTAACTGTTTGTCAAACTGCTTGCCCCGGGCTCCCTAGAGGCTGCCTGTGAGTACCTGTCCATGTAACCTATTATTATGATTTGGGTGCCATTGAGTAACGCTGCCATTGCTTTCCCTACAGTATCTTTATGGACTGCTCTCTACTCCGTGGGTTCCTTATACCAGTGTGTCTGATGTCAGAGTGCTGTCAGTGTTTTGAGTGTTGCAGGGAGATCTGAATAAAGCTCCTACAAGAAGGTGCTTTCTCAGGAAAGACATCTCAGTAAAGGAGCTGGGTACCTTGCACATGTCCTTGCTGATTTGCTGTTTCCCAAAGATGCATAAATAGACCTAACAAAAAAAGTACAATACATAGAGTACTTTGAAACCTCTGTCTGATGTCTCCTGGTACAGGATTATACATTTTCAAGCACTCATAACTGTTCCAGTTTTTCTGATGGAAGCAACAGCCACAGACTTTGTAAGATTAAAAAAAATCTTGGCAACAAATGTCCTGAGGTGTTTATTGCAAACATTTCTGTAGCTAGAACAGAAGTCAAGACTGCATTTAATGTATAGTTATTTCAAATGATAGGCTAACTTATGAGCCTGGAAAAGAAAGAAGACAAGACTATTTACAATAGCATGTTGCAGTAATTAAGCCAGTTCCTCCAGAAAGCCTCTAAACTGTTACCACCCACTCCTCCTCCCTCAGCTTCACCAGTTGCTTTTCCACTTGATTATGGTGATACAAAGAGGGCGAAACTTTAGGACAGCCATCCTGTCTTTCCTAGGCTTTCACAAGCACTGCTAATACTTGCCTTTGATTGTATTTCAGCAGTTGTGTCAGTAAGAATCGAAGTGAACATCTAAGTCTCAACTGATTTGATTTATTTGTGAATATTTTTAAGGCAATGCACATTCATGTTGGCACAGGTACTACAGCACGTACTTCAGTCACAGTGCCAATTCCAGACTTCAGAGAGCTCAATTTGCAGCCTGGATGTGTTATGACACTGTTTTTTCCATGTGGTATTAAATTTAAAACTAATGATGCCAAGTGATCTGCTGCGCTGCAGGGAAGTTTGGCGTTGCAGCGTGAGACTTCCTTGAGCCGCCTGATGCTAGGGCTGGTTGAAGGGAGTCAGGCTGTGCTCATCCTCACACCTGAGGAATGTCACAAAAGCTGTCACACAGCGTTTTTATGTCATCGTAGGTGTCATTTTAAATCTTGCGGGACATGACTTGAGGGATCCCATGCAAAATCAGAGCCGGCACTCTCTCAGCACAATGACAGGCTCAGCTCTGCCAGAGAAATGCTTCCTGCCCTCGACAAGCCCGTCTGCGGCTCGCTTCGTGTGGGAGCTCGTTTCCCGCGGGAGTAACTCGTCCCCGAGATCCTGACAGCCGGAGGGCCGGGAAGGAGCCGGGGGAGGCGGCGGGGGAGGGAGCTCTGGCAGGCGCCCCGTCCTCGCTGAGGCAGCCCAGGGCACGCCCGGGGACGGCAGGAGGGGGCACGCGTGGGACTGCGCGGACACAGGCTGCCACCTGCCCGCGGGGACGGGCAAGGACAGCCGGCAGCGCCTCTGTGCCCCGCGAGCGGCCTCTGCCTGCCACCCCCAGCCCCAAAAACAACCCCCACTGCTCAGCGTGGTTGTTTAAACAAGTTTAAAGGAATTTAAGTCTTGAAGAGATGTGATTGGAAGGTTTAAAAATACTGAGTTTAGTGATCACTATTCATTCTTGGATAAATGAGGGGACACTGTCTGGTATGAAGTTAGTTGCCACCCTGCCCCCTCAAAGTACAGGAATAGGTGTTGTCCTCATACGTTAGAGATAGACCTTGAACCTCAAGACCCTTTGAGATAGCCCAGATCACAGCCATCCTTCCCACGAGCTGCAGTGACATCTGTGGTCCCCACCCAGCAGAGCCAGGTGCCAGGGCACAGCCAGCCCCAGCAGGGATGGAGAGTGGCATGCCAGGGCCCTCACTGTGCTTCACAGTGATTTGAGGAGTATCATAAAACGTTCCCAGAGATAAGGCTGGAGAGGGATCTTCATGTAGTTTTAAGGAAGGACTAGGAAAAGACCAAGAAACATAAATCTTCATGTACTGATAATCTGGAGAATGTATCAATCCCATTACTGACTGTAGGATAAATATGCAGGAAATGAAACTGGGTACTTCTGTTTCATCAGTTTCTTGTTCATATCCCAATGACACATGTACAGGCAGATCTATCCTGTCCTACAGAGAGCCAGTGATATGGACGTCACTGTGGGAAGATGTATGGGAGTCAGGGTCAGTGACCTCTGTGTCCTGCTTGCCCCTGGGGTGTGGGACGCTCAGTGCTGTCTCTCCAAGGTCTGTGCCTTTGGCTTCCTCCTGCCATTGCTTTTTGTCACTTACTCCTCTCCTGTGTTTGTTCAGGACCTGTTTTTCCAGCATCCCTTTGGTCACAGGCATTTTTTGCTGATTCCCCACTAGGTTGAAAATAAATTGCACTTTGTCACAGTTGCTGGTATATTGGGGGAACGAGAGACCACTGTGTAAAGTGATGGGAAAGGGCTCTCTAGCCCTCCAAAAGCTTTTAAAATCTTGCTTTCAGTTTGGAAGGGAATTTCAACTAAAACCACTGAAAAGCTATTCAGAAAACACTGACTGTTTTGTGATTGTTCCCACATCCCTCATAATTCTCAACCACAACTCTGCGCTAGAGGCTAGATACACATGGTGGGTATTTTTGCTCTTGCTAGCAGTGGGATAGCAGGAATGCAAGCTTTCCTTTGAAGTCCAGAATCAAAGTATTGACAAACAGTAAGAGAGATGTGAGTTTTGAGGTTGTATCTTCCCTTAAAACAAGAAAACTGTGTATTTTCGAGGCTTTTCCCAATACTCTTTTATTCTTCTCATGAATTTGTTGGTATTGTTTTCCTTTTCTCTCCTCCATACAGGAAATAAGCCTGAGCTCTCTCACACTTTAATATGCTTGTCATGCTATCTGTGCAGAAACATTTCAGACTCTTTGTACTGAGCACTTCATTTCTCAGCCACATCTTTTCAAGAACTGGCAGCCTGCAGAATAACTTTGAAAATAATTTATTTAATATTGCAACAGTCCTGTATACTGGAGCTGTCTTTAACTATTCCTGTGTTCTTCTGGCACCACACTGTAATACTGATTTTGTTTCTGCCATCTCACAGGTGTTTGGTTTGCTTGCAGAGCAGCTGGAACTGCACTACATTTTGCAGCATGGATGAGCAACTGGTGTGGGTGCACACAGGGAAACAGCTCTTGGAATTTCTGAACAAACATCTCACACATGTGGGCAGTTTCAATTTGCAGGGAACTTAAGTAAGATCATTCCTCTGGCCTTTTATTTCTATGTTCCTGTTCTTCTGTTGTAGGTATTTTAAAATAATTGTTTTTGTTTTAATATTTGCATAACAAACGGAATTGTTTCACAACGTTTTGGCTTCCTGAAAAGAGAACTTTTCCTTTGTAATCAGCTTTTCAAAACGTGACCAGTCATTCCCTGTGCAAGTTTCTGTTTCAGTTTTCACTTGTGTCACGTTCCACTGAGGGAAACTGTGAGTTCTTTCAAAAATGGATGGTCAGGAACGAAATGAGGCCAAACGAGACAAACGTTGTATCTGAGAACTGTTTATTGGTAACGAAAAAAACAAAATAAAAAGGAGTTACCCTACTAAAGAGGGCTGGAAAAGACAGAAAAGAAGGAGAATGGAAAAGGAATAGGGGCGGGGAGGGGGAGAGGGGAGACAGAGAGGAGAAGAGGGCGTTACCAGCGGAGGCCGGGGAGTGCTGTCGATGTCCACGGGGCGGGCTGTGCACGCTGCGGGCCTGGCCCCGCGGTGAGGGGGGGCTGGGCACGAGGTGAGGGGAGGCCGGACACGAGGTGAGGGGCGGCGGGGCACGAGGTGAGGGGCGCTGGGGAGGAGGTCCGGAACCTGGACACGGTCGCGGCGTGGGCTGGTGTGGGGCTCGGAGGCCGGCACGGTTGGACGCAGGTGGCTCAGGCAGGGACACAGGGAGGCAGGACAGGCGTGAGGGCGAGCTAGAGCCAGCGAGGGCAGGAGAGCCAAAAGGCTGGCTGGCGCCAGGGCAAAAAGCGTAAGACTCAAACAGCCCTGACTCAAAAGCAAGTTTTGAAAAGCAAGTCTCAGAAAGCCCCTGGAATCATCAAGCCTCAAAAGCAAAAGCACAGTGTCGAAAAAGCCCCAAGCCAGGCCCACACTCAAAAAGCAAGTTCGAAAANGGAACCTGGACACGGTCGCGGCGTGGGCTGGTGTGGGGCTCGGAGGCCGGCACGGTTGGACGCAGGTGGCTCAGGCAGGGACACAGGGAGGCAGGACAGGCGTGAGGGCGAGCTAGAGCCAGCGAGGGCAGGAGAGCCAAAAGGCAGGCTGGCGCCAGGGCAAAAAGCGTAAGACTCAAACAGCCCTGACTCAAAAGCAAGTTTTGAAAAGCAAGTCTCAGAAAGCCCCTGGAATCATCAAGCCTCAAAAGCAAAAGCACAGTGTCGAAAAAGCCCCAAGCCAGGCCCACACTCAAAAAGCAAGTTCGAAAACCTGCGGGACTTGTGACGCAGTTGCTTTTTATGCCACTGGCCCCTCCCAGGCAGCTCAGGGGCTTTTTTTTTTAACCATCCTCTTTATAGTGAGGTTGGGGACTTCCAGTGTGATGAAAGAAAAGAAAATTATCATTTTATTTCACTGTCACAAATTTATGAGGTTTGGTGGCTCCATTTTAAAGGTCAGTGTAGTTCAGATTGGTTATAGTCACCTCTCCACTAAACCCTGAGAGGTGGACTACCTTCGTTTCTGCTGGTCAGATGCCTCACTTGGAAAGACAAAGACAGAAGCCAAGGGAAGCCAAAGCTGAAGTCAAGCACCTGCCAACACACCTTTAAGCTATATTCATGCCTTCCTGGATGGGACATGGTATAGGAGCAGCCTACCTACCAGGGCTTGTGAGAGCATGGAGCTCTCCTTCCCTCCTTCCTTCCTGTCTTGGCTGCGCTTCTACACAACTGCATTCTACAAAAGATGGCACAGCTGACACCACTGCTGTGCTGCTTTTATGAAAGGCAGGTATTTTATTCTCTTATATGTGTGGAGCCTGGCCAAAACAGGACAAGGAGCAACACATTGTCACAGCATGTCAGATCTGTGCACAGATAGCACAGACACATTTATACAATGCCAGGTCTTAAATAGTCCATGGGTGCACAAGTTTGGCCCATGGCTATTAAACCATCTGACTGCAGCAGCCTGAAGGTTTTCCTTCAAAAAGCAGCAGTGTGGGGCTTTTGGCAATATAGTAGTGGCAAAATGGTGGATTAGACACTTAGAAAATGCAGCTAGATTAGAGGCTACAAGGTGGGGTGGAAGGTTTTTCTGAGTGCTTAGCATGGATGGTGCTTAAGAGCGGTACAGCATAAACTGGGCCTGGGCAAAATGTGCTCTGTGTCATTCAGACCTTTAACAGGTCAAGTCTATCAAACATGTAATGAGTTCACAGCTACGTCCTGCCTTTCCTCTCAGGTTCCTGCTTGATGCCATGCACAGATTTCTAGCTGTTTCCGAAGGCCGTGTACTGCCCTCCCAGTTATCTCACTTCCAGCAATGTGGCATTTTGGAGGAACTCCACATGCCTGTGGGCACCCAGCATTGGCAGGGGTTGATTGCCAGCCTCTGGCACCCTGTGGCCAGTCCTGCCTTGCCCTTTCCAGGTCCTGTGGTCAGTTGGCAGCCATGGGACCCTACTCCACACACCCACACACTGGCTGGCAGGCGGGAGCAAGCCCAGGTAGGTGTCTTCCTGTCTTGGCTGAGTCATGATAGTGGTTGGAGATTTTGTCTAGGGAACTGATGACAGAGCCAAAGAAAGTCATCTTTCTTACTGTGTGACCTGGGAAAATAAAACCTTTCCAGCAAAGGCTCCCCTTCTGTTAAAAGACTTTGTGAGATTTGCACAAATGGATGTGTGCGAGGGAAAGGCCTCACAGCAAAGCTGCCAGCACTATACTGGTCCTTTGAATTTAGGAGCTGAGTCCTCTGCACTTTGTGATGGAAGAAAGGTAAGGTGTTTTCATGAGAATGATCTCCTTTTTTCTGATTGAACTGAGTAAAAGCAAACCTAAGCATGACACCTATATGCTGCACGATAAGAAAAACAGAAGTAATGTATTATGCAGATTTTTTTTTTAATGGCAAAGATGCTTTCATTGTATCAGTTTCTGCATTAGAAAAGCTTTATATACTCTGCAGGTTGCCTTCCAGAAATCATGGTTCTATTGTGCTGCTTCAGCTCCTATTTCTTTGAAGGGTTCTAACGTTAGAAGAGGCTTATAAACATTGCTGAGGACAACAAAGATAATAATTTTTACCTAGAACTGGGAGCTTTTTGTATAGAAATCTTGCACACATATAAAAAACTCAGTATACACACAGAAGTGCTTTTATAAAAGATAGAAATCGTACTTGCAGCAGAGTAGAATCTACACAGCAACACCTATATTTCAAATTAATTAGGTGTAAAGCAATTAACTTTTTTTTTTCAAGTACTCTTCCTGGTACACTTTGTTGACTCATAACACCAGATTTTTCCCTTCAAAAAAAAGGAACATCCTGCATTTTTAATGTAAGCTAAACCTTACATTAATTAAATAATGCAGGACCATGCATTTAAACAATACTTTTTCTCCAAATAATGACAACTTTCTTCCTCTTGTAATGAATCCTATAGCTGGAGTCTTATATTGCACCTTGTAGCAAACAAGTCATAAAACGTCTTAACAACCAAAAAAGGCTGAAACTTTTTTTAAAGGATATTGCTACAAAATTTGCATTGTTCCTTTTGCATGTAATAACTTACTTGAGTTCAATCAGAACTGCCAATGAAAATGCCATTTTAAAGTTTTGTTATTTATATTAGAAAAATACTCATTCGGAAATAATTTTCAAATTACTCTGTGCTATGTCTCTTCCAAACTACCAGTATAGGATTTACTTAGCTCAGCACTATCATTGTAAGAGTTTCTACCTTCATGAGTGCAAGTTTTGCTTTGCTCAGTGTCACGATTGTAAGACCGTCCCCCTTCCTGAGAGCTGGAAATAGCTGCCTTCAGTTTTTCCTCAATTTTATCAGCTGCAGCACACATTTTTAACTCTCTCAGGCTGCTTATTAGGGTTCCATAGGCTCCCTTCATCCCATGTCTTTGATACCAGACTCGAAGCAGCCTAATCTTCTGTTCAGATGTATCACCAGGATAATCCTGAATGATTTGGTCTATGGTAGGTTCTGAAACATGGTGGTGACGAACAAATTTCTTGACGTCTGCGTGTGTCATCTCTGCCACAATACCAGCAATGTGGCTGCTCAGGTCAGCATCTAGGAGCATGAAAGGAAATAAATGCACCTGGCATTTGTATCTTACTGGGTTTTATCACCTGCACTCAGATTTGATACGTCTCCTATCCAAACCAGATTAAGTTTCAGGTATTCACAATTCAGTATGTTTTATGATTTTTACAGTAAATGACAGGTCTGTTTTAACTCATCCTACCAAATGCTATGTATTTCAAAGATTTAGGCTTGCCATCCATATTGCTTTCTACCACCTAAAACAGAGTATCAGTTCCCTCCGTAACTTATTCTGTCCTTCTCTATCATTAAAGCGGGGTCACCTCTCATGTACGTGTTTTTCTCAAAACAGTGTTGGGAGAGGTCCTGAAACAGGACAGCTCTTCTGTTGTGATACAGTCTTGGAGCTTATATTCTTTTCCTGTTGTATATCACTCCTGTGGATTTGCCCCTGAACATAATGTAGGTTTGTGAATCTTCAGTCCCACTGTTCCGTGTGGGACTGCTCCCTTATCATAATTATCCATGATTATAGAAACACAGTTTGCTGTCTCCTCATGTCTGTCCCATATGCAGAACAGAAATTCACTTGTAGAAAATGAGTAATTGCTTGCTATACAACAGAAATTCCTTCTGAGGCAAGACTTCCATGATGCCACTAAATGCCTTGATGAGCATTATATAAGCTGCCATTTCCTTAGTAAGTGTTTGCTTTTGTGCAGGAATGACAGGTCTGGACAGTGGCAAAGTCTATACAAAAATACTCTTTTTTCTTAGTTTAGGAGTTACTTATCTATATATCTGTTTTTTCTTTCTACTGAATTTTGAGAAATTACTAGTCTCTTACCTGTGTCTATGAGAGGTATGTTCTCCTGAAAAAAAAGCAAGAGAGAAATAAGTAGAAACAAATATTATAAAACACCAGCCTTGTATAAGAGGATAAATACATTTCATGACACTTAAATTTTCTTTTAGTTTTCTCCATGACTCCTGTTTTAGGAGTGAGAGAGTCAGACCAGACAGATAGTCCTCTTTTGACTTGGTTAAGTTTGGGGAATCACCTCACAATCGCTATTGCCTAAAATTATGCATGGGGATGGGAATATCCTGGGTTGGTGGAGGCCTGATGATTTATGAAGTTTTGATCTTGGTCATGTGACTTAGGAAGCATTCCAACAATCCTGAAGAAGTAGTACAGGGTTTCTCTTATTTCTCCCAAAAGAGTCCTTGTGGTGAAATTTACTTCATTCATGTCATAGAAGAGAGGCACACAATGTTTGGGGAGTCCCAGTATAAGTTAAATGGAAAAAAGTTCTTTGCATTAAGCTGAGTTTTTAATGATCTAAGCAACAATACTTACATAAGGCTCTGGTTTGTAAACTCCTTTATTTAGGTTCCCATTGATTGTAAGACCCTTCTGTCTTTTCTTGTCTGAAACAAAAAGAGCATTTTTAAAATCCAGGGCAGGATATCTCGCCTCTGGACTCCAAGAATACAAAATTGTATCTGAGTAAGCAGCTGAATATCTTATTCAGAGTATAATAGGAAAAAGTAATAGGGAATCACTTACACCAGAATATGGCTCCAAGTATTGCAAGTAGTCCTACCACAACTACCGAAATAATGGCCCACAACGGCATTCCTGGTTCTGTTGGAACATTGGAAAATTTACGTGAAAGTTAACTCAAGAAATGCAATACAGCAGCACACCAAATTTTAAAGAAGATTGTGTCAGATTTTAAAAGCCCTCCTGTTGTTTCCTAACAACAAAAGCCAAGTATGTTAAAGACATACCTATCATGAGTTGCCGCTAAAAAGGAGTAACAGCTCCTACGCCTGCACAGGAGTCAAGGGAAAATCATACTCTGCAGGTCAGTACAGGGCCCAGTAGGACTAATGCCCCGAGCTGTCTGGAATCACTATGGCCAGTGTGTAGAACAGGACAATTGCAATTGCCTCTCAAACTACAGCACATGCTGGACCTTGCTATGTTTTAAAATGGTACCTTTTGTTCCGCACAGAGTGTCTGAAGTTGAAGTACATTGTTTTTCAATTACACCACTTTCACATCTGCAGAAAATATGTACAGAAATTATTATGAGATTTTTTTTCTCTTTGTAAACTGTGAAGAGAGCAAATCAAAATCTTCTAACACGTTTTATCTGCAAAATATTTCATATATCAAGATCTTGGGTTTTGGAATTTAATAGGTATGAAAACGGCATGGAAATTTGTGGCAGCGGGAAAATGTATGAAATTATTTTTCAATGTAGCAGTGGATCACACAAAGACAACGAGAAAGCTCAGATGCTTTATTACACTTTTTGAAAAGCATATACAGACTCAGTGGATATATAAATTTTTCTGCATGCCTTTGGAAAGCCTTCATGTCTGCAAGTTGAGTTGACTGAACTAAGTCAGCTCATGTGCAAAGGAAAATTAGTATGCTTTCCCTGAGATTATAGATTACCTTAGCCTCTGTCTTGAAACCAGCTGGAAAAAAGTGTGATTACATATTAACAATTTCATATGTAGTGATGAAGGCATGAACTTACATGGTACATGGACTGCAAACCGAACATGGTAGAGAATCCTTGCAAAAATGGTTCTTTACACAGGCACATTTCGTGTCCTCTACTGGGGTACAGTCCTTTGCAACCTCCAAACCTAAAAATGAATTCCTTAAAGGTATTAGTTTGAAAAAGCAGACTTCTGCCCACAAGTTCTTGTCCTCAGACTTGCTGCTAGCTCTACCTCTGCTGGCACTGGCAAGGCTTAAATTTATAATACATCGCACAGCTTTTTAAGGATCTGGGCTGCCAAAGTGCTGGGAATATGGGGCTGTCAGAGAGACCTCTGCTGGACGAGAGCTCAGAAAACTGATCACGCTATTAAGTTCTCGCTAGAAGAGGACTCATTTGGCACTGCCGAATCCCAACTTCTTTTTCCCATTCAGAAGTGTAAAGCCAGAAGGAAACTCAGATCACACAGCCAATCTCCCCTCTTGATAACAGAGATGGGTTCTTTGCACTCCCTGACAGACAAGAAGTTTTACCTTTTCTTGAGACCTCCAATTCCACTCTCTCTTTTTAGCTAACATATCCATGCTAAGTATTCTTCTTAAGAATCAAAACAAATTAATTCATTTTCTCCTATCCTCGGTGTATACAATGATGCTATCTCCATCTATGAAAAAAATATTTCTGCATTAAAAATTACTGTATGAAATGTACTATGAAAGCTATTTTCATAGGCATATAAAAATGAAACAAATGTTTGAGTTACTAAATTCAGTGCCCTGCTGTAATTTGAAACTACTTTATGTTTCAAAATTTGATGAAGCTCTACTGTGAAACCATTGCTGAAGCAACTCACGGAAATAGCAAACATGCATGATCATAAGAATGGTTCACATGGAACTTCAGTGGTAATTTTCCTCTTGCCTAATGCCAGTCTACTGACTTCTCTTCAACTACATTATTGTCTGTGGAATATTGTGACTAGCCATCCCATTACCCTTTTCCTTCCTTCAGTTTAAGTAATTGTGACACCATATAAGATACTGAATTGTTTTGCTCTAGCCAATTTCATCACCCATGTAAAAAATGCTTATTATAGTAGCAAATGAGGGGAAAGTTTTCTATCCATATTGAGGTCCTAAAGGAAGGGGAGAGCACCAGAGATTGATATTCCAACAGGTGATCTGAGTACAACCATATTGGAGTTAAGAACTGCCTCTCCACTCACTGAACTTGATTTTGGGTATGAGGAATGAAGAACCGTCATTCCCTAAATCCAGGTAGATCAGATCTACAGGACACCTGGTGGAACTGGTAGGAGATAAGTTTAATGGATTAAAAAAAAAAAAAGATCTGTGATGAGTATTTATGCAACAGGTAGTAGGGAATTTCTGCTGTCACTCAGCAGGTTCATGAACAAAGGGCTCATAAATAGACACTAAAATGACTAGGTAGGGATGGATCTTCTAATGTCCTTTCCCACAGCTGTGGGTGCTGATAGGCTGCAGGGAACAGGCCACAGAAAGCAGACAGGTTTGTACGTGCTATCTCTAAATAGCACCTCTTGCCTCCCCTGCTGAATGCAGAATACTGGGGTAGGTAGGCCACTGGTCTGACCCAGCAGGGCTTACCTCACAGTCTTACACATGTATCCCACACAACATCTTGAGTGTTTCAAAAGACAACAATCAATTTTAATAATATTTTCAATTACATGAGAGACTACAAAAGAAACTGTCATTGCTTCTTACACCCCTCTTTTAAACAGAGGGTGAAGAAGAGGGAGAACTTGTCTTCCTTGACCTAACCAGTTTGTACAGTGTCTGCTTTGCAAGGACTTTGGCTAAGCAAAGGCAGATACAAGGAGAAATAATGGACCAGCTATTTTTCTTCCTACTTTGTGCTTGATGAAAGGGAACTGGAGGATAAACTTATGACTTTCTCATTAATTCATTCATGTTCTACCACTAAAAGTTTTGAACCTACATGCTAACCATGATTCAGGTATTGTGGAGACTTTTCAGTGATATCCTGTATAAAAGAAGAGTCATTGCTACAGTTGCTATTTCTGTAGACATACCAAATTTGCTATCGCACGATTTGCATCTCCGACACTTGTCCGAGTCGTTAGGGTGATCCATGAATTCCTTTCCTTTCTCACATGGAACACAGTGTTTGGTACTATTTGTTGGGCAGGAGACATTTTTAACAAAACCTGTAGAGACAGAAAACCAACAATTTAGAGAGAAGCTCAAAGACTTACATCAGAATTTCATTTTTAATCCCTAATACTTTTTAATTCCAAATATGGAATCTACATTCTTTGTGCATGTGTAGATGCGCTTCAGGAATGTAGTATGCATAACATTGATTATCCCCATTCTTCCTCCAATTTAATACTGAAGGAGAACACACCAGACAAAACTGTACATGAAAAACTGGAAAACCCGTGAATGTATGGAATCTTGTAGGCAAAAGCATGTGTTTTCACTTTTTAAACTTCTTTAAAATATGTATATCTTAATTCTTGGCTCTTTCGTAACAAGCATGTTATGAGAGAACTACTGTCTCTAGTGAGAAGTTATTGGTGCACTGAGCTCAAGAAATATTTTTGAAGTGGCTTATGTCCTGTAACAAAAAAAGATACAGCTAGAATGAAGCACTGCCTCCAGGAAACCACCTCATGCCACTTCAGTATCCCAGCACAAAGCAATTCCACTGTTAGTGACTTCTCAACAAAGTCTTACAATAATACTCACCACTTTCACATTTCTTGCAACACTGAGCATCTAAATTGTATTCATCATTGTTACAGCTAATTTCCCTCCTGGCGATGATCCTCCTGTTGTATGTCATTGGAGCTTCAGCATAATTTTTGCACTGTGTTTCAATAATTAAGGCAGCCACCTAGGAGAGAAGAACAAAAAATTAGACAAAAAAACTCTTTAGGACTATAGGTGTGCTTTAGTACTAGCAGAGTTACATTAATAGTGTTGCTCTATAACTAAACATATTGATATTCACTCCCTTATTAAAACTGTTTATTCAAACTCATTACTTTAGATTTAATGGAGTATGAGGGCCCATATTAAAGCCATGAACCCTACCTCTACAGACATTCTCCTTTCAAATTAATTTACAGCAGATCCATTTCTTTGAATTTCTTTGCACTGTCAAGTTAATTGCGTAGTGCTTGGGGTTTTTTGTTTGTTTTTATTCCTGTTACTAGTCAGTAGGAGCTTTACTAGTGGACCCTGCCCTGCCTCTTTTCATGATAATAATAAAGCACTGTGGCCAAGAGGCCCAACCAATCTTTTTTTTTTTTTTCTTTGTCTAGTTTGGAATAAGGTGGGAAAATGATAAGGATAAATCTGCTGTAGTTTGCTGCCTTCTCAACAACGTTTTCTGGGGAATCCTGTATTTACTCTGCATGCTAAATATGAGATATCTATAAAAGGGAGCTATGGATGCTGACCACAACTTCAGTCAGATGCAGAAAACTCTTCATGTTAAATTACTGAAAAATCATTTTGGATATCAAACTGGGCTCTCAAGTGAAGGAAGTGTTACCTGTTGCTAATTAACTGAGGTAACCAATAATGACCATTGCCTTCTACAGTAGCCACTTCTTTTGATCCTCTAGTCTATTCAGACGTGAGAAAGTGGTTTTATTTCTCTAGCAGCCATCTGTTTAAAATGTAGCTAATATTAGTTACTAGACTGAAATTAAAAAGGCCTTTCTTTGCACCTGGAGGTGAAGCTCCAGCAGCTGAAAGAGCATATTAGCGCTTGAGGAACTGCGGGTATGGATGCTCAACCCATCACTTCCCCTGTTTGGTGCTCTCTCTTCTTTTGCTGCCAAAGCTTTCAGGGTGCTCTCCTCTGAATCCCAGGGTAGTGATGTTAAAAAATTAAAGTCTTCACAGAAGCTTTCAAATGGATGTGTCAGATTAGTGTGATTTGTTTTCCTTTTGCCTAGGAGAACTGTCTCACTAAACACTGGATTAGAAAGTCCAATTAATAAATAATTACTAAAATATAGTCAGGGATGTATGGCCAGTCTGGTTTGGTTTTTCCTAAAGCAGTATGAAGAAAACGTCCAGAGAGTCATGCAGAAAATAGGGTACAATCAAAGAAGGAAACGTATTTCTAAATTACTAATATCAGTAAAACTTTGCTGATTTTACCAAATGCCTGCAAACACAGTGTGTGCAGAGACACATGTTCCCTCACACAAACAAAGCTCTCTGCCTCTTGTTTATCCTTTTATACAAATGATCTATGCTGGTATGAGGGGCTACAGAAGCATAAAATTTTTAGATGGATGCCCTCCGCTCCTGCTCACAGAGATGAACTTCCTGGTACACTTACAAGAAGTGGGGGTCACTTCTCAGAATTTGACACTTAAGCAGCACCAAACACCTACATTGGTTCTGCTTGCAGGGATGTCTTACAACATCTTCCTGTAGAAGGAATAATGATGAAACTGTGAAGACCTTTTGCAAAAAAACACCCTGATTTTTTCAAACTTTTTTCTCTTGGTTTTGCACCCTCTTAAAAGCAATCTATTTGCTATTTACAAATTTTGGTGTGTCTTATTGGAAAAAAAACCAAAAAAGAGTCAATAGTCATTTAGCTTCCTGTGCACACCTTAGTTGCTTTTTCAGTTGTCACTGAGCAGTAAACACTAATATCAGAAAGGAAGCAGTTTAGGGACTTTTATACAGGCAGGGATGATAGGTGCTTTTTTATGACACGTACACTCAAGCAGTGGCTGTATGTTTTCAGCCTAAAATGACTCACAGAGGCTCTCTTAACTTTCTCAACCTAAAAAAAGCCAGTTTTCATATCTATGCTGAAGACTCAGATTGCACTAAGCAGTCAGTGGGAATAAGATCAATCGGTCGGAGACATCTACCCTTAGCAGAACCCATAAAAATTATCATATGAGCCCAAATTTTCTGGTTTCTCTCCATTTGCATTGCCCAGGCAATGAAAAGAGTTTTCTACCTGCTTCCTCTCCTTTATTCCAACAGAGTCCTCCAAAATGCTTTCACCAACTGCTATTTGCTAAGGACACCTATTAAAGCTGATTTTGTCTGCATTTCCAGGGCACAGCGACAAGACCTTTAATTTCTTTGATTACTCGTGTCATTTTGGGATTCTCAGACCTCCAGTTTTTCTTCTATCAGGGGATTCTTCATAACATGTCAATCTATTTCAGTTGAAAAGCTTCTGCAAGACACGGCTTACAGGTATGTAATCTCAGCTTTGAAAGTGTGTGAACATGTAATTTGCATACAGGACTTTTTAAAACTTTACAGTGTTAACCCTGAGAAAAAAAATGTCTCTGCTTTCTCCTGTTATCTTTATAATACATTTTATTTTTAGCAAGACATTCTCCCATTTCTAATCCATAAATGCTGACGAATGAGAAGGCCGATGGCCACAGAACGTGGCCCTTTTTTTTTTCCACTCCAAATTTGTTACATGGACCAAGATGCATGAGCTCATCAGGGGCTTTCTAAGTGTTAAAAAAGGAGGAGGGGGGATTTTTCTTGCTTTTTTTTGCCTCATGGACGTTGGGTTGCTGCATTTTAATATGCTTTTCTCTGTGATTATTCTCCCTTGTATTAGCTCTGTCAGGATGGCCTTTTCAAAGAGTAATTTCACTCAAAGAGTAATCTTAAGAGGATTCTCTACTCCAATTCTTTCACTATGACAAGAAATTTCTGCTTCCAAAATCTACAGTATCGTTTTTCCTCTAGCTCTTTTTTTTTCTCCCACCAAGGCTGAATCTCATAGTTAGCACCAAAATAACCTCTAAAAATAGTATTTCACATTCTAAAATCTTTTATAAAGAGAACAAAAATAATCCAGTTCCATTTTTTAAAGCCCAACAATGGGAGTTGGTATTTTCCCACAACTAGAAGCATCCTGAGCTTCTTAAATTCCAAGGGAAATGCGTGTGTTTAGTGCCTGTGAGAGCAAATAGCCTCGGCTACTGTCCAGCATCTTAAAACACTGTCCAAATTCAGTCCACTACTCTTTCACATCTCATCTGACTCCCATGCAAATTGCAACAATATATTGGGGCTGGGAGTTGTATGATTGGTTATTTTGTTGGGTTTTGTTTTTTAGAAGTACTGTACTAGTGAGCACCTAGGAAATACTACACAATTTGGAGAGTTGGGAGTGATATTAACAGCTCTCACCTCACTTTATTGTGGCTAAGGACAAATTGGAGCTGGACAGATAGAAATTTAGCAACTCTTCCCCTTTCCCTTTTGTAGCACAATATGGTTTTCTTATGATTTTCTCTTTGTTCAGTGAGTTACTGCAAACATAAAGGTAGTTACTGTGGAAGCATGCACAGACATGTTTCCAGAATTGGGGCCCTTACACTTTTCACTTGAGTCTTGGGTCATCTCATTTTATGGCTGTTAATGCATGTACATGTAAATGTGTATATTAGTTTTCCATGATACAAGGAAGAAAGAACAATGCAAATGTAAGGTTGGAGCCCCGTTTTCCAAGGTATGTCTTCTGAACTTCCAGAAAACTGCCTGCTCTGTAGTCATATCAGATAATTACAAAATATTTAGGTAACAGTTCACTCTCTGGCCTATTCCTTTAGAGTGTTGTCTTGGGGTGATTTTATGATGATACTTAATTCTCTAATCGTCTGCTGTATGCCCCGAAATGGCTGCTGTAGCTCTAATGTGAACCAGGGGGCGGGGCCGGAGCCTGGGAATCTGGCGTGGGTTTTATTCAAGCTCGCTCTCCAGCGTGCTTCGGACGGCGCCATGGATTGTTAGTTTGTTGCCTTTGTTGGACTCGTTTTTTTGCTTACTTAGGCAAGAAGCTGTTTTTTTTCTTTCTTTTTTCACCTTTTTCCCTGGCTCCAGTGGAGATCCTTCATTTGCTTCTTTTTGGTTTTCTTTTTCCCATGAACTGTCTTGGTTTGGTTTTTTTTTTGCAGTCCAGGGAGCCTGGCCGGTTGGAAGCCCAGGAAAGACCGAGCCAACAAAAGAAAAGACACTAAAACCCACCAGTTTCGCGTGCTGTGAGAAGCACACCAAAGCCAGAAGCCCAACAGGTTCCTATCTACTTTGTGCCTGAGCTGCTGTGTGGACTCTTCCCATCCCAGAGACAAAGGGAGCAGCTGCCATCTTTGCCTCGTGGCATGAGGCTGGGTAGGGGGTGTGAGGTGTAAAGTTCAAGTTTTTTTTCTTTCCTGTGCCTTGTGGGTATCTTGTTTTGTTAATAAACAGGGTTTTTTTTTTTTCACTTTCACCCCCTGGTATTAATGTCTCTTATTAGCAAAAAGGGATTATTGGAGCCCTTCTCTTTAGAGGAAATGTTAATTCCAGAGCATTTTCTCCTAAAATTTATCTCTAAACTGAGACAAGTGTGTCTCTCAGTGGTATGTAGTTTCGTAGCTTTTTCTGCAGGGAGAACTCAGATGTTTTCTAACTACATAGACCATTGCTATTTTTGCATGACTGTCGCTAAAAACTTCTTTTACTTGAGTGCAGTGTGGAGTTCCTTCCAAAATTGAAGTCTCAGTCAACAAATTTTTTTTTCATATTCTGGTTTAACCAAATTAATATGCCAGACTCTGACCAGGTTTACTATTTTATAAGTAGTGACACAACGTGCTAATTAAAACAAATAACTTTTAAAAATAGAAACTATGGAGGAATGCTACAGTCTTTCTAAGGTGTACTGAAATTTGGAAACAATTGGAAAATAAGAACAGAAATTATACATTTCTGGAGCAGTGTTAGAAAGTATTTGTAATCTTAATATATATTCTGAATAGGTCCAACATGCTGAGCTACACTGATACTTCTGTCACTAGTTGGCTGCTCCTGAACAGAAACAGGGAATACACACTTCTGTCAGCAGATGAAAATCCTATGTATTTAATTATGCTGTGATGATTTGTGCAGGGGCATGGATAGAGCTCTCTGAAACACTTCAAATAATTTACTACCTGTTATGCAGTAAATCAGATCACAACTTGAATGGTTTATACATTAAGACTTGATTTTAACCTGACAAACTGCAAAACAAACAGTTTGTTAGCAATATAATCACACTGTGAAGAGACTTCGAATGTCTGCTCCAATGAGTTGTCTCTGAAACAGGAGAGTGGGGGCTGGGGAAGTAATGTGTACTGCATCCACACTTCCAGGCATGTGGCAGCTCTGCTATGCAGCAGGGCTCACTGCCACCTGCCTCATCCCCCCCTCTCCAGGCCTGGGGCAGCAGGGCTGCCTCAGGGCAGCTTTACCAGAGAGCAGGCCGAGCCAGGGCATCCACACGTACCTAGGTCTCCCTAGATGTCCTGCCCTGGAGCTTCCTGCCACTACAGCTCTTTGGCGTAATGCACCTGTACCAGTGAAGATCCCTGTGCTGGCCACTGACACACTTCCTTACTTTTCCTGTTGACGGGAGCCGTTCAAGATGGATCTTTGTGAAGGTAACTTTTCTGATGAGAGTGAGACACGAGACCGAAGCTCTCAGAAGTTGCAGGGACTCATACTGTGTGCACATGACATGATTCAGGCAAGAGGGGAAGGCCCTGCCCTATTTCTTCCAGTAAATGCTGCACACTGTCGCCAGGCTTGGACTATTCCTCTAGCTTCTCCTGGGCCAGTATCTTAGCGGTTGCAGACTTCTCCCCCACACGTATTTGCTTTTATGCTGCATTACCAACTCGCTGTTCTAGGGATCCACTGAGGTGCAGTGCAGGTGGGCTCCCACCGAGCCCGGTTTGAGCTCGGTTT
Organism: Dicrurus megarhynchus; assembly: GCA_013399195.1. Classification (NCBI taxonomy): domain Eukaryota; kingdom Metazoa; phylum Chordata; class Aves; order Passeriformes; family Dicruridae; genus Dicrurus; species Dicrurus megarhynchus. Next base: position 1,216,674 of record VXAD01012520.1, read on the forward strand.
TAGCCCGGGCAGGTCCCGCACCTCCCGTGCTGGCAGTGCGGGGTCGCTCCACCTGCCTCGTCCGCATCTCCGGCCACTATGGGTGGCTGCGGATGGAGGCCAGCGCCAGCTGTCCCTGGGTCTCCCCACCTACAGCTCACGATCCGGTGTCCCAGACAGCCAGCTGCATCCATCCCCCTTTTTTTCCGTCCCCTTTTACACAACACGCACTTCCCTTCACTCAGCACCCTCAAAAGTGCCTGAACTTGAAGGTGAGGTTTTTCCACTTAAAACATCACCTAACGAATTAACAGAAATGTCGGTAACAAGTTCGTCGCGGCCGGCGGCGAGCAGCAACCGGGGAGCGCTCCTCGCCCGGCGGCGCCGCATGTCTCGTCCCCGCACCGCTCGTCCCCGCCCGGCCCCGCTGCCCCGCTCGGGCAGATACTTACGAGGAGCAGGGGATGGAGGCCCCGGGCCATGCCGCCGCTGTTCCGCACCTTTCCCATGCCGCCGCTTCCCAGCGCTGTCCCGCACCTTCCGGCAAAGCGAAAGTCCCTCCCGGCGGGGCAGCCGGACCTGCACGGGCGCTCTGCTCACCCGGCTCCTCCCCGTGTTGGCAAACACGGCCCGGCCCGCCCCCAGCACAGCACGGCACAGCACGCCGGGGCGCGGCGGGGCCGGCGGTGGTGCTGGGCAGCGCTGCCGCTGCCCCGCGGGAGCCCGGGCGCGCTGATCCGGTCCTGGACAGGGGCTCCGGCCGCCCGGAGAGCCGCAGGCACCGGCGGGACAGCCCTGCCCTCAGTGCCGGCGCCCCGCGGTGACAGGGAACGAGGGCACGGAGCCTCCGCTCGGGTGTCCCGGGCGCCGCGGGGATCGCGGATTCTTGGTCGGGGACACCCACTCGGCAGCTTGTAGATGCCAGGCACGGCCCCGAGGTCACGAAGCCAACGGCCTTAGTGCTGGGAATGAGGCATTCGACTCCTGTGCTTCAGCTGCTGGGCGGAGCAATTGCCTCCCAACCCAGGGCAGCAACTCTTGCTTTTGCAGTACTGGCAAGGACAGGCTTGGGGAAGGCAGTCCCATATGGGTAGAATGCAGCAGGCACTCAGAACAGGCTAAACTCACTGCAGCAGACAGTACTGCCTTTGCTGTCTTATTGAAAGGGTTGCTCAAGCCCGTGACTTCTATTTTGTAACTATTTCCAGTCACTTCTTGTGTTTTTCCTGCAAGCTTTCAGTGGTTTCAAATGCTGATAGTCTGGCCTCCTTTGTAGAGTTAGAAATAACGTGACGGCTTTAGTTACCAATATGTGTTTTGGTCTTTCAGGTTTTGACATGATGCCATTGCCTTGGGAGAACCATGGTTGCAATCGGCCTAGCATTTTCATTTCAAGCACCATTTTTCAGTGGTTTATGACTCAGATTTTCAAAAAGCCTTCAGCTTTTCTGCTGGTATTGCTCTTAGTTGCAACACATAACATCAACAAAGAATAGTTACTGTTTTAAATACGTCAGGCTTTTCAACCACTTCCGGATAAACCAAAAGGTACTGCTGACACATTTTTAGAGATGCTGCCTTTGGAGTACCCTTGAACAACCAACTTTTTCCCTTCCCAGTGGCGGTATGGAATATAATAAACGGGAGGCACCTCTCTTGGGTGTAGTGCCTGGGATACATGTCTCTAGTTCCTACTGGGCAAACCCAAATCAGCATGTCTGTGAGGCTGCTAATTTTAGTGGAAATTTGCGTGCGGGTAGGGGTGGAGTAGGGACTACAAGCAATGTTTTCCGGATCTGGATGGTTGCTGCAGCAGAAAGCTGGGTAGAATTGTTTCCAAATCCATCACTCGAGGGGAATGTGTTTTGTCCTAAAATCAAAACCTCATGTGACTGGGCCCTCAGCACGCATTGCTCAGGGTTTGGTGACACCTCTTGCACTATTTATCCGATATCTTCCGCTGATGTCGCTCGAGTCTATTAGGTGCATGTGGTTTGCACTCCTCCCTGCCCCCCGCCCCGGTAGTGATGACTGTGTGCATGTAGCTGCTTTGGGGTGGAGTGCTTTTGTCTTGGTAGGGAGCTTTGAGAGACATTTGAGAAGCCACCAGATTCATGTTAAAACAACAGTATCTGCATGTCACTTGAAGTCATACCTTATGTAGTTAGTAACTGTAGTTTTGTGGGGTTTTTGTATATATAATGAAGAAAGAGAAATGTGTTTGGAGGACTTTTTGTTGTGTGACTATTCTAGGTTGGTATCAGTGAGTACTATAAGGCCAGTGTTTTCATCTTTGCTCATCTTTGTGTCTTAGCAGCTTCTTTTTGGTTGGTAAAAGTGGCAACGTTGACTCTTTCCCTTACTCATCCTTCATCTAAAGTCTAATTCAGATGTCAGCAGCAGCCTGCTAAGCAGTACAGGCTCTGCGGCATTTCTCTGCCAGCAGATGGCCTTGTGCCTCTCCTAATGTGGGAACAGGGATCAGACTTGGGTGGGATCCAACTCGAGGAACAGTTAACACACACTTTTTAGCTCCTTTGCAATTCCACCTTTAAAAATGTAAGATTTTGGAATTAAAGTGAAAATTTTGAGGTTTTTTTACTGTGCTGATTTGATTTGTGTGTGTGTGTGTTTTGTTTCTTTTTTCCCCTTATAATTGTTGTCCTATGTCTACACATGTACACTGGTCATAGGAAATTCAAGTCTGTACAAAACCACCCAAGAAATTAATTTGGACACACATGATCGCAGTATTCTGGCATTTAGTGTTGCTGAGTTAGAATCAGTATTCATGCCATAACTGGCATCAAACCTTTTCTTCCCTCTCCAGAAATCTGCTTGCACCTAAGGAAGCTGACTCTGTTGGTGTATTATGACATTATGGATTGCTAGGTTTTTGAGAAGATTAATATAGCCAGTCTCTCCAGGTGAAGAAAAATTTTTCAAGGTGCAATAGAACATAATTGAGGGCCCAGAGCCCTGTGCATTGTATTGGTCTCACCTCAGAATGTTGAATCCATATTTATATTCCAGAAGGAAAATAATGGGGGAGGAAGCATAAGATCTGACTTGCTTTCTACTACATTTTTCTCTGTTAAATTATTACAGATTTTTAATTTTTTATTTTTTTAATATTTGGTTTAGATTTATTTTGGCATATTGGTAATCTGTAGCAGTTCTTTTGTACTAAAATTGGGGAATTAGATTAATGTAGTATTACTTAACCAAAGTAGTTCCATCAAACTTAAATTCTCCTTTGTCCTAACATTAGAAGATCAATGTTGGTTTGGTTTTTGGTTTGTTTGTTTCACTTTCTGTCTTTTCTTTTATTTTGCTTTCCTGTTTTTTTGTCTCCCCTCCCTCATGTGTGTTCGGAGCAACCAGGCTACTTTTGACTTTTTGTTCAAGTACTAGAATGAGTGATCCATTGCTCATGCAGATCGATTGCATCTCCTTCGTCTTTGATTCAAATCTCTTCAGTAATGTGACTTGTCACAAGCATCAGCTAACACTACTGGGAAATGATCAGAGTGGCATCAGTCTTTAAATAATCACCTCTTAGTGCAGTTTTATGATGGTTTTCCAGATCTTCTGTGAAACATTAAAGCAGTGACCTTGCTCCACCCTTTGCATTATGGTCTTGTAGAGCAGAAAAGATCTGTAACCACTGTAACTATTGGCTGTTTGTTGCAGTGTGGTATGGCCAGATTCTGACAACTGAAGGTTACCCTTCTCCGTTTTTTCATAAACCCCTATGTACTGCTTACAATAGCCCGGGTTTGTGGTGTAGTGAAAGGTTCTTGGTCAGATGATGTGGTAGCAAAGTGCTTTGTTGGCCCTAACACCATGTTCGGCTTGTGGAGAAGCTGATATGACAGCACAGAAGAAGGAAAGTAGGGTGTTACCAGAAAGCTTTATGAAGACCCTGTGGGGTTTTTCATAAGGGTGCTGCCTGGTGTTGCATCAAATCACAGATCAGGGTGTTCTGGCATGCAGTGTGTTTCTTTTAGAAGTAATAGTGATCTGGTACACCTGCCTGTGGAGCCATAGGTACTTCTGTTTATCTGAAAAAACCCCACACTAGCAAGAAAACAGAACGGAAACAAACAAAAAAAGCCTAGAACAAAACAGTGGAAACCAAAACTCCGAGCAAGTCACTTGTGTCCTCTAGCAGTTCTCCTCTAGAGAAGGTGATAAAAGAGAACTGGGCATAGATCCTGTCACTCTAAAAGAAAATTGAAACAGACGTGTGTCCTTTTTCTCATAATTCAACTTCCTGAAACAACCCTGGATCCATGCTTTTGTTCAACAGACCCAGTTTGATGACGTCAATGCATTCTTCACAGCAGGGAAAAAAAAATCATTTTTCAAACAAACTGAGCATTTCCTTAGACTGGAAAAGCAAATTGGCTGGATGCCTGGTGGCTCCTACAGCCAATCACTATAACCTTACCATAAATGTAGATGTGTTTCTGTCTTAGGGTTGATTATTGACTTTATTTTAGACATGGGACCATCCTGTCCCAGTCCTCTGTGCGTGCACTGTGCAAGGGAGTGCTGAGATACGGAATGCTACAATATTTACCAAATATTTTGCACATTACAGGGGCTCACATAAAATTTGATTTTGTGACTTGATAGACTGTAAATGCATCTCTTTTAATAGTTTTGCAGAGCTCTGTATCCATCCAGATCTTGCAGCAGGCAGCTTTGCTTCAGAGGCTGGCTAGTGTTCTTTTCTCTCTTTTTCAAGCTAATTTGTCTTAGTTCTTTTTTGAAGATGCTATTACTAAGATTATGCTTTATACTTGCAAAGCTTGGTGTACAGCAAATGCTAACTGTCAAACGTGTAACAGATCAACTGTAAAAGCTTTTGAGATAATGTGCTAGGGATGCTAGATGTTCTCTAGAGGTGAGTGAGAAAGTGTTTAAACCTTTTTCCTTCAGGTACTGCCTAAACAGAGCACTGCTATTTAATTTGTGGGTCTTTTCCATTTGTGAGATAAATCCAAGGCTGAATCCTTGTGCTAAGGATGAAAGAGGATAGATCTGTAGAGAAACGTATGGATTTAAAAGGTAAATGGGAATAAAAGGAAATCTTTAATTCTGCTTTTGACTTTTAATCTGAAGATGGCCTTAACAGGCACACCAGGTGGCTGCATTTCCCATGTTGAGTAAGTGATGCTCAAAGAGCCACCCTCCAAGGAAGTTTTCATTATAATTTTATAGTAAACTAAGACAAATTTTATTAAACGTGGTAGTGAGGAGGAGAAGTTAAGAAACATTTTAAAGGGTCTTAGCATGCTGTAGTTTCTGATATTGTAGGAAATGTTACGTCTTTGGAATTCAGTTCCAGTGTTTTGCTTTGCTCTGTCATGCTTCTCTTTCTGGCGTACCATCTGACAAGTGAGACTAGCAGGCTTAGATAAAAGCAGTGCCTTGTGACTGAGACTCCAAACGCTCTTGTGTTGGTTTCTTTTGATAGCACTTAACCTTTGAAATTCTTTGGGGGTGGGGAAGACATGACAGTGATGTGAAAAGTCTTATCCCTCCCACTAACATCTCAGATGCAGTTTGGCATCCGCCGTGACATCAAACGTTCTTCAGAGCCAGAACAGGATGCAGTGATCTTACTCTGAATGTTTGTCTCCTGGGCACTGCTGTGTGCTTCTTAGCAGGACTGGTGCTTCAGGTTCAACAGCTAAATCCCTGTAGAGAGGGGCTCTTGTGGTAGGCACAAAGTTTGGAGGTCAGGGAGTTACCACTGTTCCCTACCTTCACCTACTCCCCCACTTCTACCACACATTTGCACAAATAGAAGAGAGGCCTGAGTAGCTGATGCAGCTACAGGAGTGAGTCATATCTTCTCTATGCAGCTTCACAGCCCACTGCATAGGAAGGTTTTATGAGCTGTAGCAAATGAATTGAGTATGTAGTACAGACTGATTTATATTTCCATCAAAATGCAGTGGATTGTTTTCTGTCAGTGGTTCTCATCAGCAATTAAATGATGTGCTTAGATAGCTGTGCAACTCTAAGGGTGGTCATAACAAGAAGGGATACAGTGATGTTAGCTGTCTGAAGCAGTCTGTTAAATTCCCAGATAAAACATCAGTTATTTTTCAGCTGAATAATTTCTCAAATACTTCTTGAAAGCCATATTTTGAAGGAGGCATCCTTTCCACACAGCAGAATAGCTACCTCTTCTGCTGTCAGCCAGCTCAGATGCAGGAATGGGAGACTGGATGAGGGACTGAAGAGGGATGGACAGCAAAACATGCATTTCTGGTTCCCTGGGATGGGCAGGAGAATCTAGTGCTAGTGCAGGCCATGGCTTTTAAAGCCACAGCTTTCCTGTATGTTTTTCCCAGCTTGGGGATGCTCAGAAACCTCCCTGCCTGGAGGTAGCCAGCTGAGAGGAGAGCAGTTCCTCAGTTTCATGTGAGAAATGAAGAGGAACTCACATGCCTTTGCTGCAAGTGTAGGGAAATGGTCTTACCTTCTGGAAGTAGAGGTTTTGGACTGAATTCTCAGCTTTAATTTATTCACTTCCGTGAGCCATGATTTTTTTTTTTGAGGTCAATAGTAATTTTGATATTGCCTTGACTGAAGCTAAGCTTCCACTACATATGCATAAAGCATATGTAAAGATATGTTATGTCAATATCTGGGGGCTTCCCTCTCTCTGGGAGGCAGGGAGGCCACCAAACCCTTGTCCATCAGCTCCCTGAAGGGACAGCCCAGTCTGCCCTGCACTGGGCACATGGCAGAGCCTGGAGTGTCACAGCTTGGTGCAGTGAAAGGCTGTTGATACATGGAGCTTATTCCTTGCCCTCCCAGCTACTGTCCCACTATTCCTGAGTGACCTGGTACAAACCCCATGTTTTCTTTTCAGGGGGCCCAACTGAAAAAAAGGATCTGACAAAAACAAGTTGCAAAAGAATAAGTTATTAAAGGCAAGGTGATAGGGAAGGTTTAGCCCTCATGAAAACAGTAGCTTGTATTGTGTATGCAGAGTAAAAGAACACAGATGTTAGCCCTTTTTCTCAAGTGGGGTTGTCCCGTGTTCCTTCCAGCCCCTTTTCCTGAAAGGCCTGGCCTTTTGCAGTGTGAGTGGTGTTCAGTTTCTAATGAAATAAAATCCTATAGCAACGCTGTTTTATTTAAATGCGATTCAGAAAGGGGCATGTGTTTGAGCCGAAGGTCTGCTAATTGCATCATTTTCTCCTTGTATTAAACAATGTGTTCATGCTGTGTAGTGCAGAGTAATCAGTGTGCAGGGAAATGATTTATATTATATTGAAGAGGTCTGAGCATTTGACCTTGTAAATGAATTCCCAGACACAGCTAAACACAATGCAGTAAGTAACAGGCTCTAATTAGGAAGCTGGAAGAGTTATACATAGTTCTGGTATCCTGATGTGGCAACTATCCAGGCATTTTCAGGATCCTTGTACAACAGTGTTTTGCAGCAGTGGAAGGACTTACTATGCCTTCAACAAGTTACTAGCAAGGAACTGAAAGAAAGAGAAACTCGGGAAGTACTCACAGGACTGGCAACACAGCAGAAACTGTAATTCTGAGACCTTTATTTTAGTGATGTAACTGGCTTGCAAGGAGAACAAGATCTATTTCTATAGATCAAAAAGCAGTTGAGTTTGCAGAAATCTCCCACTGGCAGGTTTGAGGTGAGTCCTGACAGTTTTCATCCCCCATGAGACCAGTGGTACAACAATTGGTCCTGAAATGGGCTGGAATGAGGAAAAGCTTTACAGAATTCTTGAGTTTTTCCATGGTTCGGGAGGATGGTTATGTTTGTTTCAGAATTATGTATCTAAGTCTTCCTTACAGTTATAAAAGGAAAAGAACAAAATTTTGTTCTTTGGCCTGAAAGGGAATATAAACAAACAGTTAAAGCTGGGCATGTAAAATACATTTAGTGGAAGAGGAAAAGAAAACCCTAAGTTTGATTGGAAAATGCTTTTACACTTTCATAAAACCAACCAAGTTATTGAACAAAAATAGCATGTTATCTGTACTTTTCCATAGTTCTTAAAACTGCCTGTAAGAAAGAGGAAGAAGAAACTACCTTATGTAACTAAGATGTGTCTGCAAAGCAAGGACCAAAAGCCTGCCTGCTTCAGTCTTCTTGTGAGCCTTTTGCATCATCTGGGGAGCAGTTTATAAACTGAATATGCATGAGACACAGCTGTGTGCTAAATGACCAGCCATCATCAGCTGTCAGTCTCCTGGGGCACCACACTTTGTAACAGGAGGATTTTCCAGGCCCAAGCAGCAGCCAGGATGAGTGCAGGAAGGTGTGACAGCAGGTTGACACTGCACACGCAGCAGATGAGAGCACCAGTGAAGTCCTGTCCTTCCTGCAAGCTGCAGTGAGTTAGGCACCACATCCCTGGGTGTGTTTTCATCAGCCAAAATGATATCCAGCAAAAGTGCCATGGGGGGATGGGGTAGGAATCCTTCTGCACAGGTCACACATGCAAAGAGCCTTCTCAAGGCTTCATATTATAAACAGGATTCTGCTGGGGAGGACTCTGTTTTATCTTAGATCTGTAATGTAGGTTGTAGCAAGTTATAAAAATACATACACACTCACACACATTTTATCTGGGACATTTTTCTGTAACTTATGTTATTGTTCAGATCACTGATAAAGGCATTAAGGTGTTGTCCTGGGGTGCTGTTATGAGGCTCCTTTATTCCATAGCCGCCTGCTCAGTGCCCCCAGTACCTGTATCTTTAGGGTGGGCCCGGGGCGCGGGGCTGGAGCCGCGAGGCCCCAGGTGCAGCGCAGTTCAACGGCTCCGCCCCACGGCCCGGGGGGAGCGGCTGGAGCCGGGCTGGGGGCAGGGAGCGCCCCGGCACCGCTGCGCTGCTCCCTCTCTCTTCTGGGGCTTTGGTTGTTCCCGAGGCTTAGGAAAGGTTTTGTTTGTTTTCCCCTCTTTCTTCCCCTGACCTCTCTGCTTTCCTTCCCTTATCTCCTGCCTGGAGGGCCTGCGGGGTGGCCCCGCCGGTCCGAACCCCGAGGAAGACACGAGCATCGCCTGCTGTGAGGAGGAGAATCGGCGCTGAAGAAGCGTTCCAAGGGTTCCATCTGCCCTTCTCCAGCAGCCTGCTGTGTGGACTCCCCTTCCCGGAGACTGGGGGTGGGGGGTGACCACTTACCGGCTCCTCCCGGGCATCCTTTCCTTTTTCTCCCTTTTTTTGTTCTCCCGGTTGTGTTTTGTGTTAATAAATAGTTCAGGTTTTTTTTCTTCTACTTTCATTGCTTTTGTTAATTTTCCCCCTTTGGTGGAGGAAAGGGATCGGCCCCTTTCCCTTGGGAGGAGGTGCTCACTCCAGAGCGTCTCCTCCTAAAAATTTGCTCTCTAAAACTGGGACAGGTGTATAGCCAGTGGTGGGTCCCACAGAATTCCACCCTCTCAGCAGTGATTTCCCTGCACTGTTGTGCTGCAAGACTTCAGCTTCAGAGGCAGTTCTCATGCTACTCTGCATATGTTGGATCTGCAGTTGGATTTTTTTTACGTTTTAGAATGTAAAGGGGTTCAGACGGCTTTTACAACTATGTTTATAACATTTCTCAAAAAAAAAATTACAAGAAGTTGTTTTTATACAGCCTTATTCTCAATGTTTATTATATTATCTCCTTTTATTTTTTATTATTTGCGTTCTGTATTGGCAGCTGTGATAGGTTGACTTAGAGTGGTGTGTTCATCTGGCAAGTTTGTAATTAGCTACTTCTTGTCATTACATGCTTGAAATTTTTATTAGACTGCCTTTCTTCCTGGGGAAAACCCCTCAAGCATTTTTAAGGGCTAATGAAAGTAAGTGTTGATTGTTCTGGAAGCACTTTGGCCTATTCTTTCTAACACCTGTGTGGATGCAGGCTAGTCATGCCTGCTCCAATGTCCATGCCCAACTTTATTGATGGCTCTTTTAGCATCCTCTTGCAGAGGAGTTGAAATTTAAAAAGCCCCAAGCAGTTTTGCAAACTTTCAAATTGACTTCTGACATTTTTTTCTGGTACAGAAAATGCACGTGTATTAAATATTCTTGTATTTGCCATATTATTTTTACTTTTGCATGTAACTGCATGCACTTTCATATAATGGCATGCCAATTCCAAAAGTAAGTTTCCTTTTTATCCAAAAGTATTTTTAAAAGTATATGTTCACTTTAGCCACAAAGGTGGTAGGTTTCCCCTGGTATATTTTGTACATTCTTTGGTTTAGTGCCATGTAACGCTCATTCCTTCAGTGTTATTTAGTGATTCTTGTGTAGGTTTAAAAAAAAAAAAAAATTAGCTGTGCTCAGCTGTTTGTCACAACTGTACTGAGTGACTCATACAGAAGACAAGGAAGTTGCAGTGGGGCTACATCTCCTTGTCCTGCCCTGCATTGACACTTTACCTTCGAGTGCTCCAAACCCAGTGCCAGGAGAAAGGAATGGAGACCAGGGCTGGGCCTTTGGGAGAGGCAGGTGCCAGCTTGGTAACATTCGTGGTGAGAGTGACTCCACAGTTTGCCATCATCTAGAGCCAAAAAGGGAAACTCTGGCACTACAGCAAATTATTAAATTTGCTAGTGTAAGAAATTTCCTTGTAGAGGTCCTTTTGCTCGTGGTTGGCCAGAGAGCCAGCCATATTGGCTCCTACAGGAGTTGAGCTATGATATAACCAAGCATTCAGAGCCCACAGGTTTAATCTGTAAGTAATAGCTCCATGAAACTCACTTCCAGCAAGTTTCTCTCATGGGAACTATCCGTTTGCTTACTACGTGCAAGCTCACCTGGAAATCTTGCTCTTGGTGAGATAATAACAGGACAACCACTTGCAAAAATGTGGGAGGAACTGGTCTGCTTGTTGCTGTCAGTCTGGGAATGTGTTGGCTGGGGAGCTGGGAAGTCACTGTGCAGGGAGGACCCCTGTGCTCTGCCTGTCCCACACACAAGCTGTGCAGGTCTGACTTCCTTGGGAGTACAGGACTTGTTTTCCACGGTGATGTGGTGGGAAGATGTCATTTACATTTTGACAAGTTTGGATAGCATGTTACTGCTGAGGTTCTAATCTAGAGGAATCTGTCTCTTGAGAGATGTTCCAATGTAACATTTTTGTGAGGCCTTATCTACAATGTAATTCTGGACAGATCTGCCAGCATGAACTGTGACCAAGCTACTGAGGTGCTGCTGATAGTTTGCACACAGTGGGTCAGAGCTCTGCCCTGGCCAGTGGCCTGAGGGCTTATCCAGAATCTCTGGTGGATTTGCAGCTCTTGGTATAGACAGTGTTCCTTTGACTATGCTTCTGATATATTTGATGTTTTCTTTGTAACATTAGTCTTGTCTACAGCAGCTGGAGTGTGAGCTATAGGTGATGCCTCGCAGACAAAATGAAGAGCTCATTTCTACAGAAAAAAAAAAAAATCATGAAGGGCATTTGAAACTATGTATTGAAACTAGGCAAAATTATGGAGGAAAAATATGAAGTATATCTGCATCTATTATGCATGAGGGTATAGGTACATACTCCTGTCTCAAGAAATCCTGCTGCTGTACATAAGAAAGGAGAAAATATATAGGAAGAAAATTACCACTGAAAGCACCCCATTTCTTTCCAAGCATCTGCTATCAGGAAATCTCAGAGACAGGATACTGAGCTATATGGATATCAGCCTGACCCAGCAGGACTTGTGCTTATGTTCTGTTTATTTATCTAAGAAGGATGATGGGGGAGACATTATCTCATTTTTACTTTGAATACGTTCCTTTGATTTTGAATGGAGGATAATTTTACCACATTACTATGGAGGAAGATACCTTGTCAAGAAGATGAAGGAAGGTTGTGAGTTAATATTCTTCATCAGCCTACTTAAGAGGCCCAGCTGGCAAACACTGTCTCCTCTAGCTCTTGAAGAGCACTGGCAAAACTATTTTTCAAACTTTGTAGGTTCAAAACTGCCATATTTGAAAATGATTAGAGCAATTTTGTCTTAGTTGTTAGAGAGAGACCAGTGCAAGAGCCTGACAATCATGGAGAAAGCTAATCTATGGCTCTGACAGTTTATGGTTAATCTGACACTTTACAGATGCTTACTGTGTGACAGCTGCAATGAATCAGGTTATTAGAGTGACTTTCTGCTCCCTAAAGCTTATTTATTCCTGTCTTTCTCAAAATAGGGGGTAGGGATGTGTAAAGCCTATCAATGAGATAGAGGAGAGGGCCTGAAGCCAGACAAACCAAAACATTTAGAGATTCTGCTAATGTTACGAAGATGAAAGGAATCCCCAAATAAAAAGGAGCCAGAGACATATTTAGCAGGGCCTCATTCCTAAACAGCCAATTGGATGGAGGCAGGAAGGACTCCACACACATCTCAGAAGTTGTTTTCCCTTATAAAGTAAAGCAAAGGGATTACTATTCACAGTCTTCTATAGACTGGGATAAGCCTGCAGCTTCTGTCCTCCTTTACCAAAAAAGTATGGCATCTACACACTGGTGCTGAGCCTCTGAGCTGGCATTCTTCAGGCCAGCTGGAGCCCATTTTCTAGGCATGGTTGGCTCTCCTGCTGCTGTGGAGTCCCAGGCACATTTTGTGTCCATATGGCAATCCACACAGGTTACTGAAAAGGAAGGACTCAAGGAAGGTGTAGCTGAGAGTTTCCACTGATACACTGAAAGATGCTTCAAGTCAATAGAAGAGTTCTCAATGTGCATTGGAGCTTTGCTAGTATCTCTATTAAGAGATCAGGGGGAAAGATGCTAAAGAGAGAGACAAAATTAGTGTTTCCTTTTCTTTTTCTTTCTGTGATTGTACTCCAGACATACTTCTGTGATGCAGACTGCAAAAGGGTTTAGCATGGAAAACCAAAGAAGTTCTCAGGGGAAGTTAAATAAAAACCATGGGTTTTGGCTATGGATACAAAGAAAAAACAAGAACCTTGGGGTATAGACACACCAGGCAAATTGTGCTGTGTAGTTTCTGTACATGAAACTACATGATGAGTGAGATAAGGACTGAAAGACAGGCAGCAGAAACTGGTGTTGGAAGTGGCCTCCAGAGGGAAAGCTAAACTACCTTCAGGAATGGTGGTGTGTTCTTTTTCTTGAAAAACAAACAAACAAACAAAAACAAACAAAAACCCCAAAGCCCCACACCATATATATATATTTGGGCTAAGCTCTTATTTGTCCATAGTTGCAGAGGTGGGTTCAGAGATTTGATTCCCAGCATTTAGGCTTGATTCTCAGAAGACTTTTTCTATTCAGTTCTCCTTAGGTTCTCATTCATGTCTCACGGCGAGTCCATTCTTCCCTCTCCCCCTGCCCCTCTGTCAATGACCTAAGTTACTGAGAAGAAAGGTGTAAGCTACTAATGCCATTTTTTTCACATGTGCTTTTATGTATAGAAATATCTGTGTGATCATAACTTCAGCATGGAGTCACTAAAAGGAAAAGAAATTCTTTTATTCTATAATGTCCCTGGATCTGGACTGACCTAATTTCCTTGTATAGTTCACCTGTTTGCCTTCCTTCCTTCCTGCCCCAGCACTTTCCGTAACGTCCCACTGCAGAGACGAGCTGCCTGCTGGGCACTGCTCTTCATTGTGCTCTGGAGCTGTGGTTGGGCAGCACCTCTGCATTTTCCCTGGGCTGTTGCTGTTTATCCATTCACTACTGCTCAGTCAGCCTCTGGGCTTACTTCTTCCTTCTAGTCTGCCTGTGCCTGTCTCTGACAACATCCTTCATACGGCAGGTCCTTCCAAACAACTGCTGTTTACTCTGTATCTGCATATCGACCACTGCCTGCTCGGAGTGAGACTGTGTCAGCTGCATCTTTTTCATGAACATCCCAAAATCTTTGGTGCCCACAACAGGGAAGGGGATGTGTGATCCCCACCAAAATAACCATTCCTCAAAGCAGCCAAGGGGCCGCTGCTGCCATCATTGCCACCAGCAGTAATTGTGGTATGCACCAGGGTAAAGTTACAGGTATCATGGTGAAGCTTAACAGGGGTACAAGTCTCTGGTACCTGTGTGGCCACTGTCTCCTTTATGTTCACAGAGACCTCTTGTAGAAAACTATTGCCTATATTTCTAGCTATGCTGAGCACTGTGGATGATGCACCAGTTCTACTGGAGCGTTGTTTACTTGGCTCTGCAATCTCGCATGTGCTGTACCCACCATAGCACAATCACCACTAAGTTTTTTTGGGAGTGTGAACTTCTGCTCAGTAAGGCAGAAAGTTTGGATTCCTTGGAATCTTTGTCCCAGTCTGGGTATTTTCAAGGTATTTCAAGGATGATGTTTCTGAAAACCTTGGAGTGTGTTTCTTCTGATCTAGAAGGTAATTGATGTTTATATCAAAATCAGACATGATACTGCATTGAAGGGTTCTGCTGTGTGAAATTCCTCCTCCCCTTGACCAAGGTTCCCTGATCTAATACCATATGTTCTATATGAGGTATGTAAGTTTTCTCAGCTATGTAACTGAGTGTTGTTTGAAAACAAAGAATTTGGGTTTGGCTGTCCTTTGAATGTCAGTTGGAGATAAGCAAAAAGAGGCCTGTTTAGATCCTCGGCTTTGGGTTGCTTACCTCAGTGGGTATTTTATTTTTCTTTTTTTTTTTTCCCTTTGTCTTTTTTTTCCCTTTTTCTTTTTATTTCTTTCTTTTTTTTTAGTATCTCTGTCTTTCACCCTGATGATGGAAGTGAAATAATAAATAGCTTTTGCACAGCTCATGTTCCACCACTTGTTAGCTTCTGTTTCTGACTCTCCAAGGCAGTTGCATTCCTTAAAAGTTCCTTTCCTTAAAAGTTAAATTCCTGTTGGTGTTCAATCCATAATTCTGCCTATTTGTTATCTCTACTAGTAGCTTATTGCTTAAATTTTCACATCAGAAAAACTTTCACTGTGGTTTTCTGGGAGGTATTCTTGCATGAAAGCTATTCAGGCAGCAAGCACTCCATAAACAAATGCACAATGCCTCTCCCTGTTGTAACAAGACTTGCAAAGCAAGGACTTGGATTCTCACATTTCTCTTGGCTTGTGTGCTTGGAGAACTTTTGAATTTGTAAGGTTTAATATTGTAGTTAAGAGATGCTGGTTTTGGTCTTTTTGTACAAACTTGATGACAAAATATTGCTGGCTGTTATAGGGCTGCTTCGCTAGAGTTAGACTGTCCAGAGAACAGTTGGCTACAGCTGTAGAAATCCAGGCCTGTGCTGAAAATAACTTGTACAGTGAGAACTGTTCCTTTATTTGCTAAAAATGTGTTCAGTGGAAAAGATAGCTGTGGTTATAAAATTCAACAACTTTATTACGAACAATTTGGGATGTGAGTTTATGACAGTCCAGGCTTGTGGCCATCAGTGGAGCAGCATCACGGAAAATTTGGGCCACAGGTCCTAGGGCTGGAAAATAAGCTTTCAGAGAAACAGAATGGATTCTAACCCCTCACAATCCAGAGGGGATCATAGCAACCTTTTAACTGAACATTTTCACAACCTTCAGAGACTTTTCTGTGAACCTTGTACAACAGCAGGTACTTTTTTTACTCAAGCCTGTGGGCAATATTTAGTATACAAGCAAAATGCTAAGCTTCTGAAGAGACTTTGTAGAAGAATTGAGCATCTGTTTCACTGGCCAGAAATATTTATTCAATGTTTTTATCAATACCTTTAATGACAGTAAGGCGTTTCTTTAAAAAGACCTTCCCTGCTGTAAATGACTGCTCTTCCAATATCTCATTCTGCTTCTTGGATGTTACTGTGAAGTCCTGGACCTCTCTTGTTTGAACACATGATCCTTCTGCCAGAGGGTATCTATTGTGGGCACACTCTCTCTGTATTTTAGCAACTCTCCTGAAGTTTTAAAGTGTTTATCTTACACAGCTGAAAGTCTCCTCCTGTTTCATGAGCTCTGCACTGGAATGCAGTGGAAGAGACCCAGGGCCTGTGGCCACCCAGATTAGAGTTTTTTGTATTAAGGTCCCTATATGGTTTTGTTAGAGACTTCAGCTCTGTCTCTGTCTGTCTCTGCTCCTTGTTTGGGAGGCTAGTGGGAGGAGAAGAGCTGAAGGGGCTATATAACCTCTGAGGTTTCAGATACAGAGTGTACCACCCTAGAGCAGCCATCCCCAGCCAAGCGCTGTCAGGGTAAGTGACACAGAACCAATGGCATGATTTACAGATTGCTGGAGGATTTCAATTAAATAATGTCAAGGGGAAGCTATTCAGGAGGATGTACTGCTGTGCTGTAGTTTGCTTAAGAAACTTACTACAAATGAGTTGATAAAATACTTGTAGTATCTATACTGAGTTGTCTTTATTTTATATTCTGAAAGGAAAAGAAAAGTTCTACCCTAATAATTCTCCTGATTCTACCAGCACTTCAGCAACTGTATAAAGAAATGGTTTGGGTAAAGCCACCGCTGGAATTACAGCTATATTCTGGTTTAAATGAACCCGTGTGACATTGGGGTGTTAGTTTGGGACAGGGTTCCTGATGGAGTATGTAGTAGTGTTAGCAGATTTTCTTCAGTGCTTTTAATTGAGTGTAAGGTGAAAGAGTGTTTTGTGCAATGTGACAGCAAGAAGAGCTGGGAGCATGCAAATTAGCAGTGTCTAATAGGATAGAATGAAGATGCATGTGTATTGCTCCTTGTCTCTCTGTATATGAAACTACTGTTCTGTAAAATGCCAAATATTCATTAAGGAACAGGCTACACGCAGTACTTCTTGTGCAACTGGAGTTCTCTTAATAATTTGTTGTGGAGATTGGTGAGGTGATTGATTATATTTACATGTAAAACAGGGAGAAGAAAGAGTCTAAAGACTGTACTGTTTACTTGGGGGAAAAATTTCCTTTCTTCCACAGTACTCAGTGACATTTGCTGCTCTAAGATCTTGTTACTGCCTGCCATGGCAGTCCTGAGCTGTAACTCATTGGTTGGTAGCAGAGCCCTCTGTCTGATTTTTCAACTTTTTGTGCTTTATTACTAAATATGGTTTTCATTTAGAGCCCAGTAAGCTCAGAAATGTAGCCTTTCCTGCCCCTTCTTTCCCCTCCCCCAAGTGATTTTTGGCATTGCATTAGCTGCATTGGTTTGAGCAACCCCCCTGACCTCAAACGCTGTTCCAAAAACAGACGGCTGAAAAGTGTATTTCCTAATTAGGAAGTGGTTTGTCCAAACCAGTCTGTTCATTCATGTTAGATAACAGTTGTACTCCATTCAGTAAATATTTTAATATTAAGAGCCTTTTCCCCAGGAGTTTAATAAATGAAAAAAATGCAACTTACTTTCCTTCCCCAATTATAATGATAAAATATCTGGAATATAAAGTTAGGATTGCCCTATCCGTGTCTTCTCCTGGGAGCTCTGCCCACACAGCCTGGAGGAATAGGGTTGCAGCCATGTCTCTGCTGTGGCCATGTGGCTGCCTGGCTGGGGAGAGACAGAGGATCTCAAATGAAGGATTTGGGAGAACTGTCCGTGCTGGCTCCATCCATTGCGGAGGCTAAACAGATTGGGGCCTCCCTTGCTCACTGGCATTGGCTCTTGCTGACCCCATTCTCATTTCTGTCTGCACTTCCAGTATTCCTGCAGCAGAAAGTTTTGGAGACTGCATGTGGAGCCAGCTGGTCCGTGGATGACAGCTGTCTCCCTTAGCTGTTAACACATTGCAATTTGTTGAACTCTGCATGGAAGCCCCAGCTTGGAGTGGGCCAAGTGATTCCCTGCCACACTATAAATTGCGAGCAAACAGTTCTTCTTGAGTCCTGGTATTCAGTGCTTGTTTCTGTAACTGATTTTAATACAAAGCCTTTAAAGCATTTTTATTACCTGTATTATCTTCTTGTTGCCAGAGGAAGAAAACAGTTTCTTTTTACTGAGCCAAGGAGCCAACATAAATTGTTCTGTCACTCTACAAATGTAGTTTATTAGCTGCTTTGAAATGATGATAGAGCAGACCTTACGACCTGTTTTTAAAACACATACTGTCTCCGGCTTAATTTTAAAAGTGGGTTTATTTTTCTGAGTGATTAGGGGAGAACTGGAAAAGGCTTGCTTTTTATTTCTTTTTTTTTCCTTCTTTATTTGGAAAATTTCTTCCTTTTTAAAAGGATAAATGTAAACTTAATTGGCCACCTTCACCAGTGGATTAATACCTGCGTCAGGAAAACACCCCTGGTACATGCATAACATTTTATGTAGTTTGTTTTTGGGAAGCCCAAGAGCAGAAGGGGAAGTTGAAATGTTCTTACCTTTAACAGCTATCCACATGTGTCAGGATTTTGTCAGGGTGCTAGAAAAGCAGGAGAAATTGTGCTGAATTCAATGCAAATGAATCTTTGTTTTTGCAGCTGTCAGTCCAGTGTTCTCTTTTATCTCCCTCCCCCAGCCGTGGATTTCTGTGACCAAATTTAGATAAACATTTGCTGCTCCCTGATCTCTCTGCCCGTGCCGCAGGGCTGGAAGTCTCCTCTGGAATTCCCTGGATAATCTTTAGTGCACACAGCCCTTTGGCAGATGTGGTTGAAACCTCTCACGCTTTCAGAAGGAAGCCCATTCCCTCCCATAGCCCCGCAGTCCTTGTGATTCCCAGACCGGGGCCATACCTCTTCTTGCATGTTCTGGTTGCTTTCGTAGAGCCAGGGTGGCTCTGCTACCTGAGGATGTTTTTTGGTTTTGATTTAGTTCTTCCCTGCTGTTTTCATAGGGCTGTTTTCTGTCTGGAAGGCCAGTGGACACTGCTGTAGAAGATGTGTGAGGAAGAGGACAGCACTGCCCTTGTTTGTGACAATGGGTCGGGGCTCTGTAAAGCCGGCTTCGCTGGAGATGATGCTCCAAGGGCAGTTTTCCCGTCCATTGTGGGTCGTCCCAGGCACCAGGTGATGAACTAGTTTGGCTGTTTCTTACTGGGCTTGTAGAAGGCTTTGTTGCCCTGTCCCCAGCTCTTCACCCAAGGGCTATCTATGTCTGGGGCTAGGCCAGACTAGGGTGATCTGTGTAACACAGTATTTCCAGGCAAAATGAGTCCAGCAGTGCACTCACCTGAGTCAAAGGAAGTCTCTTGCCTTGTGAAAGGAATCCTTTTAAAATTTTTCACTCCCTTCTGTGACATCTTTTCCCTGCCCCTTAATTTTGAATCACCCAGAGAACTTGGTGAGTATGACTCGTTTAAAGAAACCCAACCCAAAACCCAAATAAGCCCAACACAGGAACATCTGGAAATTCTGACTGCCCTTAAAGCTGATAATAGGTAATATGTGGAACACTGAAGGAGGAAGCAGAAGTTTTCAGTCGGCTTTCTCCTCACCTTTTTGACTTTATTCATTTAATTGTGTCAGAAATGGGTACCTGTCTAGGGTTAAGTTTCTTTAACTTCAAGGTTTACATTTGAGTATATGATGCATTCCGCTATATTTTAATAGTTCTCAAAATACATTTATTGTCTGAGCTGTTAAATATAGAGAGTTTATGAGACAAATCACCATTAGCATGAATTAGAGAAGCTTTTCTAGATCACAAACTAATCCAAGTAATTAGCAGATCCACCTAATTCCTTGTATGTCACCCAGGGCCCTGGTGGGAAGAGGCAAGCTCTTTGTAAGATGTAGCACTTCATATACCCAGTAAATGCATTTTGAGTTCTCCAGGATTGGAGAAATACCTGCCTTTCAATATAGAAAGTAGGACTGGAGGGCTAATTGAGGTCTCTGGGAATTACCATAATTTAAAAAGTGTAGTTAAATGCCCATGTCTGTAGCTAGTGTGAATGATACTAATTGCTCAAAACCAAGCCATAAAGTTACAGTGGAAACAATACAGATTTCTAGAACTTTTCTTTCCTGATCATGTAGGATGGATCATACCATTAAAAATTGTAAACCTGGGATGCCTGTTTTTAAGACATAGAGTTAGAGATGCCAAGGTTGGGAGTCTGTAATGACTAAGTTCTGATAGGAGTATCATGCATTCAAAGCATCCTACTGTACACTGTGTTTTTTCATTATTTCTGACTTTAACACAGTGTATATCCAGAGTAGTTCCCAGCTTTTGGTCCTTTAACCATTTCTGCAGGATCCATGAAAATACCTGTAAAGAAGCCCATACGAGTAGATTTAAATTGTCCATCTCTGGTTATAGTATTATGGCATTCAAAAAGAAGATTAAAAAATGTTGAAGCTTAAGCTTTGGGAAATGTAAAGTGTGTATTTCTCCATCTTGACCCTTAGATGGCACAATATCACTTTCTGCTTTTACTCCACTTTATTATAATTTAGCAGACAGTTCATCCTTAAATAATAACAAACATTAAAACAACTCGATTTTTCCACTTTATCTTGATGCATTTAATATTATACTTGTTCTGTTTACTTAACTGTAGTGGAAACATGTTAAAATCTCTGCCTGCCAGGCTGTTCCCAGCCCGGCCTGCAGGTTTTCGGGGTCCGATGCCCACGTGAACCAGCGACCGAATTGATGNCATGAACTCCAGAGATTTAATAACCAATCATTTAATATTGGCAATTTGAGCGCAACACACAATTCTCCATTTGTTAGTATTAGTAAACTATATTGTAACTAGTATAACTGGCAACTGGATTTATTTCACAGCTAATATTCTGTCTCCTTAATGACACTTTTCCTTGAGAGACTAATGCAATTTGTTTTATTTTTTAGGGTGTGATGGTTGGTATGGGTCAAAAAGACAGCTATGTGGGTGACGAGGCTCAAAGCAAGAGAGGAATCCTGACCCTGAAATACCCGATAGAGCACGGCATCATTACAAACTGGGATGACATGGAGAAGGTATTTCAGCTTTGAAAACTGATGTGTACTTAAACTAAGTATTTACAGAATATCCACTAAATTTTAGATGAAAGTGTCATGCTATCCAGTATGACTTAAGGAGAAGCTCGTTAACAGCCAAGGTTAATGTGTATCTAAAGCTTGAGTATCAGTAGGAGTACATCAAAATTCTAATTGGGAGTTCTTTTACTCCAGCCTGATCTTTGCTAGTTAATGAGAAGAGGGCAGGGAGAGAGAGAGGGGAAGGAAGAAGGAAAAGGAATAAATCAATTTGCTAATAAAAAATGGAATTTAAGAAGGTATCTGTTTCTGCAAAAATGCAAAACATGTATGTGATTCTGATGTGAAGGGCACTGTTTATACACATACGTTTTAATGCTTGAAACATTAGCAATATTGCAGTGCCATGCATACATTTCAGAGCCAGTATTTGGATGAAAGGCTTCCAGAACCATGTTTATAGTCATAGTCTGTATAGATGACATAATTGCTAAGATTCTAAAATGGGATCTCCATTTAATGTAGTTCTGTGAAAATAGGGTTATTTGGAACAGTCAGAACACCACAACACACTGTAAGTGTATGGAGTCACACAGCACTTAATGAGTCTCAGTATTGTAAATTTTACTTGAAAGCAAAATCTTTTAGATGCCAAACATACTAATCAGTCCCTAATCACCACGAGCTTTAAAACAAACTTAGCAAAAACTTCTTGGCCTTCAGACTGAAATCTCTGGTTGTTTTACTTCGTATCAGTGTATTAACCTCCTCACTGCAGTCCACTTGGCCTCAGATTTTCACAGCTTGTAGGAACAAGTCGTGTGGAGGTGATAAACACAAGCTGACTTTCAACTTCACAAGCCATTTATCTTAATTTCTTTTTATGAATTCTTGGGCTGGCTTGTACAAACCAAAAGACAAAACTGTCAAGAGACCCATTGTCTATTGACCTCTGTGTATGTTCTCTGAGTTGTTCTGGAAGTGTTTCACTTTCAGTCATTATTGAAATAGCATTGCTAGAATCAAGTGTGTCCTGTTCTGTCTTTTCTACTGCAAGAATAACATATTCATTTTCATTAGCTTATGTGTCCTTAAAGTAAGTAATATATTACTGGTAGTAAAGCCTGAGGATAGTGGGGTTTTTCTACAGTTATTCTGGCGGTCTCTATGGAGGCAGTAAGAACAACTTCATGAGAAACATCACCAGCCTGTATCTAGACCTGTAAGCAGCGTGCTGGAGCTCAATACCTGACTAGAAGTGATGCTGAGCTGCTGATTGATGGTGTTTCTTTCCCTTGGCTTCTCTCATTATCCTCAGATCTGGCATCATTCTTTCTACAATGAGCTCCGGGTTGCACCTGAAGAACACCCAACTCTGCTGACTGAGGCACCACTGAATCCCAAAGCCAACCGTGAGAAAATGACTCAGGTAAGCTCACACGAAAGCTGTGGAGTAATCCAACCTTTTCATTCAACAGGAGGTGAACATCATCATTCCAGTTAGTCATGCTGTCCAGCAGTCTGTCTCTCTCAGTTATGGAAGATGGAAAGTACATAGTGACCACCTGTCATATTTACATATTATTACATATAGTTTAGAAAATCATTGTATCCACTTTGAATGTGAGTACTTCAGTCTGTCCAGACTTTATGTCATCTTAATCTGTTTTTATGCCCAGACCCATTCCAAAATTATCTTTAATATGTGTATGTGGCTATATTAATATAATAAAGATGTAGGCCAAATACAGGGAGGTATCTTACAGGACAAATACTTTTGGATTTAGATTTTGTATTTTCCTTTCTTGTTTTTACCAACCATTGAGAAATATGAAAATCTTGTATTCTACCTCTCTTTCAGTAAATTTCTTCGACTAAGCTAGACTGCCTAGTGTTAAGACAATTATTGTAATTGCATTTCAGATAATGTTCGAGACGTTCAATGTGCCAGCCATGTATGTAGCTATTCAAGCCGTTCTGTCCCTCTACGCCTCTGGACGTACCACAGGTACATACCTCAGGGGAGCATGGCACAGATGTTTGAAATAGTTCCACAGGTATGATGGGAATGAATCATGTGTTCTCTTCTCCAAGGGATCGTGCTTGACTCTGGGGACGGTGTCACCCACAATGTGCCCATCTATGAAGGCTATGCCCTGCCACACGCCATCATGCGCCTGGACCTGGCTGGCCGGGACCTGACAGACTACCTCATGAAAATCCTGACGGAGCGAGGATACTCCTTCGTTACCACTGGTAAGGACATGCTGCTGGCTGAGGAGAGTTGTTCATGTGCAATGTTTCTACTGGCCTTAGAAGGACTATCAGTGGTTCTGCAGTTGAATAGGCATGAGAAAGTCTCCAACATGAAAGTCCCTTGAAAGACTAGCAGACAATTTGTTTAAAATATGGGGGTGTTGAAGGATAAAAGGGAACAACCAGTCAACCTGTCTGGGTCCTTCCTGAATGCCATTTTAAAGATTGAATCCTCTTTACAGCGGAGCGTGAAATTGTCCGTGACATCAAGGAAAAGCTCTGTTATGTGGCCCTGGACTTTGAAAATGAGATGGCCACTGCTGCATCTTCCTCCTCTCTGGAAAAAAGCTATGAGCTTCCTGATGGTCAGGTGATCACCATTGGAAACGAACGCTTTCGGTGCCCAGAGACCCTCTTCCAGCCATCTTTCATTGGTAGGTTCAGTGACTGTTATTCCTTGGTAAACTGCACAGAAATACCAAGTCCCTATTTCCTCTTGATTTTGCTCCTTTACTAACTCACCCAGACCTATACACGAGTGTGTCATAGCACCCACTATAAAATAATCTTTTACAGCAGAGCTATTAATATGGCGGGAAGAACTTCATGTTAAACAATTAGCCAAAATGCTTTCCCAAAATAAACCTGAAATGTTTATTCTTGCCTTCTGGCATTGGGCCTGTGCCATTTTGTATGTTTGAATGTGCTTGCCAGGAGTGGGAAGAGGTGGGAGGGGCAGGCAGGCAGCAAGACCTCCTTTTATTTTCCCAAAAGACTGTTCAAAATCCTGAATCTACGGTTCATCACCTTTTTGGAACAAAGCCAAGAAAATGCAATGCTAATCAACATCCATGAAGGCAGATTTGTAACTAGGTCACACAGAAATCCGGTGTCAGTTCTGCCAAGAGACAGAATTTCAGTTCAGAAATAATGCAGTTGCATACATATTTTGACTGTTCTGTCTCTGAGTTGACTTAATTTTAAAAGAAAAAAAAAAAAAAAAGAAGAAAAAATAGAAAACAAATTATTCCAAGACTGTATAAGGAATTCTTAGAACAATTGAGATTTCCTGCAAAAGCCTAGTGGAAACTTTACCATTCCACACCCCCAACTTTCTTTTCAAGGAGGAGTTGGTGTGGGCAAGGGTTGTACACAAAGTAACTCTTTAGCAAATAATTTAGGCAACTGCAGAATGTCTTTCCAGATTTCCAAAGCTCTGAGACTGATGTCTTCCAAAGAGTCACTAAACATTGTGTCAGTTCTGTGTTAATAATTTTAAGTCTCTGTATGGAGTTGCTTCCTCGGTGTTCTTCTGTACCTTCTCCAGGCATGGAGTCTGCTGGCATTCATGAAACCACTTACAACAGCATCATGAAATGTGACATAGACATCAGAAAGGATCTTTATGCCAACAACGTGCTGTCTGGAGGCACCACAATGTACCCGGGTATTGCAGACAGGATGCAGAAGGAAATAACTGCTCTGGCACCTAGCACCATGAAGATCAAGGTATGTATGGTACAATCATTTGTGGACTATATGAGCTGGCACTTACAAAGTCCTCAAAGTTGTAGTGAAACATGCAACACTTTACAAAGTAAGTGCTTTTAACATATTTTGAATCACATCTGGATTATCTAGCAAATAATCACCACCTGGTAACTTTGGCGCTGGAAGAAGAGAGCCTTTCCTCTTTGTCTTGTCCATGTTGAATTCTGCCAAATTCCCTAATGTGGCCAAAGAACAGCATGGACCCAGCAGCATAATTTTACCTCTGGGGCTGTGTGTGAGCTTCTTCAGCCCTTCTAGTGTGGTGGACATGGGAGAGAGGAAATGCTGGTTTTGTCTTTGGCTCAAAAGTTTGAAAGAGACTCTGACAAACTAATCTTCATTCTGCTGCTTCAAATCTTCTGTTCCTTGCTTTACAAACATTTTGTCAGCTACACCAGAAGGAGTGCTCCGTAGGTCATTGATCTTTTCAAGCCTTTCTGGACTGCCATTATTTGTTTCCAGAGCAATTATCTCCCCTTTTCTCATATGTGTCTGGGAGTTCACGAATGCACCAGGGATAGGGGTCACTGAGAAGGCTGAGTCAGGCAGAGAATTTGAGGGTATAGATTTACATAACAAATTTTAGACTTTCCTGCTTGCAGCATAGATAGCTGTAATAGCGCTAGCATATACAGACAGTGTTTTTGTTAATATCACATGTCACTGCTTTAGTATTTTTGTATAAAAATGTATTTTATTCACAGTAGTCTGTTGTACTTAATGCTTTTATTTCTTAAACAGATCATTGCTCCTCCTGAACGCAAGTACTCGGTCTGGATTGGAGGATCTATTCTTGCCTCCCTCTCTACTTTCCAGCAGATGTGGATCAGCAAACAGGAATATGATGAAGCTGGCCCATCCATTGTTCACCGCAAATGCTTTTAAATTGCTTTATCTTTATATGTCTCCTTAGTGTGAATGTATTCAGGGAAATACATTCTTATAATTTCATTCCATAAATTCTTCATCATAATTAATCTAATTAATTGGATACTGTGTATTTCTTAAAATAAATTTTAAATATGCTACGAAATTGCTGCTCCTATTTAAAAAAAAACAAAAGCCAAGCCGTGCATCAGTGCAGATGCCATTACAGCTGGCTTGAAGCTCCATCTTGTGACATGAATTTATTATTACACTGTACTGGGCTTAACAGAAACAGAGGTACCTTAGGCTCAATGATACCGATGCCAGGAAATGCTCACCGATCAGGCTGCATGTTCTCAAAGTTTAGCCTCAGAAAATATTTTAATCTGCAAACAGAACCAGTTGTGGTTCTTAGAAAGTTTTGGGCAGTACCAAAGGAGCACAGCATCTGTTCAACATCAGGATGAGCATGGGCATGCTGCTTTGCATCTGCTCTATCCAAAAATATTATCTCTCCACATCACTTCTTACTTCACAGCTGTCATGCTGAATTTCTTACAGTGCATGGCCCAGCGGTGTACAATGTGTACCACAACAATTCTGTGTTTTCTTTAAAGAAACAAAACCTGTTCCTTTGGGAGCATATCTAAACACTAATAGTAGGTCAAACATATGACTTTCCTATTGTATGCCCTCAGGCGCAGCTTATTATTTTTATTTTGTGATTTCTAGCAAGATCTAAAGGGTTATTAAGCTGGCTTAATATATTTTCTCTTCAGAACTTTTTTTTTAGAAGGGGGAAATAATGTGTTCAAAGCAGCTAAAATAATTTAGACAATTTACTTTTTCTGTGATTTTTCTGATTCCATTTATAATCTTAAATACATCAGCTAGAAGTATATGCATAGAAGCTGAAGCCAGTAATACTGTCTTAGCAGTATATATATATGAATAAAGAATTCACTGAGACAGACCTGGAAAAGGTCACTTCTAAGGAACTTGCTGCAATCTGTATTCATTAGAATTCAGGATAAAGGATGCTATTTATTTTCATTAACCTATTTTCCTCTCTCAACTCAGTAGTTTACGTCACTTGCCTGTTACTTGTTATCTTTCAAACTAAGCTCTTTGCAACAGCACCTGTTATTTACCATGTCCGCATAACCCCGGGGTTCCAGATCTTGTCCAGCTTCTGACTCTTAGCACAGGTTGCAAACCTCTTTGTACTAACCTTATTATTTAAAGTATAGGTCATCTAGATTCTTGGAACAGTTACTAAATAAACTCTTGTAAAAGCAAATAACTTTGTATGGTTCTTCCTTCTAACTCTGTCTAGATCTTTTTATCTAACTCTAGATAGGTCCAGGGAACCCTTTTCAGGGTAAGAGATGTCTTTCAGTTTAAAGTTTCTACTGGCAAGTTGCTGGAGAAGACACATTTCTCCAAGGGACTCTGATACATCTCTGCTATCCCAAAATGGTGAGGGTCAGCTCTCAGATAAAGGATTTGGGTATTTCTGAGTATTTTCTCCTTAATTACTTAGCTGAAACTTGAGCTATAGAAGTTGGACTGGAGAAAAAGATGAAAAAATCACCCAAACTGATGGATTTTCCTCTACTACATATAACTTAAATTTACTGAAGCTGTAAGAGATGTATGTAGCTGGAAGTCACAAAAAGCCAACCACTGTTAAAAATTTCTAATTCTCAGGAGG
This sequence comes from Dicrurus megarhynchus, assembly GCA_013399195.1. Taxonomy (NCBI): domain Eukaryota; kingdom Metazoa; phylum Chordata; class Aves; order Passeriformes; family Dicruridae; genus Dicrurus; species Dicrurus megarhynchus. The sequence continues at coordinate 1,243,877 of VXAD01012520.1, forward strand.
AAATTAATGCCAACAAGTGACAAAAGAAACATTACTTAATTCAACACAGTTACTGTAGTTTGAAGTTCCTTTTATTGTTGTGTTTTATAGGTGAGATTTGTTTACAGATTCAGGGGTAATGCCACTGAACTCCATCTTGACAGAGCAACAAAATAACTCCAAAACAGGCTAGAGCAATAAATATCAAACCATTCAATCTAAAATGTATAAATATAAAAGTAATTTCTGAAAATGTAGGGAAAAAAGGAATCGATTTTTCTGTTTTGGCCTTTTGTAGAGTAACATCGATATGGTCCATCCGTATCACCTCAGATCCAGCACAATTATCTTTATGTCTTTCCCAACCACATGGGTACATGGCTGCAGAAGAAGTCAACCCATTACTCTCAGAAGTCAGTTTCAGTAAAATAGCCAGTAACTTCATCCATGAACTAAGTCTGTAAAAGACCACTGAAAAGAGCCTACCTGGAACAAAACATCTTAACTTTTTTAAGAGTTGGACTACCTTCTCATTATCCCTACACTCGATGAAAGAACAGAACAAAACAAAGAACTCTGACCTCTCCTTCTTTTGAGGACTAATACTGACATTCAGAGAGTCTGACAACACAATAATTTCCAATGTCTATCAGCATTACTTCTCTGTGTTGGATCATTTTATTTTAAGCTATATAAGGTGCTTCTGTACTTGAAGTGAACCCCACTGAAAAAACCCAAACCCTTAAGTATTCAAAGGTGAAGGCTCTTATCAGAAATGTCACTGTTAGCTGGAAGACAGTTCTGACTGACTGTACTGCTTAGCCATACGTACACTATTATGTGATTAAAACATCAAAAGATATGGTAGTTACAGAGAAATGCTTAGAGAAGCCAGGGCAAAATTATGGGCAATGAAGGAAAAAGGGCTTAACCTGCTTATAGCTGCACTTTTTAGCAGCTGGGATGTTCTGTTGGGACACTACTATTGGAGAGATGAACTGATTCATTGCTGAAAACCTGAAGAGCTCAGGAGTAACTCTCATTTGAAAATGTATCTTTTGGTCCTTCTGAAAGCAGGTAAAAGTGGTGACTGATGGTAACTACCTCTGGTTAACCAACATTTGAATGGCAGCTTGTAACACTCGCCTCATGGCTGCTAATGACTGATTAAGTAGTCTCCTGCTGTCTGCCTTGGTCAGTGAACTAAGGGTAATGAATTAGTAAAACAGGGGGAAAATTATTAGGAAATCTAATCTCAAGTTTCTGTTTGCAGCAGAACCACGGTCAAAAGTTTGAATAGTAAAAACTGTGTTGAATGATATACTTACATTAAATAACCTAGGGTCCTTTGTATGTGGATGAAATCCCTTCTTTTTACAAGCAGAAACTTCTAGCATGCCAGCATTAGTAAGTCTGAAGATGCCAGTGCTGAAAAGCAAAGCATGAAACTCCTGTTACGCACTGCTCCCATGATACACGTCCAAGGTTTCACATACAAATTGTTTAGCTTAAAAGAAAGACAACAGAAAGGTGCTGGGTGACTTTCAAAACACAGGAGCCCAGGCTGAGTTGGATTTTTAAAGGTATTTTAAATCAAGGGGAGTTGTATTCCTGTAAAGGAAGAGATGATGAGGGGAAGGGGAGAAAAAGGATCACAGCTGGGGTGCTGCTCCCATTAGGCAGGTTAGGCTACTGAGGGATAAGGCTGGTTCACACAGGAACAGATGCAAACCAGAAGCTTACATGTTCTGGATTGCATTTCACCCAAGGCAACTTAAAAGAGAATAGCCTTTAAACCAGCTGTGTGAAAGACTGGTAGAAGTACATCCTCCCCACTCTTGGGTAATCACATAATACAAAGTATTAGAAAGTGCACTGCTGCAACACTTCAGGTATTGAATAAAACGTTACAAAGCCGTCCTTCTGAGAAGAAGATTGATACCTATAACTGCAGGACAGCGTCTGACAACATAAATGTTACAGGCTAGAGTTGGTTACAGGGTATCAGCATCAACTGTGAGGGAAGTTTGTAACAGCACAAGTTTGTAGAGGCATACGGGCATGCTCATGGTTAGAAAGCCTAGTGCTTGTGCCTTTGCCACTCAACGTGCATTCACAGCTCTGCTACCAGTGTGGCCCATTTAGGAAGTTAGGCAACCAGGACAGGATTCATGGAAGTCATCTACAGAGGCAGAAGGCCAGAAAGAAAGGCTGATGAAATGTACAATCTAAGCAATGGAGTTAGCCCTGCCAGCCTGAAGTGCCAGGCACACTAAGGGAAGGAAGGCACCTCTGAAGACTGTCTGGTCTGCAGAACCAGACTGGCCTGCTCTGGCAGAATCACCTTGAGCAGGTTGCCAGGACCATGTCCAGTCAGGTTTTGTGTACCTCCAAGGATGTAGACTTCATGACCCCTCTGGGAAACCTGTTCCATTACAAACCTTCACATTAATATTTACACTATTCCAGTTTTTTTCCAGATACATAGTTTGTAGTTTATGAAATACAAAAGTTGATCCTTATTATCAAAAAAAGTGATTTTTACGCCTCTGCTTTGCAAAGTGCAGTTTTCAAATCATTCTAGAGAAATATGCCTAACCTCCCTCCACGTCATTAAGCAGACAGAACGAAGATAGATCTTCATTCTATCTTCTATCTTCTGTGGTAGGGCATTGGCAATGAGTACTGCAGAAGAATAGATCCTGTAATTGTTATTTTGTTGAGCAGAATATTTAAAAAAAAAAAAAAAATAAAACCTGGGTCTGTGAAGGGCAGAGGAGAGAAAAGCCAGAAACAATACTGCGCATAGAGACTGACTGAAATGCAAGCCTAGGCACAACTTATAGAAAATAAAATCACAACACAATGTTCATGCCCTTCATCTGAGTTGACACATACCCTTTGCATTTGATCAAATTTTATGACAAGAAGCAGGAAAAAATACTGAAATATTAATAAAAAAATCAGAACTCACTCATTATGCTTTGGTGAACAAACAATTGCAATGGCCTCTGGCAACATTAGCTGATAAGAACAATGAGTATGAAGATCAACACTGGATAAGAATGCAGTTTGTGTTGGATGTGTCTACAAAAAGAAAGGGAAAACTCAACATCATGAAGTATTTCCTACATGTCAAGGTCAACATACATTCAAGAAGGAAAAACTATTTGTTACAAGTGAAAGCATCAGTATTTCCCCAGGTTGGTTTCTTAAGTTCTACTTAATCCAAATTCGATATTGTTATGGTGGCTTTTCAGGATGAGATTCATGGACGGTCATTCACAATCAGATATACAAGCAATTTTCTGGTCATGGCGGGGAAAAGGTGGAATGAAGAAGTGCAAGACAAATGGAAATGACAAAATCCCTAAGAGTGAAATTAATGTAAAGTTTAAACAACACAATAGTCCCCTCCCCGACTTTTGGATATGGCATTAGAAAGTAATAAAATACCATTAAATCAACATAAACAAAAGTTGCACCAGCAAAAGCAGGCCCATTGTGTCAAGAGGATGCCTCAATTGCATTAAGGAGTTCCTTGTGGAGAACACGAGTGCTTATTTACATCACTATAATTTGATTTAAGTAAGCAAATAATTTGTATTACCCCAGTTGTTTCTTTAGTTTATTCCTTTTTGTTTTTCCACATAGTACCTAGAGCCAATAGAGGAAAGCCAGAATCTATGAGTTATACGTACATGGATCCAACCCAAAGTGAGGAGATCATACTGATCCTGAATACCAAATAATTCTTCCACGTTCTCCATGTCACAGTAGTCTGGTCCCGCATTTTGCTTTGGCACAATTACGTGTGTAATAGTAAATTCATTGTGTGTCTGCAAAACAAACATCCACTTAGGGTGGAACAGACTAACTCAGCAATAAATGCCAAATCAAAATCTGAAAGATGTCAGCCTATCAGCTAAAACAAAACACTACAGTTCCACTGATTCCAGATCCACTGATTCCAGTGAAGCTCTACCAACATACTACACCTGAAAATATGCCTTAGCATTTTATCATGAAAACATTCAGGGTAGTATTAGTCACAACACAAGACTGTTGTACTGAAATATTCTCAGAGATCAGTGTGAAAAGATTGCCCTTTAAAATAATTAAAAACACATAAAACAGCTTTGAGAAAACTATGATGATTTTCTGTGAAACTTGGAACGAGACTATCACTGCTATTCTTTCTCTTCACGAAATTCAAATACACTTGGGATCATCTTTAAAATTCTCTGTGTGTCAGCATCAGCCATGACATCTTTCCCTGCTCTCAAAGGGCATTAAGTATTATCTAGGTCAAAGGAAAAAAAGTAGCCTGAGAATCAGATGTTCTACAGCTTGATGGGGGGATTTTCTTCTTCTGTTTTGTTGTGCCATTATTAATTTGATGACTCCAGTGGATTCTAGCAGTCTTTATATTTCATTGTCCTGTAACTAAACCTCACTTACCTTAGATGAATGCCAGAGAAAGTACTCGAAAAAGCCTGTATTGTACAGCATGCTGAAAAACTTGCTAGGCTTTGTAACAACAGCAGTGTACTTTGAGCAGATGTTTCCCCAATAAAGCAAGCCCACAATGCTGATGTGATCACTCAGGTCATACTATGAAGTTCATTATATGGAAGACCAACCATTTATATCTGTTTTTCTCTGAAATCAATACATCACAGGATAATACAGCACTATCAAATATGTCTTCCCCATACAAATGTGAGGGTTAAACTGTACCAGTTTTCCACAGAGAATTCCACATGTCTCTATTCCTCTTACTGTATTTGCCTCTGCCAGCAGCAGAAATTTGTGACAGAGATCCCTGGGCAAAATGACACCTCTGAGTGCTTCGGCCAATTGAGCTGACCAAGAATAAAAAAAAAAAAAAAGAAATAAAAAGAGAGAAAGAGAGATAAAAAAAGCATTTACAGCTAACACAATGAAGATCCCTAAAATAAGGAAATATACACAGTATCTTATACTATATTACTAAAGGTGAAAGAATTATACTTACCACATCATCGACTTCTAGTGAGAATACATCTACAGCACAAGCGCTTCATCTAAATAGAAGTCACCAGCCCACAAGATACGCTCACTAGCCTGTCCCTGAGGTGACAGTGAGCTGGTACCATATCCCAGGCCAGGGCTTTCCAGGGGGAACCACTGCAGGTTCTGTTTCTGTTCCCTTGAAGTCCATGGCAAGACTCAGACTTCATTTCCCAGGAACACTAAATCTCAATCTCTGTATCCATCCATTGGTACTCAACCAGAAAATGTGAAACTGTGCAACTCTTGCTCTTAAAATGAAGTAACCATGAGGAACTGCTGTGTTTGCACAAACCTGTTCATGGTTACTTCAGTATGGACATCCTCGCAGCGAGTAAAAACATATGCAGGTAGATAAAATAAAATAGGGGGGAAAAGAAATGTCTGCACTTACTCTGAACAGCACTTAGAGTGGCTGCTGGCTTTAAGACCCGGTCTACCGGCGGCGAATGTCCAGCACAGCCAGATGTGCTGCTCCTCTCTTTTTTCTCCAGCAGCGCCGCAGATAAGGAACTGTTCTCTGGTACAGAAATACAAGATAGCATACTTCCATCTATCTGCTCAGACATAACCATGCTCTCTTTGATTTTTTGATCTCGAGCTAGCTCTTGCTTCTTAAGTTGATCCTCAAAGAACTGAAATTGTTCTGATTCAAGCTGCTGCTGCCGCATATGTGCGATTCGTTTCTTCTCTGCCTCTATTAGCTTTTGGTGCTCTAATTTCTTCAGAAATTCAGTTTTACATTTGTTCTGAAACATACACAACATAGTGACATTCTCAGAACACCAAAAATGCTATGAAAAATGGAAGGAAAAGAAAAATCTAACAGTTCAATAAAACCATAAAATTCTGTCATTAAAAATGAAGTCTTATGGAACATGGTTACTGAACTGTAAAATACAACAATTATCCTCAAAAGTAGGATGGAAAACATAGTATTTATGGAAGGAACAAAAAAGATGTTTCTCAGATGCTTTTTCCAAGACAAGTGTTTAAGCTATAGATCCTGTTTTCAGTGACTTCAATCTCAATTCAAACTGGAGCACATTTGGAGCCAACGAACCTTTTCCACTTATTGCCATAAGTATCAATCTCATGGTCTTTATAAGGCAGAATCAGAGCATGCCAAAAACCTATTTAGATCTTTGTAGACAGTTATTAAGTAAATATGGCAGCACAGGTATTTTCTAGCACACACTTGCTTTACTCATTTTTAAATGACCAGCTGATTCTAAAGAAGAAATGAAAAGTCATTCCTAAGCAGCTCAGGAAATTATTAGGTTCTTGTAAAACTGGAATTTTACTACTTAATTTTTAAGTTTTATATGACAGAAAAATATTCATGCCAACATTTAATAATCATATAAAACTTACTTTGTGTTGCATGTATTCTTGATATTCTAAGTTATATTTTTTTAAAAGATCTCTTTTCAGTTCGTCTGTCCGTGGAAATGCAACCTCCTTCAATTTCTTTGAGGTGGGAAAAAGATAGGTAAGTTTACTTTTCACTTTTTGAAAGAGCCACCTGGAAAACAAACTCAACTGTAATACAGATTTTTAAAAAATACAGAACAGAAAAAAACCCTGTTCTTCTCACACGAGAAAAAAGCAAAAGAGGAAATACACACTAAGTCATCAGTTTATGAAATTTCTTTAGTACCTTGGTTTCAATAAAGATATATTGATTTATATTAGTGAAAGGTGTGACATGACTACTTGTTATCTCAGGGAAAGATTAGTCCTTTTACTAGCAGTCTGTTATCTCTGTTTTGTTTACTAGATGTGTGATGACCAATGTTTTTGTTGTAGGTGTAATTCGTAAAAAAATGCTAAGGCAAACTTAGAGAGTTTCAGGTAGGATCATTGCATTTTTCTCTGGAACTTCCCAGCCAGAAATGCATCTGAATATGACCGTTTGCAAGTGGGAAAAGAAAAAGTTTCTTTGAAGAGATAGCTATACCTGTATCTTCTGTCACAGACCAGGCAAAACAACATTGCTTGTAAAACAAAACCAATATCCAAAGTTTTCTACTAATGTGAGGGCTACTACAAAATAATTGGGAGGTTGTAGGCAAGGGCGGGAAAGAGACCATGTGTTTAATCCTACTGAGTGCCACAGGAGGAAGCAATGTTAGATGCCCTTTGTCCATAGGGATGTTTTCCTACATTGTGGACCACAGTTGGAACTTTGGCATGAAGTGGTTTGGTTTTGAGCAAAACATTCAGTTTAACAGTAGGGAAAGCAAGAAAATATGGGAGCATGGAGTAAGAGACACTCATGGTCCTACTAGCAACTCTCACTGGGCAATTCCAGCTGTTTTAAGTTCAGTATAAGGCTACATTTAAAATTTATTTAAAATTTACTTCCTAGAGGGGAAAAAAAAAAGTAAAACTGTTTTGTATAGAAGTGGAGGGAAAAAATCTGGTAAAAACTAAGTAAATACATATTTGGTAATAAAGAAAGAAAAAATATACTTTACTTATTTAGCAGAGTAAGCAAATACTGCACAGACATCAGTAATGCCACACACTTCTCCTTCTGTTTGCAATAGTCTGTTTGGACCATTATCCATTCACATAATTGGGACCAGAATCAAACTGAGTACTGTTAACACAGTGCATTTTTTAATATGTAAACTTTCAGAAATAGATGTACCTGACCTTCCAGCAACGTACCAACTAACCCAGAGACCATTCTCATTCACTTTGTAGGTTGATAATTTAATATCCAAAATAAAACATGAATGAGTAGTGAAGAGAGGTATCAAAGATTCAAGCTACGATGGCTGCTATGGGTGCTCTGGGGAAGAAGAAGCTGTGGCCTATGTGTGCTGGGAAAAACAAAGAGATTCTGTGCAAAATATTTTTTAAAGTCCAGGAAACCATAGTCCTACCTTAATAATATCTTGTTTTTCTGGTACTGCACATTGGTGATAGTCTCGGTGACTGGGCAGCTTTTCTACAAACAGCCTGGAAAATTAAACATGCATGTGTTTGCCTTAGTAGTTAGAGGAATATCCATAATAGCTTACACATTGGCAGAAAAATCAGTTTCATGTAACTGTTAAACACTGAATTCCAGATGACTTGGACCAGGGTTCTACACACATGTTTAAACTAACACATTATGGTATGGACCTGTATGGGACACACAGAATAAGGACAGGAGACTATTTTCCACATCTGATACATTTTGATTTTCATTAGTACTGGGTTAGGTTAAAAAAAGAAGACTAATTGTCAGCCAGCATCTAAAAATATCCCTCAAAAACACCCTCCACTCTGGTCAACATTAATAAATCCTATTTCTACTCTCTTTATCTGTCCTTAGCTAAGATACTGACTCTTAAATGGAAGACAAGAATGCAACACTGACTATCATTAAAGCAGGTATTTTTACCAGACCAAGCTGCACGGCTAACTGCAGTATTATTAACCTACCCAACAGATAAATTATGGCAACACTCAGCTGCAAAGGGTTTGGAATACACAGCTGCTACCATTCTTTCAGCAACTTGCACAATATTCACCTCCAGACCCTCTTTTTGTAGAGATAGATACATTTAAAATCAAGTGGGCTAAGAAAGGTTTGGTGTAGTTTTCAGAGTATGAGGAAAATAAGGAGGGAGGAAAGATGTCTCCTATTATAAAATTTTTTAAATATGCACATTTAAAAAAACCCTTTCAGAATTCATAAAACAAAGCAATCAATCCTACAGCAGAACTAGCTAGGTTAAAAGTTTAGATCTGCCACTGATATATTTTTCAGCTGTCTATTTTGAGAGCTGTAATGAAAGCTGGCCAGATTTGTTCTTTTGTGGTGGAGAGAATAATCATACAAAGAACATACATTATAGATTATGCATTTAGTCCTGTAAGAAACAATAAATTTTACTTAGTCCTTTTGGGGGAAAATAAAGTAAAAAGGAAGCAAAAAGACATTTTTCCCACACTTTTTAAGTGCTGTGCAATATTACCATCTTTAAGATCAGCAGATGCTCATAGGGCATAACTACTAAGGGCTCAGAAATCTTATTAAAACATTGCTTTTTATGTCAAAAACTGTATTTAATCAACATGCTGACATATACAGAATAAAAAGCTCTGTATGTTAGGTTAATTCATGCCTGGCAGCTCACACAGGGATAGGACAACCACGTGAAAAGGTGAGAGGAAGTTTTAACAAAGCCCATGCTTAGTGTAAAAGATCTCTGGAGAACAAAGCTGTTCTGCAAGAACACACTGAACAAGTTTCTCCTTATCTAAAGGAGTTCTCACTGCAGCTCTCCATTTCAGTTTACTCAGAATTATAAGCTGTAATGACAACAACTGGTTTCTTACGTTATGAACTTATTATAAAACACAAAAGCGTTCTCCAGGTTTCCCTCTTCCATGTACACCGAGGCCATTCGCTCCATCTCCACTCCAGATCTGAAGTAACGCCGTGGAGTGATGTCCTCATTGATTGTGATATTGCTGCCAAGCTTGCTTAAGGCACGTACTCTCTCCTCTGGGGTCACAGAGATGTCTGTGTGGTCAGGAACAGCTACGAGCTTTTTCTGAAAAAGGACAGTCTGATTAGCAAAGAGCATATTCTGTTTCACTTCCAGTAAGTGGTCTCAGTCAAGAAGCTCAAGGGAAATCTTCAGCCATTTTTTTCTCGAAACAGGCATTGGTTTCCCCCACCTCTAGCCAGAGTTGGAACGTTCCAACATGTTTCTCAATCGCAAGTTAATTGTGATCAAAAAGAAAAAGTGATCTCACCCCCCCCCAAAACAAGAACAACAAAAAGATAAAATAAGGGAAATCCCTGTAGGAAAAATAAATAAAAATTAACTAAATCACAGTAGAAATTACCAAAGGCAATGTAAAGTGTGTCCTCTTTAGAAGCCTCCACAGATGAATTCTACAAGGTTCTGTCTTAAGTTACTGAAATAATTTGATGGATGTTCTGAATACTCAGATTCCTACTACATGATGTATAGCATTTGAATGCTAGAAACACTTCAGGTAACAAAGAGCAATAAGTTCCTCTGGTCAGTCAACAGTTCATTTCAAATAATTTCATTTCCAGTTTTAAATGAGGCAGTTAAAGACTAAGAAGTTAGAACTAATTACTGAAGAGCCATAGCTGCTTATGGTCATTACCTTCCTGCTAAGTAATAAATAAATAAATAGCTACCGCAAGTTGTTTCCTCTTACTTTATTGAATTTTTTTACTCTTTCTATTCAAAATGTTAATTTCAACTGCTTAAAAACCTGATTGCTGAGACCCCATAAATCACACATACAGAAATACAATAAATTCCAACAAAACCATCAGGCAGAACATGGGAGGAACGTGGCAGCATGCAGCAAGAGACCCACGGAGCTGAGAGCCACCACTACTGAACAGCTCTCTTGAACTATTTCCTAATTGAAAGAGAAGTTGCTCAGCCACTGAAGCACTTCTTTGTAATACATACCAGGGAGCTGACAGTGAATGGTTGCTCCATGTTGTTGTCTGCCTGCAAAGCAAGGAGATTGCTCTTTTCCTCCAAAGTCTCCATCTGAAAAGGGTAGTATCAATCTGGAGCTCAATATTTGCCACCAGATGTCTCAGGGTTTAATAGCCCAAGGGAAACTGGAATACAGATACGTTGGTTGTGGTCGTGTGCTGGAAAAAATAAGTCACTCAGATTAGAAATACATTCAAATGTCATATAACTTTGCATGCCAGCACCCACACATTACTTTGGTGGCACAGTACTTACATATTTAATAATAATTTAAAATTTACCAGGCATCTAGAAATTAAATCGGGAATGCTTAAGGGCTTATAAGTGCAGTTGTGCTGACCTGTACTAATGTTATTTCAATGGATTTGAACACAATAAATTATTTTTACAATTTTTGCAGCAACTTAAAAAACTCCTAACTTTCAAGCATTAAGTGAAAAACACAGAAGTTTGAGGACTAATCGCAGAATCTGTGCTTCCTTGAGCACATGTTTTGACAAACATATTTATAAACAGTATGAATCTGGTATCTTTATTTCCTGCTAAGCCTATAATTAAAAATAAAACTTTACACACAAACTCATATCAGTAATATAAAGCAGAAAAAATACTTCAAACACCATGTGTTCCACCTGCATAGCTTGCGGACTTCAACACTCAAAATACAATGAACTCTGATGAGTCAACTGATAAAAATTCCTCCTTGCACAGCTTTGAACAAGTAAAGAGAAAAACGTAGATGTTGTGGTCATCAAAAAAAAAAACCCAAAGAGAAACTAAACCAAAACCAGAAAACTGAAGTCTGAGAGAGGAATGAAATACTTAAATTACACAGGAAATGTGAAAATTAAGTTTCTAATGTGTTTTTCCACTTCGGTGCACTCAATTTAAACAGATTTGATCCTGCATGTTGAAGGCACTTTACATGGTGCCATAAACATGCTTATGCTTTTATAAAAGCCTTGAGTGGGTTCAGCAAAGATATTTTCTCCACACACCTCTCTCTAGAGGCCAGAGGACTCTGGATTAAAGAAAACAATCTTGATGTGTTTTTAGCTGGCTGTATTTCTCAAGTATTGATTTTTGTGTTTGCGTCTTCCTCATTTTTCTTCCAAAAAGCAACACTATCTATTAGATCAGTTCTTAATTTTAACCATTAATGCAATTCATTTCAAGACCTGCCTTTTGCAAATTAAGGTATTCAAACTGCTTGCACAATCTGTAACCAAAAAAATGAGTATGGCTTATACATCTGAGAAAGCAACCTTAGTTGTGGTTGCAGTGCTAATAAAAACAGTTCTCTAAACAATTTAATTTTATGGAGCTCTGATATAAATGATCAGTTTGGCAGGAGAGCCTATTCATTGCCTATTCACAAACTGTAGAAAGGCCCCATGGGACAACAATAATGAAATATTTTTGCTTTAGCCTACTCCAAGAAACATTCTGCTTTAGGGCTAGTTCCACCTGAAACCCTTCTTCAGCTGAAGCACTGTAGTGTGGAAGACTGTGACAGGAGGGAGCTAAAAGCTTGGCCAGTGCAGAGCTCGTGTCAGACTTCTGCCCATGCAGCCCAAATTCTAAGCAGAAACAAGATCTTCAGTGAGAGATTCTGTATTCATGTGCTTTGTGAAACTCAGGAACATAAAACAAAAATCAAACCAAACAAACAAAAGATGAGCTAAAAAGCATATATTTTACAAATATTTATCCATTCCCTTATCCATCACTTGTGAATTTTTTATTTCCTCTAGAAGCATGTGGGACATCTAAAATACTTGAATGGAGGAATGGATTTGGTCTAATGTATGCATCCAAGCATAACAAACTGCTAAATGTTCTACTCACTCAATGTATATAAAAAAATTGTTTGAAAGTAAATGTGCAGAAAAGTATTTCTCTTCAATTCCTTATTTCATTTAGCAGCTTCTGGCAAGAAAGCTTTTCTCTAGCAGCTTCTCATTCTGCTTTGCAAGGCTTTCTCCCTTAACAGACCTTCTGTAAAGCCTGGAGAGGAAATGGACATTTAGGACAACTCTCTTGAGATGCTTCTGACTGAAGACATGGAATATGGATCAAATGCTTCTTTCAACCGTCACCACTCCTTAGAGACCTTGCAATCTAGCTGGTAAGCAAGTGCAAAAAAGGTAGTGCAACAAGTGGCAAACCAAGAGCCACTAATTAGTGGTTTGGTTTGTTTTTTTGGGGCCAGTACTCCCAAAGAGATCTTTGTTAAAGAAGCCTATGATATTCCCCAGTCAAAATCTCTTTGGAAGTGGCACAGGACAACATCATGGAACCCTTTACTTGCAAATGTTTCCCAACTTGAGTGGCTTTAAGAATATTAAAGTTACAAGCGTAAGTTAATTCATTGAACTTATAACCTAAAGGAGCATTAGTAATAATCATTTTTAAAAGTGTGATATCAGGTATTTTAAAGAGGAGACATCTGGTAATAGAAGAAACTCACACTTCCTCAAAATTGTATCAGAGCCTGGAAAGGATGAAGAAGCTCTACAGAGAACATAAGACATGTCACAGTGCAAGAGCTTAGCAGAAGAATGCCTGCACATAAAAGAAGAAACAGACTTTTTAAATTTAGCTTCAGGAACACACTAAAAACGAGAAACTGTAAATAAAGAAGAAATACTAAGATGAATTTGTATCCCTTTTACAAAAATGTCATGTAAGATTCAAATATATTCACTATTACAGGTGGCAGTGTAACTTAAGAAAAAAGAAATCCTGTAAAGAACTGGCTTATGGGCTGACTTATGGCTGCACTCCAATGTATTATCCTTAACACGTGAACACACCGGCAGAATTATGAATGATTAAAATGCAGAGTTAAGCTTTACTGAAAACACCACCAGAGGCAGGTCTGCCAGCTGCCTGGAATGCCTCTGTGCATAATGTTCCTCGTGGCACAGCTCCACAGTCACCTTCAGCTGCTCGAAGGGCACGACACTGCCAAGGGGCTTCCCCTCACCCTCACCCTCCTTCTTTGCACTCTCACTTTGTTGGCTCCACTGGCTTCGAGGCAAGTTGTAGCTGATCCAAATTAAAATTAAATGGACTTTTAAAATTAAATATTTCCTTCTCAAAATCAAAATGCAAAGGAGCAGGCAGAACCATGAAGCCAGCAAGGCAGACAGATTTGTCCCTTTCTGAGGCAGTGCTGTCCTAGACTGATATGAGCTGGCTTTAAAAAGGCCCCAAGAGCTTGTATGGTGCCTACAAAAATTGCCCAGTTCTGACAAGTGACTCTGTTTTCTGGAAATAAACTTATATTTCACTTTACAAGAGGAAAGATAAATTCAAATACCAAATCTCTCTGTACAGCTGAAACTAATTATACTCAAATATACAAAATAGTTATGATAATACAGTGAACTACACTCCAACCTCAGCCACAGGGGATAAATACCAATGCTAGCTTGGAGCTGTCTTAGTCTGTTAGACTCTAAAGTGCTCTAAATTCTAAGAGTAAAGATGCATTTTTCTACGTTACTATTTCAGGCATTCCAGTTAACTTAGATGGACTTAGGTAATGTTTGTTTGAGAAGAAATGCCAGGACATTTAGCATTCAAATCAAGTTTGTTTTTTTTTTTTCTAGTAATGAGTTTTCTGGTAGTCATAACCAGAATATAATAATCTAACATCTACTCAATGGTTAAGAAACTTTTCTTGATTTTATTTGGAATAGCACTTCTTACCAAATCCCATTTCCTCCTCAAAAAGCATTTGTTTTCATATGTGTTCCATCTTATTATGCTATGTATTGATCCTTGAAAAAACCGGATTTATTAAATCAAAGCCCTTCAGCCACAGGAAACAGAGCAGACTGAGAAAATCAGCATTTTAAATGGCATTGAAAGTCATTCTTTCTGTTCAGGTTAACAAGCATCCTACCAAGTACCAGGGCAATGAAAAGCAGAGAGAGCAATTTGAAGTGAAAGTATATGCCAAGAGTAGTACATGAAGACAGAATAAGCAAATCAAGTACCTCATGAGTAGGCTCATAAGACAGAGGTGGTGTGAGAAGATCTGGGGAATGCATGCACAAACAAACCCTGCTGAGAGCTGTAATATCACAATTCACCACAAAGTCTCCAACTGCCTCACAGTTTGCTGCATGCTGGCATTTCAAACCATTGCTGGGCTGGCTGGATGTGGACAAACGTGGCAGCATGGCCCTGCTGGCTTTCCACGTTACAGAGGTGTGGTGCGGTAGTGACTTTGTAACATTAGTTACTTTGAAACATTAGTTTCCTCTTTGTAACACATTTTTAAATTCCAGGGGAATTAGTCACAACACCGACTTCACTGCTGTGAGCAACATTTATCGATATTTTGACTATTGGTCTTCCTAAAAAAAGCTTCATTAAAAAGATCACTGGCAAAATTTTCCAAAGCACTTTCTTCATTCAAAGATTAGGTTAAGAATAATTTATGCAATGATTTAGTCTCTGCACAGTTTTAATAGTGGATTATTTCAGAAACATTCATCCTTTTGTTTCATGTTTTCATGGAATGTAAAGCCTAGATGAGTTTCCCACCAAAATCATTCACTTCAGCCCATTGGGATCAGAATTCTTACAGTATATCTAGAAATATTTGCTAATATAGAAGCTAAAATCTGGCATAGTTCTACTTTTTGCAAACTACTCTTGAGAGAACTGTTCTGCAACCATGCAATGGCAAGAAAAAGCTTACTTTAATATTGCCATGAGAAGTTAACGCAGTCATACCTCATGTTACTATACTAGGAAGTGTGATGATTACAGAATCCTAAAATAAAGATGCATCTCAAACCATAAGGAGGTCAGTCCTCATTAAAATAGCCAAATTAGCAAGTGCAAATAACACCTTTCAATTACCCATAATGGAAATAAGTTGTCTCAGCAAACTTTAAATAGAGCACACCAGCAATTGCCAGATGAAGGTAAAGGACCATTTCATGCCAATAAGTCACCCATGCAGCAGATACTTAAAATTCTGTACTTGGAAGTGGATATTCAAGTGACTTTGGTGAAAAACAGGTTAGAAATACAGGCACCTATCTCATTCAGCTCTTTTTGAAATGCCAGGCCATGTATTGGCACAGCACACAATCATTTATACACACACACTTGGGTTTGATTTATAAATATGCTAAAAACCAGCCTAAACAGCAAACTGCCTTCTGTTGGTTCTCTCCAAAAAGAAACAGCATGTTCATCTGTCAACATGCTTTTTGTAACAAGCACTCATCATCACAGCAAGTGATTCAGCTGGTATAGTAAGTAGTGTCTTCTGGAAAGAAAAACAACAAAGCACTGAATGTCACGGCAAGATAATTCTCTTGTGCAGAGGAAATACCCAATCCACAAAACCCAACAGAATGGCCTTTCAATGAAAGCAAGCACTGCAAGGAGCCAGCTCATGAAAACCCTGTGCCTTTCAATGGAGAAGTTGCTCTTTACAGTGGGAGCTACTAAGCTCAGCTCTAGAAAAGCCCATCTTAGTAGCAGCTCATGGTTTGACACTGCTCTTTATCTCCGTGGCTCCATTTAAACAGCAGAGCCAAGACCTCCTCCCAAGCTCCACTAACTCCCAGAAGCAGCTGCTGAGCTGTACAATCATCTCTCCTAGAAGTGGGTCAAGAACATTTCCTTTTTGTCACTGGTGAAGGACCAGTACCTCCCATGTCCCAGCACACTGCCCAGAGGCCTCTCTGCAAACTGTGTCGGTGGAATACAGACAGCAGCATCATCACCTGCTTGGGTGCTGAGAGAGAGAAAGCACATGTATGGAAGATCCTCCAAGCACAGATCTGCCAAACCCAAGCCTTGCTTATATGCTTAAGCCAGTCAGTGCTGTATCCTACATCACAAAATTGAGCTTTATTTTCATCTAAAAAAGAGAGTGGGTGACACAAGAGTCTGTTTTCCCACAGTTAAAACAAAGTTTGAATAATTATCTGAAGACTGTCATAGTTGTTCTGCAAATATTTGGACTGCTGCAATTAGTCAGCATAGTTCCTTGAATATCATTGACTACCTGTTTTCTAGGGACAGCATTCCTCTTGGCACAGACACAAACATTACTGCATCAAGAAGCTACACTAATAAAATTAGATTGCTACTGGATCTGCTAAGACTCTGATGAGCCACTACAATATGCAGATAATGTCCAACATGGCACGTGCAAGAACCTGACTTTTACTCCCTACAGAGTATGTGAAAGCAGAACTACAGGCTTCTCTCTCCTATTGCTTTAAAGAACAGAGGAGACTTCTGACTGTCAACTATTTTCTCATTATTTTTTATGCAGGCTGTTTTGAAATCAACATCTACTATGGTTGTGCTACTATAACATAACCCTATGCATTTGAGCCATACACACAGATGATGGCTTGCTACCGGATTTATTAACATGCTCTGTCTACAAAAATATTAGTGACTCTTAAGAGAATGTCCTGAAAAATGGACTGGAAATATTGAACATTCAAACGTTCATTTGTGAACTGACAGTTCTTTCTTGTGGTTCTTTCTCTTGTGGTTTCTTGTGTGAAAACAAAACACAATCCCTCCTCCCCCCTCCTTTCTTTAGTGACACCATTCAGTTCCAGCAAAAAAACATTTTAACATCATGGATAAATATCACCCATGGTAGAATGTCTTGGATTACAAGCAAAAGCCTTCTTAGGCAGTCAGTGAAATATACTTATGCAACACAGAACAGCATCTTTCCAGTGACCCACTAAAAGGATATTACAGACATGGTGTAGAAAAACACTGCCATTTCCTTCCTTTGGGAGATCCACAACAATCCCCCAACAAATTTGTACCAGGGCACAGTAACACAGAAGAGGACAGAAGCACAAGAAAGAACTGTTGTTATACAATTTGTTCTTTGATGATTCAACCGAAATACTGAAAAAAAAGAGATACTTGCAATCCATAACATCATTGATAAAACTTCCACCATGAAGACAAGAAGCTGTGTTGCTAAGGGAAACAAATGAGAGGCTAAAATCAGCACAGAGGCCTGCAACTTCGTGGACTTCCAAGAAACAAAGCAAGCATGATTCCTTGCAAAGCCCTTCTATCCGTATCCCTATTTCTCTCAGGGGCAAGGTCCCACTAGGCTAGAGGAGTTAAGAATCTTCTGGTTCTTCCTATAAAACACAATGATTTTTTCTGGCAAAATATATCCTACCTAATTTTAGAACATTTTCAGTCTCCATAGCATCTAATACGGACATTTGTTAATTGGGAGAGTAACTGGTTGCTACAATCAATTTCTGTTTCTATCTGATGACAAATTCTTATGCTGTCTTACTTTCTATGTCTCAAAATACAGGGGACAAAATAAAGGAGAATCAAATTTACTTGACATTTCTGACATACAAATTCACAGTTTATCTGAAGTCTATTAAATTGCCTTTAAAGAACAAAGCTTGTCTTTTGGCCTCAAATCTAGAAAAAATAATTTGAGGCATTAGTTCAAAAAATTCTGACTGTTTTGTACACAAACGGTTAGGTAAGCAAAGGTCAGTTAGCAAATGGATAGAGAGATTACCTACAGGATGAAGCGTGATCCATCAGTACAAAAAACTACCATTTAATCTGGCATGTTTCTGTAGTACAAAGCTTATATTAAAATAATACAGTTAATTGATTTCCTAAGGAAGTCTTTGACCTCCTACCCTGTTCTAGATGATTCAGGATGCAGCATGCTATGAGGAAAAAAAAAAAAAACAGGAAAAACAACAGGAATGTCTGGCTCTATGAGAAGAGTTCTGTGTGCTTTAGACTGCTTGTTCTACTTGGATAGTTGCAAGGTTTAATTTCTCTTATGTAAGTTTCTATGATTGACAGTGGTAAGCACATGTTTTATAGCAGCACTGGCTGTAACACAGGCAGCTCACAGGGCTGCTTGACAGTCAGCTGAATTATCCAGAATATCAAAGCTGAGCATGACGATTTCTGGTTAACATTCTGTTAACATCCAGCAGGCCAACAGGCTATTCATCCCAGTGAAGCTGTGCACAGACTACTTTTGAGCCATTCAAATTATTTGCTTTTCCCCTCAGTTTGAGTCCATTGATCTTTGCAGCCTATACAAGCTCCTTTTTATATCAACATGGCGCAGTAGGTATCTCTGAAGGCTTTTTGACAGCAGTTCAGAGATGCTAAAAGAGGAAGATGCTTCCTACGTTGATTATGTAGCGAGCCCGCAGCTTCCATAACGCAATTCCGTATGTTGTGTGCTGAGCTGTGACTCATCTAGAGCTGCCAGTAGGAAGTGGTAGGCAGCGGGTTGTGTCTGAGGAGCTGACTGACTCACAGCATTACCGAGAGGCATCATCAGCCAGGCAGGATTGAAAAGGCTGGCTTTTTATAATAGGACAACAGTACTAAGCCGCTGCACACAGATTGTTCAGGAACTGCACAAGTAAGATCATTTTCTTTTATGGACTGATACTTCTATTTATAATGGAAAGCATGACCAGAAAATAAATTTCCTGGCATGACAATCTAAATGTTCTAATTTTATTAAAATTGTATAGAAAAAACTTCCTTTTCATGGCTGCAAATAATTTTCAGAACACAAACTGGAAGTGTAACCTTTGATGCAGAAATAAAATTTCAGGAGTCTGATAAAACAAGAAAAAACATTGTTCATACATGTCCAGCACACAGAGATCAAATGCTTAGTTTTATACAGTATTTGTTCAGTGTCTTCATGCACAAGTCACCTTGCCATTCCCTCAGCAGCTGAAGATTTCACAACACCCCTCACCTTGAGCTATACTCTTCCTGATCGTGGTGATTAATTTCCAGGAAAAGCCTTAAGGCCTAACCTCAAGCATGTTTCATGCATGTAAAGAAAACCACATGAGAAATGCCTTCAGTGTCTGCACAGCAGTATCAAGTAATATAAATGACTGCAGGACTGATCAAGAAAATGACCCCTATTTTTAACATAATGCTACAAATACCCCCCTGCACTTTGAGCCACTTAAAATACTGTAACACACACAAAGGCCCCCAACTATGAAATTTGTACCTACAGAATTATACAGAATTTGGGATGAATGCCTCCTGCATTCCTACAGTATCCTGTGATCTATGAAACTCCAGACTTGACAACACTGGCCTTCGTTTTAGTTTTCCAAACATTTAGCACTTAGACATGTGATATACCAGCTGTAGTGCATTTAGTACATCAGAAAACTCACCTGTTTCAGAGTATACTGCCTGAGCAGCACCCACAACAACAAACCTGGACTCCATTCTCCTGGGGATATTTAATGAAGTTCTGGGACCAAATCCTATTTTCTAGGCCTTGGTTGTCCAAGGCAATTCATCAATATATGCTAACTACAGTTTTGGATAGCAATCCACTTTAGCCTGCAATGAGGAGAAGCCCTACTTCTGTGAAGACAGAACTTTCTCAAAGATGGTCTTTACCTGGGGAATGGACTTCCTGGGAAGTACAGTCTATCCAAGATCTCATAATCTCACAACTTCACATTCTCAGTAGAAGGTAGGGGTTTTCCTGCCCGTGACTTCTCAGAGCATTCAGAACCATGTGCATATTAAATAAAAATAATTCCAGACCAAGAGGAATTCCCCCAGAAGAGACTTTTTGGCACCCTTCTGAAACAGAGCAGCATATGCAAGAGTGAATTACATTCCTCAGTGCACTTCAGAAGGACACCTGAGATCCTACAGAGGTCAAAAGGAGGCAGGTACAAAACCAAGTACATGAGCAGAAGAAGCTCATCAGAGAGTTACAGATGCTCAGTGAACACAATTTCTACTGTTTTAGATTCTTTCACTTTCTGTTCCGATGATCATCTTTCACACGTATATGGAAATCATTTAAAACTAGAATATAGTTATCAGTTTGCTTTGTCTCTGGCGCAGGGTAACATTCCGGGCTCCCCACTACGCTGCCACCACCTCTTTGCGTAGACGCAGTGGAGTCAGCAGGTTCAGCCGCCCGCCGCCTCCCGCACAGCCCCGAGCCCCCGGCGCCACCGCGCTGCCCCCGCTGCTCCCCGCAGCGCCAGCCGCTCCCCGTCCCCGCCGAGCTCCCGCCCGGAGTTCCGCCCTGCCCGGAGGAGGGCTGTTTCCGAGAGGCCTCCGCGGGTCGCCGCACCTGACACCCGGGGCGGGGACGGGACGCCGGCCGGGCCGGGGAGCGGATGGAGCTGGTACCGGCCCCGGCTCCCCGGCTGCCGGCCCCGGAAGGGGTACCGGCCCCTCCTCGCTCTGCCCGCAGGGGCCGCTGGCGCAGAGCAGCGGGATGGAGGCGGGAGGCAGCGCCTCGCTGGCTCCGCGCCCCGCGCTCCCGCACCGGGAAGGGCGATGCTGCTTACCGGCTCTCGCATCCGTGCGAGCGGCGGCGCGGTGGCTGCCGTGGACAAAGCACAGGGTGGGGGGAGGCAGGAGCGCCGGGGCGACCTGGGCCTTCCTCCCGCTAATATTTCTNCCGCCGCTGCGGCCCCGCGGCTGCCGGGGGTGCCGGGCGTGGGTGGCGGCGGGCGAGGGCAGAGGGTGCTGAGGGTGCAGCGCGGTCCGTGCGTACCTGGCGTGTGTCCCCTCCGCCTTTCCCACGTCCCGGTGTCAGCCAGGCCATCGTTAAGTCAGTCCTTACCTGCTTGGGTACCGGAGGGTATGCACACCTCACCTGGGCTCTCCTGAACTTTGGAAAGGGCTAACTGAGGGGAAACAATGTTAGCACCGTTGTTGCGGAAGCTGTGAGTCAAGAGGAAAAGGACGAAGGTTAATCTGAAGGTGTAGTGGTCAGTGTGGGGCTGTCGCACCTGGGAAGAGGCATGCTGGACAGGAGGGACTTCCTCCTCTAAGGCAGAGGACGTAGCCTGGTTTTCTGAGGAGGCAGGGCAGTGCTCTGGGCTGGCCTAGATCTCTGCTGGGAATATTCAGCCAATGCAGCAGTTACAGTGTGATAAGTTTGGATGACCTTCTCGTCATTCTGCTGAACTTGCTCAGCAGGTATTGATCATATTGATGTCTTTCTTGGGGCCCAAACCTGGACATGGAAGTCTAGACATGGTCTAAGATACTTGTATTTAGCTCATCCTACACCCCCAAACACAGTAATGTCATTTCCCCTCCGTCCTTTCATTGTGTGTGAGACTGCTCTGGCTGCTGGCATCCCAGCCTTGAAGTACCACTCTTGGTGCCAGTGGCTGTGGAGTGAGAGAGTAGGTTTTGATCCTGGCTTTGAGAACAGGAGGGACTGATTTGGGCAAGCAACAAAAATCCAGTATGCTCAAACACTTACCTTGTTATCTTGGATTCAGCTGAGAGAGTTAAGAAATAGAGGCTCCAGTCTGTGCCATGAAGGGCTTTCAGTGGAACTGTTGAGCTAATCCTATCCTGAAGCAGACATGGAAGCTACACTTTCAGTGCTGCAAGGATTTTGTCTAGGTCGCTAACAGTTTTCCAAGGGGAAGTGTAAAAAGTGGTTATTCCTGTTGTCTAGACCCTGAGCGTTCCAGGACTGCATTTCTGATGGGTAGCAATAAGAAGATAAAGTTTGGTTGCAGGAAACTTTGGTAAATGGAGAGCCTATCAGATGGGTATTTGGAAACAGTCTTCTGTTAGAAAAACTCGCAATCCTTTGTAGAACTCAGTTAGGTCAGAGGTGAAGTTAGGCTGAACATGATGCTGATTTAGGTGCTCAGTATTGAAGATGTTGCACACGGTGTTATTTCCCAAGAACTGTTGGTCAGTGACCTGAATATTTCCCTGTAACCTCTTGCAGGGTGTGTCTGTGTCTGGCTCTTGTACAGCATGGGAAGATGCTCTAGAAAAGTTTGAACTTGATGTCCCGGAGCAACCCTTGGTGGCTGCTTCCAGTATGAGTAAACTTAATTTCAGACCTGTGTCCACACAACCAGGTTTTGAGGAATGGATAGATCCGCCTTCCTTCACCTCCCTGAAAGGACAGTCCCCATTGTGTGCCCACTGCTTTCTTCAGCTGGGCAGAGCCGTGTCAGAGAATCAGAACTGCTCATGGAGAATCAGTTCTAGTTCATGGTTAGCTGTCATCCTGCAGCAGGGAAAATGCAGCTCTGGTGAGGGTGGAAGATGTTTGGTGTTGTGATTCTCATTTTTTCTCTCCCTTTCACATTTTCTGCAATGTCACACTGTCAGGTTCATCCCGTACACCTTGTCTGAATGCTGGGTGGTGCTGCAGAAGTGTGAATGAGAGCAGAGGTGAAGGGCTTTGCTGCCAGACACTCCAAAGAGGCACTCTCTTCCTCTTTACCTAAGCTGGAATTCTGGGTCCTACTCCCCCTCCCTTCAGACCTGAGCCTGTGTCTGTGTTGGGTGCAGTGTTTGTTGTGCCTGTGCCGGGTCTGCTCTGCTGCATTATGGAGTGGGCCAGGGCTGCTGTGAGTTCTCTGGGGTGGTCAGGTCGCTGGGATTTATAAATGATGTGGTGTGGGCAAGAGTAGCCACTCTGTGTCTTGGACTGCAAACCTCTCCAGAAGCTGAGAACTCACTTCCCAGTGGTACCACAGGTTGCAAGAGGAGGTGTGTCATTTGCATACATTTGCATGAAGATGTCCTTTGCATGTGTTTTCTATAGAGACAAACATGCTTTTTTTATATTGCTCTTTATCTCCCAGATTATCATCAAATGGGTTTCACTTTCCACAAGTCTTGATTTAACTACTGGGGCTTATGCCTCCACCCAGAAACACCCACAATGCCTGAGCTATCCTGACTTGCCCTGTAATGATGAACCCCTTAGTGTGATCTTTACCTGCTGGAATTGTCTTTTAGGAGAGCACTGACATGGTAAACTGAGAGCCTAGCAGAACTTTAAACAACTTCTTTACTGATAGTGGAAGGAATATTTATTGAAATGGATGCAGTTGTCTTTTGTGTGCTGCTTGCTACTATGCCTGCATCTTCTCAATCCCCAGCTGCCAGGTTAGGAGCATGAAGACAGTTGTGCTCTTCAGAGTAAGAGGGTTAACAAACCATTAGTGTGAGGGTAAGAGAGTATCTGCATCTGTCCAGCAGTCAAGTGTTTTCTCTCTGACATATATTTTCTAGCGTCGGATTTCTTGGCATTTGGGCCGGTATAGCCAGCTCCTGACTGCTTAGATAACTGCCAGGGTAATCTTACAAGTGAAAATCTTTTGGGTCTGCCTTGCTGCTGTTGGTAATGTGAGGAGAGGAAAATGGGTGAAACATTATCAGGATGACAGATGATTCAATTTCAGCAAAGTTCAGTAAACAGAGAAATTATCTCCCACTTTGGGTTTTCAGGGAATAACACCTTTGTCTCAAGTGAAATATGTAGTAGTGATCGTCAAGGAAACAGAAAGTGAAATCTTCGTTTTAGCAAAATCAGTCATATAGAAGCTGAAATCTTTCAAAGTAAGTGATCCCTGAAGTGTTCCATCTACTATATTTGTGTTTTCAGTGGTCATCCACATGTACCTCAGCTTCTTCAGGAAGACTGCAGTCACTACAATAGTGTTACACTATAGAAAGCAATGCAAATAAATTGCCAACCACTTGTCAGTGGTTTGTAAACCTTTATACCTATCCCTATACCAATATTCAACTGCTAAATAAGAATCTCCGAGGTTTCTACTGGATGAATTAATTCCTTCTGTGGCACTTTAAGCACATTTTTTCATTAGTTCAATGATTTTCAGATACATTTTCTCAGTTGCATCAAGGCCCCAGAGGAAATCAAGATGTCCCCATGCAGGAAAATGCTCATGGTAAATGAGATTAGTGATCCGAGGAAGTAGCCTTGCCATGTCTTTTGGGTCTGCAAATTTGTCCTCTCCACCACTCCAAACAGCAGTTGGTATCCTTATCTCCTCTATCTTGTACACAGGAGGAGCAGTCTGTAAGACAGGGAGGAGAGCTGAGTGAGAGCTGTTGTATCAGAAGCTGTGTTTAGAGAAAGGTTTCTGTGCAAGCATCTCTGTTTGCCTTTTTCTTCTGCACTGCCTACAGTCAAACCATAAGGATGAAGGCCACCCTCTTATTGTTCATTGCCCTAACCCCAGTCCCTGCCTTGCTTATCATCACAGAAGAAATTAAAGAAACACAGAAGATTAAAATGGGGATCATCTGAGATCTGAGCCAAATGACAATGCAGGATGGCTATTTGTCAGTGCGGTAAGGGACTATACACAAGATGTTTTTAAACTGACCCCTATTATCAAAGGGTGGTTCTGTTATCTTTCTTCTGCACTGCTTTCCGGGCAGTTTCCTAACCTTCCACAGTATTGGGAATAAAACATTGCCCATTTCAAAATTTAAACTTCAGGTGTTTTAAGACTGTATGTGTGCATGAAAGGTGTCTGAGAAGTCTTTGGAATCTTTATCCACCTGTAAAATAATGTGCCAACCATAAAATAACCTGCCCCGACTCACAAAGCTCAGTACAAGTCAACTGATCTTGATCAAGCCTCAAAAAATAGTCAGGCAAGTAATAAGTATTGTAAGAGGAGCACAGCATTTCTGAGTGTTGACTAGGCAATAACTAAAGCTCCTGCAGACCAAATTTTGCCTGTTTCCTTTTTCCCATACATAATACCTTAGTTCACCCCAGCAGTCTCCATTATGCCATACTGAATCCTCCCTTATGTTTAATTTTTACAGCAAGTAGCCTCTGAAAACCAAGGTATGCATTCCCACTTTTTTTTTTTTTTCCTCTCCATTTTAGTGTTTAACTGAAAGGCAGACCTTGAGGATTTTTGGGGAAGTGAAGAGCTCTGTAGTCATCCAGTCCTAGGACCTGGTGTGGCTCTTAGCCTTTTGGGAATGGCAGGTAAGTTGACATGTCATCAGACACATCCCTGCATCAGTAGGGCAGGCTGCAAGAATCTGTCTACGCTGTGTTTGTGAATAGACTTTGACAATTATGAGTACTAGAGTCAGGTGAAACTTTACCTAAGACCACCCTCCCCTCTTTTTGTAGCACTCGAGGTGCCCAAGTATGAGTTTTTTTAGTCTTAGTTTTGCCAGGAAGCAAGGATTTTCTCAGAAAAATGTATTGCCTCACCTGGTTATATTTCTTCATGTTCTCCTTACAGCCATAGTCATAAGCTTGAAACTGGTTGGCACGTAGTATCTGTTAATATTGTAACAAAGACAGATAAAATGAGAGTGTTAGGAGACAGTGCAGAAGTTGTTTTTTTGCATATGATTGAAGTCAGGGCTCAGGCAGGAGACAGGATATCAGGGATACTCAGGAGGGATCGTGGGATAATTGGTTTCACCACCTTTCCCCTTGCTAACATTACCTCCTGATCTTCAACCACCACCCTTGGTATGTTTAGTTATTAAAATCTTGCTGCCCTATCTTAATTGGCTCTTTAGTTAGCTAAGGTAGCTCTTTGTGATGCAAGAACGTGTCAGGGCTCTCACTCGCCTGGGATACTTCCTCACACACCTCGACTTTTGTGTGCCTGTTTGGTCTGGTCTGGTCTGCTCACAGCAGTGGCAACAGTTTCAGAGGCTCTGTACTGCATACGAGAGTACTGGGGGCAGGGTGTGATGACCTTAACACTGAGCTGTTGTCTTCTGTGATTTGTCTAAAAGGTAAATCAAAATAATAAAAGATTAACCTGTGTTACTGATAATGTGTGTGCATTTTTTTAATCCAAACCTCTAAGTAACTGAGGATATGACAGAAATCTGCTATTATCTGCTCTTTGTTTTGTGGCTCTGGGTGCTGGGTTTCTGGTCTGGATACCAGGAATTTTAGGCAGGCGTGTGTAGAGTAGCACGCACGTATTTAGGTGCTGGTTTAAGTGTCACGGTTCACTTAGAGTTCACTTAAGTTCACAGTTCACATACAGTGATGTGTTTCTGAGCCAATGCTATCTTGCCGTGGTCTGATTTGGAGCCTAGGCAGAACAAGCTTAGTTCTGAAAGTAGCGTGAGGTGCCAGCAGAAGAGGCAGCTCCCCATCTTGCGTTTGTGCCAGCGGAAGCATTTGTGCAGTTAGCTGGCTTTTGGAGGTAATCCAGGCTGCAATTAACCTTCTGGGAGACAAGCTTTAACCTAGATCACTTCTTTGTTTGGTTCATCCCTGGCTGGTGAAGTTCTCACTATCCTCCCTGCAAAGTGCCTAGGCCGCGCTTGTGTTCACTTCTGCAGCCTTCAAGGCACATGTCTTCGTGAATAAGTATGAAGGCTGGAAGCCTTTAGAGCCTAACATGGAGAGGTGTGATGTGCCCTGGGGAAATCTCAGAGCCTGGTACCGATGGGGCAATCTGGGGAATGATCTAGTAAGCCATGGAAAACTGTGCTCCCTCTGTGACAGGTGAGAAGACGAGATGGGCAGATTCCCAAATCTGTCACCTCTGGACTTCCCTGTCAGCTGTCAGTTGCACAAAAAGCCGTAATAAGAATGTTTGTATGTCAGTACAGTTATACCTGTTGCCAGTGAATAAGATTCTTTGCTGACGTTCCAGCTGGTAAATGTCCTGCATATACATCTGCTCGACTCTGGAGACAAAGCAAAAGGGTTATCAAGGCAAAGATCCAGTGCTGTGACAGAATAAAGCTGTGAAGGCCCTGAGCAACATAATGCTGCTGTGTTAAAACCCCATTTTTATAAGATATTCTTCAGATACAGAAAAGGAAGTTGAGGAAAAACTCACAAATATGTTAGTTTACAGTAGGAACTATTACATAAGATTTTATACCTTTGGGACAGTCTTTTCAACAATAGTCCTTAGCCACAGAGAAAACATAATTTTGGAAATGTGTATGGCCTTTGTTTTCCCAGTTTCCATGATTTGTACGATGCTTTAAATAATGCATAACAGAAGAGAAAGATTGTTAATACACAGTTCACTTGAGCATAATGAAGCTGCATGTGTGAGAGCTTTTTATGGGCACACTTGTTAAACAGTCTGAGAGATGAAAGGTGACTGGAGAACAGACACATGAAAGGTCTGTAAGAAAAAGAGGTAGCAGCCAGAGTAAAGGAATGCAAACTTTCTGTTGGGAGAGGTGTGAAGAAGCAGCTTTGAATTTTGGTTGAAAATGTTTTGATGTGCAGCAAGCAAAAAGAAACCATCTCTTATGTTCAAATGAGCCAAGTGTCTTGTTGCTTAGGAAGGAAAATATATGAATTGTGCAAAAGAGGGAAGGATCTTTCTCCATCCAGTTGCCCTTCAAAACTACCTCAGATTTACTTGTATTAAGCTTTTCTTGGATGTGCTTACCGTGTTCATGTTTTGTATCCTGCCGCCTGCTAGGTAGCAGAAGATACTGCCACAAACTTTTCCCAGACACGCACAGAACTGTGTTACAAGTCCTTTCATCAGTTCATGGTAGTGAAAAACTCCTTTGCAGCCAAGTAGTAACTGAGGGGAGGAAAAGTGCAAAACTTTTTTTAGCTGTTGCAGGATTATTTCATGCAGAAAACTCCCTCTTCTTTAAGTCACTCCCTCTTCTTTAATAGCTTTGCCTCTTCCCTAGAGGAAGGATTGCTGAAATTGCTTGTCATCCCTTTATCCTTTATAGTGTGTTCTTCCCAAGGGCAGACCATGTGTTCTTCCTTCTTCTTGAGAAGAGTGCTGGAGGTCACTATCCATCTGGTTTTAGTGTACTGATCTCAGTGAGAAAGGAAGTTGGCTGCACTGATGACTGCAGAATATAGGAAGTCCCTTTTTGCCCTAATACTTTTTCCAGGCAGGTGCAAGCTGTACTGTGAGTTTTACTACTGAGTACAGAGGGATCAGACAAATGAGACAAATGAGAGGGGTGTAGAGCTGAATGTTGTATAGTCATATCATGGGTACATCTTGGAGAGAAAGGGGATGTGCTCCTGTGGTTTGACATAAATTATAGCATGCATGATTTCCACATTCCCAGCAAATGCTATTAAATTGACACCTTCTGGTGTTCAAGTTTCATTTATCACTTTACAAGTAAATACTTCACCAGCAAAAATGAACTGCATGTCTGATAAAATTAAGATGTGAAATATCTTACTTGTAGCTTTTATTAGTGCTTAAGGCTAGATTTAGTAGAATATATTAGATTTCTTTTGCTCTGGTATTTGAAAGTTTTATTCAGAAATATTTGATTTAAAGAAATAGTGGTGAAAGTATGCCTGCTACCTTAAAGAAATTGCAAAAGAGATACCGTGTGAAACCTTGCAGCTTAGCTCTCTGGAAAGTGTGAAGTCTACAGGCACTGTCAGCAGTCTGATACACTGAATTCAATTCTAACTCATCACCCATTAAAAGTTAAGGTTGAGTGAGTGCAGTAGAGACAAAGCAGACAATTATGTCTTCCTCTTTAGAAGAAATGTCTTACCCTCATCAGTGACTGGGGAAGCTGTGCGGGCATTACCATAGGACTGGTAGCATGTGTGATGGTGACTACTGGTGCCAAAGCAAAGAATGCTTTAATCTTCTGAGACAAATCAGGGTAAGTAGAAAATGCTATGAAACCTGCAAGCACAGAAAAAGAAGTCAAGTTAATGAAGAGATCTCCACAGACCAAATAAATAAAGAAGCAGTAGGCAGCAAAGAAGTGAGACTAGATTGGCATCCCATTGGCTGTTTTCCATTTCTGTACTGCAGACCTAGTAAGAATGTTTGATTCTTGCTTGAAACTTTTATTTGGAAGATAAAGTTCATTCTAAGGATACAAGCTTGTTAGAGCATCTCCTGATATTGATCTTCTCAGAACTGACAATTTTGTGTTATGGCCAGTTTTGGTTGAAAAGGGCTATTAATCAGATTTTTGAAATTCAAGTTCTCACTAAAGTTCCATAAATTCTAATAAAAGAAAGAGTTTCTCAGCTTGCAGTCTCTAAAAGGCTGTATGTGTTTATGCTAGCACCCACCAATACAATAATTATCTAGAGATCAAGAATAGAATTTTTTCTTGTAACTATGCACATACTTGGGTGAAAGTGAGTTCACACATAAAGGAAGAGTATAGGGAAGGAATTAAAACTAAAAAGGGTTTGTTCCATCCTGTTTTCTGAATGTGTTTAAATTTCTCCACTGATGGATTTGACTGGTTGACATAATTATCTAAAGAGAAAGAAGAAGGTTACTTGGTCTGAACTATTCATTCTGCAAAAAGACTCTTAGAATGCACATATAGGAAGAAAGGAAAATAATTGTCTAAGAATGCCACTTTCTCCCATTTTCTGCTCTAAGTTGGTTTTTGTAAAAAGATAATGGTACACCATAATACAAAATGAGTGTCTTCTCGCAGGTCTTACACATAAATCCTAAGCACTAACACTGACTGTTTTGTACCCAGACAATTCTGACATTACCTGCAGTTGACCCTTCAGAGTGACCAATATAGTAAACATCTTTCTGTCCTGTTTTATTCATGATGAAGTACAGCTCTGCTGGAACATCGTATTTACCTATCTCATCGAAGCTACAGGGAGAAACACAAAAAGCTGTCAGACAATTTGACTATCACAGTGAGTTACTGACTGTCAGTTTTGTTCATTGCACCAAGCAGGACCCGTTGAAGGAGGAGGTTGCACAGTGTGTCTGCATCCTTGCTTGAGCTGGGGAAGTGGGCAGAGGGGTGCAGCTGTACAGCCTGGCTGCCTGATGCCTTGGGCTCTCTGTGGAGGAAGTGCCAGTTTCATCTGGCAGCTGCAGCCCTCGGGGAACTGAATTTAATCGGTGCTTTCACCCACACAGGTTACAAGAAATGTTTTTCTCTCATTTGCCATCAGTTGTGATAGATCAGATTTCTAGACTGAGCTGAGTAGTCTCACGTCCTTCCTACACTTGGGACATGGTATCTGGTGGGAAACTTCAAGGTTACAGATGCCTCCCAGTTTTGGAAGCCTTTTCCAAAAGAAACCAGCATGGTGTATGGACAAAGGTGACCTTTGTACTTCCAGCTTTGCTTCTGTGTGTGCTGATTCCAGAAGAGCCTGTCTAGACCATGCAGCCAATTCCTTCTTATAACCTCCCTGGTATGCCCAGAAGTGGCTGCATCTGTGGAAAAGAGTTTGTATAGTCTCCTTAAATGTTGCATCTCCCACTTGAAGTCAGATTATATGAAAATCTGTAGTGTTTTCATATAATTTAGAAGGGAATTTTTTCATATAACCAGAAAGGGAAAGGTTCTGCATTCTAGTAGCAACTGCCTAATCTTGCTAGTTCCCTGAAATTGCTTTCTTCAGAAATTCTTTCTCCACAGAGTACCTGAACTGCCAGAACTCTTTCTGGCAGGGCTTAAGGGTCTTGTGTTTTAAAGACCAGGTGACTCCTCGGCTGTTTCCCAACCAGACATCGTAGCCAGCATCTGCAAGGATGAAGCCTAGGCTGTTTCTGGGCATGTCAGAAATCCATTGAGAAGCATCTGCTAAAAGACCATGATGTAGCAAGACTGCAGGCTTCTTCCCTGAAACAGGAGAGATTTTCTTAGGCTGTAGTAGTAATAGGTAATGTGTAGTTAAAACTGGGGTGCAGAATTTGGTTTTGCAGGAGTGTTTAATCAATATACAGAATTCAAGGCACATTCTAGGCTGGGTGCCCTTGCTGAGATGGAAAGGTATGAACATGCCATTGTACATGCAAGGGGGAAAGATGGGGAATCCATAGAAGAGTTGGCTCTCAGACCTTCATCATGTCCTATATGCCACACCTGTATTTTGGCTGTTCCTTCCAGCAGGAATTCTGAAAACACCAAGAATGTATCCATCCTCTGTTGTAACTTCATATTCCTCGCTGGGGAATCCATGATATCTGATAATTTCACTCTGTGGAAAGCCAAAGGAGAGTTTGCATTTACAGTGCAGGTATTGGTGTAGGAAATGTTCAGAGGCTGCTTCTGTCCAGGAATGTAAAGCTAGCCAAGAGCATGCCATGAAGATAAATGGGGTAACATATTGCTCGCCTTTCTCTGCTGCTCTGTGTTGTACTTCTAGGGAGGGACACCAAAAGGGATTCCTGCAGGAAAATAAATTCCAGGTCTCTCTCTTTTGTGGATGATCCTATAACTGCCACACCACAGCCATGGAGGCCAGAGGACGCAAACAGCAGTGAGGAGAGTTGGGATGTGTTTCTGTGATGTGGTTTGTGTATTCTACTTAATGCTGTGTCACTCAAATTGTAGTAATTGCTTTAGCTGTGATACTCAAGTACTACACTGACTTATAAGAGTAGCAGGATGCATCAAAGTCTTCTTCAGACCTGCTTAGATGGTACTTGTCTGGTATTTGATTCCCTATTATGGGACAAAGTGAGTGGCTAACTTTAGTTTGTCATTTTTTGCAAGGCTGATACAGGTGTGTAGCATGATGTTCTGCCTTGGTGAACCACTCAAATAATGCCCTATTTTGCAAGCTATTGGTGGTGGGCGGAGAGGGAACATCATGTTCTCCTTTTGGTGTTAAATTATGCTAAAACTGGTCTGACAAATCAACCCCAACTTAAGATCCTGATAATGAGGCAAAGATCTGGCAGATAAACTGCTAAACCGACCTGGAGACATGATTGGTCGTCAATCACTTTATACTATCAAAGTCCAGTCCACTTTGCTACAGTTAAATTCTCCTAACATATCCCTTCTTGGAGTGTAAGAAGATTTCTCCTTTGTGTGGGGAGGCCCCTCAAAGTTACTCCTGGAGGCTGAGTGAAAGAGATTTTGCCCATGGGTGTTGGTATGGGTGAGGGTGAGTTACCTCAATCTCTACTTTAATAATTGTTTCTTTTTGCTAGCTTTGATACAATTGCTTTTATATGATTGCTTTGATATAATGCACTGTTCTATCGTTTCTTACACTGGTAGTTTTAGCTACTGTACTGTGTAGTAAAAAATTCTGATTAGGATATATTTGTCTAATCATTTATTATAAAAAAATCATTCTTTTTTATATAAATATATCTGGTTTGCCATCGTTAGTCCTTCAGGACAAAGTTGTAGAATGGTTCAATCACACCTTTGTAATTCCTTAGACTTCAGCAGTGACAGTCGGAGGCTAAGACTGGATTCAGCTGCACCCAGACTCCTCTCTGAGCAGGAGTTTAGAAACCAAGGGGGTCCTTTCAGCACCTCACGACTCAATGGAAGGGCTTCTGTAAGGAACTTTGCCTGAAGCTCCCACTTTCCTCCCCAACAAGGCTGTAAATTTCTAGAGAGTAAACATGCAGCAGTATCTCTATCTGTTCCACAGTGAATCCTTTCTTGCCAAAGCGTGGTTAAGCAAGCCACGTAGGGTGGATCTCCTGTTACAGACTCACTCACAGAACCACCCACTACAGTCCTGCCACAGTTAGGAAATCTTTGGCGATTCAGAGCAAGGGGTTTTTGTTGTGAGGATCTGCTGTTTGAAGAAGGGGTTCAAGCACTCTTACCACTGTTCTAGGCAAACAGGTTACAGAAGGGCAGGCCTTGAGCCTAGAAGCCAGCCTTTGTTTCCACTGCAAAGTCTCTTGCACTGCAAAGCCCTCTCTTGGGCTCATACTGTTTGGATAGGACCATCAACATTTTCTCCAGGTCCATGCTCACAGTGCTGGAGGGACCTCTTTGAAAGGAACTTACTTCAGCCTCCTGACAGGCACTATTAATGGTAGTGGTAGTGGGAGAGGAGTTTTAGAAAGAAAGGGAGAGAAGTGATCCTACTTACAACATTCATGAAGCATTCGGGGTCGCGACTCTTCTTGCAGCGGCTTGTGTCAACACTCGGGATGGAGGCTGCTGTGAACCCCGCTGAAAAGGCAATTCCTTGGGAGCAGAGCAGCACCAGGAGGCACCACATCTTGGGGCTGTGTGGAAGAGCACATGCTCTATGTTTGTTGGGAAGAGAGTGGTGTGGAATTCCCCAGGAAGACCCAAGAGGAGTCTCCTGCAGGTTGCCCAAGGTCTGCTCCCCAGGGGCTGCCAGGATATGTACCTGTGTGAGGAGGGGCTGTCTGCAGCTTATCCTGTTTGGTGTCAGTCAGGAATGAGTCAAGGGCTCCAGGATGAGAAGGAACCAACCTGGGGGCCTGTGTTTATATGATATTGATATTAATTTGTGCTGAGTACCTTCCTTTCTCTCTCAAATATAGTCTTTTCTATTGTAAATCTGTCTTTCTTAGAGAAAAGTCTGGATTTTCATGGATTTTAGGCACTGTCTGGTGGTCACAGTAAAGCTTGTCTGAACAGAAATTGTAGTGCTCTCTATGTAGTTAATGCCCTCCTTTTTGGCTGTAGCCGCCTTTGTAATTAGCATGGAGGAAACCCATAGTGTCTTACCTGAAGCACCATGGGGAAGAGTGTCATTAAGACTTGGAGAGTGTAGAAAGGATAGATAAAATATTTGTTTCCTCTGAACTTCTTCATGAAGGAATGAAGGAGGGAGTTGTCGATTATTTTCATTTTTTTTTTAAATCTATCATATCCCTTGAGTCTCTAGAACATTTGGATTAAACCACAACTGGAATATTATATATATATACACACATATACACACATATATATATAATTATAATATATATAATACAATATTATAATTGTAATATTGACATCCAAACTCACTGTAGTCTATCCACTTTGTAGAAGAACACTCCAATCCTTCTGTCAATACAACAGAAATCCTCCCACCTGTGTGCACTGGAAGCACAGTTTCAGAGTAGATATTCCACTGCTTTCTGCTATTTTATCCAGTTCAAACAAAAATAAAAAACACTTTCCTCTCTTTCTGCATATGGAGCATTGTTTGGGAACAAAACGGAAAAGTTCAGCACAAGTCACAGTTTGTGCTAAAGGTGAAGCAATGGGGTAGCTAAATTATTACCCTTTTTATGCTACGCAATTTTCTATATACCCTACTGAATATGAAAGGTTTATAAATCAGACGTAATGCGCCAATTAACTCCAAGGCTTGGCACACAACTGTCTCATTAATTTCAGTGGCCAAGTCTTGACTGTAGGAGCCTTGAACAATAATCTAGTCTTTTTATGCAATGAAACAGTGCCAAAGACTGACATTTACCATGGCATACTGGAAATAACTGAAACATTTTAAAAAGAAAAAACAAGGTATAAGAAGGTGCCTGAGAGATACATTCAAAAATGCCATTTCTGGAGGCTTGATATTAGTGAAACCTTCTTAAACCTTCTAGAAATTCATCAGCGTACTCTTGAGAGAGTCATAATGGCTTTCACATACACTTTAAATGGGACAGAAAGACACCAGGCTAGCAGATGCCAGAATCTCTGGATTAACTTACAGGGAAAATCAACATGCTTTTGGGACTGTAAGAACAAGATTTATTCAATTTAAGTACATGCTTTCAGTGCTGAGATTTCCATGCATCCACAGTGATATCCCTAGGGGAAAAAAGCAAGGAGAACAAAATGAAGCCATCAGTTACTCCTTTTTCCCATTTGCATGGGTCAAAGGCTTTTTCCTCTCCACCTCTGGCAAACACACTTTGATGCACAGCAGTCAGAAAGGATGGCAGGCTGGCTGCTCTGAGAACCAGCTGCACATCTTTATGGAGACAAGCAACAGAGAAAGAAACCACGGATGCATATGAACAAGCAACTTACCTCTGTTTTGACTCCCTTGCTTGCACCTTCTGCTGCAGTTCCTGGTCTGTCTCCTGACTGACTCACTGCCAGAGGCCTGTGCTGATAGAAGGAGCAGCAGCAGAGTTCTGTGTGTGATCTGCCTGTATAGGAGAGCATGTTTGAGTGCTGCTTGTTCGGCGGTATTTAAGGAGTGGAATTATTCTATGATAAATAGCGCCGTTGCATGACATTCTGAAAGACCGAATTGCACCACGGGTCTGGTGGGATAAAGAGGCATCTAACCTGTCATTAGAATACTTAGGAGGAATTTGGCTATTTTTGTTCCCTGAGACTGTGACAGATCTTTATCTGTTCTGCTACCTGTCTCAGTAAGTGCTGTAACGACTGTATTTTGGGATAAAGAGGAGTAAGAATCCAGCTTTTCTCAACACTTTCTAGCTACGAATGTGATCTCTGCTGATGTGAATAGTACAGAAGCTGTTGTGGTCACTGGTTCCACACCTGTTGCTTCTTTCATGAATTGCTGATAGCTTGTTGACAATCCTTCTTTGTCAGATAATCTCAGAATAAAAGCACAAGTGATTTGAAAGGTGTGTATTTAGCATCACACACACATTCCTACATGTGTTGTTTAGTGAGCACCACAACGTCCAAAGAAGAGTTTGCTCTGAATTAGCCTCCTTCTGTAGGGATTCTCAAGAGCTGAATTAAGTTTGAAAACATTGTGTAAACTTGTAGTCAAGACAGGATGCTAATACTGCTTATTATTTCCAAGCCATCTGCATGAACTCTGTTAAAACACAGTATGTTGGAGACCCCTGCCTAACCACTGAATCAATCACTGAGTCAGCCTGGGGGGGCTTGATCCTCACTGAAACTGGCCTGGTTTCTTGACTCAGCAAATTCTTTGAAACGTGGGTGCTAATGATCTGCTGCTTTGCTTGGGAAAACAAGTGAAGTAAGCACTTGTTAGGAAACAAAACCCGAGAGTCACCACAGTAACAATTCTGCTGTATGAAGTAGGGCACAGTCTGTGGAAAAACCAAAAAGGTGATTTCTCAGTGAAAAGCATCACAGCTCAACAGGTCTGATGCCCCTTCTTAGTGAGAAATATTGAAGACTTTTCTGTGCTTCATTCCCAGCTAATGCCATCCTACATTTTTTGTTTTATAGAATTGTCAGCCTGGAATGATCTGCAACGTTTTACCTATTTCACCTCATGGTGGCATATGGGATGTATGATATTTTTTCTGATATTGTTGATGGGAATCAATTGAAGAGTAAAAGACATGCTAGCCCATCTGAAAACCCTTCTTTCTCTCTGAAAGAGAATGAAAGTAATGCATATAAGAAGAGAATAGAAAACATAAAGCCTAGAAGGTATACAGAAACTTCCCAGGAGGGGCTGTCCTTTACTTAGAGAACCGGGACAGCTGAGGCAGTAAGTATTCTGTTTTAAAGTGCTGTGGCAAAACTGAAGCCCAGGAGGTCTGGCCTAGAGCTGGACATAGCTTGAACTCAGTTTAATGCTATAAAATACAGGCTCTGCTCCATGCCATGGAGGGGCTTCTTTGTACTTGTTGGGTCTGTTGACTTAATCCTATCCTGAAGCAGAGGTGCAAGGGACCCTTGCAGTGCTACAAGGATGTTGTACAAGTAGTTAACACTCTTCTTAGGGAAAGCATAAGGTGTGAGTGTCCCTCTTGTCCAGACACTGGCGATACCAGGACTGCATTTCTTGGGAATATGCATTTCTGAGGACTGTTTTGCACACACGACTCCAACAGGCCACAGATTGCTTTGAGAGCAGCGTAACTCACACAATTTGTAGCAATACAATCTCTAGTGCTTGGAATTTAAAGAGACAAATGACTTTTTGTGACTTTTATTGAATATGCTGTTCTTAAACTTAATTGATATCTGATTTAAAAAATGAGTTTACGTTCTTATTGCCCTGGTGAAGGCCCTTCTGACAAGTATTTAGTTCCCTTCTGGCTCACATGAAGCTTTTGAAGTGTTGTCGAATTCTGTGAGGAAGTAAGAATCACGTTTCCTATACAGACTGAGTAAGTGACAGTTTGCCCAGGCACTGAGTCCTGGCACCCTTTGGAGGAAAAAATCCTTACTCATAAAAAAAAATTAAAATTTCAGGATTCTAATTTTCATTTACAAGCATGGCAAAGAGCACTGAAACAATGTGTGAAGCAGAAGTGAACCTGTGACTATATACATTTGCATGACTCTCATACCTCACCATGGTTGGGCTGCTTAATTGTTCTTTAACTGAAGCTGTGACCAAAGTAGTCACTTCAGTGCTTTTCCAGAGGACCTGAGATATGATGCTGAATTAAATGGTAATTTACACTAGCTTGGGAAAGGTGTTGCCTGAAGCTATTGCTCTGCTTTGTAGAGGGTGGGCTCTTTTTTTTTTTTTTTTGTTGGTTTGTTTATTGTTTTTTAAATTTTTTTTTCAGATTGCCATACATTTATTTATTTGTGCTAGGAAAGGATTAATTAAAGTACTAAGTTGTTTTATGTAGCAGCTTAGTGATTCAATATTTCTTTCAACAAGTTGTAGCTTATAAATTCCAACGAGCTGGTCAGTAGATGCCGGAGGATGTGAATATCTTAGGATCTGGATGTGAAGAAATACTGGTGAGGAAGACCTCTTCACCTTTGAGGTATTACTCTTGCATGCCCTTAGTCCAACAGCATATTCAGCACATGCTGAAAGATCAGTCTATTGTGAGGATCCCAGTGGGTTTGTCACAGGTAGGTGTTATGTCTGTTTCTGTCACATGCCAGCCTAATTTTCTTCAGATAAACAGCCATTGAAGGGGTTAGAACTGGTGCCAGCAAACGAACACTACAGCCAGTGGTGCTGTACTACTTCAATCAGAGAAGGCTGGAGATAAAATAAGTAATTTTATATGGTCCTGCACCTCGCTGGAGAATAAGTATGAAAATTATTTCAAAATAGAAGTTCTCGAATGTAAGGCAGAGGGCTTGGATTTAAGGTGCAGGATTACATGCATATGTTTTAAAATTTGCTTGAAATACATGGAATGCGATTTGGACTATAAAGGCAAAAGCTATTTTGAGGTGAATGCAGACATTTGAAATACACATGCCTTACTTGGAAAGACTGAGTGTAATACAGAAATGCTATCAGCATCTTAACCTCAGGGCCATCAACAATAATTCCCTTCCCAATTAGCATATAAAATTATCAGGTTAAACATGAATCATATTCATTGTTTGTGCTGGGCT
The DNA here is from genome assembly GCA_013399195.1 of Dicrurus megarhynchus. Classification (NCBI taxonomy): domain Eukaryota; kingdom Metazoa; phylum Chordata; class Aves; order Passeriformes; family Dicruridae; genus Dicrurus; species Dicrurus megarhynchus. The sequence goes on from VXAD01012520.1 coordinate 1,282,213, forward strand.
AGGAAGAGAAGACTGAGCAAAAGTGATGAAACAGGCCTGCCTGTTTAATTAGAGAGTTAGAGGCTAATTATACTGCGAGCTCATTAAAGGCGTGGGATCTGGTTGCTTGCCTTTTCCTGACGGGCATTTGACGTGTTTTTGCAGAGGGTTTGGAACATGTTTTAGTCAGCAGTAGCTTGGGTCACAAACTAGCTACAATTCTTTTACAAGTTTTAGATTTCATGTTCTTTATTCTTTTCACTCCCCCATTTCTTTACTTGTGAAACTTTCTTCCCCTCTCTCTCCCTGCTCTCCTCGACCTGTTTTGCTACTTTCCTTTTTAGGTAACTGGAGGATGTTGTTGCAAAAATGACAAAGGAAAATGCTTGTGTGTTGTAACTTGTTCCGTCAGTCTCCCGTAAACTGCTGTTCTCACGTTTACCGCCCTGGGTTGGGCTTCTGAAGACAATTGTTTTATGCTACTAAGTAGAAAGCACTGAAAGGAAACGTAGCTTAAGAAAAAGTGATACTTTTAAGTTAAATATTAACCAGATTCGAACAAGCTCAAGCGCATTTCAAGTGAGGTTAACTCGTTGGGCTGTTGAACAAGAAGGAACTCCAGAGTGAAGAATAGGCATGGGGATACTCTATTCAGAGGTGCGTGACCATTTTCTGCAGGTACTGGAACTGTTGAAGGTATGGATATTCACTGGGCTTGGTTTGCTCCCTTCACAGCCTCCCATACACAGGCTTATACAAATCTGTAAGTTTTTTCCCCTTTGGAAATGTTTTCCTTTGTCTATTACAAGCTGTCAGTAGTATGGTTTATAGGAGCAAAGAAAATGCAGTAACCAGTGTAATCATTGTGGCTTCACAAAGTATGCGTTCAACACTTCTTGTTGTTCTGTGTTGAGATCAGAATGATTCTGAACATGGTGCAAGCAACAAACAACTTTGTGAAAAGCAGACAGCTCCTTGGCTTACACTGAATACAGATAATAAAGCTAATGCTTAGAAAACCTCCTGCTTGCCCCCATATTGTTTTAGGAGGGCAATTTATTTTTTGTCGTATCTTTATGGGTTTGTCTGCAGACTACGGTTCATTTAACATTTTCCTGTACTTTAGCATAAATTCTACCTAAACATATGCTTTTATAAATTTCCCATTTGTACGTGTGGGAACATATGAGGATTTTGGACTTCTGTGACTGTGAAAAGAGTGCATTGCACTGGTGTTTCTTTTCCTGGAGGTAGCATTATATAGCTGTTGCTTTTAAAGGTTAAATTTCTGTGCTGAAATCGACCCTTTTATTTTTGAAAAGCTGTTCAATGAAAGCAAGTATCTTCTCCTCTTTCAGTATCACAAGGAGCTTGAATCTGTGCATTCATAAGGTGCTTGGCTGAATAGACTGTCGCTTATTCTGAAAGGATTTCTTGCCTCTCTCCAGACCTACTACTCTGAGATAGTATTGCAGGGGAAACCAGTGTCATCTAGCTTAATTACACTGGTGTTTAAAGAATGTTCAGACGCTGTCTATATTTTTCATGCTTATTAGTTAATATTTTCATATACATTCATTTTCTGTTTTTAAAAATTTTGAGATGCAGTTTTCTGGTTCATTTATACAGGATGGAAAGCTAGAGAACTAAAAATAAAAAAAAATTAGTTGCCTTTTCTGAGCAGTATGTATTGAATATTATTGTATTTCTCAGCATCCGAAACATTATTTAGACTTTCCTTTTCAGTTCATAGTTCATCTGGAATAATAGTGCAAAGGAAAAGGCTGTGGATTCAGAATATTTTGACTTTACAAAGTGTCGTCTTTTTTTCTAAACCACTGCAAACTGTTGATGTAATTTAGGCAATCCCCTGCAGTTCTAAAGGAGGAAGCAATTATAAACTGAAATTGCTCTCCAAGTTGCAAGACAGGCTTTACCTTCACCTCCTCTCTATTGGTTGAATGCTTTGTCCTTCATATTGTGCCTTTAACCTTTACTTCATGTGTGGTAGAACTTGCTAAATAGCTCGAGGATTATCACTAGCTCAGCAAAGCTAAGCAGAGAGAGATGCAAGAAACTCTGAAAACAAGCAGACAACTTCAGATGTGGCAGTTTATCTGGATCTGAGTAATCTACTATGACCTGACATCAATCATGTTCCACAATTGATTAAAAAAAAGTAAAAAAATCAGTTCTATAATTGTCCTTCCTGACAGTGAAAGTTTTATTGCTTTTATTGCACCCCTTATTTGGTGATCTTGTATTGAGTGATCTCAGCCATGAAAACCCTTGCATGTCCTATGAGTACTTCTCACCTTTCCTGAAGTCTTAGATACTGAACAATTAAATCCTGGTCTGAAAGCTTGCAGAAGAAGAAGTATTGTAGAAAGACAGCTTTTAAACACTCAGTCATTGGCATGTCTAATATTCAAACTCTTCTTTTCAGTCTTCAGTGCATGCCCACTGTTTTTTTTCCAGCTGGGCAGACTGTGCTCTAGTTCATGGTTAGCCCTGATGCTATGCCTGGGAAAAGGCACCTCTGGTGAGGGTGGAAGATGTTTGGTGTTGTGATTCTCATTTTTTCTCTCCCTTCCACTGTACATTTTCTGCAATGTCACACTGTCAGGTTCATCCCGTACACCTTGTCTGAATGCTGGGTGGTGCTGCAGAAGTGTGAATGAGAGCAGAGGTGAAGGGCTTTGCTGCCAGACACTCCAAAGAGGCACTCTCTTCCTCTTTACCTAAGCTGGAATTCTGGGTCCTACTCCCCCTGCCTTCAGACCTGAGCCTGTGTCTGTGTTGGGTGCAGTGTTTGTTGTGCCTGTGCCGGGTCTGCTCTGCTGCATTATGGAGTGGGCCAGGGCTGCTGTGAGTTCTCTGGGGTGGTCAGGTCGCTGGGATTTATAAATGATGTGGTGTGGGCAAGAGTAGCCACTCTGTGTCTTGGACTGCAAACCTCTCCAGAAGCTGAGAACTCACTTCCCACTGATGCTTTCTTCAGAATTTTTTATTGCTGTGGGAGCACTGGCTTTTTCTTCTCACACATCCCTAAAGGAGACACCACAGACATTTTGTCTGTGCTCCAGTTTCCAGTGCATCTCTGGGAACAAGGGAAGATGCAGGGGCTCTCCTGGCTGTCCTCCACTGCCTTCAGACTTCTGCTCTCGTAGTACTGCTCCTTGCCACAGCTGAGCATGAGCCAGAGACATGACCTTTGGGTCTTTGGATGTGGCTTGCACCTTGCATGGGAAGCCCAGGTATTCTGAGTATCATGCTGTAGGTTTATTTCTGTCTTGTGTATGATGGGTGGATAACAATAACATAGCAACAGTAATAACACAACATGAATCTGAAGATGATTGTTAAGCTGTATCACTACTGAGGCAATCTTCTAACACTGCAGAAAACTGAGTGAGATTTTCCAGTCTTTTATCCTCCAGATTTTTCTGTAGTCTTAAAGGAAATATGTTTTCTTGGGTTTTGGTCGGAACATGCTGCTTGTACCTGACACTGTTCTAACTCCATACTTGGCCTCCCTGCTGATACTCCAGATAGGTGCTGTCTGTCTGTTTGTAAGAAATTCTATTAATGTCTTACCAGCAAAGTTTGGAGAACATTTAAAACTGTTTTAAGCATAGTTAGTCCTCCTTTAGATAGGGCTGCCAGAGTGACAACCCAAAAAAGTGAGAGGTGGAAAAGAGATTTGTGGCTGAGTCTTCACAACCACAGAAATCCTGGCGCATGCCCAAGCCCCAGCCTGGGGCCAGGCAGGTTTTGTGTCCATTTTGTTGCTACTGGAAGCCTGTTTTGTTACTTTACTCTGCTTATGAATACCAACCTCCTTCTAATTTTCATGTTAAATTTCTTGGTCAGATATATCACCTTTTTTACCTTGTTCTTTGAAATTAATTGGCTCTTCTCTAACACTGACCCTTTAATATATTTTTGGACACCTACAATGCTGTCTCTCCATAGCCCAGCTAAGCAAATCAATCTTTCCTCAGGCTCTTCATATTCCTCAGTGGCAGAGATGTTTCATGCTCCTGCCATGGTCTGATCTCATTTTTGGACCCAAGTGACAGGAACTGTATACATTATGCCAGTTAAGTGTCTTCTATAACATCTCTTTCTGTGAGAGAGGCTGTCTAATATAGCATTTGCCTTTCCTAGATGAGTGACTGATTGCCACCTATTTGTAATTTTTCTTATTTTTATACTTTCATAAAACATTTTTTTAATCCTTATTGTTATTGATATCAGTATCATGAACTTATAGTTGTTTGTACCACTTTGTTTCCTCTCATAAATATTCTGCTGCTACGTTTGCTCTTCCAGCCATGGAGTTGTGTTTGCCAATTTGGGAGGTGTATTGCAAGTTTAGCCTGTGGGAGTTTTCACCTTTCTTTGACTAAAAGATATTTTCAAGAATACAAACCAGCAGAGTGGGCCTCAAAAAAATCCCATACAAACAGGAAAAAAGTTTGTGTTGCTTTGTTGTTTTTTTCTCTAAACATGAGTGGAACATGTTAATGCAGAGAGTATAATTTCTACAAAGAATCCCCACTCCAGGGGAATAATAAGGATTAAAAAAATACTTTAAATACATCAGTTACCCAGGTATTAGTTGTTGGAATGGATGAGAACTGTTTCCTTGCATTCTCTGTGCCCTGGATGTTTTCTGAGAACAGCTGGTTTCGGTGGGGGCAAGAGCATGCATGACTTGTATGTGCTGTGCATGACTTCAGCCCGAAATAATGTGTTCTCTTAGGGAGTGGTCTGTGTGGCATCATTTGTCATGGCTCTAGAACTGAGTTCAGCAGTAGTGTAAGGTTTAGAAAAAGATCCCACAGGTCAATGAGAGTATCAGTCAGAAATGCCTTGGGTTTAACTGCCTAGCAAGTAAAAATCTTGGAAGCGGTACAGAAAGTAAAGCAAAAAAACATATCCTTTGGTGCTATGGCTGCTGAACTAGCAAGAATCAGTCTAGAAAGGAGTAAATTTATGTGGTAAATGACTGGGATTTGAGCAGGTGTTCAACCAAAGAGCAAATCTCCCGCATCTTTAAATAAGCAAAACAATCCTAAAAACAGGAGTAGTAGGGAAATCAGAGGTGCAGACAGACTCCACATGATCTTCTCTTTCCTGGACATGAAGACAAGGTACTAGACACCAACATGACAGGGAGCAAGGTTTTAGAGACACCAACAAGACAGGGAGCAAAGTGTTGGAGAAAACTGATCTTAGATGGCACCTGTGTGCAAGTCACCCCAAAAGGGATTTAAAAGAGGTTTTTCTCCTCAAAGTCATTAAAACAGTTCTGGTTCTGGTGAAGTGCAAAATAACAAATGGTATATGTAGGCTTCTAAAAGAATACAGACAGATGTGCAAATTTAAAATATGACGCGTTCTTTGTAGATTTTTGTCTGACATAATAAAAACAAAACAAGAAGTCGTGCAAGGTCTGGTAAGCATGTAAATAACTTCTTTGGAAACAAATCACTTCTCTTATGCAGCTGTCCAGAAAACTAAGCAGTAATGATGCTGGAGATAAACCTGTGTTGTAGATCAAAATCTCGCTAAAAAAAGTATAAATAAGATGACTATTTTTAAGGTAGGAAGGCATGGGAGGGAGGGAACTACCTGGAGGAGTGAGGGAAGAGCTCAGAGTTCTAGATCTAGAGCTAGATCTTTTCCATGTAGAGTATTTAGGATGTGAAAAAAAGGAGAATGGAGAGGAAAAATTGCAGATAATATTTAAAGTAAATTTCTATTTTGGAAAATGTTGGGTAAAATCCTAAGTATCAAAGAAAAGAAAATGACTTACTATATTTTAGACTGGAGAACCCAAATGCTACCAGTCTGCCCCACCTCTAAATGTTATTTTCTGCCTGTATTAGGCTGTTAGAAACTCTCAGTACTCCTGCCATTCTCAGCTTCTCATCAGTCTGAATTCTTGCTGCTGGAGAGGGAAGGAATTGCAGTTTAGGTTAAGGATGTGCAGAAATACTGAGCAAAGAGCTGACCAGCAAGCATTTCTCAAAAGCCAAGCAGGATCTGACCTGTGGGTACATAGGCATGTGTTTTTTAGGTACTTCAAGGTCTAGAAAAGAAACATTGGTGGGGGCTTGGTTTTTCAACTTTCACCTGAAGTGTGGTTCATTCTGAGAACGGATGAGTCAGGAGTGGTTCATTCTGTTCAGCCTTTGGATGAGCAACCCTGCCGTAAACTCGGTGATGTGGGCTTGTCCCTGCTTGCTGCTCAATGCAGTGACCAGCTCCTGTGAGAGTGGAAGCCGGTTTTGGTTTTTTTTCCTAATGGCTGCAAATAAACAGGATTTCTCTCTTGGATTATAGAAATAGCATCCAAAATGAACAGAAAATCCGTTCCACTGTGCAAAGGCTGTGGGCTGAGAGCTGTGTAGCAGCTGCAGGAGTGTCTCCTACCACCCTCTTCTGGAAGGCACCAAGAACTACAGCCTCTGTCAAGTATTTTAGGACGTGCAAGTAGTAAGCCAGGATGGGAAGTGTAGATGTCTTAGTGAAACACGTGCTGATGAATATTATCTTCTCACTTCAGCCCATCTGTCAGGCAGCTTACGACAACGATTTCAATAAAGTTCATCTGCTTTTGGAGAGCAACGGCAACTATCTGAACGTCCAGGATAGCTTCAGGGGAGACACCCCCTTAATTTGTGCATGTAAACAAGGAAACAACAGGATAGTTAACTATCTTCTTACAAAACATGCTGATGTCAACCTCAGAAATAAGGTAAGTGGCCACTGACTCTTCAATGACTGTTCCTTCAGATTGTCAGAGTGCCAGTGGGGACACTGGCAAGCACACACAAACCTCAAGTTTGTTTCCTACCAAGGCATGTGTGGAGAAACAGGTGAAAAAAAAAGCTTCTCTGCTTATTTTGGGGCCCTGTGTAACTTAGTTTGTCCATCTCCACTTTGACAACCTGTAGCAAGTTTAACACTGTAGCCCAAAACTTTACAGCCCTGCCCTTTAGTTGCTTTGGTGTATTCGGTGTTCAAACATATTTTTAAACTCTGTTCTCCATAGGAATCTGTGTTGGTTATTAAATACTTTCCCGTATTTCTCTGATGTCCCAAAGGAGATGTCCTAAGGTCTCACATGTTCTTGCTTCAGTAAGCAGCACCTCCGTAAGAAAGGGGGCTGTGGCGATTCCTCCTGCTGATTTAACTTGCTGTGTGGCAGCAGCCACATGAGATACCCACTCTCTCCTCCGAATCTCTGCAGCCAGGTCCAAGTTTGCCAGCATACACATGGAATGCTTTGGATCTCACATCCTCCTTGCATGTGTAGTCTGATTTCCATGATCCTCTATGTGTTAAATGTGCCTGTACTTGAAGGAAGCAAGATGCATGTGTCTATTTCTGCTTGAAAATCACAACACTATTCCTATTAGATAGTTTAAAAGAAAGCTTGTGGAATTTAAAATGGTCTACTCTTGTCAGTATTAAACAAAGTGAGATCACTGAATCTGGTACTAATCAGAGTTATTTTGTGTTTAGAAGGACCGCACTTGCCTCCATTATGCTGTGAGAAAACGGTTTACCTTCCTTGACTACGTGCTCATCATAATCCTCATGCCAGTTATGCTTATTGGATATCTTCTCATGGTGAGTCTGGATGGAAGCAGGAATGACCCTGCACCTTTCCATTGATCACCTTTTTCATAGCAGCATTTCAGGCCAGGAACCTGTATAGAATATGGACTGCTTTCTTAAAATCAGACTGGACATGTACAACAGAAGGAGCAGGGATTTTGCTGTGAATGTAGCTGCTGAAAGACAGAATTGTATTACTGCATCAGTCTGGCATTTCCAAAGACCACTCCTCTTTTTGGAAAAAACACGATATTTAGCACAAATATACTTATGACTATATACAGATGAACTGTTTTTCTGTGTAACTCTCTCTTGCACCAAACAGGTCTCAAAGACAAAACAGAATGAACACCTGATTAAGATGTTGCTTAGAGCTGGAGTCGATGTGAATGCTACAGACTCTGTAAGTGGCTTTATACAAATGCAAATGTGGCTCACATGCAGACAACAATACTAAAAACAGCCTACAGAACCTTCTAGCAACATAGAGTAGGAGCATCAGGGACTGAACTGACTGATGTACTAGGAGGATTTAGTGCTTCCCCTTGACACTTAGGCAATAGTTTTATAATGTATACAGAAATAATTCCCCACTGATCAACTAATTCTCCCTTTCTGACCAATGCCCTCATAAGGGAATCCAGGCAAACTGGGCTGAGGTACTTATGTATTAAATATCTGATTCAGTAAAGATTCTAGAGATATAAGCATCTGAGTTTATCAGCATTTACAAGTTTTTGAACTGAAACAGATTCGTGGCCTACAGGGCAAGACCCTGTGTCTTTTCTTGGTCTTCAGACTGTGCTGATCTGCCCCATACAGAGTTATGTATCCACTAGCCTACTTGGGTGTGCTAAAGAGCTCCTCTACTCTAAGGTAGAAAAGGAGAAACCCCAATTTTATCAGCAACCAATTTCTAAAACACTGAAGTGCAAGCAAACAGCATAGCTTAAGACGTAGTTTCTGAGATCAAGATCATGTAATCCTCCAAAATTGTTGGTTTCTTGCTAATGTATCAAGCCTGTTTTAGCAGTTGCATCCCAGGGAAGGAATGATTTTCTTTTTTGTTCCTGTTGCTCTCATGATAATGTATTTGTTTTACTGTGTAGTGTATTGTGACAGGAAATGTCTGTGTATCCAGCTGTTAGGGGGAAACTGATACAGGTAGTCTTACTCAGCTAAGGTCTACTAAAGAAGTCTACTATAGAAATAAAACTCATCTGCTTCTGCTTCCCTTCAGTCAGGCAGCACGGCCCTTCACTATGCTTGTGAAATGAAAAACCAGGCAGTCATTCCTCTACTGCTTGAAGCTCATGCAGACACTTCTGTAAAGAATCAGGTAAGAAGGTGGAGTTGATAACTGTATTTGCTCATCATGGTGATGAACCAGTAAGTACATTGTAGGCTTTAGCTGGTGCACAGCAGTTTAAAGAAAGGGGTGCACAGCTTCCTGGCAGCCAATTTGTTTCCTGTTTGGTATGAAACATTTGCTCCATTGCCTCTGTTGACAAGAGCAGCTTTAAAGTATGAATCCTTCACTGCTGGATTTCTACCAATAAATGCTGCCTGCATGTCCCCTGGCTTAGCACATCTCTTAGATATCTTTATATCTAAGATTTTTTTTTTATATCTAAGATATAGCTAAGATATTTTTCTGGCTCTTCTTAGCTCAGAGCTACTCTACAGTTGTTTCTAAGATGCAGGCTGCAGGGGAGGGATAAAAGTCTTCCTAGGTGCTTTTTGTGCTGTTGAGGACCCTTCTTCTGAGAGGCTAAGTCAAGCTGCTTCTGCCACCAGACCAGCTCAAGTCTTGCCCAAATCAATATTGACCTGGGAGTATCTGCGCTCCTGAGTTGAGGAGAGCAGTGTATTACTTATGCTGCTCTGGAAATCAAATCTTAGCTGACCTCTGTACACTTGGATACTACTCTCAGGAAACGGTGGAAAGGCTGTCCCTGCTGGAGGGGAGGTCTCTGTTCCTGTCTTCAGCCAGAGTAGTATTAGACCCAGCATGTCCTGAAACCTTTGTCTTAGAGCAGAAGTGAGATGGGACCTTACACAGGTGGCAAAGTCAGGAAATCTCTTTGTACTTGACCCCTATCTCTGATATTGCAATGTATTTCATGTGTTTCTTTCAGGATGGGGAGACTCCCTTAGATATAGCAAGAAGATTACAGTTCCACAACATTGAAAGCATGATAAAAAAAGATTCTTAGCCATCAAGGACTCTCAAACCTGCAGAAAATTACCTCATCTGACAAACCACCTTTCACAACAGCAGAAGTCCTGCAGAGGATGGGGGCCAACACTTGATAAAGACTCAGTCCACATCCAGCCATTCCTTGCTGCAGACTTGGACAATTTTGTATGAGATTTGTCAGTACCCCAAGGCCATGTGTGGGCTGAAAGAAGTTCATTTTATTTTACTAAGCCATGAATTATTACAATAGTGTTCAAAATACTGCCCTTCCCATCTGCTTCATCAATTTTATTACTTGACTTCTACAGACTGGATTTTGAAAGTGAGCTATAAAATATCTGGAAGCCTAAACCATTGCATACGATGGTTGGCAGCCAATGCAAAAATAAAATATCATTTGGAGTGTGTGTTACTTGTTCCATAGGGGAACTAAACAATATGCTACAGCAGTTATAAAATGTCTGGTACCCTTCCTCTTAGTATTTCTCTTTCTACAATGGGAGTGGCTGGGAAAACAGATCTCTCAGTTGAGAACTTCCTCCTTCCATTCTTCCTAAAATTTTCACACACCTTAATTCTCACTGTGTAGCTACAAAGGTAGGATTATCTTCTCTTTATCCATCTAAGAAAAAGCAAAAAGAGATTCCATGCCTTGCTGGAAACAATAAAGAAAGCCAATTCCCAGATCACTTTAATGCATTAAGAAATAGTAATGAAAATACGTTTGGCTCAGTAGAGAAACAGGTCTCTGGACCACCTTTCCAATATAAACAGTGTACTAAAGAAAAAAAAGAGTCAATAAATGAAATGCTGTTGATGGAAACCAGATGTATCCTTCCCACAGGACTAGACAGGACAGCATGCTCTACAAGAGTGGTGCATGCAGCAGGGGATAATACTGATCATAAAAATAATATATCCACGAGTCTTCTCTTGCATAGGTGAAGGCAGAAGAAAACCTGCAGTAGTGAGCAATGTATTAGAGTGGCCCAGTGCTTTGTGATTTAATAATGCAGCAATAAAAGGGAAACTCCTTTCATACACTGCTGTATTGTGCCTCCTTGGTCTAATGGATCTTTATTTTTTGGCCAATTTTGGCCTTTTCCTGTAAGCTGTCAGAAGTGCAGCACATAGGTGCTATGATCAGCACTGTTAATGGTGCGTGGACAAGCTGGTGTATTTTTCCTGTGTTGCAAAGAGAGATCTATTTTTCAGTGTAACCATTGCATTGGATGTCAACTCCAACTACAAAGGGTCTTGGCTGGACAAGATGAGCTTGAGGCTGCAGCCAGAAACACCCCACAAAACAAAGCTCCTTGTTGGAGCCCGTAGTAATGAACACTTTGCGTGTAACCTGGGGACAGACACTCCAGAGCAGCTTGCAGGTGAGAAGATGGGAGGCACTTGCATGGATCATGAAGACACCATCTCTTAGGGTTAATGGCCAGAAAGGGACCACATCCAACTGCTTTCCCATGGTTTAGGAACCGCTTGAATGAAGAATTGCCCAGATACAGAGCTGTGTAAAAGTGAATGCTGACAGCTCGGAGTGCTTGCAACAGCTTCATTGCCAGCATGAAGAACAATTCATAGGGTGGAAGTTGTATTTCCTGGAGTGCACCTTGCTGGATGGGTCTACATCTTATTCCACAGCTGCCATCCGTGGTCTTTGAAATTGTGAGGGGTTCAGAGTGTATGAACAAACATTTGGGTGATTTGTAGGCACGGAGGACAGAGGAATACTTCTATGAATTTTGAAGGTTGGATTCCTTGATGTCATCCAATAGTCATCTATTGTCTGCTCAGTTTCTTGTGCTTGAAGATCTTTCGGTTGTGTTGACATTAAAGGGTAATTTGAGGAGGGAGGAAAAAAAGCCAAGTTCTCTGTCAAGGGGATCAATAATTTAAATTAAACAAAAGTGTTCATTTCAACAGAGAAATGATCGAATCACACTTTTGGGTCTCCATAGGAAGACAAAAACTGGGCATGAGAATGCCTCAATTGGGTACATAAGATATATATGAGAAAAACAGAATTTAGGCCTAGAAAAATTAGTCTTGTAGAAATAAAAACTGTTGAAATTCAGTGATCCCTGCAGTATATACTCAAATATATTCATGTTTTCAGCTTTCATTCTTATATACCCCAAACTTCTCAGGAAGACAGCAGTCACAGTAACACCATGGAAAACCTCCAATTATGAGGAAAGCAAGAAATAAATAAGAACAAATAAATACCTATACAGGTATCCATTATGTGTGTCTGTGTGTTTAGCTCTTCCCCAGATATCACCCTTATTGCCAAACAGACATTTTGGAGGTTTTTGCAATCAACACTCTGCTCATGGTTTCAAAAATATTTTTTCATTAGTTCAATGATTTTCAGATACATTTTCTCAGTTGCATCAAGGCCCCAGATGAAATCAAGATGTCCCCATGCAGGAAAATGCTCATGGTAAATGAGATTAGTGATCTGAGGAAGTAGCCTTGCCATGTCTTTTGGGTCTGCAAATTTGTCCTCTCCACCACTCCAAACAGCAGTTGGTATCCTTATCTCCTCTATCTTGTACACAGGAGGAGCAGTCTGTAAGACAGGGAGGAGAGCTGAGTGAGAGCTGTTGTATCAGAAGCTGTGTTTAGAGAAAGGTTTCTGTGCAAGCATCTCTGTTTGCCTTTTTCTTCTGCACTGCCTACAGTCAAACCAAAAGGATGAAGGCCACCCTCTTATTGTTCATTGCCCTAACCCCAGTCCCTGTCTATGGAATAACCCATCCTATTCCTGTTCTTCTATAAAGCATGGCTAAGAGTTGTCGTGCAGTTTGACCCCAGCTTGCGCTCCTCGGAGGTGTGGGCACGGAAAGAGCAGTGTTGGTATTCATCTGTGATGGTCTGTGGAGATTTTTCCTGTCTATGTTCAGGGTGGGAAGATCTATAAGTTTTTGGGGGCATGGAGTGCAGCTTTTGGTCTTAGTTTTTATGCTTGGAATTTAAGTGCCAAGGAAATAATTTGGCCATTTATAACTTCTCTCTAGAAAATTTCTGAGACAGTGTGTGAGATAGAAGTGGCTGATTGTAGCTCTGGAGCCTTTCTGTTTGTGAAAAGCAGCATTTTGGTACAGCACAGAACACTGCAAGTCAAATGTGCTGCTTAAAAGTGAAATGATTGCCAGTCCACTGGAGAGGTCACTGTAGCTGTGAGATCCATTTTCTCTCTTAAATGAAAGGCAGACTTTAAGGATTTTTGGGCAAGTGAAGAGCTGAGTCCTAGGACTTGGGTGTGGTTCTTATTCATTTTTGCAATGACATGTAAGTTAACATGTCATTGGGCACATCCCTGCATCAGTAGGGAAGGCAAAATGAACTTCTGATAATTGTCTGCAAGGGTCTATCTCTGCCTTGTTTGTGAATAGACTTTTACCTTTGTGTGTGACTCAGCTGAAACATTATCTGAGACAACTCTCCCCCTTGTTATTACTCACAGGTGCTAAAATTTAAATTTTTCTATTCCTAGTTTTACCAAGACCCAAGGATGAGTTCTCAGGGAAGCCATTTTGCCTTACCTGGTTGTATCTCTTCATGTTTTCCTTAGAGCCATAGTCATAAGCTTGAAACTTGTCTGTATGTGCTATCTTTTAAAAGAAAAGACAAAATAAAAATGATGAGAGATGAAGAAATAGAGTGAAGGAGGGTTATTCCTGCCTGTGAGTTAAGTCAAGGCTCAAGTAGTGGACTGTGAGTTACTCTCACACCTTCCTCTGGTTGCAGGCTTCCAGGGTACTGAGGATAGATCACAAGGTAAGTGGCTTCCTTGCCTTTTCTCTTGCTAACTTTCTGTCCTGATCCTTATATTCCACCCCTAGTATATTTTGTTACTTAAATTCTTGTTTTACTATCTTAGGTAACTAAAGTTGGTGTCCCTGTTTGTCATGGAGAGTTGGGTTCAGTTGCCACATGGAAAGAGAATGTGGGAGCCTACAATGTGTCAGGGCTATTACAAGTGTAGTGCAACATGCCTTGCAGGACTGGGGAATGAATACCTGGAGGTTTTTTGTTTGTTTTAGTAATTTAATTCTTCGCACAAACATGACAAGTAATTTCATTTGTGAGTGCTGTGTAACAAAGGGTGAGAGAAAGTCAGTGTCTATCAGTTTATAAAACCTTTGCTTCAAGGATTTAAGTAGCTGGGTGTGCGCTAAAAATCTGCATGGTGCATTGTCTTTGCTATTCTATCTTCCTGTATCTGTGTTTGCTTTGTATCCACTTGATTCTGTTAGAGGCTGGCAAAATAGACCATAGAGTCACTAGCTGTCCAAGTTTTGTGTTTGTTTCCTGGCTAATTGTATCCTGGGGGACTGACTGACTGCTGGGAATCCTTGTCTTCAGGAGCACATCTATATTCTAGACCATATTAAATGTGCAGGTGTTCAAGGCAGTAGGTGAGAAGGTATGATGGCAATTTTCCCAAATCCAAAGCCTGTGGATTTTCCTGTAGGCTGTCAGTTGCATAAAAAGCAGTAGTAAGAGATTGTTTACATGTCAGTGCACAGTTATACCTGTTGCCAATGAATAACGTTCTGTACTGATGTTCCAGCGGGGGAATGTCCTACATACACATCTACTCGACTCTGGAGAGAAAGCAGAAATCTTATAAAGACACAGATCCAGTGTTGTGACAGAATAAAACTGTGAAGAAAGTGAGTTTCTAATATTAAAGAAGTCAGCTTAGGAGACATTTTTTATAGTTCTGTTAAGGAGGTGCTCCAATTCCATCTCCCTGGATTCTTCCTCAGCTATGTTATCTTGCACTGAGAACCACATTAGTGACTTAAGCAAGGCAGGAAAAATCCTTAATGGTTTAGCTCTGCAATTTAAAAGCTGCCATTGCTTTTGCATTGAACCTTTGATTCCAACTGCTTTCCCATATGTACTTTTAAAAAGGATTATAGATGAAAAAAATGGGCCCAGTTGTTACAGATACTGCAGTAATAAACATTATGCAGCTCAGCTTTTGCATACTTTTACCACTGTAAAGGGGAATGGCACCACAGTGTTCATAGACTGGCAAGCAGAGGGAAAACTCTTCTGTTTCCCTGTCCCCTCTGACTGATGCACAAGGGTTTGTGAATCCCACTGCAGGTGTGCTGCCTCCTCAGCACAGTGGAAAGGCTTTCTGTAGCTCTACACCTTGTGGACTGAGCTGTTGGGCCCAGTTCTAAGGTCAACAAAACCAGGAAAATGCCCCTTACAATAGTTCTTTGGGACCAAGTTTCAGTGCAAATAGTCTGAAAATTGAGAAGAAAAAGAGTTTTTTTTCCTGTCTTTTGCTATTTCAGTGTTCAGAGGACCCCAGTGTCTATATGCTAGGGAGGGAAACTGGCAACAGTATTGCCAAGAAGTCTGACTCCATCACTCATTGTCTCTTTTTAAAGAACATCTGTGTGTGACCAAAATATGGTTGGCTTAGCCCCAAAAGAGGGTACATCTTGACATATGCAATATAGCTCCACTTTGAACTCAGTTCTTTCTTTCAGGCATTGGAATGTGCCTCATTGTTGGTCCCACCCATCCCTAGCCCTAGCCATGCTGCTGCTGTTAACAGTACACGATGCCCTGGCATTCCCTCAGCCTGCTGAGAGCTGTGCTGTGGTTGGTGTACGTTTACATGTGTGACGGTAACCAGACAAGGATGGAGTTACAAATGTAACTTCCCAAATCCCTTTAGTTTCACCATGAGAAGGTGCTCTTGTGTATACTTACCGTGTTGATATTTTTTATGCTGCCTCCAGCTATGTAGCAGAGAACATGGGCACAAAACTTATCCAGGCTTGTACAGAACTGTGTCACAGGTCCTTTCAGAAATCCGATCTGGTGCCCGACTCCTTTGCAGCCAAGTACTAACTGAGGGAAAGGAAAAGTGCAACACCTTTTTTTCTTGTTACAGAAGAATTTTTTGCAGGAGATTGTTGCTAATAGCCTAGCCTTCATAACGCAGTATTCAAAGAGTGCTGGAACAGCTTACCCTCACAGTACCCCTTAAACCACCCCATTTCCCACAGAGCATCATTTATTCTTCCTCCTTCATATTACTATCACCAATCCTCAAGCAAGCCATCCTTCCATTTCTAGTGTGCTGACCTTAATGCCTACTCATTTTTAAAGTCCCAGAGATTGTCATGTCTGTTACTGCAGTTCTGGTTTAGTTCCTCCTGCATGAGGCCAGCAAAATTTTAGTTAAACAGCAGGAGTTCTAAAACAAGACAGTGTTTCACAAGTCTCCTACTTTACTGGGAGCTGCTGCTCCAAGCTCTATATCCTGACTATTTTCCCCACAGGATTTGGGAGCAGAGTTTTTGAGACCACTCAATTCATCCAGAGCTCAATGTCAGCATGTCACTTGTTTGGGAACACTTGGTCTCAGGCTGAGTGAACCCTGTGAAGGTTAGTGAGGCATTGGAATTCTTAGAAGAAAAAATTACATACCCTGAGCAGTGGTTCAGGAAGATTTGTTATCTTAACCAGAGGGCTTGTAGCATGTGGGCATGCAGTTACTGGGCCCAGAGCAAAGAACACTTTCACCCGTTTAGCCAGCTCAGGGTATGTAGAAAATGCTACGAAGCCTGCAAACGCAGAATAGACAGCCTGAGTTAGTGAAGATATCCTCCACAGGCAAATTAAATACATAAACTGCAGATAGCAAACAAGAAATGATAGTAGATTTGCAGCCCATTGTCTGTTGTTCATGTTTGTGCTGCATGTTTTACTCAAGAAAAGTGTTGAAGCCAAGTCCTGAAACTAATTTTATTTGGGAGGCAAAGTTCATTTTGAGGTTTAGAGCATGTCTGGGCATTGTTGTTATCAGAACATTTTTTGTAGGCAACATGTCAGTGAGGTTTTGGAGATAACACCAGTACCCTCTAAAGTTCAAGGAACTCTCAAAAAAAAAGAGTTTTTCTAATTAGAGACTCTAAAGATCTATGCATGTTTATGCTTTCATGAAACTATAGAATAATTACCTAAATAGTGGGAGCTTTGTGTGTTTTCAAGTAATTATTTGCATCAGAGGCAGATGAGGAAAGACTAGATGGTTGGTTTATTTTGCCATGAGGGTCTTTAAATACTGTTATGAGAGGCAAAGAAAGAAAAGGTCAGAATTTGTGACAATATAAGATTTTTCCACATTTCCTTCTCTTTTTTTCTGGGTTGTTTACACTAATGAGCTGGCAGTTGCTCCTTTCTAATCAATGTTCATTCATGGATCTTACACATAAACCATAAACAACAAGAACTTTCAACTGATGTTAAAAGAAAGTTAGCTGCATTCAGAGGCCATGAACTGAGTAATGGCAAAAGCTGGACCTAAGAGAAAATAAACTACTAATGTTTTTGTTTTCCTAATTTTTGGTCTCTGGCACTATGTTTTTAAACAGCAATGTGGCCAGTTACAGCCACTCATGAACTACAATTTTAATTGTAAGATTGACACTAAGTCATGACTTAGTAATGTTGAGGTTATTTTTCCTTGCCTTCAAGTAATTTAATTTAAGTTAATGTATTAATTTAAATTATTTTATGGACTATTTTATCTTTTTAGTTTTTCAGTCCTATTCACAAGAACAGGCTTTCCAGGGAAGTGCTCACAGCACCAATACTGACAGAATTCGAGAAGTGTTTGGACAGTGCTCTCAGGCACATGCTGTGAATGTTGGGGCTGGCCTGGGCAGGGCCAGGAGTTGGGCTTCAGTGATCCTTGTATGTCCCTTCCAGCTCAGGATATTCTATGATTCTATGATTGTCTGTCTTAATACAGAAGAACTTCATGTAAATTCCTGTTGCTGAGAAAAATACCCAATGCCAGTACCAGAAGTATCCAGTAAATGACCGTTTCTATGTTCTATGTAATTACTTAAAAAGCTGAACTATCACTGCATCTTCTATTAAGTTTATTTGCTTATTAAGGATAACCAAAGCTGATTTTATAAAAGTTTTGCATATTTTCCAAATCTCAACCCAGAAAAATCTCTATGTTTTTCTAAGTCCCTAGAAACAAGAAAAACAACAGAATCAGTGGGGAGAGTCACCTACTAATCAAAGAGGAACACCAATGGTTGTGAAAAATTCTCCTGACATTACCTGAAGCTGACCCTTCAGAGTGACCAATATAGTAAACATCTTTCTGTCCTGTTTTATTCATGATGAAGTACAGCTCTGCTGGAATATCATATTTACCCATTTCATCAAAGCTACAGGGAGAAACACAAAAAGCTGTCAGACAATTTGACTATCACAGTGAGTTACTGACTGTCAGTTTTGTTCATTGCACCAAGCAGGACCCGTTGAAGGAGGAGGTTGCACAGTGTGTCTGCATCCTTGCTTGAGCTGGGGAAGTGGGCAGAGGGGTGCAGCTGTACAGCCTGGCTGCCTGATGCCTTGGGCTCTCTGTGGAGGAAGTGCCAGTTTCATCTGGCAGCTGCAGCCCTTGGGGAACTGAATTTAATCGGTGCTTTCACCTGCACAGGTTACAAAACACATTTCTCACTTGGTTGAATTCAACTGTGAAAGATCAGATTTCTAGACAAGGCTGCTCAGAATGTTCCAGCTGAGGTTCTTGCTCTCCCTCTCACAGTACTTTCCCCCTTTTCCTCAGCATTCCATTTCATTTCCCAGTCTCTGAAATCTCTTCCCCAGCCCATGCTCCCAACTCTGAGTATAGTGAGCATCCTTCTTTGTCTGGTTCTTTACTCTCCTGGGTTGGTGTAGATCCTGTTCTGATGCTGGTTCAGGTAAAAGCCATCAGGCTGAAGCTATCTAGTCCCCTTGGAGTTTCTATGTTGAGTCCTTCTCTCTCTACTGAGTACCTGAACTGCCAGAACTCTTTCTGGCAGGGCTTAAGCGTCTTGTGTTTTAAAGACCAAGTGTTCCCTCTGCTGTTTCCCAACCAGACATCATAGCCGGCATCTGCGAGGAGGAAGCCCAAGCTGTTGTTGGGCAGGTTGGAAATCCAGTGAGTAGCATCTCCCAGAAAAGCATGCTGTAGGAACACGGCAGGCCTTTGCCCTGAAAAAGATTAAAATATTCTTATATTGGAACAGCAATTAATGTGTATTTAATATTGGAGAGCAGAGTTCAGTTTGTGAGAGGTTTCCCCATTCAAGAAGCTCCCAGGAGAACTACACATAGATGTTGGTTTGAGGAACATGAAGAATTTTTTCCCTGTAAGCAGCAACCATTTTATGACATTTCATAACCATTTTGTGACAGGTCTGGCAAATAAAGAATTTATTGAGGATGCCTGTCCTACTTCCTTTTGCTGGAAAGCCAGTTCACAGCCCCTATGCTGAAACCATCTACCCAAAGCTGAAAACTGCAGAAGGCATAACAGTGGATGGAAGAGAAAGAAAAATTAATCCAAAGAAGGAAATCCACACGTAGGTATCCACTGAGCAAGGTTGAGAGGCCCCGATCTAACTTGGTTAGCCTCACTTTGAGAGTCCTGATGATCCAAATGATTTCCAAAAGAGATCCATTTAGGGGAAGGCATCCAAATAAATAATTGTATAATATTAACAAGGACTAATAGTCAAAGCAGCAGTATCCAGGGTTGTTGCTATCCTATAGCCTAGCAACATACCTCTTGCNCAGGGTACCTCAAAATCCAGCTAGAAATTTTTATTCGATTCAGAAAATATGATGAAACTGATGAAATGCATTTGCTTTTCACTGACTACCTGATTTCTTACCTCCTTCCTTAAGAATATCTCTGTCCTCCAGAAGCCTGGGAATTAATATTCATATGCCTAACCTCAGAGCCTTTGTAGTCAGGCTACTATTTTGTATGTATATTATTTAGGTTGTTAAGGCAAAACCTTCCCAAACCCAGTTTACCAGTCTACCTGCCAGACTATTTGAGGGGAAAAAAACCCCCAACCTTTGGATATTATACAATTATTAGAAAAGGCTGAAATAAGGACAGAGACACTGAATGTGTAGACTTCAGATGGATTCAGTATTGGAGTCACCTTTCTGAATAGGTACTCTTGTGGAGATGGAAAAGTATGGAACATGCCATTGCAGGTGCAAAGGGGAAAGATGGGCAATCCATGTAAGAGTTGTCTCTCAGACCTTCCTTGTGTCCTAAAACTGTGTCACACCTGTATTTTGATCATTCCTCCCAGTAGGAATTCTGTAAACATCAAGAATGTATCCATCCTCTGTTGTAACTTCATATTCCTCGCTGGGGTATCCATGGTATCTGATAATTTCACTCTGTAGAAAGCCAAAGGAGAGTTTGTTAACGTGCCAGCTGTCCTGTTCCAGAGCCTAGCCAAGATGAGCAGTGTGCCTGTGGGATGTGCTGTAATGGTAGTGCAAGGCCCCAGCCACAGAGACCATGGTTGAGAATAAACATTACAGGCCTTGTAAAAAGATGAAGTAAAGTCCTCTTCAGACCTGTTTAGATGGCGGTTGTCTGGTATTCAGCCCTCTATTATGGGACAAAACAGAACTGTGCTGAGTGACCAGCTCCCTTCTGGGAGATAGTTAGTCGTGTTATGCAAGGCTGATACAGACTGTACCTTTCTACAGATTAAATACCCAGCCATATCTGTGTAAGATGATGTCAAAAGCTGTGGGGATGGTCCATAATGAATCCTTTCTTGTCAAAGTGTGGTTAGGCAAGCCATGCAGGCAAGACAAACAAGGGTGGAGATCTAGTCAAAGGAACTAATGAGACCACCTACACCTAATTTTGCATGTTCTCTGAGGAAATCTTTGGTGACTCAGAGCAAGGCATCTTTGATTAGTTTGCATTGTGAGAATCTGTAGAAGGGGTCCAACCTCCCTTACCACTGTTCTGAGCAAACAGTTTGTTATGGAAGGGCAGGCCTTTGCTTCACTTGAGATTAGAAACCAGCCTTTGCCTCCACTGCAAAGGAATTCTTCTCTGTGGCAGCCCAGACTGTTTGGATAGGAGAATCAAGGTTTCCTCAGGCTAGTGCTGAAGAGTTCTTTGTTCTCTTGCCAGGTTTGCACTCCTCCCCTTACGCAGTAGCCTGAAATACCAACATGTGTTGAGAAAGCTGACTGCAAACAGGTATCACAAGGCAAGACACAGCTCCACATTTATCACATATCTGTTGGGGTTCACCCTAAATGCAGGCAGTAGAAGTCTGTTTTTCAGTTTGGTATGGACTGGAGCATGTAATCTGTGCTCTGTCCACAGTCCAGGGCTGAGTCTGACTGCTGGGATCAAAATTCCGCAGTCTGGATCTCCAGTGGCCCTCAGGAGGTTCTGGGGAGTTGCCTAGCCTTGGAAACAAAGGTAGCAGACAGCAGTCCCCATTGCAGTGCTGTGTGTCTGTCCTCACGCAACGTGCAAGAGGTGCATCTGTCCCTGGCACCTTCAGAGCCAGCCCCCATTGTGGCAGTGACTCTGAGGCAGTGGTTTTGGAAACACCGGACTGGGAAAACAGGAAATGCAGAAGGGGCTCTTCTTAGTTTGCTGACAAGGACTGTTAGTTATGTAACTGGAAGAGGAGCTTCAGAAAGAAAGGGAGAGAAGTGACCCTACTTACAACATTCATGAAGCATTCGGGGTCGCGACTCTTCTTGCAGCGGCTTGTGTCAACACTCGGGATGGAGGCTGCTGTGAACCCCGCTGAAAAGGCAATTCCTTGGGAGCAGAGCAGCACCAGGAGGCACCACATCTTGGGGCTGTGTGGAAAAGCACATGAAGGGGTGTTTGTCTTAGGAGGAGAGTGGTGTGGAATTCCCCAGGAAGACCCAAGAGGAGTCTCCTGCAGGTTGCCCACGGTCTGCTTCCCAAGGGCTGCCAGGATATGTACCTGTGTGAGGAGGTGTCGCTGTTATCACCGCGGAACGGAGAGACGACACAGACTCCGAGCTCAGGGTAGAGAGAAGGCCGAAGCGATTTATTAGCTTCTTGGAGGGTTTTTTATATGTTAGTTCGCAAAAAGTGTACTATATGGCATAAGGTAATTGGTTCTTTCGACCATCCACCCCTTAGGGTGATTGGCCACATTCTAAGACACCCATCTCTAAATATTTTTCTAGTTGGAAACATAACAATGGTGGAAAACAACTAGCAGGTGCAGAAGTTTACAAAACTGTAACATTGTTTTGAATTACTTGCATGGGAAAGACAGAGTTCTTACAAAATACTGCTGAGAGCTGAAGAAATTCCTTGCTGAAGCTTTTTCAGCATCCATAAGGAGGGGCTGTCTGCAGCTCACCCTGTTTAACAGGTAGGTTTGCAGAACAGGAGAGGAAAACACCTTGGCATACCATGCAAGAGTATGCCTGAGCACTCTGCAGATTGCAAGGGAACTGAGGTTGGTAGACAGGGCCAGCTCTCGGCACGAGCCTAGCAGAAGCTTGACAAAGAAACGTGAGCACCTGCGATGACCATCACCCATCTTGTCTGCCTTTATCTGTCTCCAACCTTCTGCCAGCAGGAGAGATGAAAGGAGAAGAAAGCACTGTTTGTTTCGTGCCTCCTCAGGAATGAGGTGAAAGAGGTTCTCTTTAAACCTGCCCTCTCATCCTCTGGGACTGAATGCTATTCTTGTGTCTGTCAGTGGTATGCTGGGGTGAGGAATCGCATAATAAAGGTCATGAAGGGACCAGGAGTAATTCAGGCACTCTGTGAGGAGATTTAATGGACTTAAGGCAACATGCTTGCACCAGTTCAGTGCCATTTGTGCTTTCCTCATAGGGTGATGTGCCCCAGAACATGATAAAGTTCTGTTTGAAATCAGTTCCTCTGGGAATATGAAGCAAACAAGGTGACCATCTGTGGCTCCTCAAAATCCCTGTGAGTCAGTTCCTAGTCAGCCTTACCTTTTGGCCACCAGCCGAGCAGCCATGAGGAATAAGCAATGGATCCTGAGACTGCCTTTGTTCTGCCAAGGGCCTGTCTCTGCTACCTCTTAGAAATGGTTGTCCATAGCGCAAATCTTGTCTTGGTCATAGGGAAGTGAGACCTTGCCCTTTCCTGGGATGACTGAGGGTTCCAGATTAGCTTTTCTGAATAGAAATTGCAGAGTGCAGTCCATCTAACACCAGTTTATGCCAACTCCACATACAGTAGATATACTTCCCAGTTTTGGTTTTTATTTTCCAGAACCCAGGTCAATGAGTGCAGGGACACTGCTGTCTCTGAACTTCCCAGAATTTTTTTTCAACAAGATAATTTTGACTCAAACATCCCTTAGAAAAGAGAAGAACAGATTCTGTGACCCAGAAAGTTACTGGGTGTTGGATTAAAAAGTTAAAACTCTTTGAAAAGCAAGAGCTTGCAAGTTCAGTGCTCCTTGCTTCTTTCTGAAGAACTGTACAAAAAAAGATTAATCCATGAAGCTCAGTACTGTGCTTACATATTCAGGAAAAGCCACATCATACACCATACTTCAAATTTTTGTTTTATGCTGTGCTTTAATGTGTGAGGAGAGAACGATGTCTGTGAAGAGAAGAGTAGCTGTCATTCTGCATGTGTATAAAGACCATAAAGATCAGGCAGAAGACCTAAATGTTCCACAGTAGAATCCATGGGACTTAATGCATTGTGGCAGCTCATCATGGCATCTTGTAAGATTGCCTCACCAGTAATGATTGGGACACTGCTGCTCTTGCAGGCTTGGCTTCCTCAGAAGAGGAGGACATGTTTCTGTGACCGTGGTGTTTTTGTGTTAGTTCACCCTCCTGTCCATCCTGCAAGTAAATTTTGATGTAATTGTCAAACATCTGCCAAGTCCAGCACTGAGATACAAGCCTGCACAGTGATGGGGTGCGCAGCAGCTCCTGAGGACTGTTTGTCAGGGAAGGACTACTCGAGAGGGTTCAGCCTTGCTGGGGGGAAGGCAGGCAAAGGCAGCAGGTGTGTAGTCAGCAGTAGCTGGCAGGAGTGAGCTTGTCAGCTTTTCAGTGTCCATGTAGCCTCACTATAGCCACAGCATACAGGGTTTGTGAGTGAATTTCATAGGAGACCTGTCTGTCTCACAGTTTTTGTTAGGAAGTTAAGCAGACTCAGGAGACAAGTCTTTCTGGAACCAGGCATTAGACATGGGGAATGCAATTTTTAATGATGAACAGAGGTATTCATGTAGCCACAGGTTTCTTGAGTCTGCTTCTAAGTCTGCTTCGTAAGACATCTGCTGTGACAAGACATGGTGCTCTGTGAAGTTTATTTATGCTCAGGAGTGTTCAATATGAAGATCAAGAGAAAATAAGGAAGCATTCCCCATCAAGCAATGGGGAAGAAGAATAGAATTTGTGGGATGAGAGAGAGCTAAACGAGGAAAATATATTTTGACTTTTAGTGATCTCCAATTTAACCTTTAAATTTGACTGAACAAATTTTAAGAAGTCAAACCTCATGAGTCATCAAACAGTTGAAATGAGGCAGCATTTGGAAACACCCAAAACTTTAAACCTAGCATGAAAACACACTTCATTAAATTTCCTTTGTATATCAAATACTTCTTAATTTTTGTTGTCAAAACAGGAAGCCTCACAACTACATACTCAGGCAGTGCAACACTCTGTTTTGCTTTCTGTTTTACTCTGTTCTAGTGGGAGTAAAATATGCCTCCCTTTCCCTGCACTGGGAATCTCAATTTCTGCTAATCTCAAAAAAGTTCTGCTAATATCTCAGCTTGTTTTCAAATCACTACCAAGATTAGTTGAGGCAATGAAGAGGCTTATTTAACCCTCTTGTTAAAGTAAACTTTCCTCAATGCACTCTGTGATCATCTGGCTTAGTTGGCATGGCTTATGGACTTCCAGGTATTCACCTTTTACTCAGATGCAGGGGGCCAAGTAGCATCAATCTTGGCAGGCCACTGCTCCCTTAAACTCTAGGAATAAAGACATGAACAGCTGATTTCATCTAGTGAGATGAAGTCATAAATAACTATTGAGCATGGTAACCTATCATAAAAGAATATGCTTAGATGTAAAAAAGAACAGAGAGACAAATGCCCTTGAAAGTTCCTCTATGTACTTTTAAGATTCAGTGAAGCTAAGATACAAGCCATTCTGAAAATTGTCCTTCTATCATTGTGCCTTAAGCAGTCTAAAATTTATTTCATAGAGGCTTTAAGGCATACACACACCAACCAGAAGAGCAACTGTGACTAAACATGCATGAGAATATGTTGCCTTAGTCACTAACAAAACATACATATGCATTATACAGAAGGAACAGGAGGTCCGGATTACACACATTGTTGCAATACTTGCATATTCATTCCCTTGTTCTCAGACTGAAGAAAACAAGTAGAAAAAAATTAAATAGTTGATCTTTTTCTTCCTTTTGTGCAGGTCAAACTTCTCTGTCTTTTAGTTTAAACAAAGAAACTCCTGAGCATAGCAATAGGCTTGCAGATGAGAGAGGAAAAACACTGCTTATTTTTACTACCAACTGCACCAAAGCAAGACAGTACATCTTTATGGAGACAGGAAACAGAGAAAGAGACCATGAACGTGTATGTACAAGTAACTTACCTCTGCTTTGATTGCCTTGCTTCTGTCTTCTGCCACGGTCCCTGGTCCGTCTCCACCAGCAGACTGATTCCCTGGCAGCAACCTGCGCCGATCAGAGGAAGTCAAAACAAAATGAGCACTTCAGGGAAGCAGCTGTGAGTGTCATGAGTTGGCAGCACGTATTGTAGAGCGTGTTTAAGTGCTGATTTGGCGGTAGTTCAGAAGTCGGGAAATCTTTGTGATGACAAACATGATCTGGTTTAATTCACAACCTCAAAATGCATCTTGGAGCAGGAGAGTGTACTGTGTACCTATAAATCAGTGGTTAGCATGTTAGCTGGGACCTGGGTGTTGCAGGTCACTGGGACTGTGGCAGACCTTGATCTGTACTGTTGCCCAACTGAGGGGCTGCTCCAAATGTAATCTTCTAAGATGAAAAGGGGGAGGTGTCCAGCTTTTCTCAACATAGTGTCTCAAGAACACTGTCTCTGCTATTGCTCTTCCTTTAGTTTATGTTAACTTTAACATTGCAGACTGACCTAAGTCTGTTTTCCAGTGTGCAGCATAACTCATGAAACCCACCTTATTCTGCATTAATCATACTCCAGTGCCAAAGAAGGCTTGAACACGACATGTAACCTTTCTCCCAGTGAGGGAACAAACAAGGGTTCTTGTTTATCCTAAGCCATTTTCATCACCTCTGAAAACATGGTATCTGGAGATCTTTGCTTAACAGCTGAATCAGCTGTAGTCAGCTTGAGGGCTCCATCCTCACTGAGATTGGCTCGATGACCATGGGCAGAAGGACTTGTTCCATGTCCTTGAGCAGCTAGGCTATAAACTGAGTAGAATCCTCCTAGGTGAGGATCAGCCTGTTCAGCCAATTAACTCACAAGTGTCTTCAGAAGAACTTGAGTTTCATTGTGGACTGATGAGCATTTAGAAGAACACCAGATAAGAGGGATGTGTTCTTGGGAACACCACTGCAAACAGTATGATGCCTTTGACTACCAGGGGAAGGAAAGGAGTGAAACAACAGGATGTCAGTGACAGCACAGTAACAGTTCTGCTTTACATACAAAGTAAAAAACATTGTCTGGAATAGTCAAAAGAGTAGTTTGATAATTTCCCAGTGAAAAGCATTACAATTTGACTTCTCTGATATCTGTAAGACAATAACTACCATCAAACCATAAATTAAACACTCAGAAGGACTTCTGCAACTTGATGTCTCATCCCTTCTCATGCCCCAAGGTGGGATCAACAGTCCCCATGATGTGTCCAATGCTGTTTGGTCAACCTGCTTTTACTGACTTTCCAGAAAATTCAACTCCCTGCCTCCTCTATGGTGTCCCAGATTGCAAGATAGCTGCACAATTGCAATCTTTCCTAGGTGACTTTAGGGAATGCTCTGCCTACTTTCAGGTATGATGTTGTTGCATTTAGCATGGAAAGTATTGAAAACTTATAAAGTAGGTCTCAAGGCCTCATATATTTTCCATACAAGCAGTGAGCTGGTTGAAAGATTGAACCTCTGAAGGGTGTTTGTCTCCAGGAATTTGTATTTGATGGAAGGAATGTCCTTGTCTGGAGGGGAGCTGTTTTGTTTGGATCAAACTCTAGTTACATTTGTGAAGCAGAAGGAAACAGGACAGCCTTCAGCAGTGGGCTCAGATGAAACAGGCCTGTTGTTTCTCTTGGAAGGGAAAGGTGCAGAAGTGGTAACAGCCATGGTTAATTTGTTTGGCTAATGAACCATTACTCAGAGTGAGACACGGGTCCTTTGGTCATACAGTGTCACCAGTGAACTGTCCCAGTGTGACAGCTGCACTGTGCTGGCTAGCATCCCAGGCCTGGCCCACATTAACATTTCATTGAAATGGACAATGAGGGTGTCATGCTGAAAGGAAACCCCTAAATGCACTGTATTTCTTTTCACAGGGAAGCTAATGGAATTTTGTTTTGGAGGGATGGTGACCTATAACGCTGTAACCTAATAACCATGGAGGTTACCCTTCAACTAAGTGGTTTTGTGCCATAACTACCTATTTGAAACAAGATTGGCAGAGTCATAGTTACCCCAGGAAATTAATAGGATGAATAATTCTTCATCATTGTCTTGAAAGCAGCTCTTTCCAGTAGTGGTCAAAGTGCTCTAAATACACATGGGATGAAGATAATGGATTGTTTCTAACAATGTTTGGGTACTTTTCATTTTAGAGTTTAAATGCCAAAGAGGCTGCTCAGAGCCATGACAAAGGTTAGATCATCTCAGCTCTGTGATGGCCAGTAGCTTACATGTGAAACAGCAGGAGGTGTGAGATTTCTGCTGGGTTCAGGGTGTAACTTTGAACTATGTGTCCCATGGAAGTGCTGCCATTGCCAAAATGATTAAGACTGAATCAGCAAGGATTTCTCTGTCTCAGGGTGGGTCTTGAAGCCAAGTTTCCCAGCTTCCAGGTGCATGCTTGAACCATGAGACTGGCTACTGTTTTCTGCTGGGTCTACCCTGTGTACCTTGCTCTTCCGCATGAAAACCGTGAGCATTCCTGTTTCAAACAAAGAAAAATAATATTCTTTTCAGGAGTGAGGTGTTTTTTTTTGTATGAACTCAGTTTCTGCTTTCTGCTCATCATCTTGTTTAATAATAAAATTATACAATACCACAACTGTTAGAATAAGTTTTTGATTACACTATGCCTTCAAATGTCAGCCCAATAAACTGAGAAATAATATGAAGAATGGAAAACATCACAGAATGTATCCAGAGAAAGGAAGTGCTTTCATTACTGTTATAATCTAGAGAAGAGAGTAGGCTGCAAGCAAACCCTGTCTTCTGTTAGAAAAGTAGTTATTGCAGAATCAAATCTGTATCAATTGAGAAAGTATTACAGATCCACAAGGTTGCCAGAAAATATGAAGTGCACTATCAGGATGCAAAAGGCATTGGAATGACATGTAGTGTGCAGGAGGAATCCTTTCCCTGACTCCAGATGCAACAGAAGGGGTTTATTGTACCAAATGAACCTGTGGTGTTGAACAAGTTGGATAAGGCTTCTGGTTGTGGGTTAAGGATACTTCTGCATCAGGTCAATAATTTCATTGTACATTTGCAAAGGTGCATCCAATCCCCAAATGAAATCCAGGTGTGCCCATTCAGGAATCTTCTTGTGATAGATAAGCTTCTTAACTTTAGACAATAAAATGGCTGCATCCTTGGGATCTGCAAGCATGTCTTGCCCCCCAGTCCATACTGCAGTTGGTACAGTCATCTCTTCTACGTTGTAGAGAGGAGGAATAGTCTGGAAAACAGTACAGGAATGAATCTCCAGGAGAGCACAGAAAACTTTAAACATTCATTTGGAGCTTTCTTCTGTCACTGTTCAAAGTAGAGGTGTCTAAACCAAAGAGGAAGGAAGTTCCCTTGTTGGCCTTTTCAGTCTGTGCTCACAGGGATTACCCAACTGACAGCACAGACAAAAGTAAAACACCTCCTGAACTGACAAAGAGTTATTGTTGGGTCTTTGCCCTCTCAAGTGGGAATCTTAGGGCAGGAGCCTGAAACAAGACAGAGATGTCAGGATGTCTCTGGATAAACCCCCATCATGGTCCCTTTGAAGTACTGGTCAGCCCCAGATGACATGGACTAGAGAGAAAACACAACATGTGACAAGGATGAAAAGGATCATAGAATGGCTTCTGTAGGAGCAGAGGGAGAGCATCTTAGGATTCCTGTGTTTGGAAAAGAGCAAGGACAGGAGACAGGGTTTATACAACCACAAATAGTATGAAGAAAGAGCACTGGAAGTAATTAACCCAAACACAAAACCTAGAAGGCATCCCATGACTTTCCAGGAGCAACAAATTCAAGGCAAACCAAAGGAAGTTGCGTTTCGTGCAAGTCATCATTAAAACACGTAACTTGTAATGACAGGCTGTTGTGGAGACTAAAGGGTAGGAGGGTCAAGGATGGGATTAGAGTCTCAAATGGAAAAGATGTTCTTCAGGGTCTGCTTGAGGACAAAGTCCTTTTTTCTCTGGCTGCCAGAATCTAGGGGTGGCTATTAGTTCTCCAGTTTTCCTATTCCTAATGTTGTCACCTGTTTCAGTTCCACTAGTAGGCAAGATATTTTTGTTCTTTTCTGTGTACTCTTCTTTTTCAAAATTAATTTTCTTGTTTTTATGCCCTTACTTCCTCTTATTCCTATTGATCATTTAATTGAAAAGTTTTGCTCTTTCTCTCTCTCTTTCTTTTAAAATGTATTAAATTTATTATTGCCACTACTGCTTGCATGCTTTCTCTGTTGACTTTCAAACTGAAAAGCAGTGATATTTTAATTTACTTTCATTTATGTTCTGAAAATGTGTCTCCTACTACATCCTTGCTCTCCTCTTGTGTGTTTCTGTCCTGTCCAAGGTTGCTTCACCAAAACACACCTGTTGGTATTTTTCCATGTTCTTCTTTGAACTACCCCAGTCATAAGCTTGGAACTTCCCCGAGCGGGCCTCCTAAGAGGATGAACAAGAGAAGGATAGTTATAAAGCCATAATTTGGGAAGTTTTTGTGTTCTTTCCTTGATGAGCCTCTGACTTCAATCTAAAGCACCAAAAGAAGTCCTTCTAAGAGCTATGAAAGAGCCAATAGTAAATTAATTAAAAGCGTCAAACAGTAAAAAGGAGTCAAATGTTTTTGTCATAACGAAAAAATCACATCTCCTGCAGAAAGACCCAAAGATGTCCTCGCAGGCAATTTGTTCAAGTTTGTAAAACTGCTGTTAACAACTGCTGTCAGCAAGTTCTCCTCAGTGCTACTGCCTTGTCCTGTTCTTTCAGTCGTGTTGCCAACACTCAGCTCTGCGAGGGGCTCCATCTTATGTTTTCTCTTCCCACTGTATTTTGAATACAGAAATTACCATTTCTAGTTCTTCCCCTTCTTGGCTTTACCTACAACATGGGTTGTAACTACTCTGAGAGACCCTCACCAGAATCTTAGTATGAAATTCTGTTAGCTCCTTTAGTTGTACTAACAGTAAGGACAACAAAGACTTAGGAGTATTACTGCTGCATGTTTGTGCTTGCAGTCTGTGGCTAGATGCTGAATTACACCTGAGTCAATTGGCAGAGCTCCCCCCACTCTGCTTTTGTAACCCTTTTTCTTTACAGGTCTAGGTCATGATTACAAAAGCAACTTAATAAAACCTACTGTCTAATGTGAGCTCACAGCCAAAAGTATAATTTGATTTTGAGTAAGGCCCTCTGCAGATGTCACTCAAACTTATCTGTGTGTTTGCTGTGCTGAAAAGTGCATGAACACTCCTGCAAGCTCTCTGTGCCTGCAGCTGCTTCCTGCATTGCTCCAGAGCCCGTGGTGCTGCCAGGAAACCTGCCTTGCTGCAGAGGCTCCTCCGAGGGAGCCCAGCTCTGTGGATCCTTGGAGCGTGAGCCCAAAGACAGAAAAGCAGCTCCCATCAGCACTGCTGCTGAAGAGGTACTATGGCAGTACCTTGGAGGTAAGGGATATAAATGGTCTACTAAATAAGGTGTTTGTGGTTCTACTGCTGTCCAGACACTGACAGCCTTGAAAGAGAGAGAAGCAACTACAAGGGTTTTAAAAGTAAAATTTGGTAATTTATGTGGCAACCTAAGTCCTGCTCATTTCTTGACACCACATTGGAAACATGACTAATTCCTTAAGGTAAACTCCTTACAGAACTGTGGACATCATTTATAAAAGGTACTGGATGCACAACAAGAAGAGCTATGTACACCTGCACACACAGCTTCCATGTTTTTACACAAATGCAGCACTTCATTGTTGGCTTCAAATGTACCTGTGTCACATCGGGCATTTCTATCCTGCTGGCAAAAGAAGGAGCAATGAAAAATAGTGTTCTGAACTGAGCTTTCAAATGCAAACCACAAGTTGCATGTGTTTCTAAGACGTTAGCAATGGCTTCACAGCTGTATCTCTGTACCTCTCCATTCAGCTCGAGGTGAATACCTATTTTGTCTTCCAGGGGTTTGCTCATACCTGACTCCAGTGGATTATGTTCTGCACAGAAGTTCCAGCAGAGGTTTGGGCAATATACACATTGATTCGGTTCTGAAAGAAAATATTCAGTGAGCATTCTCTTCTTCCCTTCTATGCAGATGTACACCAAAACATATGCTACAGCAGTCTCATGTATCAATAAAGGCAACAGAAACTGGAGTGGCACGACTGGAGACTCCCTCAGATTTACGCCCCAGGCGGCAATGTGTCAGACTAGGAGTAGCACTGAAAGAGGAATCCCTAACCAGAACATTCCAGGATGACTGAGAATCTAAAAGAATCTAGAGGTGAGTGAGATAGAATAGAAAACCACCAATTTAGACCCCAATGTGCATGTTTTCTTTTCAGAACACTGTGTCAGATTCTGTGTGAGAGAAGATCATTGTTGGACAGAACAGCTGAGGGAAATGCAACTGCCTGAGGAATATAAAACTATTTGAAATAAAACACACCCTAGCACTGCAGAGGTTTCTTAACAAGCTGCTGTATGATCCTTCCTCAGTGAACACACTCTGAGGCATTTTTTGAAAAAGGCTGGAGCAAAATTTTGACTCCCAGGTGATCTGACCTACAGCTGGACATAGCTGGTATGTCCTAATACTCTCCTACCAGTGTCTGCCAACTCTCTCTCAGGTTCCCCCAAGGTATCTTGTGCCTCTGGGCACATCCCTGATGGTCCAAGGCTTGGAGAACGAGGGCAAGGAGGAATATGTGTGTTCCTTTGTCTGTTGCAAGGAGAAAATGTGAAGCCTGTAGGCTTTTTATTTCTTCTTTTGCAGGCTATTAGCCACAGTACGGACCATGATATAGTGCCCTGGGTGAGGTCTGGCAGAAGGCAGACTGCAGAATTTTGGGGGGCTCTGAGCACTGCAGAAGTGGTGCCAAATGTTCTTTTGAGGAGAGAGGCAGTGGTTCCCTGCTAGTGATAGGGCAATCAGCAGATACTGCTGTCCAGTAGTGGGGGACTGTTCCCTGCCACGTGGTACTAACAGAAATTCAGGATTCACACCGCAGGGTAGAGGGTGAGTTTTGGGTGCATAAGCTTAAACTCCCAGTAGAACTGGTAAAAGTTATACATACCACATCAATGTTTTTCAGGTTACAGCCACCCAGACTGAAGAAGACACTTCTACAAAGCCTGGCAAAAGCTCGGTGGCTGCAGACAGGGGCTATTATCCTTGTTAGACACTCAGTCTGGGGAAGGAATTCTCTTTTGCCGAGCATACCCTGTGAAATGCAAAGGTCACATTCATTTAGGAATGTACACGCTTCTCTTCCCCAGCACTTTCAGTGGTTCTTACTTGCCTTTTCTCCATTTGCCAGATGATGTTACCACAAACAAGTGAGAAATTACTTGGTTTTCCATTGCATCAGCCTGCTTGGGCATTACTCAATTTGGGTTACATCACTTTTAATGAAGAGATACATTAAACGTTAACTCCAATTCATAGTTTAGGCTTGTATATCAGTTGTGGCTTTGCCTGGAGGAATCTTGGAAACCTTTGAGGATCTGCATCTTTGTACCTCTCTGGGTGACCTGTCCCTGTGCTGTGCTGTTGCCTTGGACTGAAAGCTTTTCTTATTGCCCAGTCCGAACTTTTGAAGGCCTCAGCCACAAGGTGAACCTACCCACATGCAAATGAGTCGACTTCACAAAGCCCTATAATTCTGTTTATCCGTTTCAAGAGCTGAACAAACAAGTATACGGTTAAACAGTGGAAACCAAGGTATCACATACCCTGAGCACTTTTTCAGGAAGATAGAGGAGTTTTGTTGCTGGGCCTTTAGCATACTTAATAGCAGTGACAGGTGCCAATGCAAAGTAGAGTTTGATTTTTTGAGCCAGCTCTGGCATTGTTGAAAATGCAATGAAAGCTGAAAAAACCAAAAAAGAGGAGTCAAAAAACCCCATCATTTTTACATTAGACTGTTTACAGTATTAATACATGATATCATGTACTTCCAAATTCATAAGCAACCTCCTGAGTTGATCAGGAACTATGGCCCAGACTAGATTTATATGAAATCCCTCTTCTCCATAAGTTACCAGCTTGTAGGTTTTTTTCCTATTCAGAGAAATTTCTTTCTATATTTTGCAACATTCTTCCACACTTGATTAAACATAAATGTACACTTCTGATGTACTTTCATGCATTTCTTTTACTATTGGGATGAGAAGTTGTTTTTCTTCCGGTCAATCCAATTTTGTATTTTTTTTTTTTTTCATGTGTACATCTGGTCTCAACTGGCCAACTTCTCTTTCTGTTCTCTCATCTTCCTGTTTTGTTTATTTTGGTCAACTGACCAGCTGCTGTTGGGCACACCCTTGCATCTTGGATAGAAACAAATTGCATGGCCCCCACACAATAATTCCTGTATAATTCTTAGTTGACAGATTTCCAGCAGCAGTGCATTTGATCCATTATGTTTTATTATCTGTATAATAGATTTTAAATGCCTACATGTTGAAAATTGCTTATACTACCACATTATTTCACATCTACAAAGAGTTAAAGAAAACCTTGGGTACATTCAGTAACTCAGCATCTCAAATCACATTTTATCCCTGTTTTCCTGAAGAATTCCTTTCTTCTGTGTAACTTACCAATGGTAGTGCCTTGTGAATAGCCAATATAGTACAACTTTTCCTGTCCTGTTTTCTCCAAAATGAAATTTATTGCTGCTGGAAGATCAAACTTTGCCATCTCATCAAAACTGCAGGCAGGAGATTGAAAGAGAGGCATGCATAAATTCAAAATCAGACTTTAAATTGAATTCACATTTTTATTAATGGCTTGTCAGCAAAGGAACAGCCTGAACGTTTTAGTGAATCACTGAATTGTTCTAAGTTCTGTGTTTTTCTGGCACTGGATATGGAAGATAGTACTCAAGATTTTTTGGTTATTGTATTATACAGACTAGTATTTCTAAGTAGCTGCCAAAACTGACTCCAGGGCTGAGGAATGGCTTGGAGATGGCCTGTGCAAGTTCCTCTGAGTCATTCTGCTGCTATGCCTCTCGTTTGAAGAACCTGTTCAAGCAGTAAGTAAAGTAGTCTCCATTACTATTACAGTTCACATGCTTTTATAGGGGCACCTCAGCAAAAGCGAATGTAAAGAATGCTTATTAAAAAGTCGCATATGTAAATCCCTGATTTAGCCAGGTGAAATAAACACATAAGGATGGGCAACCCCTCCAGTGGTTCTGTCTACCTGAAAGCCCAGAATTCATCTTGATCAATGGAATACTTTTGATGTTTTCTTGACCAGCGATTCCCTCTGCTGTTTCCCATCCAAACGTCAAATCCAGCATCAACTAGTAGGAAGCCCAAGCTGTTGTTGGGCATGTTTGTGACCCAGTTACTAGCATCTCCCAATAGTCCATGCTGGAGAAACACCACAGGTCTTGAAGCTGAGAAACAAAGCAAAACCAAAACGAGATTTTATAATTGTTTTTATCTTTTCATTTCCTGGTAGTTCAGGGACATTACTGTCTCATGTTCAATACTGGGATTTTTTCCTGCATCGACTAATCATAAGAACAAAACACCTCTTTCTGTAAGAGACAACTTCTAAGCTTCTGTAAGAATTTATGGAAAGATCTGCCTGACACCAGAGAAAATTAACTCGGCACCCTCTGGTCATTGTTTGTATAGCTCATCCACATCCGCTTGAGATTCTCAACATTGATGCAGAGATGAAGGTGTGGGATTGTTTTCAGAGGTTTCCTTTACCCAAAATATGAATCAGACACTGATACTAAGCAGGTGTAAGCAAAAGCAAAGCAAAATTACAGGCTGGAAAATCTTTTGCAAAACAAGCTGATTAGGCAACCTTTATCCTACTTTTAATTGTTTTTAAAGTTTTACTCACCAACACTTATTAGAAAGCATATGCTTCATTTTATAGTGGATTTTTATTATAAATAGGTGTGCTTGACATTAATTCTGTAGATCTTGCAGGTTGTTCAGGGCAGCCAGAACTCTCAGCTAAAATTTCACACATGTATACAAGCTTTGGTGGATGTTTTACAAATACAAGGTATCTCTTTTGAGAATATGCCCTATCTCAGCTGGTTTTATGTCATATTAAAGAACTGTACCTGGAATTCCTTGATTCTGAGTACCATAAGGGATTCTGTTAATGGTAATAGTATAACCATCTTCTGTCATCACTTCATATTCCTCGCTGGGGTACCCTTTGTAAGTAATGAGCTCATTCTAGGAGAGAAAGTACAAATGCATTTGCTTGCACAAGTCCATTTCATATACTATAAGACATTTGCAATGAAGAAATGTTAGAAAGCAGGTACAGCTGGGGATTTAACCTATATACATTAAGAGTCTGAATGCATGTAACCCTAAATCAACAACAAATTTCCTTTTTCCTTTATGTTATATCTAGGGTTTTGCTAGGGTTATACAGTTAAAATATGTCATATAAAACCTGTATTACACTCCTGTCATACAATCATCACAAGCCCTTGCATTCTGGTGATATAAGAATCACTATAAGCTCATGGCAGGAGTTTATGAGCTGAGATGAGATGCGTGGCTGAGACGAGGAGCTGCCCGGGTACAATGCTTGTGATTTGCTTCGACCCAACCTGGAACCAGCTTGTTTAAACCACCCTCAGAGAAATCCAGAGAGCTTCACAACTACAGTATTGTGAACAGCATAGCTGCGATGAGCACTGCTGAAAAGCTGACTACATTATGGGAAAAAAAAAGATCAGGCAGTTGCACAGTTGCAAGGGAAATCCCTAGCACAGCCCATCTTAAGCTCTGAAGTAAATATTTCTTTTGACCTGCAATTTTCAACCTGTTTTGTTACAAAAAAGGATTGGTTTTTATAACTTGTACTCAGAGAATTACTCAATGTATTTTGTCATGCAGGACAGAACCCCCAAGGATTTTAACAAGTGATTAAAAACCTAAGTAAGCTTGCATGGCAAGAGGTGCTCTTCTGAAAAGCTGGCCATTTTTGGTCTCTGCTGGTCACCTCTAGTTGTTTATAGACTTCATTGCTGGAGAAATGCTAACATTCTAGATAGTAATTTTTTCAGATAGGCAGGTAGTGCCAGCAATAGCAAGCTGGTAACTGATATTTAAAAGAAATTAAGTCTGGAGATTTACTATTTGCTTTAATTTCTATCAGACAGAAGATGGGCTGTTACACATGCAGGAAGAACAGAACAGAAGAGAAAGCAGTAGTGACTAGAGTAGTGACTAGTAGTGACTAGAGAGGACAGGTTAAATAAAGGCAGCTTATCTACCTTGTTATTTCTAACACTTAGAAACCCCTCTGCTGTCAGTCATGTGTAACATCCGTCCTCAGGTCACTCCACCAACCAACTTACAATACTCATAAAGGCTTCAGGATGCACAGCTCTCTTCATTCTTCTCAGTTCTTCTGAGTAAGTAATTCCCTGAAACAAATACGTAACAGCCACAAACAGCCATATCTTCTCTCTGCAAAAACCAATATATTCATCTGTTAGTAGTCCTGCTCTGCACTTTCAATCCAGACAGGTTCTGCACTTTTCTGATGAGGAAAGTGCTGTCTAATACTGAACAGAGCCAGTCTGGTACTCCTTACTTGTTAACTAAATGGAAAAAAGCTAACTTCAAACACCTATCTGAGGGTGTTGGGCAGCAACCTGGGCTCTCTGCTAAGGTTTGGACTAGGATGCTGCTCTTGATCAAGGCAAAAGTATCAATGAATCCCAGAAAAGGAGCAAAGCTTCTGGAGAAATGGTTTTCACTCATTTGTCTGAGAAGTAGGTCACTGGCATTACCATGCCATGCATTTGATCTGTAGGTGAATTTGGAAACATTTCTGGCTAACTCTGGGAAACACAGAGTTATTGGGTAACTCTTAAATAAATCAATCATTGTCACAGTGAAGCTTTCAAAGCGGAGATGGCCAAGTTGTTCGTTAGTGGAAAAAAAACAAAACCAATTGAAAATAAAAATAAATATTTGTCATTTAATTAAAAACTTAGGAACCTAAATAAAGCAGTTCTTTATAGTTGCCTAGCAAAATTTATACAAACCTGCTCAATGACAAGGTTTATCCACTCTGTGGGATGAGGGTGGAGAAAGGAAAAGAAAGCTTTGCTAAATGTAATGCTAGGTAGAGACTGAGTGCAGGGACATCCAGTTTTGTTAAGCAAAAAAGGAACAAAAAAAACTGAGAGGTAGCTATCCTGCTCAGATGCACAAATAGCAGCTCCGCTGTCTGTGAAGACCTCCATAGTCTAAGCTCAGAGAAAATGCAGTGTTTGAATTAGCATCTTCTCGACACTATACAACCCCACGGAGGCCACATCTAAACTTCTGTTTTCTCAGTTACAGATCTTTCAGTCAGACTGATTCAGCAAAAAAATTTATTGCATTTATTGTTTTCCTAATCAAGAATACTTTTAAACTTTTTTTTCCCAAATTATATGAATAGCATTTTTTTTTCTTATTGCAGAACAACAATTTATATACTAACTTCCTAGCACTACAGTGCTGGTACAATCTGCACCAGCAATCTGTACAATCTGTGTTGAAAATACTTGGCTGCTTTTGTAGAAAAAGGGACATTCAGAAACCTTTGCTTTACTGAGCTAGCACCCTTTCTTTTGGCTTAAAGCCACCACTTTCTTATTCCCTCGCTTACCATCTTCCCATACCTGTTCAGCTATCCCAGAGTTATCTAAATTCAGGCTAGGTGAGCCAGGCCTGAATCTCTTTAGCCAAAAGGAATCTTCCAGGAAATAGTCATACTTTCACCTACAAGTCTTACAAGCAAAACACCACAATGAAATACATTTGTTCCCAAATAATAAAGCAGCTCCTCAAGCTCAGGTTTGATACCATCTTTTGCAGCTCCCATGAAGGCTTCACCAGTTTTGGATGATAAATAAATCGAAGCATTACTGACCTTGTGCCCACAGTCATGTGTTTGGCTGAGCAGCTGTGGCTGCAGAAGAATGAAAACTCAATTCCTGGCTGTTTGGAAGCGGTGCTGGCAGTGAAAGGATGGTCATGCACTGTTTTCTCCGCAATCATGCAGCAACTTGACAAAAAGCCTCTGTTTCTTTCCCACTCCTCATTCCTTCTACTATCACTTCAGCTTTTCCCTAATGCAGCACCAGAGAGAGGTGACTCCTTTTATTCTCAGACCTCGTGCTTTTCAGCTCCTTAGCCACCACAGCTATAACAAGGCTCTTCTACTATCACAGATTGCTGGATTTTTAAGGAGAATACCAGCCTCTGTAGAGTGGCAGAGCAGGATCAGGAATTTTGAAAACAAATATATTCATAGATATACCTTATCATACCTAATGAAATTGTCAGTAGACCTGCAACAATTTTCTCTTCTACTAGCAACCTACAAATTCCAGCTTCTTATGTTATCTGGAAAAGATGGAAGGAACGCCGATACATCTGCAGATATTAGTGAACATATTTTTCTTTTATTCTTTTAATCCTTTTGTTGCTGTTCCATAATTCTACATTGTTGCTGGAGTGGTTTCAGGAGATTTTCCTCCATTTATATTTCACCTCTTAAATAGCCATAGAATTGAATGGATATTCCCTAAATGAGTAGTTATGAAACTAGAAGGCTTTTGCATAATCTGTATGGACTCAGAAAGCATTGCCAAGATGGGCACACGTGTCAGTGGTCTCAAGCAAAGTTTGAGTGGGCCAAAATTTTTCAGCAGTGGAAATTAGGTAGGCCTGAATAGAGAGTTCAGACGGATCATTTTTAAGGCATTCAGGACAGTGACCTTTTTAAGTCTCTTCTTTTTGTGGAGTACAAGCCTAGTGCAGCCGTGTTCCACCATGAGTGGTGTCCTCACCATAAAAATACAAACTTTGCAGCAGTATGATTGAGGCTCTTTTTTTTTTTTCACTTGTGTACTCTGTTATAAAGGTGGTGGGTTTTTCATTCTCCGTGTTCCAGGTATTTTAAAATCTGAAACTAATTATTCTTTCTTGTTCAGTTCTCAATTTCTGTTCCTCCAATTATTCTTTCTGTCTTACAGATGCTGTTCATCCACATAGAACAGATCAGCTTAAACACTGACATGAACATTGACCAAGGTTTTGAGAAGGATTTGATATTTCTATTTATATGATAGCTTGCATGCTTTCTTCTGTACTGCCTGTGGTTAGGATTAGAAATATTTAATATATCCTCAGAAGTTATTTTCTTTAATATTTACAGATCAGAAAGAAATAGGAAAGAAAATCTCAGGAGAAGACCTGTTCCTACAAGACTTGTTATCAGACCTTCAAAGAGAAATAGAAATGTCTGAGTTCAGTTTCTGGCAGGGAATTAGGAGAGGAAATGATTTTCAAAGAGCTGGTTTGGAACATGGAGTGTTTTCAAATATTGATTCTACACATGGGATGGGATGTTTTTTTGAATCTTCTCATTATTTCCTTTCATACATTCCAAGTTCTTTCATCTTTCCTGTAAGAAAAGCAGGTCTCCCCCTTTTTAAAGTCTCAGTGTCTTTTGAAGCTCAACATGAATTTTGTGAGTGAACAGTTTAAATGTGTACTTGCCTTTGAGTACCCCATGCTATTCTAAGTCATTAAGACGTGCTATTAACTCTCAGTGAACAAAGCCAACTTCATTCTTTAGTGCAAAGCAATGCTACAATAACAAAAAAAAACCTCACTAAAACATTGCATAAACATGGCATAAGACCATAAATAGCAAATGACTGGATAAAGCCATTGCAGGTTATTGGCAGTATGTGCTTGAAGTGTTGGGGATGGGCAAAGAAGGTGAACTTGGGTGAGTGTTGGGCTGATTTTTTTTAAAAAACAGATGTGCACAGTCTGTTGTAAATTGTCAGGTTTCAGTGGAAGTTACTCATGCTATAACCAGGTATGGAATTCAGTGGAAATGCTTAAAGGTTGAGATGTTGTTGTCAGAGTTGTGGCTTCAACTTCACAAGCGTGGTCAGATGTAAATAAACTTTAAACTGGTCAGTCTACTTGCCTTTATATAAATTGTGCACTACATGCTCAGTTTATGAAGCCTCCACTCTTTCCAGTGCTTTTTATGGATAAAACCCCCATATGTACAGCATATAATCCCTAGCATTTTCGTGTTTTCTGTAAACTCTTGGCTCTCCCCTTTCCCTCCTGCTGCAGGAATAAGACCTGGCTCTGGAAATGACTTAGGAATGGAAGATATTTTTATACAGCTGAATATAGCAGTTCATCATGGATCAACTATGTCCTTTTGGCTTCTTCATGCAGCTAGTGAACGTGGTTATCAGAAATGTTTGGCTATTTTAAGTATGTTAAGGAGGGCCTTTAAGGGGAGGTATGCTTTATTGAGAGACAGACTTGTTTTTGTGGAAGTTGCTGTCCAGGAGTCTCCAAGGGAACACATAGCAGCAAAAACAGAAGGATCCCCTTGTGCACTCATATGGCTTTAAAAACATTTCATGTCATAATGGCATAAACAGTGGCTTCCTGAGAGTGAGAAAAACACTGAGAACTAAGCACAGGGTCTAATAGTGTGCTCTCCACTGAATCCCTGGGATAAAGCCTTGTTCCCAGCAGCATGAAACAACTGCCCTCAGCCACCCACCCCATGCTGGGTTGGCCCCCAGCACTGGCATGTTTGGGGGGTGAAGGCAGAGCCTCCCTATTCAGCAACGGACCCTACACCTCCAAACAGGGAAGGAAGTGCTCTCAGTGGAGTCCATACACACAGAGACAGAAGTGCAGAAGCATAAAGCACTAGTGAGAACAGGCACTGCTTGGGTGAGAGATTCTTCTCAGCTCTGTCAGGCCTGCAAAAATGTTTCTGATGGTCATCATCAAGGTCAATGGGCTTGCCTGGGGATTACCAGCAACTGGCACAGTATTTGTAAGTGATGAGTGAGGTAGCTCTGTGTTGGCACTTAGATAATTATGAATATTTTGCATGACAAAGGTGAAGAAGAAGTACCAAAAGGTAGGGCTCATGAGGGACAGAGAGGGCTGAATGCCTGTCCGTGCTGCTCACGCTGCTGGTGACTTGTCTGGTAATGCCCCAGGCAGCGCTGCCCTCCTGCTCAAGTGCCAGTCACCCATAGAAGGGGCAGCTTGCACATGGAAAACTCAGCACCAGCCTCTCTGTTAACTTATCCAGGGGAAATACAACTTGTGAAAAGACCAGTTATTTCCACAACACTTTCTGGCTGGTGCTGAAGTTTGTGAAATATATGCAAGCCACGATTTCTTCACCTCTGAGGGTGGATAAAGATGAAATCTGTGTTGCAATTTATGAGCTTTGCATTGTTCAAATTGTTTTGCCTCACGATCTGCAGACAATTATTTTTTATCCTTCTGCTAATTTTGTAGTAATGTATAAAGCAGTATCTTGTCACCCCCATGGGTATCAACTATAATTAGAGAAAAAAGGAATTTGCACATCTACCTACACATGTGGAAAGCTGAAAATTACATATGCTTTATTTCTCTTGCACTTGTTGCTGGATGAAAGCATTGTGAACATGAATTGAAATCCTCTGGCAGAAGAACTGGGAGCAGTCAGAGCACTATGCAGGCCTTGCACTCAGTGTGCAGCAGTGTCCTGGTGAGCGTGGGCCATTGACTAAAGCACAGACTAAAAAAGTCTCTGGTCATCTTCGTGCTGCCATCAGCAGGACCTACCCTGCTGTTTTTTAAGGGGTCAAAGGGACTGTGGGCAGAGTGGCTGGGGTTTTTCTTAATCCTGGGGGGTTAGAGACAGCATCAAAAAACCTCTGTCCTCCATTCAAACTGGGATTTTTGCCTACCTGTAACTGGGTTGAGTGAGGGCTGATTTAACAGCAGCCCAGAGTGGACTGGGACCCTTGTCCCTCTTCCCATGGACACCATTCTCCTGGCCTTCTTTCTGGTGGAAAATTCTCATCAAATATGAATTCCATTACTAATCATCTCCATCATGGTTTGTTCATTCTTTTAATGCATTAAAACCATCTTCCCCCTAAATTTTGCTATGGCAGCAGGTTAGATAATCACAGACCTGTCTTTCCAAATTCTAAAGCACTTATTTTTCAGATGTACCTTTATACACAGTAGGAACTTCTTTTGAAACAGCAAAGGTTTTGCTTACTCATAGATCAGATCCTTTTTGTTTAAAAAGTGAAAATACAGTTACCAATACAAACTAATGGTCTGCTCTGAGCATCAACATTCATTTTTCCACATGAAATAATTAACTGTAAACAATGAAAAATTAAATATATAGTAATTATAAAATTAAGATGATTACTTT
This sequence comes from Dicrurus megarhynchus, assembly GCA_013399195.1. Lineage (NCBI taxonomy): Eukaryota > Metazoa > Chordata > Aves > Passeriformes > Dicruridae > Dicrurus > Dicrurus megarhynchus. The sequence goes on from VXAD01012520.1 coordinate 1,324,859, forward strand.
GTACTTGGGATGTAGAATATTGTTTTGATCTTTTGTAAGGCAAAAGGAACATGATCAAAGTATTTTAACCTTAGCTATAGAAATGCACTTTAAATAGCAAAGCTGCTTATCAAATACAGTCTGTGTTTTCAATGGAAGCTTTCCCTTATAAAGACAAAACTTGCCTGCTGACCCCAAAGTGATACTTTTCCAAACCAAATGAAGAACCTACATGTTCTCTTTTACTTATGTCAACAAAATGTTTCATGCTCTTGCAACGTGTTGGAAGTTAACTTCTAAAATGCTAGTGCCAACGCATAGCTCCACAACATTGCACAGAGGACAAACGAAACCTAGGGACCTCTTTCAAACTCTGCTCCACTGAATGTTGCACTAGACATCAAAAGTTTTCATTAAACAAGGGAGTATTCTTTTATTAAGACCAACAATATCAGACTAGGGCATAATTCTTACCATCACAAAAGAAATCCATGTCTCTATGATGATCAGGATGACCTCTTTGCTTTGGAAGCATTTTGTGAAGGGTCTTGAGGCAGGAAGATCCCTTTGCAGAGGGGTCTTGTGACTGTTGCCCTCCCCTGGAGTAGGTAGTAGTGGCCATCTGAAGAGTGGTGAGTTCCCAGGGTCTGTGTAAGAGGATGCTGTGTCCCTCTCTGCTAGTGGGACTGTCAATCTGCAGTGGAGAGGCTCCAATATTAGAGGAGAACAGGTCTGAAAAGCTGATCATTTGTATTTTCCTTTTGAAAGCCAACAGAACAACTAGTCAGGTCTTCACTGTCCAGCAAGTTGTGGTGTGGTGCTCCTCAGGCTGTTTCTGCTCTGAGCCAGCAGCAGCCGCCCTGCAGAGCAGCACACAGGGGTACCCGCTAAGCCCTGGCCCCGGCAGCATCTCTTTTAGGGTCTGTACCCCTCGCAACGTGCCCTGCCCCTCAGCTGGCAGAGCTGGGCTGACATCCCCCTGCTGCTGCTTCCCCTGGTGCCACTGCAGCACTGCCCAGCCAAACGAGTCAGCACTTCTTGTATCCACAGTCTTGCTCAGGTCGTCCTGACATCTTGAAATAAGTGTCTCGTGTCCATGTCTAACAACTGGGACATTGGGCCACTCACAGCTGTTGTTCAATCTTCTCAAGTAATTCTGATCTCCAGGGCTTTTTTCCTTCCTCTGCTTCAGTTGGCACCTCCAATTAGGAGGATTTTGTGCACAAACTCTCCCTACTACTTGTCTGAACAGCTCTAAGCTGCAATCGTGCTAATCTGAATGAATATTCAAATAAGTAAATGAAAATTGTGGCTGAAATCCTTCCTTTTGTGCCCTAAGGGATGTCAGATTTTTTTTCATATACATCATAAATCATGTCCTAATTACAAATTTTACTGAAAGAGACTTAAGAGAATGGATTACTGAAGATAAATATGTCACCTTCTTTTTGCCTTGAGAAAAAGAGAATGGATTTCTGAAGATAAATATGTCACTTTTTTTTGCCTTGAGAAAAAGAAAATATCTGAAAAAAATATTTAAACAGAATTTTTACAGGCAGGTAAATTCTCGCGGTTAGCAATGCTGTAAAAATTTTAATTTGATCCTATCAGAATTCTTTTTCATTTAATAAATTGTTCCCTGAATGCTAGATGAAGCAATCCTGGTTTTCTGTCAGTTTGTACCTTACAGTTGATTGCAGGCTCCAGTTAAATATTTCCAATTATTAGGGCATCTCTCTTGCTCCCCTTCTTCCTCTTCTAATTTCCTAATCATGCTGCAGTCTTTACTGGTCAGGACAGTGACCATATCACATCTTTCTCTTCTAGTTCGTCAACTTTTTGTTATCAAACAACAAAACCTTAATTATTTTGTGTATGTCTCCATACTAAGTCCTAGAAAGGGGCACTGAGGAGGCCCATTGGGATTATTGTGTGGAAGGAGACAGCCTTGCCTTCCCCACTGCAGGATTGCCAAGATCAGCAGATCTCCCACATGATGCCTTCCCCACACGTGATGCCTTCTCCACGTGTGATGCTGCCACTGGCGCCAGGGAAGAGGAGCAGCGTGAGGGGCAGGTCAGCTCTGAGATGGCTTCTGTGACCACTGGTCTATAATTTTCACTTGGGACTGCAGAGAATTACAGCCTTGGACTTTACTTATTAGAAATTTCAATCCAAACCAGAGGTAGATAATTGCTTACAGCAAACTGACTTCTCTACGCGGTACACCAGCTGTCAGCTACCAGTGGGTAAAATCATAAATACAGGGTGTATATGAACACAGGGTGTGTTCATGCAATGCTCACAGTGGCTATTTTTTCCCTTACATGGCAATTCACCTCAGAGGGAATTTTAGGGAATTTTTTTTCCAGAATTACAGCATTTCAGGCACTATTCTCTCTGTTTTTTCCTTTTTCTTTAATCCTTGGCCATTGCTGCCTGTGGGACTCTAGACAAAGAGTGGAGTGTAGTAAAAGTAGGGGCTGCTCAGTACGCCAGTAATCAGATCCTGCATCCATCAGCAAGAAGAAACCAATGGGCTTCAGTGCCATTTCAGATGCACTTGAGAACCTTGCCTGCCTCAGGGATTCGACTCAGGCTTTGTATGTAGTCATTTTGGCTGAGCCAGTTTCTTGCTGGATCATGTCTGGACTGTGTGAAGTGTTTTATCTCAGTCTGCTAAAGATTGCTTTATTTACAAAACTGTAAGTAAATAACGAAGACCGGATTTTCAGGTAACCTTCACTTGGTTTATGCAAAGCAACAGCCAGATTTTCAGGTGTAGAAGAAATTTTCCATCTGTGATGACTGATGGGCACAAGTTGTTTAAAATCCTGAACATCAGTGGTCTGCAAAATTTACACTGTATGTAGCCAAACATTATAGGAGGAAAAAATGATGAAAGAAGTGGTCATTTATGAGAGGAATTCTAAACATTTTGCCTTTCCAGATGATGCAGACTAGCCAGTTCTGTGCATTCAAAGCTACAGAAAAACTCTCCAGGATCAGCAGGTGCTCCCAGTCTTCAGGATTTTTCTCTGTGACAGAGGCATCCCTTTGAATAGGAGCTCAGTGTCAGATAACCTCACATGACTCCAGGAGCAGAAATCTTTATGGAAATGCCAACCAACCTTTCAACAAAATCTCAGTAAAATAATTCATTTATAGCATCATTATAATTTAAATTATGGTTTTTCATAGCTGTGACAAGCCTGGGAATTATTAACGTGATCATAGCTGGTTTGATATTATCTTTGGACTTCAGAATACTTGGTAGATAATCTCATAGTTTTTTATCCAGTTCTTTGATGTTGTGCAGGTTAGAGGGTTTTGGTTGGTTTTTTTGTTTGTTTTTCCTGTTACTGATAACAGGAAATTTGGTTTTGGTATTTACTCTGGTGGTGAGGCTACTTTACACCATTATGACTTTTCCAGCCATGGTATATTTTCTTACCTGCAACAGACTTTGGCTTGCAGAGATCTGTCCAACACAGTGTGTGTGTAACCGTGCTGCAGAGGTTATCTCTGTTAGCATGTGAATCCCAGAGGGTTTGCTTCCTCTGAAACATCAAATGCATGGTGCATCAGCTACCCAGTGTGCACACATGCAGTTCTGTCCGAGAAATCACAGTCAGAAATAGTGCCACTGCACCTAATTGGAGACAACCATCCTGATATTTCCCATCAAAACAAGCTGGACTTACCAAATTTACGTGAAATGAAATAGCAGGCTCTTATTATGCAATGCACATTGTCTTGTTTATTAGGAATAGATAGGGGTGGTCATTTAAGGTGAACCTGGTTTGCTAAACCCAATCATAGCACGGAAAGGTGTGGTATCTCCTGGATGAGCTGAGGGAAAGCTGGTTAGCTCCAGTCGTGGTGCTATAAGAAGGAGCCATTCCCACACACACCCTGGTGTGCCGTGGCTCACTGTCCCATCCACTGATCTCCCTCTGCACTGGGAGGGGATGCACGTTGTCCTGCTGCTCCTGCCACGGAACCACACAGCGATGCTGCAACAGCAGAGTATTGCACTGTGTTCAAACCACCTCAGAATTAAAAAGCTAACAGAAAAGTTATACAGGGCAACTAATCATCATTTAACCATGTTTGCTTATGTTTGCTATATATTTGGGTTTTTTTAGTCTGCCTTCTGGTCTTCGAATGGGAAAGAGATACTCCTAATATATGTGGCAATTTCAGTTCCAAATTCAACTATATGTTGCCATACTTCTCAGGGAGAAGGGAAAAAAAATCTCCATTTGCCCTCTCCTGCTTTTTGTACACATCTATTTATGAGTGATTCATCCAGGGCAGAGTAAGTTTATAGACTTGTGAACTCAGAGGTCTGATAATGTTTCTCATGACTACTTTGAATAAATCAGATTTAAAACAAGATTAAATAGATCAAATGAAATATAAACCACAGGACAGTAAAACAGAAATTCTACTTGGCTCCAGTTCCTCTTAGCAGTTGTTCTGCACAGGTATTGAGCCATGTACACACCCACCCAGCTTCACAAGAAAGCTTTTCATAGAAGTCAAACTTTTCCTTAAAAGGGTAGAACAAAGGCAAAATGCTATTAATAAAATTATCTTTTATCTTAGTAACTACAGCATTAAAATAATTGTAAAATAGATTAATGTCTTCAGAAATATGCTTTAACTTATAATTTCAAATTACAGTTAAGTGAAAGCTCTGTAAAACTTGATTAACAATTATCATTGCTGATTTTCTACTTGAGATTAGCTTTGGTTGAATTCCATTCAACTTGTAATTTTGACTGTGCTTGCCTGAGATGTAAAATCTTTTTTTAAAAAAAAAGCCATCTGAATGGCTGAACTGAATGCCAGTTATGTGTGAATTACAGTCTTATAAAAAAGGTTAAGACATTGCTCAGCTTGATTTTTCTTACACTTTTGTTTTTACTTGTTTTACAGACTTAGCTAGTTGTGGGGCAGTTACTTGAATAATTAATTTTTAAATAAAAGTATTGAGTAACAAAGCTCAGCTTTTTCATGGCACTTCTGTGCAGTCTAGGGTGGCTGCATGAGCATTTCAGAGGTGACACAAGAGTTTTCACAGCTATAAGCAAGTAACCAGAAAGGAGGGAGTCTGTCCAGAATGGCACACAGGACACTGTTTTGGGGCAGAACCAGCACAGTGGCTGCAGCAGCATTTCCGTGGCACTATAATTTCATGTGGTATTTTTCACTTTACTGTGTCTGGTAGTTTGTCTCACATGATCTGCCATGGTACCCTGTCTAGATGCACAGTACTGATGGAGTACTTCCTACCTGTGGCACAGTTTCAGGACGAGCAGCACTGAAATTAATGGGTTTGGGGCGTTCTTAATTTTAGCTGTGGGACATAAAGCAAAAAATATTTTGCCATTTTATGCCATCTTTTCCATGGTTGAAAGTGCTATGTAAGTGGAAAACAGACATGGAATTTTGATTTAGAAGGAATCAGCTTGAATAAGGAAATATTTGTGTCTGTGATTACTAGTTGGAAGTGAAGAAAACATGAAACAATGAAGCTGATAAAATGATTATAGCAGAAATGCAGTATGTACTGAATGCAGTAGTACTGAATAAGAGCCAGGAAAAGTAATGACAAAAGCAGAGCCTTCTTCATTTCCAAGCCAGTCAGCAGGAATTTGTTTGTAATTTCCTTCTAAGGGCACTTCCATGAGAGATGTTGACAATGAGACTGTCATATTTTTTACACTGCCACAACATGTAGTCCCAATGTGAAACACATAACAGGTCTATGGTGGAGAAGGCACTGAAATTCCATTTCTGCAGCTGATGATTTCTTCTAAGCTTGCAGATGCTTGCATGAGAAACAGATGCTGAGATGGAATAAGAATTAGTTAGAGAGGAATAAGATGGAGTTCACTTTCCTGCCTGGGCCTTGGTTTTTGAGGGGAAGCTGCTGCTAAAGGGTGCGATTTCTTTCTCAAGTCCAACCTCCCAAGAACTTCTCAGATCAAGCTTCCTTGCCACAGGAAGCTTCCTGCTGCAAAGTCATATACGCAGAAAAGGGCTGGGGACTGTTTCCTTAATAGGCACAAAAGTAAATGAAGTAATAAAGAACCCAGAGCAAGCCTCCCCACTGTGAAAGGGAGAAATGTAGTTCTACTATATCAAATTCAAAAGTCCTATCACTATACCAAATTTCCCCAGAGAATTCTTCTTGAGCGTGGCTTAGAGAGTAGCCAGTGTAGAAGAGCTTCTTTCCCTCAGTTTTGTGCACAGTGAAACTTTTTTGTGTTCTTTTGCTTTCTCATGCTATTGAAGGAAATAATGCAGTCTAGCAAAAACATTATTGAAAAAAAACAATTTGCTTTTTTATGGTGCAAAATGTGTAGTGCATCAGCAGGCATCATCCACCAAGAGTTGGAAGGTGAGGTTTGCAAAAAAAAACCCCGTAAAAACAAAGCAAGTTAGGCCTGCCATATAGTCTCTTTTTCCTGGGCATTCCCTGTGTCTGCTGCCTTCTTCCCTTCTAGGCACAATTTGGTAGGTGTTTGCTCCCTCTGCAGTGTAGAAAGCCTCATCCAAAATTGCATCTGCAAGCGTGTCTCTCCAGGGAGTGTTGAGGCAGTGGGCTCTGCAGCAGCTGGGGAGCTGCGTGCCAGCAGGGAGCTGGGGGGATGGCAAGCAAGGCTGGGCATCTGGGTGAGTACCAAACACAGCTCCTCTTACAGAAGAGTTTTGGAGAGGGAGGGGCAGGAAGGAACTGTGTAATCATGTCACAGTGCATGTAATTTTGTTTAGCATGACTAGATCAAGACAATATTTCCTTTTAAATAGTGCTCTGGATTGGAAAAGAGTGGTGGAAAAGGGTGAAGAAGTGGCTGGGCAGAAGGAAGAGATGAGAGTGGGATGGGGATTAAGATGCTGTTCACAACTTCCTCCTGAGCTGTAGGAAGTCCAGGATGTGATGAGAAGGAGTTGCCAATAAACATTATCTTCCCTCCTTTTTCCTTTTTATTTACCTTATTTTTTTCCTGTCTGAAATAGGGATTCCCTCTTTAGTCTGTGATCCAAAGACCTGGGTTGGTTCCTGGTGTTTTGCCTAGAGCCTTGAAACACGATTCAGTAAAGTCATATGCTGAGTGAATAATTGCCTGGAATTAGAATGCGAGAGGCACCTCAATCATTCATTAGGATATAACTGATGCAGTCATTTCACTGGTGGTATGCCAGCTGATACACTGTGGCTGCATGTCATATTCCTGCTTTTGCATCATGCCAAGCAGACAAAGGAGCTGACAGCTCCAACCAATCCCAGGCAGGTTTAGGATCTAGTTTCGGTTCCTGTGACGTCCCACACAGCACAAAATGCAGGAGGCCAGCCAAAACAGAAACTGCATCTCTGGCCCAGCACATGGGAGAATCTCCTGACTGGGATAGGAGAAGCTGCAGGACTGGAGTGGTGCTGTTGCAGGTGTGTGAGCATGCAGCCTCTGGAATCAGGTGGAGACAGGTCCTCTCCTGCATGCGGATATGACTCAATACCGAATTAGAAGCCACCAATGCCACTGATGCTGACACCGGTGTCTGCAACATGAGTGTTGCAGATTTGGGTTCAAGCAGGGCATTCCTGATTTAGAGTACTGACACTGCAGAAACGGAACACTTCTCTCTCCAAGTTTGCCTTATTTTCCTAACACTGCTGTTGTTTGGGGATAAAACATCGATTTCCATGTTTCAAATACGGAGCAGCACTCAGAGAACCTGGGGACCAGAGTGCCTGTGGGGATCTATGGGGTCCAGCAGGCGACCATCCAAGGCTCTGGTGTGAGGTAGGAGTAGGTAGCATGCCTGTCTCCAGGGCTCTGCAACAACTACTTGTGCACTGGAAGAAGAGAGGAATTGTAACTGAAGCTTGCACTGAAATCTGTTTTTCCTGCATATAAAACTTAAAATGGAGTAACTGCTTGCAACATACCCTTTCACTAAGTTTTGGTAGGGGCTGTCAAGTAGCATTGTAGAGTGTTTCCACTTCACGTGTACATGTAAAGCAATTTTTTCCTGATGCAGGGGGATCTTTGGTGAAAATTTTGAAGGAAACAATTTCTGCCAGGATTACCTCACAGAGTTTTACCTTACACATGTATTTCTTTTGGATAATTCATCTCATTTCCTTTCAGTATGTGGATCCACAGGAGTTTATAGCTTTATGCACTTTAACTCAGTGGATTAATCTCAATGGACCAGCTGAGTAGTGAATTTTTGCAATGCAGGCAAAAGTTACTTAGCAGAGTTCATGTAGTACTGTGTGGACTTACAGTTCAGGCAGCTTATATTCAGATACTATGCACTGCAAAGTTAATAGCATCAAGTTCTTCCTCTTTTTCTTTCCCTGCAATTACCATGCATATATGAGAGCTTTTCTCATACAGACCCCCCACAGCCCTCTACAGCATCTCTGGTGCTTTCAGTAGCCCCTGGGATGACTCTCACAGCTAGATGTAGGGAGTGGGGCCAACAGAGAAGTGCACACTTGAGTGAATAATCTCTGAGGCCTCTGCAAAGTCATCTGACACCCCCTGAGGCTGAACATTTCCTCTGCACTGGGTTTTAAAGAAAGCCTGAGGCTTTGTTTCTTTAAGCAGTTGAGCTGCTCTAACAGCCTGCTGCCTCTGAAAGGGATTCTTTTATCCCCCATCCCCTTCATTTGTGGCTGGCCCTCCCTGAACTTGTTTGGCTCATTACCCAAGAAGATAGCCACCTGCTTTCTTTTTCCTAATTATTGTTCCTCTGGGCTAACAGGTCTGTATGATGATGGGGCTGGAAGACGGCTTCCCACCAGGGGTGGGATGGGTGGTGAGGAGCAGAGTGGGGGATGTACAAATGGACTCCTTGGCAGGGAGAACCTGGGAAGCAGCTCAGGTGCTGTTTGAGGTGCAGCTTGTCTGCCTCTGAAGAAGCAGCCACTTCCCCAGCATGGATACAGGCTCCTGGCAGACTCCAGGGTGAGTCAGCCATGGACCTTAACAGAACAGGCAATTTCATACCACGTAGAAAGGACAAGCAGGTTTTTTTCCCACCCTTTTTCTCCTGAGCCAACCAGCTTGTGAGGTTGGAGAAGAGCCAGGCTAACAGAAGGGAGCATGCAAGAAAAGCAACCAGGTCCAATGCTGGCTCCATGAAGCCTGAAAACACACCTCACCTGTAGCTTCCTCCAGCCTGGGTTCTGAAGGGAAAAAAAAGATGAGCCTAAAAACAGAAGCCTGATTGTGCAGACTCTAACAACTGCAAACACCTTTTAAGCACTTCACAGAACAATGCAGTTTACTCCCTACACACTTCAGGGTGCCAAAGGTGCTGTCACTGCATTGCTTTGCTCCTTGCCAGCTGGCCTTGATGCCCCACAGGTACAAATCGTGGGGCTGGCCGACTGAGTAAGGGCTGAAGGATGAAATTTGTGGCAGAGCAACTGTCCCCACCCAGGCTGCCCAGGAGTTTTGCTGAGGACTAGAGAACAGTTTGCAGAACTATGTTCTTTCTCTTGTCAGCAGATTGGTTAATATATTGGGAGCAGTGCCTTTTCAACTGAGTTTATCTCCCTGTGTGCAATTAATTTTGCATTGTGCAAAGGAGAGCCTTGGATGATGCAGAAAGCTGACTTTGCTAACGAGAGTGGCTCTAATTGCAGAGCAGATGTGTGGTCAAGCTGGGGAGCCAGCTCCAAGCACAGCCTTTTTGGGCAGAGCTGGCCAGGGTGGGTATCCTGTTAGCATGGCTGGGTCAGGACCTTGGTTGCTGCAGGTATGTTTGTCACCAGCTTTAGAGGAAAATAGGTTTATTTTTTTATCTCCTAATGTGATGAATACACCAGGTTGAGGGTGAAGCTGTGGTTGGACCCTGGGCTTGCTGCTGTCAGTTGTGCAGTGTTAACTGGGTGCAATTTTCTGAAGATATTTTTACAGGTGCAAATCCACTCTAAAGGCACATGTGTACGTGACTCTTCCTCAGCACACCATGACAGGGTGGAAGGTTAATATATGCAGCCAGAAACAGGAGGTCTCTTATCCATGTATCATGTTTAGAGCTGACTGATACCAGCTATCATTTTAAATGTTAGTGATGCAATGACATTTTTTGTCTATGTCTCATAGTAGGACTGACGAGTATGTGTAACTCTTCATAAACTGCTCTTGTTAACAGTTTCATAATTAAACACAGGCAGTCAAATATTGTGAGTCAGTATCTTTCATCTTCTTCCTCAGCCATATCACAAACTAGAAGTCACTTAACAAGAATTTATTAAAAAGTAGCGCTGGTTTCTTATCTCAATTTCCTTCTGATTACACTTTGACTTACACTGCTTTCCTAAATGAACATGGTGATTGCCACTTGGAGAGCTGAGATCTTAAATAGAAGAAACAATGCATTTACAAGAAAAACAGCCAGCTTAACTGGCTTCTACCTTATATACAGTCTAGCAGATCTCAGGAGCCTTCTCTAATTACCATCACTTCTCCCCAGTGTTGTGTGTCTGGGCTCAGAGCAGTTACAGCTTTTCATCCCAACAACGGTGACAGTGTGGCTTCATGTCCTGTGTCCAAGGGAATCCGGCCACCTGAGCTCTTCCCACATGTCCTCAGGGCCAAAGGGATAAGCTGAATAGGAGAGAAATGCCTGATTATAACTGAACGGTCCTCAAAAGGCAGAAATTATGCTAGGATTAAGCTAGAGTTAAGGGGTTCAGGGAAGAGCCGGCATGGAAGAAAATGGTGGGACAGTATGGTAATTTTATTATTGCCTTTGCCCTCTGGGGGCAATAATTACATACATTGGAGTTACATGGTGCTGAACCTCAGCACCCAGGCTGCTATATCATCCCAAAGTTCTTCTAATATAAGGGGGCTGTCCAAGCAGGGAATACCCGGAAGGCCTCTGCTCCTGCTTAGGTGTCCCCAAGGCCAGAGATGATTTCCCTGCTGGGCTCAGAGAGTGCCTGGGGGGGCACTAAGCAGGTGCTAGGGCCGGGGGTGTGCTTGGTCTCAGCCCACTTCTGAAATAATGTTTTGGATGTCTCAAGCTGCTGCAGCAGGTGCAGCTGCTGTGAGGGAACCTGCAGGCTGCAGTGCCCTGTGCTGAACGTGGCCCAGCCCCGAGCTCTGCAGTGTGCAGCGAGGACCAGAGGGACACAAGTGCCCCAGGAGAGGCTGCTCTGGGGCATGGCGGTCTCCCCTCCTCCCTCTTGGTGCTGCCAGAAAGGAGGCACAGGCCACGGCTGTGATGTCAGGCAGGAGCACTGCAGTGCTATGCAGTGCTGAACAGGGTTGTGACACGTGTGTGAGGCTGTGGGAGCAGAAACCTCGCTGTGCTGGCACTGCCCTGGCTGAACCACTGCCTGTCCCCTGGCCCTGCCACAACGCGTGTGACCAGGTAGTGCAGGCAGCCCCTCTAAGAGGGGGCGGCACAGTTGTCACCCCAAAAGTACACAAGGCAGAAAGAGCCACCTCCTGGGGCCCTTTGGCTGCTGCTGGAGCATCTATCTGTTCCAGGGTAGCAGGTCTGTCCTGTCCTCATTCCTGCTGAAGGCTCAGAAGAGGCCGGCAGAGCTGAGAGGAGCAAGGATGATGGGGGCATCAGGTGGGGTGAGGATGGGTGTTGTGTCCGATGTGGTCTCCTCAGCCTCACTCTCCACGTCCTCCAAGCTCTCGCTGACAGAGGGGATGATCTGCACCACCTTCTCCTGAAAGTGCACTTGCTTGCGAGGGACTGCCACAGCTGCTGGTTGGGCAGGAGTTTCTGGGGCCGAGCTCCTGTCCTTGCTGCCCTTCAGGATGCTCTTCATATGGCCCAGGAGTGAGCGGTGCTGCTCCCTCTGGGCCCCGTGGAAGGTGTAGGTCTGCTCAGTGTCACCAATGATGGTTGGGGCTGCCTCAGTGGCCGAAGGATCCACGTACTGGCCCGCCTGGGGATGCGTCTCTTTGTGCCCAGGGCTCTTCCTCCTCTTGCTCAGCAGGAAGTAGGCCAGGGCAGTGAGCACCAGCATGGACCCTGGGGACAAGACTATGTTGGCTGAGGGCTGGGGCAGGTGGGAAGAGCTTGCCAAGCAATGCTTGGTCTGGCTAGCCCAGCGCCATCTGCCACCGGCCCAGCTCCCGGCACATCCCCACCCTCACCGGCCCTTGACAGACCATGCTCCTCTTCCATCTGCGCTACTCCCCACCCAAGCTTCTCACCAGGGATGGTGACATGCCAGACGAGGACGGGATGCAGGAAGCAAGCCACTGAGAGCAGCGTGTACCCCAGAAATTTCTGGAAGCTTCCTGGGCGTCTAGCTCGCTTCCAGCAGGCCTGTGCCAGGGACTCAGGCTTGTGACTGGGGAGAGAAAGAGAGACCCTTGTGGGATGAGGCAGCAAGCACATGCCAAGAAATTTTGGACCTAACTGTGACCCATCTAGATGTGCAGATCCTCACTCTGGTTTGCCAGGAGATGGGGGTGTTTTTCAGGGAAGGCAAGCAAAGCCTGAGCATCTCCTGTTGGGAGAAGAGCATCTGCCAGAGGCCAGCACCTCGGCATCTCACTAATCAAGTGCCTATTATTTGGAGTAGGGTGTTGCCTCTAAGCTGTGAGAACTTTAGGGTTTATGCTAGGAGACAGCAGCAGTGCTCAGCCTCTGAAAAGGACATAAGGATTGTCTACATTTTAACATTAACTTCTGTGCTGTCTCTGGAGGGAGCTGAAGCTCACCCTGGGGATCTGGCTCTTCCCTCAACCCTGGTACCTCGTGCCTACACAGTGTATTAAGCACATGCTGAAGACCAGGGTTTGTTGTGCTGATGCTCAGGAAGTTAGGGCACAAGCCTGGGTTAAAACACAGGTTTAAATGCGTGTGCACATGGACACATTTACCTCCCCCCTGTCTGAGTGCACTTGCCTTGGCATTAGGGGCAGGACCTTTGGTCTGGCACTTGCAGCTCCCCCAGATCTGGTGTTGCCTGTAAGGGGCAAGGTGCCTTAGGGAGGTCCCACCATGGCTGGAGAGCAGTGGGCAGGGTCTACTCACGTGAAGCACATCTCCAGGAACAAACTGATAAAGAAGAAGCCTTCACAGACAGTAACTGCAACCCCTGAAAAACTGAAAGGTGGAGCTGTCAGGGGAGCAGGGCTGTGCTTGAGTATGTTCTCCAGGTGGGCAGAAAGGGCACAGGGGGCCAGAATTTACTATCCAGTTCCCAGCACAGTCTGTGTGCTGGGGTCTGAACACCCTCTGCTCATCTGGTTTGTGGAGGAAAACTCACAGCCCTTCTGTCCCTGGGGAGCCAACTTACAGCCAGTGTCACCTCTGGCCTGCCTGAGTCTGCAGTAGCATCTCTTTTTCTAACAGAAATACCTTATTTTTCTGAAACCTCAATATGGACATCTTAAATCCCCAAAGCCTTGGACACTGTTCCCTGCTGCTGTTGAAGTCTGCTCTGGTACTAAACATGGTGGAGGGGTTGACCTTGTCACCTCTGCCAGCTCTGATTTCAAGGGCAAAAATACTCACAGCAGATAGAAAGCCAGGCTTTTGAACTGTCCTCGCTGCAAGGTTTCTACGCCCACACCGATCAGCACTAGAAAGAGAAGGTAGGAAAGATGCTGACTGCAGGGTTCATTCCCAGTTCCCTCAGGTTAGTTCCCAGCTTCCAGGACAGATGCCCCCCATTCCCCCAGAGGCTAGAGAGGCTGCTTCTCCCATGCAAGGCAGCATGTTAGGACTGCTAGCACCAGTGATTCATGCTGACATTGCAGCCCAGAAGAGTCAGAGCTGAGTGTTGCCCTTGACATACAGCCCTGAAACCCGTCCCAGCTACACCCCTATTGTGGCAGCCTTGCCACTGTGTGGGCTGGGGAAAGGTGCTCTGGGAATACCAGCTGGCCTGGGACAGCTGGGGGAGGTGACCAGCAGTGTCCTGGTGTCCTTCCACCCTCTGTTGTGCTGCCACATCTCAGCTGCCACAGGGCCCACTGCCCCATCCTTTTCTGCCCAGGTCCCCCCAGTGCCTGCCAGCCCCAGTCCCTTGCCCTCCCTGCTTGCCCAGGCCTGCTGCACCCAACACGTGGCTGCAGAGCAGGGGAACTGTGCCTGCTGCCTTCACAAAGGGCTGTAGCCATAGCATCAGGCTAGCCAAACAGAAAAACATATAATGGGAGCAGGCAGATTAAAAACAGAGAATAAACGTTCTCTCAGTGCTCCAGCCAGTACAGAACACCAGGGAGTCAGTTTAAGGGGGATTAAGAGTATTAGCAAGGCTAAAATCTTTGATGGATTGGCCAATATCTTCAGGGGACGGAAAATTTCCTTCAACATCCTTCAGTTCCCTTCAAGACTATTTCTAAAATGGAGCAGAAATGTAATGCCTCACACCAGCTGTGGCGAGTTGGTCAGTACATGCCAATTCACAGGGCACAAGGGTTAGCAGAGGAGAGCTGAATGGAGCCCAGGTTTCATGGCCAGAGCATTGCCCTGGGCAATCTTCTGTCTGCACCTGATGTCTCCACCCCTCACTGAGCAGTCCCCACCCATCCACGGGTGCTCAGGAAGTTCACCACTGGTCCTGCTCAATGCACACTGGACAAGGTTTGAGATGCAGGTTGGATCCACTTCTCTGAGCTGTGGTTTGCCCCATCTGCAGAAGGGTACCAGACTCCCAGGCAAGGACACAGATCAGTGTCCATTAAGACTGCTGTGTAGGTCAATGCCAAGGGTCAGCTTTCCCATCTGGGCTGAAAGAAATGTGTTTTCCCTCTGTGTTTTCCCTGTGTCACCTGCTGCTGCTGGCCCCTGTCAGCCAAGGGAACACACGGGGCCCATGTACCACCCTCCTATACTGCCTTTCCAGCCCTGAGCACAGCACAGGGAAATCAGTCTCATCAGAGGGCTGTGAAGCTGCAAGAGCTGTGTAATCCTACATGCAGACTACTGTCCTTTACTATCTTGTGACTGAGGACCATTCTTTATAATCTTCCCTACGAATGTGGAATTCATTCATTCTCATTCATTCATTCATTCCCTGTGGATGAATGCAGAATTCTACAGCCTGGCTGTTAGCTCGAGCCTCTGCTCTGGATGGGGAGATTTCCTCCTTTTGCACAGCTTCTGCTTTATACACAAAGCTGTTTGGATGAAGAATCTGCAAGAAGAAAAGAGCTGTTTCGAGGTGTTTGTTTGGACTAGTCACTGCCTTGGTTTGGATCTTGTCCAAACCATGTGGCTAAAGGCACATGATTAGGAATTAAATGGTTGAAAGCATGAGAATTAAGAAATAAGTAGGAACCCTTTCCTAGATGCAAAAATCACAAGGCCTAGAATCACTGAACTTGAGATGCTGCAAACACTGCAGAAAATCACAGAGCTGTTTGACGACTCTTTGCTAACTTGCCATAAGACAAGTTGGCCATTTTCTGATACAAAGGAAACCCTGTAGTCCCACTATTGCAGAGAGCCATTACACTCCAAGATCCTGGGGGAAGGGGAGGTTTATATTATGTGGGTAACCTGTATTTACTAGCAGCATAAGGAGCTGGCCAGGCCTTCTCAGAATCAATTAGTGAGGCTTGATGCACTCTCCCTTTCATAGTTTTTTTTCAAACAAAACCCATGGGAACTTCTTCTGCATGGTTTCCATTTCATGTAAAAACCTCACACACCTCATCAAGCACTAAACACTGCATCAAGCTGATTTCTTACTCCATTGAGACACACAGGGAAATAAAGCACAGGCACATCCCATTCTTCACTGGCCTTTTGGGAAAGTCAGGTGGTACTGGGAATGCACCAGAGCTATGGAAAAGCACAGCTCTCTATGCTCTGTGATGCTCAGCAGACAGATAACTGCACTGCTCATTTAAAGAAAAATTAAAGAAAGAGGTGCAGATGCTGCAAAATGATGAAAAGAAAACATGCAGGAGAAAAACTATATTCCACTAACACACTCCCACATTGTAAACTACTTTTGATTTTGTTGTTCTAGCTTTAGTTTTCTCATGGCAACAAGCTCACATTTTCTCCCAGGAAGGTCTCACTGAGTTTCCCTGGAGTTTTAAGTGAGAATATGACCAGCATGAGACCCATGTGGACCCAAGGGGATGGAAATGAAGAGATTTGCATTTTCTGATTAAAGCTGTGTCCCATCTCCCACTGTTGCAGTATCATCATGACATGCCCTTATCTACTGGGAGTTTGTATAAACTCAGAGACCCAGATCTCTGCCTGTTATCAGTATCAGTCCTTTAAAGCACATTCCAGAGCCTCCATCACCCCAGCTGGGCTTTGTGTGTCCTTGGGAACCTGTGCACGCTTCAGCCGACTTGTGTGCTTTCTACTTTGTCCCTGATTTGAGCAAAATGTCTCTTCATGACTGTCTGCAGCTGATAAAGGAAATACAAAGGTAGGAGGGCCTGTTGTGACTTACTTTGCAGTTTCTGACTCTGAAATCGCTGGGGGTCTGAAACAGGAACCACAGGCACCACCTCAAGTCACCTCTCACCAGGAACCTCTGGTTCACCCCTCCAGACTTTAGACAAATCAGGCCCTTTGATCTCTGCTTTACTGAGAGGGAAACTGAGGCAGAGAGTGTTTCCTGTCCTGTAACAGCTAGTCAGCAGCAGTGCCAGAGTCAACCCCTGAGCCCTCTGCTTTAGCTGATTCCCCAAGTCCCATCTGGAGATGCTCCATGTGAGATGGTGCTCCATCCTCCTGAGTGAGACATTCTGTCTGACACCTGGCTCAAAACACCTGCATTTCACCTGAAACCAAGCACCTGGGTGTGTCACCAAACCCAGAACACCCTGGTCCAAAGCAGCCCCTGGCAGCGGGTGAGAGGATACAACTCACCGGGTGGGTGAATTTATGGTGTTCGTATTGCAGCTATAACCTGAACTGCTCTGAGCTGCTCCCTGAGAGGTTGCTAGAGGCAGAGCAGTGCTTTTGTAGTAACTATGCCAGGATAGCTGGGACCTCTCCATCCTGCCTGGCACAGGACATCTCACTGTGCACAGTACAAGGAGCTCCTCCTTCATCTTCACATCCCACAGAGTAGCCCGGCAGTTTTGCACAGCCGTGAGTATTTTGCTTTTCAGTCTCATTCACATCTTGCCTATGCTTATGTCTGTTTTAGAAGAATACAGTTTAGTTTTCTTTTTTTTTTCTTGTGCTTTAGCTTGACCTCTGAATGTTGGCGCTTCCTTTCTGATGTCTCACTGTGCCTCCCACAGCATTTGGGAAGAGCCTGCCCAGGCACCCAGCACTCTCCCATCCTGGGTCCCAAAGCAAAAGTGAGCATGTTTCCTTGTCCCCCTCATAGGATGAGGCAGTGGCTGCAGCTGGCCAAAGGCAGGGAGGCAGCCTGGGGGTCCTGACACCCACTCAGTGCCTTTTAGTGCCAAAGAAAAAGAGAATTTGCTCTTACCTGCTGCAGTGGAGATGCCCAGCAATCGGCAGGTATACTCCAGGGCACTCCAAAATGCCTTGTGCTGCATGGCGAGGAGATGAAGGCTGCGGTACAGCCAGGCAGAAACTCCTCTTCAGAGCCCCCGCCTCACGCACAGCCCAGCAGCTCCCAGGAACAGGCAGAGCCTCTCGCTCCCTGGACTGAGTGACCTTCCTGAAGGAAAGGGCAGTTCGTGCAGGACTGGCCACCTCCACAGGGCCTCCCAGGGGAGGGTGGTCGGAGAATGAGCTGCCACCCCAGGGAACCGGTCAGCGCTGCTTCCTGCTGCTCCCGTGGGGGCTGTGGAGACCTGGCCTTTTCCTGCTCGCCGCTTGCTCCTTGTCGGCCCGGGGTGATTAATGATTGGTAAGGCAGGGGTGCGGCTTTGGGAGCATTTGTACCCCAAGTGCATGGGTGCACGGCCTTCCCTGTTCCTGAGGTGGAGGCTCTGGAAGCCCAAGCTGATTAAATGAATGTGAAGTCATTAGTGCTGTGCAGCTCCCAGCAGGTTAACCATTTGTGAGGATGATGATGTTTGCTCTTGGCAAGAGAGCAGCACGTTTCTTGCAAGTCACGAGGGGCACCCCAGACCCACTGCCTCCTGCGGCTGAGCCCCTGCCCATGGCTGCTGCTCGCTGTCCAGGTTCCAAAAAGTATGGCTTGGGAAGCATCTGTGCTGATGTGCAATCACAGGAACAAGGAGGTCACATGTATTTACAGGGGTCCTACAGACTTGGGACAGCCACAGCAAGGCAGATGTGATTTTTGTGTTTTGGGAACCCCAGTGAAATATGTTTTTGTTTTGTAGCTACCAGAGCCGTTTGAACAGCACCAGGGTTGCACAAGTGTCCTAACATATGGAATGGGCTCCACAGGTACTCCAACCTCTTTGCCTTGGATTTGGTAGACAGTCTGGGGGTCGTTGGCTTGTCCCTGCAGGACACATTGCCTCAGGAGAGGGGCAGCCCTACGTATGTCTGAAGGACAAGACAAGAAAGCACTGCCTGTTCTGGACCCTAGCCCCACACTCCTTTGTGCTTGAACGTGGTACATCTCGCTGGAGGTCACCATCGATCCCCACCTGCTGCCACTCAGGGAAGACGTGGTGGGGGTGGCAGCATGGCAGTCCTGGCATGGCAGTCCCAGCAGGAGGGTCATGTGAGCACAGCACAGTTCCAGTGGGCAGCACGGACGTGTGGTGCCTGCAGGGCTGCGGGTTCACAGGTCAGTGAGCTCACCTTGTGCTGCAGCTTGCATCTGGAGAGTCACTGCAGCCCCTGCCCCTCGCTGCACTGGCTGGGAAGCTGCTGTGGGCAAGGGACTGGGTGAATCACGCTCAACTCACACACAGACAGCCCTGCAGGGAGGGAGCAACCAGCTGAACCTGAACCTTGTGATCCCTTCTCACCTGCCTGACACCACAAAGCTGAGGCTGGCCAGTATGTGTTGCACTGACTTGTCCTGGGGGTAGAGATGACTTGTTCCAAGGGCACAGTGACAGCCTCTCTTCCGTGGGTTCTTGGTCTGTATTTCAAACTGGGATTTTCCCAGGGCAGCCAAATGCCTGAGCTTATGAAATAGGTCTATGATTCCTGTAAATAACTACTGATTCTGGTTTTTTGACCATTCACAAGGTTGTGAGTGGCAGGGATTTTGCAGCAGGCAATCCTGACAAGGTTTGGGCACAGTGCACATTTTGCATGTGAAAAATGGAAAAGCCCACTGGGGAAGGGTTTCCAGAGCATCCTGAGGAGCAGTGCTGAATGGCGCAACCCCAAATCGCGTCTTTGCCTTGCAGCACTGGCACTGCCTTTGGGTGTTCCCATTTCCTCTTGTCCTCCTGCACCGCCTCGGGTGTTTGACGAAACTACCCATTTTCCACAACTGGTGACTCACTGGTGTGCCTTCCTTTTTGAGAAAGCGGAAAACAGAGGCAGCCAACAGGGAAGGACACATGAAGGCTGAGGGAAAGCCCAGCTGGGGTACCTGCTGCCCTGCCTGCTATGGCTGGGCATTGCCTGGGTGATCCCCATGCCCTCTAATGGTGCTTTGCTGCAGGCTCCAGAAGCACCCTCCAGAAATCACCAAAATGGCTTAAGAGCCCTGGGATTTACAGAATACAGAATCATAGAATTTTCTGAGTTGGAAGGGATCCACAAGGGTCATTGAATCCAACTCTTAAGTAAATGGCCCATATGTGGGCTGAGCTAACAACCTTGGTGTTATTAGCACCATGCTCTAACCAGTTGAGCTAATCTCAGGGATTCCCACGTTGTACAGGCTGTGCAGGCTCTTTCAGGTTGTGCAAACAGTCTGGATGCTTTTTTTCTTACTGTCATTTTTTTTTAACATTGGTGTATTGAATTGAAGGTGTCTCTTTACAAATGTGAAAAGTAGAAAACGACTTTAAAAGCAAATAGAGGAGAAGAAGATACAAGAGTCTTTCAGAATGACTTAGAGCCATGAGCTTAGTCTTGAAGAGAAGCAGAAAACACCAGAGTGCAGCCCTGAGCTATGAGCACCCATCCTTCAGCAGCACCCAGCACTGCTCAAGGCAGCAAGCTGCTGCCGCCTCCTGAGGTGGGGGTACCCTTAGCCAACATGGGCAGGGCAGCACACTGGGCTCTTAGTCTGGCACTCTTATTAAACTTCACTGAGCTCTCACACAGAAAGTAAACGACTTTGTAAATGCCCTTGACAGCAATGTTTCCTTTCTGGGGAGCAACATGCCCCAGGGTTCTAAATAAATGTAAATGTATGGGTGGCAGTGGTGGTGGTCATGGAGGAACAGAATCTATTTGGAAAATGCAGATTAATACATTAACAATTTAAACCTTCCATCTCCTTCCCATGTTCCTTTGGCTACTGCCCAACCTCCATCCTCTGAGTGGGCCTGTATTGGCCTTCCTGAGGGTCCTTGTCCCCCACGTGGGGAGACCCTTAGCCTGGGGCAGCATAAGGTCTTCACTTGCTCTTCCTGGGTGCACTAAGTGTTTCACTCCAGTGCCCAGCAGGAGTGAGCTGGTATCCTCGGACTTCATTTGTATCAACACCCATTTAGCAGCTCCTTCCTTCCATTTAGGATTTTTTTTGGCTAGTGCTCCTACAAGCAACCTCACATGAACTTGATTTTTCTTGGTAGCAGGGTCCCTTCTCCTTCTGCCTCTGCTCAAGTGGGGAGATGATACCCTCAATGTGGGTGTGTTTTGCTGAGGTTTTTAGGAATGGGTTTATGCAGTCAGAAGAGGACTGACAAATTCTGAGCTTAGAGGGGTTTAATAGCCTGTAACCAACACTGCAAAACCCATGCACCAGCACAGGCTGTTCCAGGACATGTAACAGCAGTGGTCTCCACTGCACATTAAACCACTTCTCTTGCACAGAGGCTTGCCATTTGCACTTTGGCTGCCAGCCAGGGTTCACATTTACAGTCTGCTTCCCGTGATGTATGGGTTGATTTGAGAGGATTTTATCTCAGGGTTATGGTTTCGTGGTGGTGTTAGTCTCCGTCTTCATCCCTCCCTCCTCACACTTTGCTCAAGTCAGTTTTGCTGTGGCATGACCACCATGGCCACTCTTCTGTGACCAAGGCCACAGGGCAGCATCTGTGCAGAGTGGCTGCCCCTGCAAGGATGTGGGGGAGTAGCACACTCACCTCCTGTTTGTCTCTGCAAAATGGTGATGCTGCAAGAGAGCTGCAGATAGTGGAGATCCCATCCTGGGGCATAGGGTACCACAAGCCACGCTCTGGAAGAAACCTATGGGAACGTGCTTAACTTAGCTTGCCCAAAGTATAAAAACAGTTCCCAAAATGCCTGGTACAACATTCTGGAAATCTCTTTCTGATATTTCTCCTCCTCTTCTCTCCTTAGCCCTCAGCTATAACCAGCACGTCAGGTAGCCTTGCTCGGCAGCCTTGGTCCCCTCTCTGAGCAGCAGCAGCTGAGGTGCTCCCACCAGTGTCCAGCTGAAACAGACTGACACCAGTGCTCTCCCTTGCCCACCAGAGGACAGGGAACCAGCAAGCAGCTGCCCAGAGCCTTTGCAGTGGTGCCATGTGCCACCTCCCTGTGCCCTCCTTCCACCAGGTCACCTGCCATGAAATGGACGGTCACAACAGCAGGCTGATGGCAGATGGGCCCAGTTGATTGGAAGCACCAACAAACTGCAGCTGTGGTTTCACTGGGTACGAACATGTCCTTCCAGTCAGCAAGAGTTTCACTCTGCCTTGTATCCCCAGAGGTCCACAGCTTTCCAAACCAGACTGAATGAACTGATAGCACCCTGAGGCTAGCTTGGCAGACCTCCCTCCCCTCCTGAGCCAGGGAAAAACATGTCAGAGGGATGCCTGAAGTCACATAACCAGAAGAACTAAAGAGAAAATCCTAAGTGTGCCCCCTCTTCCTTTGCTCTAGCAGGAAATGATGCCCTCTGGAGTCTCCAAACCCGGGGCAGCACTGCAAGCCGTGCTGGGGATGCCCGGCAGGGGACAGCAGGACCCCACCACTGCACAGACGGCCCGGCTGCTCCCCGTGCGAGGCCGGCTGCAGCCAACCCCCTGCAGGGTGGGGGTGAAAGGGCACCATTAAGTTTTACTGTTTGAACAAGAAAAGCGTGATAGACTCCACATGGATCTGGAGGGGACCGGGGAGAGCCCAGAGCTGCAGCGAACACAGATCAATAACAGGCGTATTTTGCTTTATGCTCTACGATCAAATGGATCGACACACTGCCAAACACTCCTGTGCTCCTCCGGGAATTTCCCACCCCACCAGAAATGCCAAGGCTCAGCAGCACACTGCCCCGATAGTCCCATGTCAGACCAGCCAGCCCCAGAGGGCTTCGGTGCGCAGCTCCAGTGCTGCAGGCTGAACCAGCAGAGAGGGTGAGCTGGGGGGGCTGGTGAAGAGCCTTCGCATGCACAGCCCCTCTTGGGCACCTTCTCACTGCTGTCACAATTGGAGAGACACTGCATTTATCCTGGGGCCAGGCCTGGCATTTGCACAGGCTGTGCCTTGTGCCTGGCGATGGCTGGGGGCTGAGCTCTCATGCAGGCATCCAGTGTTAGTAAAACTCATGGCACACGGTGGTGTGGGATGATGTGGGCATGATGCCATGAGAAGGGGACTGAGGTTGGTGCCTCTGTGGCAAAGGCAATCTTAAGCAGAAAATGGATGTAGGAATGCATTTGGTGGACTTGTGGGGATCTCACAGACCTCTACAGCACCTCTATCACTCTGACTTGCTGGTGATTCCTGCTTTCCCTGTGAAGCCTGCAAGCCTCCTCCCCCCATCCCCAGGCTAGCACCCCTTGCTCAGGAAAGCGACCTCCCAGCATGTCAGCATGAACTTCCCTCCTCTTATTTGATCACCTGTTTGACACCAACCTTAGAGGATTTCCAAAAAGTGGACTAACACCAGTCCCCTGTGGCAGCACGGTGAGGGGCTCCTGGCTGGCCATCCTCCGGGTCTTGGCACAGCTCAGTACAGCTGGGATCAATCCCATCCCAGTCCCACTTTGGTCTCCAAGGGGGTGTGCTGAGCTTGTGACATTTTCCATAGTATTTGGCAGAGAGATGTGTGATCAGGGTGTATGCATACATAGGCAAGTATATGTCTATATGTGTTGAAAACCCATGTGTTTTTCTTAAACTAAGCTGTAATAACAAGAACTATCAAAATTACATTTATTTATTATGCATTTGATCTCCAGTTCCACAGCGGGGCTCCCATAGATTGGTGTCCAGCTCCCAGAACCACATGATTATGCAAGACTCTCTGTGAAAACACATTTCTAGCTCACAAAATTGCAGAGAAAAACTGCAGAAAGAGACTCAAAATCCAAAGGAAAAAAGTTCCCAAGTTAAAGCTTTGTATCCTATTATTAGTAGTATTATTTCTAATTGTATGATTTAAAGGCATGATATTTGGGGGATTACAGTACAGCTAAACAAGAAATGTCTCAGTGGAACTAGGGAGAGGGGACATCAGGAGAGCTGAGATAAAGTTCAAGGCACTAATTCCAAATCTAAGCCCCAAGGTAAGAAATACCTTCAATCTCACCACTTCTCAGGTGCCTGTGAAGTTTCTTTGCTGACAGCAGAGTGTGAGTCTTTAGGAAGGTTGAGGCAGGAGCGGGGCTGGGAGCTGCAAAACACCATGAAGGCAGCAGAGGCCTGACAGGGATAGGGGTGTTCCCCCAAATTAGCCAGGGGCAGGGGATGCCAGCCAGTGGGATGCATGAGCCTTCTGTCCAGGGGGCTCCTCAGGGATGTATGTGCCTGGTGCACCAAGTGGGGGCTGCTCCATGTTGCAGGTACAAGCCCTCTCCAGTGGGACTGCCTCCACTCCACTGTGAGGCAACACAGCCACGGAGCTGGTTGTCAGCTCCACTGACAGGGAGTGGGGCGAGGGGGCAGCCTCAGCCTGAGGGGGTTGCTGCGGTATGCCCACGGCACAGGGAGCACAGCCCAGTGCTGGCCTTGGATGTGGGGACCTGGGGCTTTGTCCCTCTTCCTGAGGAATCTCTGGTCTTTGTGAGACTGATCTTGGTGGATGAATGGAGATCTCGACTTGTGTGAAAAGACGGAAGGGAAACATGAAGGGAGCTATTTATGTGATCTTAAGGCATGGCTACACCCTGCACAAGTCCCTGCATGTCCTCTCTGCCTGCTGCCCCTCAGTTTTCCTTTATCCTTCAGGTTTTCTTGCACCAAGGAAAATACAGGTTGGATATTAGGAAAAAGTTTTTTACAGAAAGAGTGATAAAATACTGGAATGGTCTACCCGGAGAGGTGGTGGAATCACCATCCCTGGACATGTTTAAAAAGAGATTGGATGTGGCACTTGGTGCCATGGTTTAGTTGAGGTGTTGGGGCATGGGTTGGACTCGATGATCTTGAAGGTCTCTTCCAGCCTGGTGATTCTGTGATTCTGTGATTCTGTTTGGTCAGACTCCCTTGCTGTGAACTGCTCCCACACAATAACTGTGGGAACTCCAGACAAGTTCAAAGATGACAGGTCACAAAGACCATGTTGTCTGCACATACAGGAAGCCCCTACCATGAATCAATCAGCTGCAGAACTTGGGAGAGACTCATCATGCTGAAATTGGCATCAGTGCCTCTCAATGGACTGTCACACTAAAAATAGATCTATCTCCTTTTTTCATGTCTGGGTTGAAGTCTAAACCATTCCCAGCATCTGAGTTTGATGGAAGTCCTTTAGCAGGTGAGTATGTTGGTTAGCATTGTCTAAGAGGCAGCTAGAAGTGATCAGTAAGGCACACATGGGCAGGCAGAGCAGATGGAAAAGGCCGGGCTTAGGATCACTTACTGCAGCATAGGCATGGCTTGGGATCTGGATGTGAAGGCCATGGATTTCACATCACATGGATCCAGTAAGCACACATCCACTTTTCCCACTGACACTGAAAAATTCCTCACCCCACAAGAAGTCCCATGGGACTGGAGTAATCAAATAGGGAGGTAATTGCAGATTGAAAGACCCATCCCCACCTTTAAGATTAGCATGTTGTTTTTATCAGTGGACTTGAAAGACCTATCCCCACCTTTAATAATAACAATGTGTTGTTTCTAGCAGTGGACCATAGTAAAAGAAGTCCAGCCCCACACCATAGGTCACAAAAAAGCAGAGTCCAGGGGGCACTAAACTACACAGCAGCAGTGCAGAGGCAGAAAAATTACCCATGAGATAGTCCAGAGTAGCCTCTGCCCATTTGTATGGAGCCAAAGAAGAGATGAAATCAATCACTATTCTTCTGTCTGAATTTGCTGCTCAGCAGCTGCTGGGACCCCTGAATAAAGACTGTAGCTTGCTCCCAAAGCCAGCCAATTCCTTCCTCAGTAGCTGTCAGTGGATATGAGCTTTGGGCTATCGCAGTAGGTATTTAAACTGCTGGGCAAGCTGCTCTAAGGTTCCATCTCCCCTCTTCCAACTTCTCCATCTCTTCAACTTCCACTCCACAAAAAAGTTTCTATTATCAACTGTACCCCTGGGAGACAGCAACTTGCAGCAGCAGTGCAGGAGCCACATGCAGGCATGAGAGGGTGTTCACAAGGGGCTGCTTTCCCTGGAGCAGTGTGACAAGTTACAGTGTTCTGTACGTGCAGGCTGACTTTCATCACTGAGACCTGACAATGAGGCCAACAGGAGTGCTGTGTCATCATAAAGTAAATGCTCTCAGTTAATCTATGGCACTGATTCATTTTCATTTTGAATGGGGAAACTGAGGCAGGGTGATGCCTTCATCCAGATAGTATCACACTGCATTGTCAGCAGCACAGCCTACTCAAGGGTGATGAATCTTGCCTACCTGTCTGTAAGTCTTCACTTCCCTTGTGAAATACAATGCTAGCTCTCAGTCGGGGAAGTTACTGAGCTAAACTCTAACCTAAACTCATGATTCATTCCCTGAACTAAAAGTTGTGCTATGATGATGAAGGGTGAGACCCACCTCTGCGTGGAGCAGGTCTCTAACAAAACTAAAATACCTTAACATCACAAAATAAGGCTGATGTTTTACTTGTTCCTGTAGAGAGAGAAATGGCCACCACGGGAGGAAATGCAGTAGTGCAAAAGGAGCTCACAAAGAGATCAAATATTCATGTGCAGGCTCTTGGTCTGGAGTATATTTCATAAGGAAGGCTGGTGCACCAGTGTTTTATCAGTAAATGGGAGAAGGGAGTGCTAGTAACACAGTATAAACAAGCTCTGTGCATAAATTTTAGCCCACAGACATTCATCCATCCATCAAAGCCATTTGACTCTCTGCCCTCTTTTCTGGCAAAGGGGACTGGTAACTTGTCCCTGCATGGGAGCAAACAAGGTGTGCACAGCAGTGATTGATGCACCTGGTGGTTGAGACACATCAAAGAGCCTGCTTGCTGCATTTCAAGTCCCAGTGAGCAATTTATAGAAGGGTTTATGTAGATAAATAACCAGGGAGATTTATGGGAAGCAATACAAAACATATGTTTTCGGCTGCAGAGATGTAGAAATGCTCAAGGACTTGGAAGCTGTGTAGTTGAGGTTATTTGTAAAAGTGTTTCTGTTAGAAGAATTTATTCTGGGGCTTCATTTTACTTGGCATTGCCTCCAAAAGGCTGCAAAGCAAACAAGCATAACTCTTTTACTATGTTGTCTAAAAGAGTTTCAAGCATATAGCTTTAAAACCAGAAGTTTGGTCACTTCACACCTAGTTGGGGCAGGGAATCGGAAGAGGCTGAGAGCAAGGAGAAGCAGCAGCAAAGGAGACAGACCTCCTTGAGACAGAGGTTGGATGAGGTCAGATGAACCCCTGGAGAGACCCCAGATGCCAGCTTGGTCTCCCAAGGCACTGGGCACTGGGTCAGAAAAAATGGGTGCTTACCTCCATAAACCTTGTGATCCTGCCACGGCTAGTGTGATTTGGAGGGAGAAGAGGAGAGAGTCCTGGCCTTAGCTGGAAAGCTGGGATGTAAATTTGAATTTTTCCATCATATCAGGTGAGTCTGTGGTAATGGGAATAAGTTTCTGCCATGTTATTATATTTGCCTGGCTTGGGCATCCCCTGCAATCCAGCATCTCACTGGCTGAGTTGTATTCCCTTTGCAATGAGATCCAGTCCCTGAACCTGGCATGGGCTCGTTTGTGCCTGCTTAAGGTTGGGAGCAGGCTCAATGCTGTGTTAGCGTGACAGTGGGCCAGAGCCTGGGTGTGCTCTCGCTGCTGTCCCACACTGAGTTCTTCCTCTTAGGAAGTCATGTGCCCTGGATCACCTTCCTCCTGCTCCTTTGCCCTTGTGGGACGGCACAGAGGACTGTCAGAGCAGGCAGCACGACTAAAACCTCTTGAGTCAGAAGAGACTTGCTGTGGGGCAGGCAGCAAAGTCACCCTCTATCTATCAGAGGGTGTGCACCAGGGAGAGCTGGCAGTCCTCACACCCAGCTCCACACCCCACATGCAGACCCTGACACATCCACTTGCCTGACAGAGGAGCAGGTCCCCTACCACCATGGGATATTGCACAGGAAATGGAGCCACAGCTGTCTGGCAGCCTGAACTGCCCCATCACTTATTTTTCAAGTCTGAGCTGCTTCTGTTTCAGGGAGGAACAAAGGAGTCACTCAAACAAATTATACCCAACTATCCCCATAAGTTGTGCATCCCCATGAACACTGATGTGCACATATACCAGCAACACAACAGTAAGACGGGTAATCTCTTCTAGTTGCATGCCACTTATCCATAAAATTCCTCCCTACATACCTCCCTGTCCCCTGAGTCTCTCTCCTCCATGCCTCCGTCTCCTGGAGATGGAGGCAGATCTTGGCGTGCCAGTACCTGTAATTTTCTACCCTAGGCAGAAAAAAATATCAGCTGTTTTAAGAAAAATTGTGACTGCTCCTAAATCTTAGGCTCCCTTTTCCAGTGCAGGAGTGCAGAGCCTGGGATTTGCTTGGCAATCAGCCCTCCCATCGATGGGAAAGGCCCCCTGCCCTCATGTGTGCTCACCACATGGGCCACTTTATTTACATAGCTGGGTCCACACATTTATATTTAGTACGTTTGAGAGGCCACCATGGAATTAGAAAGCTAAAAATGAGGATGGAATAAAATGTATGGAAGTTTCACTCCTGGGATATGAGTGAAAACTGAGAGGCTGGAGGTAACTCCAGGGCTTGCTTGGCTGTGTGGCCATTAATGCCAGAGTCTCCTGCTGTGAGCAAAAGGACCAGAAGGCCACCTTCAGATATGAACCCAGGTCAGATTCAGGCCCTTCTTCAAACATTCTCACTTGAATACAACTTGAAATTACAAAACCAGCTCAGTCTTATGGACTATAAGACATCTGTACATCTGTCTATATTTATACCAATTTGGAAATTTTTAGTTACCACACAAATCTGACCAGAGTTAGGCCCGAGGTTCCTCGATACAGTGCTTTAACTCAGGTCTCTCAAGTGAGCACCCAGGAGATTTGCTGCCATTCCCTCAGTGAACACCCCCCGCCCCCCAAAAAAGAAGCCATTTGATGACATTTGGGAGCTGATCATGCATTCATCTTCCTCCCACACCCTGTTTCTGCCAGCATCTCCAGTGGCACACAGCCTGCTGCAGCTCTAGTGACCTCTCGCCTGAGAGGCCTGCCGGAGGTGGTCTGTGATCACAAACAGCTTTGGTTCCAGCTGGAAGGTTTTTCCTTACCCTAAATGTATTTGGTAGAAGTGTTGCATTCGGTGCAACTTGTTTCTTCCTTTAGCAACTACAAGCAGAGTAAATGAAACTTTCCTTCAAGCTCCGGGGAGTTTCCCTGGTCATCCTGCATCAGCAAGGGCTTTCCTGGTGGTATTGGGGTCCTGGGAGGAGGTGGTGCTGCTCACCCAAGCTGGTGGTGTAAATGGTACTAAATTATTGCTCATCACTCTTGTCCTTGGTAGATTTGTGTGGCTGCTGATTGAGGCTGGTTGTGAGTTGTGGTTACTGGGAGCAGGAAGGGCTGCCATGGCTGGGACCACTCCCCACACAAGCAAACAGGGCTTAAGGACCACCACCAGCCAGCTGATTGTTTCCACAAGCTGAGTGCCAGCAAACTCCTCCCCCTGAGGATGTAAATTGCCCTCATGTGCTGGGATGACATGTGCTTTAATTATGAAGAGAATGAAAAAGTACTTCCCCCATCCACCAGCCCTAAAAAGAAACTTGTTGATGCCCTGGCCTGTTTTGTGATTTGCTGGCAAAAAAAGAAGCTGGGGAAATGAGCAAGGTTTTGAGGTTCAAGCAGGCTCTGCACCCGACTGCCAGCTTCTCTCGGGCCAGTGCTAGCAGCAGTTCCCAGGAAGGTAATTTCCAAGTGTCCGGGCTCCTAATAATGCAGTGCTCTGTTGAGAAAAGGTGCTGAAACACTTCCCTCTCTGCAGGCAGAGCCACACTGAGCCCCCAGAAAGTCCAGTCACTCTCCTGGGAATGGGGTTTTCCTGTCCACACTGGAGTATCCTGAGCCCTGAGAGGAGCTGGGGCTCAGCTTGCCTTTTTTGATGCTAAGGCTGCCTCTCAGGAGTGCAAGCAGATCCAAATTTCACTTACTATCACTAGTTCAGTGTCATATTCTTTATGGAATAGCTGTGGCAGCATTTTTAGCAGATGGATATGAAATTTCCTATGGTTGGGGAACACAGGATTGTGAATCTCCTGTAGCCTGTGGTAGAATTTGTTTCAACTCTGGCATAAAATTCATAGGAAATTTTAGCTTTTTTCTGAAAGGCAGAAAACAGTAGTCTTAACCGGAAGCAAAATTCTCTTTTAATGACTCCAAGCTCTCTTACTCTCATATCTCTACCTCTAGCAGAAGTTGTTCTTGCTTTAGATTTATGTCTGCTTGCAAAACTCTCAGCTTGAATCTAGCAATATTTTCTTATGAGAGAAAATGTTGCATCACCTAGCTTCAGCCAGCAGCCACTCAATTTTACTCTTGAGAGTGAAAAGTGAACTAAAGGGAGATGATACCCTATTTTAAGAAAACTTATCTGTGCTGGTGAGAGAGTTTCTGGGGGATTAGCTTTCCCCTTGACATGAGGAGAGACAGAAATGAAGGCAATATTTTGCCTTGGTGCTCTATGGCCTTGATAAATCAGGCACCACAAATCACTGCTGTTTTAGATACAGAACTTAAAAATTTCACATCCCTTAATGGGTGGGAGGTGGAAATGCCCTATCTTTTGAGATGATCCTCCTGTTTCTTACTTGCATGTTAATTTAGCAGCTCCCGAAATAGCAACCTATAGTATCTAGATTCATAATTCATAATTAAAACTCCTAGCAGTGTTCAGGCTCCACTGCTGGTTTGACCTCTGTGCCTCTCCATGAGCATACATCTCAGGGGATTCTTGCCCTCTTCTCAGGGAGGGCCCTGTGACTTATCCCATTAAGTTAACAGAAGGTCATATAATAGTCATAAAAATATTATGGATCCCTCCCACATTCCTCACCCATGGCAAAATATTGCAACAGGGAACAATCAGTGCTTTTTAGCTGGGTATCCAATAAATCTGGAGAGGTATTAGGCAGAACTGAAGCTCTACAGCTGCTGGGGTGGAGTGTGAGCACAGATGGATGGCTTGGGAAATGGGGTTTTTTTTTGCCTCTGTTACTGTTTGGAAGCAAACCTGTGTTTCAGAAATATCTTTAAGAGGTGTAAATGTTCTATTTGTTAAAAGATCTTGTTTTCTGTTTATGTGTCAGCTGTGTTATGTAGGGAAGTAAATTCAACAGAATTGAAATAGTTTTACAGAAATGCTGTTCTGCTTGGTTGCTTTCTCAGTAGTGGTTAAGAGGCTTATTCTGTATGTGAACTACCAAAAAGCAATCTCTCTCCAAACTCTTTACAATGCTCCTTGCTGAAGGTTGCCAGATGAGCAGCTTTTGGCTCTGTCCCTTGGATCCCAGGAGCAGTGTGTAACTCAGGCTTTTTGTACAGAGGAATTGCAACGTCTCCTACAGGCTGTCCATCTCCTCAGCTCCAGCCCTCTCCATCTGCCTACTCTGGCTTGGGCTCTGCTTGCAGCTGGGGACTGAGTCATGCTGGCATTGTCAGCCCAGCAGGCAGCCAGGGCATTTCTTCTCCCTGTGGTGCCTGAGCTCGTCTCATGGACTCAGTCTTTACTCTTTCCTAGGCCCCTGTGAAAGACCTGGGGGAATGTGGCTCTTTCTGTACATTTGTTATTTGATCTGCCCTGGGTCTGAGCTGCCTTGTGCTCATAACCTATGGGTGGGGTATTTGGGGTGAGAGCTGTGCCATGTGCAGTGGGATGATACTGGTTGCTGCTGCTTAGGCCAACACAGGGTCACAAAGTTTTCATGCCACTTGGGGTTCCTTCAGAGAAAACCTGTCTGACATACATGTGCAAACTTTCCTCCTTCACAGTCCCCAGTATCTGCTGGAACCCCCTGGTTCTCTTGTGCCTTGTCTTGGCATGTACAGAGACACTGTGCCTTTGCTGAGGACTCCGCCACTATCCCAGCTCTGCCTGGAATTTGGGTTCCACAGCCCTGCAGAGTCCTGCATGTCATACCTCAAGCTTAGCTTTAGCAGAACCTTTGTCTATGAAATGTGTTACATTTTATTAAAAATGTCACAAGGACCAGGAATGAAAGGATGCTGCTGCCGTGTGACTGAAATCCATGTTCTGAACCCTTTGCATGCTCTCATCTCCTTGCTGTTGAATGTTTGTTGTGCTTAAGAGGGCAGCAAAACCAACCTTGCCTGGGCTCTCTGGAGCCAGTTTCGTGACAGTCAAGAGACTCAGCCAGTAGTCAGTAGCTGTGACTAACTCCTGCAGTGACACAACTTTTCAAGATGAACCTTGATCTTTATAGGCTTAAGTGTATTTCTCCCAGTAAAGTGTGGTCATGGCTATATTCCCAAATGATTTCTTTATGGATGGCGAGTAGCTGGAAGATTAAGGATATCAGAAGTGTTCTGTCAGAATTAACAATTTTAAGAAACTGATGTATGCTCCTGTTATTGACTCTATTGAAAAGTTCCTGCAAGCGTTGCATGAACAAAGGAGCAGGCTGCCAGGCTGTGTGGCTGTTGAGGAAACTCTTCCTGATGTCAGAAGTCAGAATCTATTAGAACTTTATCCAGAATTGAATTAATGTGTTGACAACATGCTGCAGGGGTAAGGTCACATGCAGTAACTAGATTTTTCTCAAGGACTTATTTTGCTGCTCGCACAGTTTTCAGGCTGAAATGATCTATATGGAGAGAGCAGGATGAGAGACAACTCCAGCTCCTTGCCCATTAGCCTTTTGGATAAACTTCAGATTTTAGCATGGGGATGCCAGCCACACTATCTAAGAAGGAAGGAGTCTGATTTGCTACATCTGCAGGCTCGTGGGCACCCTGTGCCACAACTTTAGGATGTGGTGTGTGAATGAGGAGCCTCACGCTGTCCACGCTGGCACCTCTGGGATGCATATGCTCACTGCCTCACAAGGATGCCTTGGGGACATCTCCTGTCTGGGTATTCTTCTCCGTAGGGACTGGAATGAGCAACTGTAGATCAGTTGCTGTGCAATTGCCCTTCCTTTGAGGGTGTCTGTCAGCAAGATGCTGCCTGATGCAGAGTGAGGCTGGTCTCTGCAGGGATCCTGGCCAGCCTCAGCCTTGGAGACCTCCTGAGGATCAGGCTAGGGGCCCACTATAACCCTTTCTCAGGCAAAGGCCAGGCAGAAGGAGAAAGTAGAACTCAAGAAAATAGTTTCCCCAGGGAAGCCACTGCAGGAACAAAAAGCCAAAGCCTCTGTAACAGAGCCAAACATCAATGAAGGAAAAATCTAATTACCCCTTCTTGTGGGGTTTGCAGTACAGGAAATGTGGCCCTCTGAGACAGATGTAAATATAGGCATAATCTAATGCCATACTTGCCTGAACTCCCTGAATTCAGGATCTCCCTATTAAGCAGTCAGTCGGTTCTAATGGGAATTGTTGAGCTGGAGGTGGTGTCTGCTTTTTCCACTCTCTCTCCACCAGTCTGTGCACAGTGCAGTAGGTGAAGGCCAGGGGCATTGTAAAATAATTGGCATGAGTTACTTCTCTTGATTCCTTTAGCTTTCCACATAATGTGCTGATGTCTGTAACCTGCTGGCAGTTTCTACAGCTATTGCTGGGGAGGAGTGTAAAAAGGGAGCCCTTCAGGTGTAGGAAAGTGCCCTGAACAGCAGCCTCTGTGTCTGCCCATGCTCCCTCCTGGCAGTGCTGCAGATCATCTTCAGCAGAGATCTGCCTCAATTTGAGTGGACTTCAGAGCTGCAAGACTTGGGTCTCTTGCCAGTCCTAGTGATTTTGCCTGTGATCAGGTGGTTTGTTGCTGAAGTCCTGAGAGCTGACAGGTCTAGGTTTGCTTTCCAATCCTGCCTTTGTGAGCAGGTGGGGTGGTCCTGGGACGGTCAGTGTGGGTTCGTGACCCAGTTTCCACAAAGGTGTATAAGGATTGTTGCTTCAAACTGCTGAGAGGTGCTTCAGTGTAGCCATGTGAGAAAAGACATTGGAGTGCATCAGACTAAGGGCCAAAGAGTCTTCATCACCTGCGATCTCCACAACTGCTGCTACAGTGCAGTACACATGCAGTCACTTGGCAAAGGCTTGTCAGCAGTGGAACCTGCCACTGAGCAGAAACTGCTCGAAGAACCCACATTGCTGACTTGGGCTCAGTTTGGCTATCCCAGCCAGAGGGCTGTGTCTTTAGGAAGTAGTGTGCTGCCTGAGGTGTGCCAAGAAGAGACTAGATAAGTTTCCCTTGCATGAAGAAAATGCATGTGGTAGAAACCCAGAAGACTTGCTGCAGGGATAGCATTTAGCAGGCAAAGGACTACTTCAAGTGTCTTTTCTTGTGTTAATTGACTGATATCCAAGTGTGTTTTCTCACCATGCTTTCGAGGACTAATGTAGCCAGATGCAAAACACTCTCCTATGAAGGAGCAGCTGTGTGTGCTAGCTGGGTTTGCTTGGCTTTCAGTCCCAGGGAAAGGGCAATCCGAGTGCTCAGCTGTTCCTAAAAAATTGCTGCTGAGGAAAACAAACTAACAAACACAGCAGGGATTTTGTAGCAGACAATTGAGGAGCTGAGATCTTTTCCCCCAGCAGAGCTCAGCACCCGTGTGCTCCCACACAGCCTGCAGGCAGCGGGCTCTGTGCAGGGGCTGCATTTGAGCCCAGCCCTGGGGAGCTGCCTTCCACGTTGGGTAGAGCCTGCAGGGCAGAGGGGCTGTGGGCAGTCAGCCCCTGCAGCACGGGCAGAAGCTGGGCTGGAACGGCAAAGAGGGGCAGAGTCCAGCCAGGACTGGCAGAGTGTGTTACGGTGGAGGTTTGGTTTGCTGACCATGGGATTCAGGACCAGAAATCAAGACATGTCTTTTTCTGTAAGATTGGTGCAGGTTGGACAAGAGCTCATCACATCTTGGTCCATCCTACAACACTGTCTTGTTCCTGCATCAAGCAGTGAAACATCAGACTGCTGCTGATGGGAGAAGAGGGTAAAAAAGTAAGTGATGACTAGTTGTAAAGGCTGATTTCATCTAGTGCTGAAAAATTGCCAGCCTGCCTTCTAAGCCTTGTATCCCCTGGGGACCAGTAATGCCAGTTTATGCAGTTGTGTGAGCACCCACCAGCTTCTTCAGGCTGGAGCTCAATTGCTCTGTCATGTTTGGCAGAGGGAGAGCAGGAGTGGGTGAGGTGATGTTACCCAGACGCCTGCTGTTTTGGGAATCACCCAGCGATGCAGACAGCTCCCTGTGCTTAAATGAAGCTCTTGGTAGCAGACTGATTATATCAAACACTCAGTGCCCTGGCAGCACTTCTGAAAGCCAAACTCTGGAGTGAATGACAAAGTGTTTTTCCGTTCCTTGGAAAGTACAAACTGCTTTTCTTTTTGCTGCCCCACCATTCACTTCATGCGGGGGATTTGTTTATGTTAGGCTGTGTAAGAAAAAAAAATCTGCATGTTATCTCAGAGCTGGGCAGATTAATCCAGAGGAAGATTTACTTGAGTGCAAATCAAAGGCTTAGTTTTGTTGGACAGTTCTTCAGTGTCTTGAATCTAAATCCATCATGGTATCCCTGCAGCACTCAAATATTTCAAAAGAATTTGGAAAGTTTGCTGTTCACTGCAGTTTGTAACCAGACTGGAAGTACTGGGTATATTGCTGTCTTTTTTTTTTTCTGTTCTTAGGGCTTCTGCTCTGTTATCTTTTATCTAATTTATTTTTGTTATGTTTAGTATTGAAGATCTCTGAAGCCCTAAGGAAGGCTGTACAAATTAAAGGTACAATCCAAATCCAGGACATGCTCTCCTTGTTCTGTGGAAACAGATTCTAAGCTGAGCATGTGTAACTGATGTGCCCAGGACCTAACTAATCTCTCACTACCTGCAGCAGGAAAATATTTCCATGGTTGCTACACTTGTCTAGTTTTCCTAAGTGTTCCAGGCAGGCATTGTAGGACCCTTTGTTTTAAAATGCCTATGCATTCCTTCTGTTCCCTGCTTTGGGCGTTAATTTATTTCCTGTGTTGTATTCTCATGTTGCTGTTGTCACACAGGTACCAGCCTACCTGGGGTGCTCTGCTGCCATGTCCACATCAGGCACATGAGGAAGTTGTTGGGAGCAACAAACTCTCCTCCTGATCAATGATCTTTTTCATGTGAGTGATGGGAATGGCAGTGGGCTGCTGCTTGTTCTGACACCTCCTGTGCAGGGAGGGCTTTAGAAGTGGGTAGCACTTTCATTCCCAGCTTCTGCCTTTAAAACATGAGTGCAGAGAATACGGGTCTCAATATATTGATAGCTGCAGATGGGCAGTCCAAGAAATGTTGGCAGAGTTCTGAGATTCAGCAGAACAACACTGTGGGTCTGGGTTATTTATAAAGTTGGGCAGGATCAGTTATGAGTGTTGACAGATAGTTTGCAGTTTGTGTATAGCAGCTTGGCTTCCTGGACTGATTCTTGTGTCCAGTGTGATCTGGAGGTATTCCTAGAGAGAAATTGAGCCCCGGCTCCTCTGTTGCATCCACAGGCAAGCTGGACATTCTGCCTGCTGTTTCCAGCAGTTGTGAGCACTTTTCAGTTGATCACACGTGTGCAAGTAAAATGATTTAGAAAAAAGGTATAACCAAAAAGATGTCCGTTGCTGATGCAGCTCTTTAGTCCGAGTGAAAAAGGAGTGGCCCTGAGGCTGAGCTCCACATCTGGCTGTCAGGCTGCAGGAACACTGAATGCAAGGGGCTGGCCTAGAGGAGCTGGGGAATTCAGACTGAGCCAAAGGCACTGGGATCAAGGGAAGGATGGAAAACCAGGTGCAGGAGCAAGAGTGGTGTTTCCATGGTATGATTCCAGCAAAAGGGCAGAGAGCTTAGGAGATAAAAGGTTAATTAGCCAGAGCTTGGGGTGTTGTTTGGTATGTGTCTTGTGTTGGGAACTAGCATCTTTAATGAAGCCTCTTCCTTTGGGATTTAAATGCTGGGTTCAAATAGCAGTCAGGACAAGAAGTTTTGTTTCCCATGTCACATCAAACTGGAAATGGCAGGATATCCAAACGAATTGGCGGCTTGCTTTGTCAGGTGCAGAAGGTTGAGAACTGCCAGCCCAGTCTTTCCTGGGCTCTTCTTTTAATTTCTTCGAGTTGTTAGTGTGTGTAAAGGTTCTGTCTCAATCATTTCTGCTCTAGGCCCCTGTGGACCAGCTTGTCTTCCCTTTGGCTTAGGGAGCACTGAAGCAGATCTCAAGTGAGAAGCCTTTTTGTCCAGCAGCCTTGAAGCAAGGCAGCTTTCTCCTGCATGTTTTGTGCAGCTGTGGGCAGTCATGCACACTCCCAAATTTTTTAATTCTTTATTCTGTCCACATTTCTGGCTCAGGAACTGGAACTGAGAGCTGGGTAGAGTATTGCTTTTGCATTGCTGCTACAGATTTCTGTCTTGTTGCTGACACTAATAAGGTTGCACTTCCATATTGGCATGATACTCCAGAAATCAGTGCTTACCTTTGCCTCGCCAAACGTAAAATTGGTGTATTTCCAGTGCTAATAAAAGGTGTTTCCTACAAAGGTGAACTAATGAGCAGTTTTTAAGATAACTTTCTCTACTATAATGGGATTGCCCATGGATTTAACGTCTTTTAAAACATTTATCAACAAAATGATGCATTTGTTATCAACTGCACATGAGCATATCTGGGAGACACGCTGTTAGTGTATTCAAAACCATGAGGAAATTCTCCCACTGATTTCCTTTTTTTTTTCTTTTTGGTGCAAATCTGTCCTGCTGAAGTTGATGGCAATTCTCATGAGTGTGAGCAAGATGAAATCAGTTAATTTCTGCTCAGATTACAATGGCTTTTGACAACTTTCTGGAAAGCCTAGATAAATAAACCTTCTTTTCATAAGAAACCTAGATAAGTGAGAATCCTCTGATATGGAGGCATTGCCCACTTTGCCAAATGTTTCTGGGATAAAAGTTATCTCTGGACAAGAGGCATATCTGAGCTATTCAGTTTTTTCACCAGTGTTATTGAACAGGGTGAAAATGTTGCCTATTCAAGAAGGAGCAGATTAGTTTGATTTTACCCATAATTTGCTGTCAGGTCAGATATTGTTACTTAGGTAATAACAAGCCAATTTAAAAGAAAATTTTCAGGCTTTTTTCCTTTTCCATGCTATCTGTGAGTGAGAAGTTCAGAGCCTTGCATTCTGCTTTTCATGTTATCTTCCAGATCCATTTTATCTCTGCTCAGATCTTGTTGGCATAGTTCTCTGTGCCCAAGTGTTGAGTTTTTTTTCCGTGGCCCAGATAAATCTTTTGTTTTAGTGGACATCAGATGAAGACCAATTATTTCTATGATGTCTGCTTTATTTGGAAAGGACTTTGTATTCCAGTCTGAGGTAAAATTCATTGCTCTCATGACTAACTCAGCCTTTCCTTCCCCAGGCTGTGTCCTCTATTTCTGAAGCAAACTGTAGAGATGCTGCTCCCCTGGATGTCCTTGTTCACAGTACTAGAAGGCTGTTTGCACTTAAAATTGGATGACACTTCATGGTTGGCTGACATGAACACGTGTCTGCATTGTAGCTGGCCCAGCTTTAAAACCAGATTCCCATTTGTAGCTGCCAAAACCTTCATAGGATATATAGTATTTCTGCTGATGGCAGAGGTATTTTCAAAGGGGGCTCAGATGGAGGGCTTGTTGCTGTCTCCAGTCCTTGTGATTAGCAGCATTCATGGACACATGTGAACATTCGCAGAGCCAATGTGAAATGCCAAACTGAGGATTTCATTAAATCTATAATCTGCTGTCATTTGCCTACAAGTCTATGACTCCAGAAAAGCAGCCACACAAATTTTTTCCTAAAATTTGCTTCCAGGATAAGTTATATTTGAAGAAAAACAATTTTCCTGTGTAACATTTCTTTGAACTCTTATAAAGATGTTGTGCTTTGTGTATGGCCTAAGCCACTTGTATAAGCCCTAATAAACAGTTGTAGTGCCAGGGCTGACCCACCTACAGTACTGGTTCCAGCCACCACAGGAATTTACTGACCTCTGCTTTCCTCCTTGTATTTTAGCTGGTTTCCCATTCAGCCTCTTGCTTAGTATACTCTTTCATGACACTTCGGTCCAGCTTTTGACTTCTGATTTTAAGCACTGTCCAACACTTTTGAGGGTATTGAATTTTTGAGGGAATTTTAGAGCTTGAACCAGTTATGTTGCCTTTGTATTGCTTTTTGAATGCTCTGCTAACTTACTTGTTGTCCTAGTTATTGCTTCATCCAATTCCCTGCCAGATGTTTTCTCAGACTTCATCCCCTAGGAGGTGCTCTGAGATAATTTCCCACTCTTGATGATTAATCGGCAAGTCTGTTTTCTGTGTTTGCTCCTTAAATCCTTGTTTAAACTACAGCAGAACGATGTGCTAGTTTTCTTTTTTGCTATAATGTAAAACTTGAGAGCTGAGACACTCACTATAAAGGAGAATCTCTTCAGCTAGTTCTTTTGTAATCAAAGCTTGGGAAGGAGAGGGGGGGAAAAAAGCTTTCTGGAAAGAGAGGAAGTTGCAGCCTAAACCTGCTAAAACAATGGAGTGCATAATGTATTGCTTAAACTGTAAATCCCAGCAAATATCCTTTCAGAATTTGCTCTGGGATTGATGCTTGGCAGCAAATCACGGCTGAAGACAGGGCTATTTTTGGCCCAGTTAGGATTTCCCTTCATTTTGTAGCCAAGTGCAAAACCACCATCCAGCTGTATTGCTAGATATAGCGCTGACCTTTTTACCTTATTGGACCACAGTTTGACTCTTAATTGAAATTGCACTATAATTACACCTTATGTCCCAATAGATACTTGTCTGTCTCATAAAACCAGCACAACATATTGGAACAATCTGTTCTCATGTGATACAGTGCAGACTCCGAGGTACCACTGTCTCTCATCTCTGCTGCTGGTGGTGACTCCTCCAGGACAGCAGGGCTGAAGCTGCTATCGAAGGAGGGGTTCACTTGGGTGTAAGAGGGTGGTGAGCCTGTGGCTGGTTTCAAGGGAGTTGGCTCCCTCTCTTAGATGACCATCCAAAACAGTCCCATGAAGCAGAAGGAAAAGGACATTGGAAAAACTTCTTTGAGATCTCATGGCAAGAGGAAGAAGATGCCTCATGGCGTCTGCGGAAATCGGGTGTTCCTTCAAGTCTGCTGTGACATCTGCACAGGTCTGGAGAGCAGCGTGCACCGGTCATGTCAGTACGCCTTGACACCTCCTTCAGGACTGGAATATTTGTCCTGGCTGTATTTCAATCCTGTAATATGAAAAGCACCAGCTCCACTGACCTCTCAGTCACAGAATGGGTCAGGTTGGAAGGGACCACAGTGGGTCATCTGGTCCAACTTTCCTGCTCAAGCAGGATCATCCTAGAGCACATGGCACAGGATTGTGTCCAGGTAGTTCTTGAATATCTCCAGTGAGGGAGACTCCACAACTTTTCAGGACAGTCTGTTTCAGCACATGGTCACCTTCCTCCCTTGCAAAGGCATCCAAAAGGACAAAAGGAGGCTGTAACATGTTTGGCTAAATTTATGATTTGAGCAATTAGAATATCAGGATCATGAGGACATAAATATGATGCTTGGTTTAGCATGTTTTATTTTGGTTCCTGTAGTTCTGATGCTTTCCTGGTTGAAATAAAATGCAATTTACACCAAAAGGCTCGGAGAACTTTGTGCTAAGGAATACAGTGATGTTTCTATGGACGATCACTTTAACATTGTACCTTATGTTAAAGTGATCTGCCTAGGAAGAAGGATGCAGAAGAGTTTTGTAACAATGTTTGCAGACCTGCCAGCAGGGAGTGGGAGAGACCTGTCTGAATTTGAATATAAGCTGTGAGTAGGAGACTGCTTTCCACCTAACAAGACTAAGTGAGTAAAACATAGCTCCTCTGTGCAGCTGAAGTATCTGCAAAACAATACAGAAAATAAATAGTGTAGCAGCAAGCCAGTTCTGCAGTAGTTATTTGGCATATGATGTATGCAAAAACTCAGGGCTATTATTCCTTCCCGAACTCTTGTCCAAGCTACCTTTAATGGTCTCAAGTAATGGGAAATCTGTCACTTTTTCCTGGACTCCTCCATCTAGGAGCCATTTCTTCCTATCAATCTCTGTTAACTTTCTTTTGGTCAGATTCATACAAGTATACCTTCTGTGGCCTTTCTTTCTCTGATTCCTCCTCTTTGCTTTATACATGCCTATGAGAGTTGTACAAAAAGTCTGTACCTCTAGGATAGTTACCTGTCCCAAGAGGAATTTGCCAGTGCTGAAGATAGGCATTTTTATCATGATGGATGACCTTGTGGAGACAAAGTGAAATGTGGAGTCTTGAGGACTTGCCTGTAAAGTTGGGTAATTGGTTGCATATGAGGCAGGTTAATCACTGTCATAGTCTTGTGTGTTGAATGTACAAGAGGAAGGTTGCATGGTGGTTTGGGGCTGTCTAGAGGGGATATGCAGAGTTGAGAAGATGCTGTGCACACAAAATCAGGGTGGCTAAATGGTGAATGTCGGTTAAAACCCAGGAACACAGTGTAAAGACTGTGCAAATCAAACATCAGCCTTCACTCAAGATGGCATGGCCCTGACAGACAGGTAGATGTGTGTTACTAGTGCTGTTCTGGAGGGACTGTGAAGGAGCTATGCTGACCCCACTTTGTGTGGGTACCTAAAACCAGGTAGAACTTGGTGCTTGATTTCTCAGCACAGCTGCTTGTGGTCTTTAGCTCTGTCCCTTGCTCTTTTGTCTGTAAACTGGGGGTAATGCTGTCCTACCTTCACAGGAGCTTGTTAAATGCCATGTTTGTGGGGCACTGAGACTGAGGAGTGGTGAGCAGAATACACTAAGGGAGGTGAAAGTAATAGCACTGGGCAGGCAGCAGGGCTTAGGAGCCCATGCTGAGCCATCAAGGGGGAAGAAAATTGTGAGGAGCTGTTAAATGAGTTTTACCTTTCCTGAGAGCTCATGTTCTGTGGAGCAATAGTCTGTGACCTGTATTTTAATGCCAACTATACTGGATGCTTTTCTCTGCTGTTTTAAGGGTGGTTTTGGCTCTTCTTGATAATTTATCTCAAGTGGGGCTGGGTACATAAGTGCTGTGTGATGAAGCACATGAGGAGGATACTGGGGAGTTGGTAGACACAGCTGATGCTCTCCGCACATTGACTGTTCCAGGCATTTTTCCTCTTCAGCTGGGCTGCAATAAGTCAAACTATCTGGGTAAACATAGGGACAAAGTGACCAAGAGTAAATTGCTCAAGAAATGGCAAACCCAGAATTATGGATGTTATTTCTGTCCAGTGAACTTGAGGAGCCTGATGGCTAACTGTTTTGTCCATTGACGGAAAGAGTTTCCCTGATAAACTATTTGCAATTACCTGTTAATTGTCTTCCTCCAGCTCCTGTCATGCCATCTGGAAATCACCAAAGCCTGGCAATTAACAGCTTGCTTCTCAGCTCAGCAGGAAGACTGGGCTCCTGATTTGCTAATCAGAGTATCAGGCAGCCACTGCTGCTCCTCTTGTCTGGTTTGCAGCATGAAATACAGCATGACTGTGGTTGAGGGCAATATTAGTGCATGGGGCACGCCACATTTACCCTCCTGTCATGCAGAGCTGGCTGTGAACACAACTCAAGTGAAGTAAGCAGGAATTGTTCCACCCCCCTTCCCAGACAGGATCATTTCTGCTTGGGATTGTCCAAGGTGCTTGGGGAACGTGCTACTCTGCTCCCACAGCAGATTGATACTGAACTCCCACTTCATGCAGTTTGAAAGGTCCAGGTAGAGCTTTCCCATGAAGAGGATTAATTTATCTTGGATTTTCTTGTGTCTGTAAAGAACACAAAGGAGTTCAGAGTTTTCAGTAGCTAAGAAAACCTTGCAGCAAACAACTGCACAATCACACTGCAAACTTAACACACTATTTTTCCTGGGAGTTCTGTATGAGAGCAAGCAAATGAAGAACGTGAACCTTTTAAGACAAGATATTTGTAAGCTGTGCATTCCCAGGGAAAGCAAGGATGGCTTTTCCGAATGTGAGTGATTTGAATGCCTTGTCTGATGGGCCACAAACTTCCGCTAGAAAAGAATTTGGCAGGAGACCACACAGGATAAAATTCAGGCAGAAATCATCTACTGGAAGGGAAAGGACTCAAAACTAGGGACCTCTGGTGGGAAAAAGAGTTAGAATTGTAACAGGATAGTGACTGCTCTTCCAGTGCAACCACTCCACAACAAAACTGACAGGAAGGAATAATCCCCTCTGCCTTGTTCACTGCTTCTTTTGTCAGAAGCATTGCAAGTGTTTCACTGACAGGCTTATACAAGTCAGATTTTGTTCAATCAAAAAATACTCAGTTGCAAAGCTGGTGTGTATTATAACTAAAAATTCATAAGGAAGATGAGGAATAAATCTGCTTTGCTCCTGACTAATATGAGCATTTACAAAGAGAAAGGAACATGGTTAACCTTGCACCTTTGCTAAAATGAATCAGCCATCTCAGTTTTCTCTTCAAAAATAGTTACTGAGGAAAAAAAAAGGCTGCAGTTGTTGCCTTATTTTTAGTTCTCTTCTGAATTTTGGGCAAATTTGTCTGGAACAAATTTTCTTAGCTTTTTATAATTTAACAATGGCTGGAAACATGGAACAAAAGTTGGTTCTCTCTCATGTGACCAGCACTCAGCCTGGTGTTCAGTGCCCACAGCCATGTCCACAGCAGCACCATGGTCCCAGTCTGCACAGATGCAAACCCGTCTCATCTTCCCCTCTGGAGTGTCCTTGCTGCAAGGCTGCTCCTGTGCTGTGGCTGCCTAGTGGGGTAGGTACTGCTTGGGTA
This sequence comes from Dicrurus megarhynchus, assembly GCA_013399195.1. NCBI lineage: Eukaryota > Metazoa > Chordata > Aves > Passeriformes > Dicruridae > Dicrurus > Dicrurus megarhynchus. The sequence goes on from VXAD01012520.1 coordinate 1,368,216, forward strand.
CTTTATTAGGTTTTATTTCAGTAAATAGTGAGACTACAATCAAAATCCAGGATTCCCAGTTCCTTTTCTTAGCACTTACTCTGGATAAAAAGTCTTGTATGTAGAAGAGATAGAATAAAAATCACAAGAATTAACAATGCCAAAGTAATTTCTTCTCGAATTTGGTCTATGCTTCAGGATTTTGAAGAATAGCTTTTATCATTCTTCCCAAGAGTGTACTTCTAAACAAATAAATATTCTTCCACCAATGTTTACAATCAGAAGGGGCAGCCAGAAAATTAGCAAGCACTGAAAAATAAATTGGTCAGTAGGTATCTTTGCCAACAGGGAAGTAGAGGAAAATAAACAGCATCTATTATGGAAATATATTTTATTTGAAAGGTGTTGTCCAGTCCAGACTCTCAAGGACTTATTACCAGTGTTGAGGTGTCCTGGCTTATATCTTTGATTTATGTTTGAACTTGTTCATGTTCATCCAAGTGTTGAGAAATGGCCAGTTTAAGAAACAAAGCCTTTTATTCATAGCTGTACAGGGTTCATATTGCAGTTTTGTGTACAGATAATTACATTGTGTATCTTGACATTATCATTTTTCATGTTTGCTAATAGTTGCTGTTTGCTAACAATTGGTGTTTTTCTGGGGACTTAACTGCAGGCAGTTGCTTTCTCTGTAATCATATTTGCTCCAGCAAAACACTTTTATTCTGATTTTGAGCATATGAGACCACTGATTAACTCCAGGGGTCTGCCTTAAAGTTTAACTTTGAGTAGGTCTGTGTGGTTTACTGGATCATGGAGTAATCAGGAAGAGATCTCCAGCTCAAACAGTCCTGAATAATTAAAATATTATTGGGAGACCAAAGAAATGAAATGTGAATCAGTCCAGTAGGATCTTTGGGGCTGCAGCTCAGCTATACTGGTTCCCTCAGCTGTCTAAGATGCTCAGCTCCTGCAGGACCAGCTTTGCAAACAAGATTTTGTTGGTCAGACAGTCTGTCATAGGGACAGATGCGAGAATTTATCTTCAGACTTGGTGCCTGCCCCAGAAGGATCCATGAGAACAACAGGGAGGCATTAAACTCAGTGGATGGCCTCAGTCTGGTAAAACCAGATGAGGCTCCTGGTCAGCTCTTCTGCTCACAGTTCAGCCCCATGGCATTTAACGTGTGCAACTGCAGCTTGTGATTCAAACAGGCATTTCTGTTGTTGTAAGAGTGCCACTCACCTTCCAAGTGCCTTGCAAACTTTACTAGCTCACAAGATCTTTGAGGTACAAGAAGCTTGTTTTTACAGACTGAATTTGTTTTTCTTTGCATGCTTCAGGTGAGGGGAGATCTCTTTAGCCCTGATGCAGTGAAGAGGGGGCCAGTTTGTGTTATCTGCAATTGATTATTATTTTCTACTTCTTTCATTTGGATAAAATTTACTTTACTGGAAAATTAAGGTCTCATCACAGCCAAGTCAGGGGTTCACATTTCATGTCCTTTGTAATGTGTGAGGTAAAACCCCTTTTCATATCTGTCAAAGTATACAATGTTACATCTTTAAATCTTGTTTTGGAGGTGCTGTGTAGCTCATTATTCCCTTCTGGTGCCCAAAGATGCCTGGGGAGATGGTGGCAATGTCAGCAAGGAAGGGTGCAGACAAACCATGATGTGCTCAAGCAACAGACAGAGATGTCTATCTAGATGCAGTGGAGGAGATAGCTGGTGAGCCAGGACAGGCTCCCTTGTGGTCGAGGGGTCTCAAGAAAAAACTGTGTGGCTCCCATCAGCCAGTACACAGGGAAAGTGAATCCTTGTGGCCATGGGGCCAAAACGAGATAGTAAATCTTTCAAAGAGGGGAACTCTGGTTTAGAAGTAAATACAGGAAGAACTTCTACGTTATTATGTGCATGTCATATATCAGAGACTAACACGTTTACTTGAAAAGGAACAGGCATCTGTTCAAAGAACCCTCCTTCCCTGGTCAGTTGAATTTCCATCTCTTCAGTCACTGTATTCTGCCTTCCTGCCTATAGGAGAGAAAAAGGGCAGTGAGAAGGGCAAAGAGTCGGAACCTCTCCTCTTTCAATTTGCTTCTTGCAAATGCAGCATTGGGCCTTGTCGGTGGGGAGGACAGTTCTGGGAGTACAGCAACTCATCAGAAAATCCTGTCAACTTTTCATCAAACCTTGTCTTCCCCCCAGCCTGTAGGAGGTCTGGCAGACAGGTAACGAAGATGATTGCTAGCTCAAAGATCATAACACTGGCAAATAGGAGTTTTGAAGTTAATCAGAGCATCTTGGTTTATGACCCAACCATAGATTTCAACTGCATGCAAACATCATGAAAACCTCCCTTTGTTGCTGGCAATGATTCCACAGCTGCTTTAGAAATGTTCCTACTCTCTTTATTTATCTGCTGTGTCTTGGATGGGAATTTTGTCTTATCACCTTGCCTTACATGGTGTGCAAACAGAAGAGCTGCCTTATCAGGAAAGAAGTATTATTTTTGCCCTTCTAGGGACATGGGGGACATTTAAGTGCATCTTTGTCTTGTGGATGAGCACTCAAGAAAGTGATTAGGCACTGAATTGGTAGCTTAACGTCCATTGCAAAGCAATGCATGCCTGTGTTTGGTACACTGACTGGCTTCATAAGATGGTTTAATTTATTTTGTTAACCTGAGCTCCTTGGGCCATTGTTGATTGTGTGTGGCAGTGTTAATCAAGTGTATTAGAGAGAATAATTTTGACTGAGGTTTTGGATCTGTGCTATATAAGGAGAATATTTGGGTAGCATTAAGTACAGTTTAAGGTCAGTTTGTGCTCACTGTGTGCCGTAACTTGATCAGACATGTTCATCATCTATCTAGCCCTCCAAAAGCATCATTGTAAATGAAAGGAGTTTTGCATAATTGTGAAAAACAGTTGACTTGGTAACAGCCTAGTCACCAAATACACATAGCTTACCCTGTTTCTGCATGACTCTGTCATGCTGAGCTTTGGATGGTATTGCGGAGAAGCCGCTTTAGCAGGACAATCTGCAGGATGGCCATTAGTGAAGAAGGATAAATATGATCTGTCCTTTCCTCATAGCTAAAAGTTTGTGAATGGTCTCCTTGTCATATACATGAATATTACAGGAATCTCTCCTACTGACCAGCAGTTGAAAATCATTCTGCAGAGACAAAAGTAAGATACTGACAGCCTTGAGTAGGATGGGTTTGTTGGACTAGCCATATAACGATACTCTGGAAATTCCTTTCAACAAGAACAATTCTGTGGTCTAGGTTATGTTGCTGACAGAATATTTGGAGCTCGTGGTCAGTTGGGAAATGATGAGAATGTTTAAAGGTGTTTTTTTGTAGTGGTTACTCACAAATGAAATACAGATGTAAAACTGCTTGAGCTATAAATCTGGCCTCAATCATTCCTAACATTTCAACATCATACTGTGCAAAATGGCCTCCACTTAAGTAATTTCCAAATGACTGAACTTCACATTTTTCTTCTGTTATTGTCATCAACCTCACCAGATGTCATAATCAAGGAAGAGCCACTAATTAGAAGCTGCTGGTAAATTTGGCATGTCTCAGCCACTTCCATGTGAATACCTGGAGAACAGACTGAGCATCTACAACAGCCAACGTGAATCAAAAACAAAACTAAGAATGAGAGCATGGATGTGAGCTATTCTTTCAAACCACTCTGTATAATCAAAATAAATAGCCCTGTCAGTGTATACAAAGCAATAACCTGACTCATGAACAAGGTGAACCTTTCCAGTCTTGTGGTTCCACTATTGTACTCTACATCTAGACCTAGAAACACAGCTGTCTTCTGCACCTTGGTGAGCATGATAAGAAGTGACTATTTTGTAACCAATACAAGTCTGTTATTTATATTCATACAGCTCAGGTATGAATATTGATAGATAAAAAGTTACAAATATCTTGGTGCTCCATTAGATCTCTTTTAAGATTATATGTATCAAGATGGCAAAGAATGATAAAATTAGATTGTTCTCTTGCCACAAATATTGCAGTCACTGGCTGAGTCTTTCCATAGTTAACTCTTTCTTATACTGAACAGACATTTTCCAGATATTTGCATGGCTTAACACATGTGTTTACATATTTCTTCAACCAGCCAGATTTTCTCACTGATTAAATCTGAGAAAACCTAGAGAGAGAGAGAGAATATGGAGAACAAAATGTGTGCAACATATTTCTCTTGATGTATGTTTTCATCCCAGCTGCTCTTGTAACAGAGATGTCTGAGAGCATTTTGGACGTGATGAACTGTGACCTTCAGTGAACAATGGCCCATCCCCAATACACAGAGCAAAACTTTCTCAGACTAAGGATTGTCCTCATCCTCCCTACAGTGTGTAAGTTTCCTTTATGTGGATTTCATGATGGAATAAGCCAAGATCCAGGTCCGAACATTCAAATATCTTGGACAAAATCTAACTTCAAGGCCCCTGTGGCTGAGTTTTATGATTGTACAGAGAAGCGGTTGTGAAGTTGAAACTTGTAAACAGTTTGTTGAATGAGAAGCTAAGTTACCATCTGGTCCCTTTGTGCAGCTTTCCCTTTTTGCTGTTTTACAAGTTCTTGCACATTGGTGATGGAGAGTGAATTTTGAGCCCGTGGTCAACATGCATGTATCTAAGAAAGAGAATTATTTTGCTATTTAACTTTGAAACAAAGCTAATGTATTTAAGTCAAGTAAGGTTATGTAGTCATGATCAGAAATCATGTCATGTGCCCTGAATGACCAGGCACAGAGACTAAGTTGTGTACACTGGGTAAACATGTGCTAAGACACAGTTTGGGAAAGCACCTGGTGCTCTGGTCCCTTGGGAGAAGCTATATTTGGCTCTATGAAATGAAAAGAGGGATAAATCCCCACAATCTGCCTAGAGGAAATTTGTAAACAGAGGGGCTGAAGAAAAACTATATTGAAAAATTGTTCACTAGGCCTAATGATTTAATGAATACGGTATGGATACTTCAGTAGTGGAGAGGATGATGGGATGTGTGTTAGAGAAAGCTGGATTGAATCCAGGCTTCTCGGATGATTTTCTGTGACAGTTTGGTTAATTATAAGAACCACATGAAAAAAGGCACATAAACTTCATCCTGTTCTGTTTTAAAACTTTCCCCAGAGCCACAAGTCCTTCTTTAAAGGTTACCCTCTGATATGTAACACGTCCCGTGTTGTTTTGCTAAGCTATGACTCTGTAATAAGTGTTTGAAATTTACAGCTTCAGTTAGTCATAGACTAGAGAAGTGTTTATTTTTTCTCAGTTGTTCTTGCTATGTAATGAATGTAGCTCACCGAGTACTCTGACTCCAGCCCTAGACTCGGGCAGCCGCCGTCTTTCCAAGAAATAGCACGTTGGCTGCAGCACACCGGTAATACGAGTGAGGCCTTTCTGCCGATTACAGAGTAATAATTTGCAAACTGAGGAGGAGAGGCTAGAACCGAAGTCACACAAGGTCATTTCTGGCTGAACTGAAAATAAAGCCCATGTTTTAAAGGCAGCTTAGGAAAATTGCAGCCACTTATCCGTATTGGTTTGCAGAAAGAGCTTGTCTGCCTATTTAGATGTGGTGGTTGCAAAATGGGGGGTTCCTTTCCCATAAGTTACTCATTTGTTTCGGTGAGTTAAAATTCCCTATTTGGATAAAGGTCTGTGACTGCTGGCAGTGATTGTGATTAGTACCATGTTGCAAAGAGCTCAGGGTTTCTTGCACAATGGGAGCTGCTGTGCATGAAGGATCCTGGATCTTCTTCAGGAGACTTTAGAAGCATGTGTTTGTATTTTGAGAAAAACTGAATGTGCTTTATGGGGAAAGGAAACGCCACCATCAATACTAGATATATGTTCTGCAAATGACTAATACTGCAACTAAATCCAAATTAAGACTATGCTTCTGTTCATCAAGACTGATTAACAAGTGTTTACTGTTAAGTAGTTGATTTATTTAGCATTTCCATAATATTCTTAACAATAGCTGCATAGCACTTAAATAAAGATTTCTTTCAGAAAAGGTCTCAGTAGCCTTTTGCTGTGTGGAGAAGCTCAAGCTCTGTGCCTTGGCCTGCTGTTGCCCCCAGTGAGTAGCTGCTCTGTGCGTGGTGGTCACAGGGTGGGTTCCCTCAGCTGCTGTCCCAGGTAAGCAGTGATTGCCCCTGGGCTGTTGTGGCTGCCCCTGGGCAGGCTGGCAGTGACTGTGCCATGCTGTGGGTGGCAGAGGGGGCCCAGCAGCGCTGCCTACAAACTGGAGCACAGCTCCAGCTCTAACAGTCATTTCTGAGCTGCTGCTATGTTTGCCAACATTTTGCTGTTCAAGCTAAAGCTCTTTTGCTGGTGCCTGCCTCAGACCAATGTGTGAATTTTTCTTAAATTAATAAAAGTAACACGGGGTTGATTTTATTTTGTTTAGATAGCTAGAGGAAGTTTGCAGTTCTGCCTGTGTTCAAGGGAGGCAGGTCACCGGTTCATTTTTACTGGCGTAAGTTGTGAGGTATTTTATTCTCCTTTTCATTGTTTTTCCTTTGGTATTCTCAGTCTGGGTCAGACTTTCTCATTGGTGAGTCAGCTTCTTTTCTGGTTGTTCCACTACAGCATTACCTTATAGGCTTCATCTGCAGCTCCTGGAATGTCACAGGGCTGTCAGTGTGTAGGGCTGAGGTGGGAGTGTTTGAATTTCCCTGTCTGTCTGAATTGCCCTCATGAGATTAATGTGGGCTTGGGGCTCTGTTTCTAATGTATCTGCTGCTCACATGCATGGATATTGCTCAAAGGTGACCAAATGTCCCTGTTCCCAGCTGCAGCAAACACCAGTGATGTGGACAAGGCTCTTGAGACTCTTTTCAGCCTTTGCCATAGACAGTATCAAACTTGGTGTGCTGTGTCTAGCCGTGCTCTCAAAGGAGTAAGGATGGAAATACATGCTGCCTTTTTTTTCACTGCAAAGCATTGTGGGAGAGCTGCCCTGGACCTGTTGAAGCAGTAGTCACTGTGCTTGTTTTGATGGCCCAAGAGCCACCAGATCAAATGGTAATGTCTTTGCCTGCTGCTGAGCTTTCACAAAGCCCCATCTGCAGGTGAGTCCTTTCCACAGACACCATCTGGTATCTCCCTGCACTGGCACCATGCAGGTTTATATCAAGGATAAAGCAAACCTTAGATAGCATCAGTGAATCCCTTTTAGAAGAGGGCTGCGAGCGTGGACCTCTGAAAATGCAATGGAGGCTTCATTTAATTACTGTGTGTTCAGAAGCTCTGCTCGGTACAGCCTGTGGATGTCTGCCTTTGTCATGATGTCAGGCAGAAAAAAACACCAGGGCATTTTCACTGCAGGGGCTCCACTGTATTCCTATAAGAGGCTTGAAACTGCCTGCTTAGGGTTTGCCAGCAGGCTGAGCTGACAACTGCTGGCCACACAGGCTATGGGACACAGGGACCTGTGTCACAGGATCTGCCAGGAGCTCAGGGCTCAGGGAATAATCTCACAGGCTGCATTTCAGTGTAAATGATTTCCCTCTGAAAATATTCCTTTTTCAGGGCTTTACTGGAACATAAAGTGTGGCCCTTAGGAGGTGGAGGCTGCATCAGGCTTGCTGATTGGATTAAAATATAATGATTTCCTGTTCTCCCCAAATCACTTGGTACCCAGTTGGGGGTGCTGCAAAGAGGATGCACTCCCCTGGCCCAGGAGCTGAATAGGATTTCTCTTCATTCAGCAGAATGGAAAAGAAAAATAGAGAATAATACATTAGGGACTTATATGCTGTTGTGCAAACAATTGCTTGGCATCAGAGCAAAGCCAAGTAACCCCACCAGCTCTCATTCGTAGTTGACCAACAGCAGGAGGGTCAGGTTCATTACCTGGGGGATTCTGCTCAAATGCAGGCTCCAGTCCAGCAGGGAGATGTCAAGAAAGAGTGAAGGCAATGTAATCAGCTCTGAGTGGAAAAGTTACAATCCGTTAGAGGAGGGCGCTTATAACATCCTGCAATGAGTGAAGCGAGACTGGGGCTGAAGGATGAAGGAAATCGGGGTGGAGGATTTTCTGGCTTTTGAGGTTTTATGAACCTTGCAAACTGTTTTATGGGTTCACAAAGCTAGTTGAGTCTGCAAACCTTTTTTTTTTTTTTTGTAATTTAAATCCTTTTCTTTCCAGGGCCATCCTGGTGAGCAATAAAAATAATGCCAAACAATGAAGTAAAGCTGAGTCTGTTCTGCAAAGACTAGAACATCCCACCAGAGACAGCTGAGCCACAGAGAGAAAGCACACTGTCTTTATTCACTGAATGGGGAATAAATAGCTTCTCATGCTGGCTGTGATTTGTTTCTATTCTCATCTTTATTTTCAGTAACTTTCACTCTTTTTTGTGTTGTGTTTGGTTTTGTTTTCTTTTTTTTTTTTTTACTTTGGTTTCATAAGGAAGCAAATATTATTAAAGAAATCCATTTGTACATGTATGAGTGCCTTTCAATCTCACTCATCCGGGGTTCTTATTGTAGCAACTAATTTCATCCAAATTTACCAAAAAGGCACAGTTCTCAAAGGTAATTTTGTTCCAACATGTTTTGTGAAAATAAGTGCCTGAAGAGAGGGGCAAGACCTTGTTAATGTTTTGAGCAAGGGAAAAAACTTCAGGGAGTTGAATTTGATAGGAATTACAAACATACTCCCCATCAAAAAAAAGGAAAAAAAAAAGAAAAAGGTTGGGAGAGGGCTCAGGAGAAACTCACTGTGCTGCAGCTTCAGAAAAAGCTTACAACTACCATAAGACTGAAATCCTTATGAGACTGTGTCATTAACTCATGGACCTCTCTGTGTTTCTGCTTTGCTGAATGTCTCTGTAAAGCAGTGTGTAACCTATAACATCTGAGAACAAATCAAACTGACAATCCAAGCAGCAGTGAAACTAGATCAGCCTGTTTGTTATTCCATGGCTAGTCATGAGAGAAACGTGGAGTTTGTTTCACAAATTGAAACATCCCAATTATCAGCAGGCCTGTGACCACTCTGCATTTTTGTTTTTTATTGGCAGTTAACTGAAGCCAAACAGGACCAGACCACGTCTGTTACTTCATCTCTGCTTGGCTGGAAATGTCGCTGTGGTCTGATTGCACTCCTGGAAATATCAGACATGGCTTTGCATCGGAGGATGCTGGATCCAGAGGCAACGATTTGTGAGTTGATCCTGCTATTTGTGGGATGAACTTCCTTTGGCGTCTGCCGCTTGCTTTGGGCTCTATAGGACAGGCATATGAGAAAGGAGCAGTGATGTAAATGTTCTGGAGTTAACTCCGGATAATGTTTTCATGTCCAAATTTCCATATAATCCCTACGATTTCAATAGTAAGTTTAGGAAGAAGGAGAAAAAAGAAAAATATGTAAATATTTTTAAAAGGGAGGGAGACTTGCTCCCTTCTGGTCAACATATCTGTCCTGCACAAACTGTCAGATATTCCAGGGTGAGGAGTGAGTGCTCCTCCAATCCCTAAAGAGTAGCTTTGCTTGCTGACAAGGCAGAAGTAACTGGGATGGGACAGTAAATGGTGTATTTTCCACAGCTTCTCTTGAAAGATCATCCTGAATTTTTCATCCCTTAAACTCTTGTGTTCATGGTGAGCACTCTTGCAGTCATAAACATATAACAGTACTGCTACCAGGTAGATACTTTCATGACCAAAAAGCAGGTGCCTAAATATGTGTTTAGTGAAAGTCATTTCAGAGGTGAAATTTGGGATTGCCTCCCAGATGCAATTTTTAGGGTGAATACAATTTTTACTGGAAATGCACAGAGAAGCCCTCTAAAGGCTCTGCCCTCCTGTATCCTGCCATAAAGTGGTGCATGCAGCCAGTCACTGGGGATTCATAGCTGTGGTCTGACCAGCTTGTAAAACCTGACTTGGCTGTTGGTATTTTACTGCTGTTGGAGGTACCTGCCTGAGGCCATGGTGCTCTGCAGGACCCTGCCCCGAGAAGGGCCCTGCCTGCGCTAATTCGCAGCCTCAACAGAAACACGCTTGGGAGAGAAAATGGGAGTCCCTCTCTCTTTGGTCTTGAACCAGTTTGCTTGTACATGACTTGAGGAGAAGTTCAGTGGCTCAGGAAAGACTGTGTTGCAGTGTCAAGGGTGCTTTGACTCATGGGTGCCAGAAATGAAGCCCTCTCCTTTTCAGTTGCTGCTTGCAGTCATTTACAAATAAAAAGTGTAAGACCTACTGTTGAAGCATTTTGTTTTACAAGCCATGGGGCCTGACTGAGTGTCCCTGGTACCCTCCACCCATCATCCATCAGTGGGTGTGGGGTCAGGGGTGCTCTGGCTCTGTTCTGGTGCCCTCAGCCTTTGTGCTGCCCAGAGCCAGAGGAGCTCCAGGCTGTGATGTGTTGTGGCCATATGGCTTTTGCCTTTGGACAGACGCTGAATCTCACCCTGAAAACCATGTCAGGGAAAATAACCTGCTTTTTGGTGTGAATTGATGCCTGAGTAAGCCTACCAGACCCTAACTGGAGGGGTGTCCACCATGGCAATTGTTTTCCCATCTGTCTGAGTAAAGATGGTAGATAGGTAGTGTTGCAAGCATAGGTCATGACTGTGTGCTGTTCCAGCCAAAACTGCAAAAACAGCTGTCACACAAGATCAGCAAGGGAGGATTTTGCTGCTTTGTTGCTCAGGCCATTTTGGGGGAGGGAGGAGTGAAGAAGCTGGGCTTGATCCATCCCAGGATACCTGCATTCTTTCTCCAGGCTGGGTGCTTCACAGTGCAATTCCCTTACGCTCTCTTATCAGCAGTGGGAAGGTGTTTTATTACTGGGTTGCTGCTGGCTGCTCACCAAGCACCCCTGAGACAGGAATCGTCACTCAAGCTAAATTAGAGAGTGCTTGAGTACATACAGGGGAAGGAAAAACAAACTGTCAGGAAATGAATCCAGAACACCTGACATTCAGAGCTGCCTGGTTGACATCAGCCTTTTCCCCCTCCCCTAACCAAGTGCCCCTCTTGCAGATGAAACCTGGTTTTCCAGAGCTGTCCAAAGGAGTTAGGCACCCATCTTCTTTAGAGTGAGAAGCCTAATGTCAGAATTCAGGATTTCTACAATTTCCCCTGACCGTCACTAGTCCTTTGTACGCCCTTGGGTACATCAAGTAACTGGCATTAAGTATCCTACTCCATGCAGTAATCCCCTCTCACAGCTCAGTGATGCTGCAGGCTGTGAAGATGTGCAGTTGTTCAGGCTTGGAGTGATGAATTGTGTAAGCTGGGGCAGGGTTATTCCTGCAGGCATTAAGGTATCTTCTGATGCAGCAAGGCCACGGGAGCCCTGCTTCACACCCCACCTTCCAATCAAGGGGCTGTGCTAGCACAGAGGTGGTGCACGGGCTCTGTGTTTGCCGTATGAGGTCCCCAAGAGCAGCTGGGGTGAGATACTGAGGGGTTGTGGCTCCCATCATTTCCAGACCAGCCCCACACACAGCCTAGAGCAGGGCAGGGGCTGCCTTCTCTCAGGCACGAGGGTTTGAAGCAGCCCTCAGCATGAATATAACACAGGGATTTTGTTTTGTGGGAATTGTAATCTTCAGCTTCCGCTTCCCTTTGGGATGAGAATGTATGGACCTGGCAAGGAAGTGGACAGTTTGGCAGCTCAGCAAGCCTTGGCTGTGAATGGAAACAGATTGCATGGTCTGCATCAAGGTTCAGGCTGGGGAGGGATGGGGTCTGTCCATGCACCAGTGGTCTGGGAGTATGGTGGGGCAGACAGGCAATAAAGTGTGGGATGCCTGCAGTACTAAAAAGTCTTGGACATCTTATATACTGCCTGTTGTAACCCCACCAGAGCCTACATTTATCCTCTCATGGGGAAGGAACAGCCGAGTTCCCTTGAGCTGTTGTTTTGCCTCCTCTCATTATGTGAAGGCAGCACCTGCCAGGAGCAGGTCTGTGTGTATCACAGAAGAAGCATTTTCCCAAGGAGAAAAAAGTTAAATCTTTGGTGCATTTTCCCACAATTTTGAACTTTAGGATAATTGGGGAAATGTATATTTATAGTATTGTGTCAACAACTACTAATATTGTTGCAGAAAACATTATTTTCTGCCCAAAAAATATTCTTTCAAATTTATTTTACTTACCTATGTGTTTGTCAAACACCTGAACAGCTGCCTGCTCTGAAGGAGAACTGTGTGTAGAAAAGGGATATGTGAACAGTCCATGGAGGAAATTTATCAACACTCCTGTTGAGGGAGCTGGACGGGTCCCTGCCAAATTCCCTGTCATCACAGAACCCCTGTGGCAGGTAGAGGAATCCCACCCTCCATTCAAAAATATCATGCCCTCAGGCATTATCTCTCCCAAGATTTTGAGGCAGCTATTTAAATACCTGTGTCTTTGTATCGCTTGTCCTTGATAAACCCCAGCAAACTCCTTTGTTAAACTAGCCCTGACTTTGACCCATATCTCTGAACCACAAGAAAAACCAGCTGACATCTGTCTGCAGCACGCTAATAGCGTGGAAATGGGAAACCACTGGGGCTTTGGATGGGATGGCTAGCTGCTTTTTCCTCCTGGAGGCACAAGACCCCTCTGCTGGTGGTGGTGTGTGCCCTGTGCCTTTGACAGAGCTTTATGAAGGCTGGTTATCAGGCTTTCTGTGCATTTGGTGAGCAGCTTAGTAGTACAGGATAAATATCTGGGGACAACATCTATCATCATGACAAACCCTTCCTAAACTCCCCCAGAACCATGTTCCCTCTAAGCAGCATTGGGCTCCTGGTATGATTCAAGTCCACACTGAGCCCCTGATCTGTTTTCAATTTGCTGACAATGATGTCGTTTATTTCTTGGTCCGGGTGCAATTGCAAATGAAGTTGGCTCCCTGCAAATGTCTTGTTCTGTCTCTTCCTTCAGCGATACGCTCCTCTGAGCAGTGTTTTGGTCTCACCTGCAAACATTAGTGTGCAGTGAAGGAGGACCAGGAGAGATCATGACAGCTTTCCAAGTCCCCCTGATATGTTTGGTTTTGGTGTTTGCAACATGCTGAGTTTGGATCCTGAGCAGAGCCCAGGCAGCACTAGGACTGAAAGGCCTTTGGCAGGGGGATTGGAAAAGGCTGCTGGAACAAGTAATGCAAGAACAAAGCAAAGTCAAGGGTCAGGCACGTTTTGAATGAAATTGGGAACTGATCACCAGGGCCTGGGGGTAGAGACAGTATTTGCAATCAAGAGCACCTCTCCCCACCACAGCTGCAGCAGAGGGATGCTGTGCTTTACCCTGTTACTTCTTGCAGGGGTTTGAGCTCCTCTTGAGTTTGAGAGATACAGGGGTTTGAGCTCCTCTTGGGTTTGAGAGATACAGGAAATGCCTCTGTTTCTGCCCCATGAAGGCTTGGAGTGAGGATGGGTTTAACAGTGGTGCCAGGCCCACAGGACATGCCAGGGTGGAGGAACAAACTAGCATCTTCTGCTACAGGAATGCCTGAGATGCCCAGTTATCCAAATGGCTTGTTGTTGGGCTGTTCAGGGACTAATTCCTCAGGAACAGACACTAAACTATCTGATTGTCACCTGGTATGGAGTAAAAAAGGTGGTGATTTTTTCTCTTGTAACAGCATATGCTATATTTTCCCAGTTTTACAGCATCTTGTTTGCTTTTCCCCGGTCTGGGTCCTAGGATGCTATTTAAAATCTCTCTAAACCCACTTGTGTTTTCACTGTATCCCCTACTATTGGTAATGCCTCTAAATTAAGTTTCATCTGTGGATTTATTTCTTCCCCAAAGAAATTGCTTTCTTCCCCAAAGGATGCAGAGTTTTTATGGTGACAGAATAAATATATAAAAGCAGATTCCAGGAGTGAGTGGAGACTAACAAACTTTGTAGAGTGCTTTGGAGTATCTCCAAGGTTGAACAAGAAACCTGGATATCTAGGGATAGTTAATTGGCTGGAATGCTCCAGGGGCAGGGGGTGTCTGAACATTTGAAGACACTCAAATTCCTGTCAGCTCATTCTTCCAGAGCAGAACTGAATCCAGAAATTTTAGCAAAGAACCTTATCACTGAATTAAAAAACAGGCTGCAGAAATATAAATCTAACTCAGTAATAAAGTACTGCAAAGAGTTTTTCGCTCTGCATGTGCTTTTGGGAGTCCAATGACTCTGAGAAGCTCGGTATTCAGGGCCAAGCTGTGGTCTCCTATGGACGCAGAGGAAAGTGTGCATTCATATTCATTTGTGTGTATATTATGTATTTATCAGTTTTCATCTACTAAACACATACTAATCTGATGTGTACTCAGAAACAAAGGATGGAATTTTATCGCTTGTCAACTTAACCTCCCTAAAGCTGGAGAAGCCACAGGTGTTGAGTTTTTCCTGAGGGCCAAAGTTAATATGAAAAATCATAGATTCACTATAATCTTGTGGTGCTGGAACGGGCCTGCAGAGATCTCCTTCATCACCCTGCATTTAGGCCAGGAGGATTACATCTACAAAATGCTTATGGTTGTTTGCCTGACTTATAAAAAACCCTCCAATATTTAACTATGCTGATAGTCATAAAGTGTTCTTAATAACCCCTTTACATCTGCTTTGCTTGGAGTAAAACTGATTTTTCTTCTCTTCCTCTTAGGGAACCTGGAGAGCAATTGATCATAATCTTCCTGAACTTTTAAATGTGAGAAGACTGCTATTACATCTCTCCTTAGTCTTCTTTTTTGTAGACTAAACAAATCTACTTCCTTCATCTATCCTTCCTGGGCCATATTTTCAATACCTTGCTCCTTCCTATTACTATCCTTTGGACCTTTTCCAGTTCTCTACACATCCCTTTAACTGTGGTGCCCCAAAATGGATACAGTATTCCAGAAGAGTGAAATCATTGCTCTTGTGTTATATACACATAACACTTGCGATAATACATCTTAGAATGAAATTTGTCTTGTTTGCAATGGCATCACACCATTGACTCTCTGAGTTTATGACTGGACCATTTTGTGCTGTGCAGTTGCCTGTTCAGTCAGTGAATAGCTCATCATTCTCTCCTCTGTTTCCGCACTTGATTTTTCCTTTTGATGGTAATACTTTGTACTTGAACTTCCCAAATTTCATGTTGGTTAGGACTATCTGGCCAATTATCAAGATAATTTTTCATTCTGATCCTGCCTCTCCCAGGAGTGGCAGCCTCTTTCAATTTGTGATCCTTTGCAGAGTCTAAAACTGAGTTCTTTTGGCTGGTATTCAGAAACTTAGGACAGGGATGTTCCTTCAGAGGGGACTAGGAAATTGGTTGAAATTTATAAAAAGGGGGGGAAATTGTGGGTTTTTTTCACAACCTACTTGTATGTGACCACTTAAGCAGCTTCTGGTTGTGGTGTCCTTTCATTTTTGAATTTTTAAAATAATTGGGTTTTTTTAGCTGTGTGTTGCAGTTGTACACTAGAGACATCTTGTAAAAAATGTATGAGTACTGATATCTTAATGCTATTTCCTCACAGAGCTCTGATCCCTTCTCTGGTCCCATTTGTAATAGCGATGTATTGACTTTTCAGCCCCCAAATGAGATCAGTTTTCCATATTATTTCTATTTAGGGAAAAGACTTATTCTTTAATTGAGAAGAAGTTACTGCAAAGGCATTCCCCTGTTGTAAGAGAAGAGACCTGGGGGCTGTGGTCTGTGATAAGAACTCCATCTAGATCTGTAGGCTTTGTTTCTCTGGTCCGCTGAAACTTCATAGCGAGTGTCTGCCCCAGAAAAGATCTAGTTCCTTGAAATTTCCCCTTCTATATGTCACCAGATTTCTTCTTATGCAGCCTCCTAGTATTGATTCTCCTCTTCTTATTCTCTCTTGATTCCAAACTAATAATGCCTCTTCCTGGGCTGTGCATTTATATAGCAGATGATAACGGAGTTCTCAAAAATGGTGGGGAAGTGGGAAGATGCTTAACGTTAATAAAAGGAAAATGTTCTCATCCTTACAAATTGCTCACTGCTAGCAAAGTTTCTCCAGGAGGCCCTGCAAGCAACATGTACAGCAGACTCCATTTCTGCAGCATATTTCCCTGGCAGCGTGCTGACAGATACTGCTCTGACCAGCAATTCTAGTAACATCCCTGTCTGTCCAGCTGTCAGAGGACTGCTTGAGTATTTTCAGAAAATCAGCTCTACTAGTCTCACCATTTCATCTGTGCAAGGTCGTTAGTCCCCAGGTAGCTATTGAAACAGAGTGTAATTACCTCCTGTCTGCTGCACTATAAATCCTTATTTTCACTCACAGGTCTGCACTGGGGCCAGTCTGAAGCTTTCCTGTGATGTGGTGATCAACTTTGGGGAACAATCATCTCTCCAATACTTCTGAGAGAGGATGTCTTTTCTGAAAGCTACTTCCTCCTACCTAGACTTTGTTTGCCTAGAGATAGGAGTTGTTGGAGAAAGTCCTCTGACCAGGATGTGTGTAAGTGTAGTGTGAGGAACAGAATACTCCCTGGTGGCTTTGCTATCTGTCGACCCATTACTCTTTGACCTGTATCATGAGGGTTTGTATTTAGGGACTGCAAAGCCTCCTGAAACAGGCAAGCCAGAGATGGCAGAGCTGGGAACTGCTGCCCTCAGTTCTCTCCCTGGGCAGGTACAAATAAGGCACCTCCCTCAACTGATCCTGTGTGGTGTATTTGGCTGCTTTCCTTGGCTGGTTTTGCCTTCTCAAATGGCAGTGGTCTTTGGTCTTGCTGGTATTTTCTGTGCTTGGTTGGTAAGTGGAGGGAAGACAGCGCAGAGTGGTGCTACCTTTGCCACTCTTGTATCCAAGGATGTCTTGGCTCATGTGTGACTGAGAAAGCTCATGGTGCCCCAATCAGCTCATCCTCACTCCTCAAGGGCAGAGCAATTCAGGCAACTCCTTCTCCCTGCCAAGGAACATCCAGACTGGGATTTGTATGTGAGAAGCAATTGTTATTTGCTCTCCATAATCACTGCAAACCACATGCATTTGGAGGCACCTAGGGCTGGGGGAGCCTGTTGTACAAATCAAGATGAATTAGGAGGATGTCAGGATGATCTCTGTATATAATAAGGTGAAAGAAACAGCCTGAGAAATATTGGACAAATGAAGAAAGGGAGCAATCAAGGAGAAAAGCTAGTTCTGGGCAGGGATACTTGGCTTGGCTGTCTTCCCTGAAGGCTTGTTCCATTAACGTTTGGATATTCAGCATAAGCTGTCTTTGCAGGGGTAAAGAGATAACCAGAAATGTTTAGTTTAAAAGTAGCAGAGCTCCAGGTTTCAAGTGCATTCTGGCTGGCTTCCTCCTCCTCCCTCAATGAAATACTCCGGCTTTTCTGTAGCAAAATATGTGAGTGAGCCTGGGACATGCCTGGGTTCCCTATGCACATGTGGTTCTGCTCCCCTCCTCTGATTTCATCCAGATGTCTTTTTTTATTTTTATTATTCAACTGTGCTGCTATTAATAACTTGGAAGTAGGATTGCTCCTCTGAACAGCAACTGGATACAAACCCTGAACTTCATTTAGTCTTCATTTAATGGTGGCTTCTTCCTTCAGCTATTTACCATCCTAGGACTAAAAATGCATTGTCCAAAACAGGGTGATATGAACTTTTCCTTTGCACCTCTGAGCTGACACCTGAAGGTTGCTGTTATGGTATTGGTTATACTGAGTGCTATGTATTGTTATGAAAAAGTCACTAAGAGCCAAACCCTCACAGGTGTGTTGGCTGGCTGGTGGGGCCAGGCATGTGAAATCAATGTGATGATTTGGCTGAGTTGAGGTCAGAGTATTCACCATCTCACAAAAATGAACATGGTCTGTAATTACCCATAGTTTGCAGTATGCACGCAGGAATTTGACTTCACTCAACATGCAGAGGTCCATTGCCTGGTCCTCAGCAGAGACAGCACATAGGCTTGCATGTTTCTTCTCAAATATCAGTTCCACTGACTGTAAAAGGCAGCTGCTGAGTTTATATTGCAAGTTCCAGGGCATGTCTGGAGGGATGGCACCTCTTTGAAAGAGACATTAGCTGTCCACAGAAGTTTTGCTGTAAAGAAATCATGCTGGGTTCACTGCCTTGCCTGCACCTTTGTCTGAAGTCATGAGGGGCAGGAGCCTGCAAATGGCAGTTTAGCTTTGTGGGTGAGACCTCTCCATGTCAGATATGAGAAAGGTCTGATGTTTAGCACTGGCTACACTACAGTTTTTAAACTTCAGAGATATTTTTAGATACCTAAATTGCTATAGATATCTAAATTTTTTAGATACTTAAATTGGTGGCCCTACCATTGAGTTCTATGGAGCATCTGCAATTCCCTTTGACTATAGGTAGGTATCCTGAAGTTTTGGGGCTATATGACAGTGACCATCTGTTGGCAGTTGATATAGAGAAACCAAACATGAGCCAAGCCTCTAGGAATTGTATTGTATGGTGCTGTGAGAAGTGAACTTGATGATCCAGCAAGTCCTTTCCAGGCCTGCATTCCTTTGGTTTTGAAGCTGGAAACATGAAACAGGGTGATTTCTGAGGACCTTATTAGCTTTGGCTTTAAGTGGTAGCATGTATCTCCTGAGAACCATTCATAACATGAAAAATTTTTCTTTTTTCTTAATGGTAAAACCTAAACACTTTGCTCAACAGTGATTTAATGAGTGGAATATTCCCTTTGTCAGGGTCTGATGCTAATAATAGACAGATGGCTGGCAGTTTGAAAATCAGTCAACACAAAATTTTTGCTATATAAAACCCAAACCATTCTAACTTGAAAACATTGCACTGCTTATTCCACGGTCAGATTGTAAATGAATTGGCAGTAAATACAATCTACTGACAAGATGGGTTTATACTGCAGAAATCTTGAAAACACATATAGCGTAAAATGGTGCATCTGATGTTAAGTGAATTATACATGCAGAAAAAAAAGAGGTGGGAAGAAGGAGCCTGACAGAGGGTAGGAGCAAAGCAGTGATGGGAAATAGCAGAACAAACAAAAAGGGAAGAAGTTCACTGGCTTGTTTCTAAGAGACAGTTCTGCCAGATTCAGAATTAAGTGATAGTTATACTTGGTGCTCTTTATTGTTCAGAACAGTCACTAAGAACAAAGCCCTTACAGGTGTGTTGGTTGACTACTAGGATCAGGTGCACAATCTAATAGTGTTAGATGGTCACTGATGTCCCTCCTGTTACTTCATGGGAGCAACCATCTCAGTCAGAGTGCTAACAGTAATGCCACAGAGCCTGAGTGTTTTGGGGAAGCTGAGGGAGAAGTTGCATCTGGAGGTGTTTCTAAATAATGATGGCCACCCTTGTGTTTGGATCATTTATATTCCAGCTCTTTGCCAGGGGTAGTTCTCAGTCCTCAGTTCATTGCTGTCAATCCTAAACTCCTGATTCTCTCCACTGTTATCTCTAGTTTCACAGGCTCAGAGATACAAGAGCACAGTCTTTGTAGGGAGCCCAATGAATTCACTGCTTGGGATCTAGACGAGCAGGAATTCCCACAAGAACAGGAAGTTCCCTGGCATTTTCCACTTCTACTTACTGCCTGAAACAAGGCACGAAAAACATGCAGAGTGTGTATTATAGCCCTTCACAGATGTGTCTCACTGTCTAATAGTCATGATAAAGAAGTCCCATGTGAGAACAGTTACATTAAACAATTCTCCAGACAAGTACTAGAGAAAGAGGCAGCAATTTGAAGATCTGTTTTGTTCTTGCATATGGGGAGAGGGCGGGAGCTTTTCATTGTCACAGAAAGCTCAAGGTGTAAAGTGTAACACACTAGAGCAACTTCAGGGCTGCTCTTGGGGCTAAGAACTTATTTGCCATCCACATTAAACTGAATCCCCACACTGGGGAAGAAAGAGTGGAAAATACCATATTGAAAAATGCTGTATGAGAGAGAGCAAGAGACACTGGACCTGCCTGGATTTGTAAAACAAGAAAACAATCTGCGTAACAGCATTGCTTTTCTTGCAACCATTCTAAGGGATAATGAAAAGCTAGAAGGAAGATTTAGAAAGAAACAAAGCAGGCTATGGAAGAACTTCAAGCAGTCTGTTACAGAGTATTTATGCAGTAGAATATTATTTGTCAGCACTTCCTGAAGAAAAAAATTCCATTTTGAAAATAACAGCAATGATTAATCCTTAAGAGAAAAAGGTTTCAAATTTCATGAGTGAAAAAAATATCAGTGATTCTTTAAAAGATAAGATGGAAAGAATATGAACTTAACAACATCACTGGAGATCAAGAGCTGCAAAATAGTGACATATACCTGCTAAAGATTCAATTTTGAAGTTAACCTGAGTGTGATGAAAGGATGGGATGGATCTATTGAGAACATTTTAGAAGAGTCACTGAAACTAACTGGTGTAGCTTGGAGGAAGATAGGTCTGGCCTGGCAAGCAAAATAATTACTTCTTAGCTTACAATGAAAACCTCCAGTTTAACCAGGGAGCCAGGATTTTTTCTGCTATAACCTAGTAATGCAGATCAAAAGGTAAGGTAGACTCATCTTTGTAGTACTAAGTCTAGTCCTTTCAGGTTAGCTAGAGTCTCTGCAGGCAATTACAAGCTGCCTGTTCCAGAGACATCTGGTAGAGACCTCATGTAGTTTACAATATCAAGCAGATACTAGAGGAAGAGTTTGGAGATTTACATATTGCCTTGATCCATGTATCTGTTTACATCTATTCTTTGAGACATATGTTTTTTGACCTCTAAATTATTACATGTTTTTTTCCTTTTGCAGCATGAAACATTTGAATTAAACTACAAATATATGTCCAATGGTAGTGGCCTTGCCACCTGGAACGCAGGCTGTGTAATTATACAGTGTATCTGTAAGACTTCCTTGTGCCCATTTGGATTTCTGGGGTGGTAATGCCACATTGACTATGGCTGGGAACAGATTTCTCCTAGCTGCTGTACCCTCACACATTTCCAGAATTCAGTCATACAGTTCGGAAGTAAAACATAAATTACTGCAGAGGCAGAGAGCAATTGACAGGTATGGGGAAAGGAGAGAAAGGACCTATTGTGTGAAAAGCAGACAGCTCTGCTGACCTGAAAATATATTATTCTATGGAAGCACAAACCAGAGAGTTTGTGGAATTTGTTCTCAATTCACCATGAAAATGCTGGGCTGGGGCAACCATCCATTTGATGCGGGTGGTCCTTAATGCATGTCATAATTTACACTTAAGGCATATATGATCCCTTGAAATTCCCTTCTTAGGAGGACCATAAAAACAGTGTTGCATATGGAGCTCACTGGAGGTTTCTGCAAAGCTCCCCATTGTCAGGCATAAACACATCCTATTATTCTAGCTTAGGTCAGAGTTCAATGACTCCCCAAAGCTTATTTCAGTCCTAAACTGATCCCACTGCAGTCCGGGTGGGCAAAGTAGAAGTGTTTCCAACACAGCTTCTTTGCTCTGGCTGCTCTGCTCCGCAATCAGAAGAAAACCTGACTTCTCAGGCTGCAGGTTAATGTACAGCTTATCAGTGAAATCACCCTTGCTCATCCTCAAGCTGTTTTCTGAAGGATTTTGCAATCATTACTGCAGTTTCCTCTTCCCTGTATAGGAGATCCTAGGACTATCAGTAGCCTCATCTTCAAGAACAGGAATCGGAAGTTAAAAGACTTAATGCAGGGAATCCTTGTTAGCACAAGAAATAGATCACAGATGTGCCTTTGCCTATCTGCTGCTGTGAAGGCAGAACCCAGCCCTCACTGCGCTCTGTGGGGCTCGGCCCCCCACTCGGACACAGATGTCAGGGCCGTGCTGCTGTGCTGGGCACTGCCCTGCTCCTGTGCAGCCACTGCCACAGCCACTTGTTGGGGGCCTGGGTGGGCATGTCCCCCTCCTCTGGGCACCATCCCTGGGCCTGTCTCCAGCTGGGCAGCAGCAAGCAGTCAGGGTGAAGAGCAATCCACTTGGTCTGATCATGGCAGTTCCCTAGACTGATGCTACTCCTTGCTCCCTGTATGCCAAATGCACTTTCCAAGGCCATTTGTTTCTTGCTTGTGAGCATGGGAGTCACAGAGCAATATCTCCAAGAAAGACACTGCTGCCTTTGGGGATGGTGGGGATGGTCAGTGCCTAGGACAGGGCTCATGGATGGCAAATCAGGAAGCCCTTCCTCTGATTAAAATGAGATGGAGCTGTGGAAGGGTTTACACTTGGACCAGAGGTCTGGGCTGCACAAGCTGGGGAGAAAGCACTGCCTCTTACCCTGGGAAATTAGTGGCAAATGTTTTACTCTATATTTCATCTCAGCTGACAGGAGGTAAGGCTATCTCTTTGAACTACATGGCTCTGTGGTACAAGGAATGGCTCTACAAGACCAGGTGAGAAACATTTGGGCCATAGCTGCTGTTCAGAGATTTCAAGAGCCAAATAAAACAATGAAAGAAAAACAGAGGAAAAAATCTGACGGCAGAATATAAACAGAATAAAAAGTGCTTCTTGTTAGCATCTCATAATAACTGGACCAGGAGAAAACCAGGATATTTGCCCTAAAATTGCATTGCGCATCAGTATTTGTTTCTCCCTTTTAGTCTTCTGTCTCTCAGAATCAGGCAGTTTGTATCCTTAGATAGAGCCAGCAAAAGACCAGAACGGCAACTCAAATTGAGAGATCGCGTGGCTGGACCTGGCCCTTGGTAGTATTTTATCTCTAATGGAGAGAAAACAGCAGTGACAAAGAATGAACATGCACAGTGTCTCTCCCTCCTGTGGCCTTCCCGGGGGAGCTTTCCTTGCTCAAGTCGTGACCAACAGGCTGTTTCCCCTCTCTGAAATATTGCCCATTCCCTTCACCAGAAGTTTCCTGTGCTGACTGAAATATTAAAAAGGCCAAACAACATGGGGGAAGTTTGTTTATTTGTAGGGCTACATATTCATGCCTGGTTTAGGCCCCTCCTGCTGAGGAATTTCAGCTATTTTGCTGGAAATCTGGGGTGGTGGAGTTAAGGCCCTGGTGAGAATGGGGGGCTTGTGGTGATCCTGGTGACAGGAGTGAGGCCCAGCTGGTCAGTGATGTCTCCGTAACACAAACAGGGGTCAGTGGAGAGGGGAAACTGGGTGGGAAGCAGACTGAGCCCACAGGAATCTGCTGCTGGCGGGGGTGAGGGGAGCTGAGGCTCATGCCCACCACAAGGGTCACTGAAGGAGCACATAAGGTTTGTGCACCCCTTCCCATGCCCATCCAGGCTCTAGCACCTCAGTTGCACCTGGGGACCACCAGAGAGTTTTGTTTTCCCTTTGAAGATCCCAGGCCGAGCCTCCACTGGAAATTGTTTGGGAGCATCCTTGCAGGGGAAGGCTGTGCTGGGACCTCTGCTCCCCATCACGTAGCCCTCACCACGGTCCATAGGGAGGGGGTGTATGAGGAGGGTAAACGAGGCAGCTGCTTGCATCCTGGGGCCATTATTTTAAAGGCAGCACAGCAGTAATTAATGCTCAGCCTGACAGCAGGGCCTCTCTCTGGAAGCCTGGCTAGTGCAGGCTCCTGTGGGGCACCTCCTTGTGCCCTTCCCTTGTAGTGAGGGGTGGTGGCTCCCCAACTACGGTGTCTGTGGGGAACAACAGCCTCTGTGGCTCCCCAGGCACCTGCCGTTAGGAAGTCTCCATCTAGATCTTGGGAAGCATCTGTGCTTCCGACCACGGTGGGTTCTCAGTGTGGCTGTGTTGGCCAACAAAACTCCTATCCACCACCAGCCTCACCAGGAGCAGGGACATGGAGAAGGTTCACAAGGACTAAACACTGATTTGCCAAGCCCTTGGGAGCATGAGGTGGCTCAGGCAGCTGTGTCTATCTCTGTAAGCAGTCGGCACAGCAGGCTGTATCAATCCATTTCAAACAAGAGTTCTTCTCCAGGTCCAAAGGAAATACAGGTTTAAAACGTTGTCTTTAAATAGACAAATTAAATAAAAACGGTAGCAGCAGAAAACTGCAGTGTGCGTGAAGATTGTGATGACTGAAGCGTGAGACCTGGCAAAGATCAACATCCTTCTCACGCCAAGGGCTGCAGGGGCCCTAATAAACTTACAGCTGCTTTTCTCCTGAAACTGTAGAGAGACCAGCTTGTGTGGGTTTCAGCACAGAACCAAACTGGGATGATGGGCTTGCTGTGCCTGATCCTATGAAGTCATGCTCCTGCATGGCTACCCAATGAGAAGAGAGGCTCACCATGCTGCAGACAGTTCACTTGCTTCCAGAGTTTGGGGTCCCTTCATCTGTATGCTGGCTGGACTCAGAAAGCTGAGGATATTGGTTTTGCATGCTCTTCATTAGCACTACTTCAATGTTCCTTTTTTTTTGCTGACAGTTTCTAAAGAAAATATATTTTTATTAGAAAATGCCGTGATGTTCCCAAATTTCTAGTGTTGGATGACATTTGAGTTTGTGTGTGCTTTGCAATTAAAATCTTAAATAGTTCCTAAAAATGAAAACAGAAAAGAAAACCCTAATACTTGAGGGGGGGGGGGGGGGATGTTTTTGAAAGAAAAATTAGCTGTTGCTTCTGCAAATTGATTTTCTGGCAGATGATTATATTACAACCATTTTTCATTAAAAAATAATCTGCTGACCAGCTGTAGCACATTCACATTTCAAGAGAAAGAGGAAGACCTCCACGTGCTGCAGTTTGGCTGGGACTGTCAGAAGGCGGGAGGGGAAACAGTAGTCCAGAGGTTTTCCTGAACACTGCAGAGCGTGGTGCAAGCAGAGTGTGGAGTGGTAGGCAGATCCTGCTGGGCTGACCATGTGTGTGGCCTCACACTGAGCACCTGCATCTACCTCTGGCACCCCAATACTACACTCCCTACCCCTGGAAAGCTGCAGGGACACAAACCCCATGGTCTGCAGATGTAGGACAGTGGTGCCAGTCTGTTCTGCCAGGCTGAAGTCAGGATATCTATCCCTCTGGGGAGGGGGAAATCTGATTAAGAGGTTAAAGAACATTAAGACTTGGAGAGGGAAAGCATACATGGAATCCCTGAGCTCTCCAGTGACTCTCTGGAAATCACCATGACCATGCAAAGGCTTGAAATTCTGTTGCATCTTGCAAACATATGATGGAAGGTGATGTGGAGGTGACTTTTGAGGCACCACTAAAATTAACACTGGCTGAGTGTGCAGATGGCAGTGGCCCAGCTGTGAGAGCTGCTAAGAAGTGTCTGACACCCAGGTGATACCCAGGCACTAAAAAGCAGCTGCAATTCCTAGTGTGCTGCCAGAGATGAGCACTGCAGAATGTCCCAGGATCTGGGCTGGAGGCTCATCAGAGCAGGGTCAGGGCCACAGCAGTGGGGCTGCATAATTGGCAGCTTTCTCTTTTGTGAAGTTCTCGCTTTATGTTTGGTTTCTTTTCCTATAGCCCTCTTTCCTTGTCTGTCTGATGAAAGTGAGCATGTGTAGCTAAGGATTCCAAGATAAAGGCTGCTCTACTGAGCATCCCAAAGCTCAGTAATTGCTTTGTCCAATTTTTCCACACAGGAATTTTCCAGTGGGATTTTAGCCTGCATTCTAAGCATCCCGGTACCTTTGGGTTTGTGATAGAGCACCAGAATTACAGAAGAAGAAAAATACTGACCACCACAGTTTTTCTGATCACTTACAAACCAACAACTAGCTCTACCTCCATACATTTGTAAGCTAATCTGTGTTTGCCCAGAATGCATTAACAGACTACTGAGGTCACAAAGCCTATGACTGTGCAGCTAGAGAGAGGACTGAAGAGCCCAGCTTGTAAACTTGCTCTTTTTTCTATCCTTCCTTAGAAGTCTTATTTCTGTTGTGGTTTTGCACACAAAGGCAATGGGCATGTGTGGCCCATTCTAACTGCACCGGGGGGTTGAGCCAGTCCTGCCCTGGTGAATGTCTGCTAAACCTTGGCAAGCAGCAGGCATCAGTGTTGGAGTTCAGGGAGCTGCACCTTGGGCTTGCAAATAACAGCAAACTATGCCAAGGCTTTAGCCCTCTGTTCTCATCCAGATGCAGCTTGCAGCATGTGCAAAGAGGCTGGCATTCAGAGAGCTTTACCTGTTGACAGCCTACTACAAATGTACCAAGGAATTCCAGCGTTGCAAGTGAGGGGTACACTGGTAATGGTACCAATATAATACCAAGCAGTCATGCTGCTGGGTTGCATTTTGCAAAAGGGAAAATGTTCCACCACTTCTTTGTGACCTACTTGTCAGGCTGGGGAATCTGACGAGGAAGAGAAATACTGAAATATGAGTGTGATAAAAGATGGGAAGCCATGCTGATGCTATTCCCCACACTTACTTACTCTCCACAAATATTCATGCAAGTAAAACCCAGACCACAAAAATGCTTGTAGAAAGCTCAGAGCTTCCTATCAGCACTCCAGGAGTTTGTATCGTGGCCAGTTGTCTTCTGTGCTTTTTGCTTTGTTGAGAGCAAGTGGGCACAAGTAAATGGAGTTGAATCCAGCAATGTCACAGTAGGAATCAGTTTGCTTCCCATGTACCATTATGCTCCAGCGATCTTCTCACTGTTGTTGGTGGAGTGTGCTCAGCAAATATGTGCCCTCTGGCTGTATGCAGCAATTGAGTGTTGGCACTGGACTACCAGCATGAAATCAGGTGTTGACCTGTAGCCCACCTCCCACTACGGAGGCACTCTGCCAGCAATCCTTACTGGGTTACATGAGCTATGGGCTTGGGGCCAGAAGTTTGCTGTCATGGAGCTAGGAGGTGCTCAGCAGATATCCCAGGCAGGAACAAAAAGCCTTATGTCCTATCCAAACTTCATTTAGGAGGGGGATCTCTCCTAATCTGGGTTATTGTCAGGGTTAGCCAGCACTTCTTCCCCCTTCACTCTCACCATGTATCACATGAGCTGCCAGTCAGCACCAGAGTTAGCTACCTTCTCCAGTTTGCTAGCACTTGGTGCACTTCATATCTGGCCAAACTTGTAAGATGATGGTTTTTCCAGTCAGTCAGCATATATGAAACTTACTTGTGGTCTCTGTGCCCTGTACCATCATGTGTGGGAGGAAACAACACTTCATTCTAGGAGGTGGCAGGGTCCCAGAGGACTCCCACTTCACTTGTGTGGGGCACTGGCCTTTTCCTCCCTTATCTGTACAGCATCAAGCACAGAAAGGGGCCTGGCCTGAGGCTGGTGTACCTATGTGGCATCATAGTAGTAGTAAACATAGAAGCATGTGATATTTGTCAGGGAAAAGCACAATAATCTACTCTGATTGTTTTGTATTTGGCTATGTACATTGCTGGAAATTTTGCAAAGACCTAGCCAAAGAAATTGTATAAACTGCCTTAAATGTAAACCAGATACTGTCAGTTTAGGGCATTTGTAGTGGAGGTGTAAACTGAGCCAGAAATGCTGAGCTGTGGGTCCAGAAGTCAGCCGAAATGCAGCCAAAAGTCTTTTCTCTGTGTTTAATTTAGTATGAGTGTGACTGGGTAGGTACCAAGCTGTGATCCTGGTCATGCTCTGTGTAGAGAAACCTTAGGAGAAAGTGACTGGGGACTTTTGGTGAGAAATCACAGATCTTCGATCAAGTTTTATGATGAGGTAACAAAAGTGGGTGAGATGGTACCTGGAAAACTTGCCCTGGGGGTTTCTCTGTTATGTTTATCTAAGGATATGCCTGTGAAGGGATATGCAAATGGAGGGGAGTTCAATCTGCCCATGCCCAAGCAGTCTGGAAACCATGGGAACAGAAACTGGATGACCTTATCCCTCAGCTGATAAACTTCACTACAACCTTCAGTTTGGTACCTGTAAAGCCCTGAGGACTGAAGCTGCAGGGATGTGTCATGTAAAGGGCCATTCTGCCTCCCTTGAGTTTTATATTTGTATTTAAACACCTGTGGATGGCTACTGTCAGAAACTGGGAGGGAGTAGTCTTTGGGTATCTGCCTTTTTTCCTGGTTGGCTCAGCACATGTGTCTATATGGGGATTAAGCCTTTTACAAAAAGAATTTGCAGATGTAGTTCAAGCAAAGCTTTAAAGGTGACCAGTTCCAGCATTACACGAGCTGCCAAGGGAGAGAGCTGCATGCTAGGACACTTCTCTTGGAGGTGTGGTCCAAGCAGATCCAGAGAACTGGAAGCCAGACAATTCAGCATGGAAATAAGGTGCAGATTTTTTTACAGTGAAGAGAATTAACTACTGAAATAATTTACTAGAGGCTGTACTGGGTTCTCTATCACAAATAGTTTTAAATCAAGACCAGGTGTCTCTCTAAAATACATCTTTCCTCAGCAGAAGGATGGGCTCGCCACACCACAGGGGATGATGTTCTCCAGCCAGTATGATGCCAAACACCAGCTTGCTTGACTAACATTTCCTTCTGGATTTAAAAACCTATGGATCCTGTGGACAGAAAGAACTGTGTACTCCCTAACAGGGAATGTCTCTTGCATCTGGGAAAGTCTGGCAGATTTATGGAGTTGCCTCTTGCAGTTTATGGGAAAAGAAGGTGTTCCTGCATGTGAAAGACCAGAGGTTGGATAGTGGCTGGGCAGGGCTGCTGAATACTGGGGACCTGAGTGTTTACAGTCTAAAGGAAGAGCTGAGACATACTGATGTACCCTGACTGCCTGCTGCTCCAACAGTGGATGGGGTTGAGAAGGCTGGTGGATTTTATGGATGGATTCCTGTACTGGAATTTGTGCCAGGAACTGCCATGTTGCTGTAAGGCAATGGGGTAGGGAAACATGGCTCCTTCTTACCTGCAGGTCAGGTCTACAGTAAGTATGTGTGAGAGTGAGGGTGGGAGAAAGACAAGGGGAAAGGAAATGCAGCTCAGAGATGCACTGATAAGAGGTCTGAGTTTAGATGTGAGGTTTCATTCTCATCAGTGGTACTGAAATCAGCTTGGGAGGTAGACACCCAGGAATGCATGCCTAGCTGGGTTTCTCTTGCACTGGGCAGCAGCTTGACTGCTGCAGGAGCTTTATTAAAGTCAGGATCATTGATTGAAGCTGTTCTGGAGAGAAAATAAAGCTAAGCAAGGAAGAAAAAAAGGATCTTTCCCCACAAAACTGGCTTTTCAGAGCAATCTCATATGAGCTGCAAAATCCATGTAGTCAGCAGTCCTGGTTCCAGCTGCCCTGAAGCCTGGAGAGGTGACACTGTGCAAACTGAGCTGTGAACGAGGTGAGAGCTGTGGGGGCACAACGCGTGCTGCGCTTGCCAGGCACTGGCAATCCCCCTGCAGAGCATGCTGAGCAGTCAGCAGTGTAGCCATGGTGTTCTTGTTATGTTCCTACAAATTGTGCATCTCTTTCAAAACTGATTGTTTATCCCTTGGCTCACTGAGGACATACACATAATCCGTGACAAATAATTTTGATTCAGTGAGCAATCTCTCACTTAACTACCTCTCCCAATCACAGCCATCACATTGGCAGGCTTTGCTGACAGATGATGCTTCATTTGGCAGACAAATTCCTGACATTTAAGGCTTCTGCTTCAGTTCCAGTAGAAACAGTTTGTATGGCAACACAATCCGACCCCACTGGGTTCCTGGCTTAGCTCATTATCATTAGCTGTTTTAAATGCAGCCTCTAAAAATCTCTGTGCTTCCCCTCTCAGCACCTCATGGTGTGAATGCTGTAGCTGGTTTACAGATGGGCAAAAAAAGTCACAGGAAAACATAGACTGCTTCTGGGACGCTTCTTCACAGTCATCACATTGAGTAGGTGTCTGCAAGCTCTGTTTGAAGCTGGGGTTATGTGTGAAGACACGTCATCCCCACGAATTCCAGCACCCTGCCCCGATGCATGAAGGGAAGGAAATTTATTACCACCTTGCTTGAGCTGGCTCGGGGCCACTGGGCAGAATACTGCTGAGCATCTGCAAATCACAAACTGGAAATGCTGTGGTTCCCCTCTCCCAGTGGGCAGTGAATGTGCACTGCTCACTACCACTGGTCGTTAATGTCCCTTCTACACTCCAGCCCCTCTCTGTTCCTCCCAGGGATCCACTGCCAGGCTCAGACATGCATCCTCTGGTGTGTGCAATTCATGAGAGCCCACGGGCTGGCCCCACTCTGCCTTCAGTCTGCTGCCCCAGGAACTGTGCAAGTCAAGAAACACTGGCTCTGATATTAATGCTTCTGACTTACTTGCTTAATTGCATTCCCTGGCTCTGGATCACTCTTAAGCCTTAGGGAACTGGATCAGATTTCCCAAGATGTTGAAGTGCCTACAAATGTAGGTGGGCTCCTACTGGGATCTTCAAGTATTCCAAACTGGCAAGCCAATTACCCCACAAAATCGCTTATTTTTTCTGACTGGGGAGGGGCCAGTCTCCAAGGAACCAGACAGTTCAACCTTTGCATGAAATGATGAGCAGCAGGTAAGAGCTGATTGTCCTGTTCTCTAACTCACCTATGTACCTTACAGCCACGGTTACTGCACTGTTACACCGTACTTGCTCTTAGATGCCTTTGATCACCTTGCTCTGATCAGCACCTGATGTTGAAATCATGAGTTCAAAGAAAGATGTGCACCCTAAGAGCACCTTCAGGCTCTGACTCCAGACCCTGAGCCTTCCAGATCAACAGACTCCTTTAACCTCCATTGTTTTTCTTGCCTTTTGTGCCATTAAAACACTTGCTTCATTTTTAAAACCAGATTAAATAAACAAACCCTGTGTTTTCTGGTGTCTGTTTTTGAGCTTTTCTGAAAAGCACAGAAGAGGCCACCAGAAGCAGCTTTTTTCTTTGATTTGCATCACATTTGAGCCTTGCCTGTGATCACCTGACAGATCAGAGAAGAACTTTTCCTCCTGCAGCATAAATTTTTGCTCTTCTTTGCTCCTCATGTCTTTCCTGGCTGAAGTGCTCCTTTGGAAGGCAGGAGGCCATGTGAAAATGACAAGGATTAGGCAGTCCCAGATTCTTCTTGCACAGCTAATGCCCAAAAATATTGCCGACAACAAAGAAAAATTTTCTCAGTTCAAAACTGAAACTCTTTTGAACCAAAAAGCATTCCTGTAGCTAGAAATCATTCAAATAATAAAAAAACCCTTGTACAGATTTATATTTTTTCAATTAAAAATTGGCACCTGAATGGAGACTCACCAGAAGGGAAACTTTCTACTGAAAGTATTTGCCACTCCATGTCTGACTCTGCCCTGGTATTAGGAGGTGTTTGTTGGATTTGCTTAGGAATCTTCAGAGGAGAGGTTTATGTGCCTTGTGTCCAAATGTACACTTGGTCAGTGGGCCAGTTGCCTACGTTTCATCACAGGACAGGGATGCTTTTTGGGCTGTCCCCAGGCTGAGCACTGGCCCCTAACACGCCAGTCTGGTGAGCCTTCTTTTTCTCCTCCCGAGGCTTTGATATTTGCATGTTGGTGTTTTTATTATTCCTGGGATCTTTCCAGCCCCCTACATGTCGTCTGGCAGAACAGTCCCTGCACATTCCTGCATTTATAGTTTCTCCTCCATTTTCATCCTGACCCTCTGAGTGCAGAAAGGTTTTCTACAGAGGAAATAAAACCTGTATGCCCTGAAAGCTGCAAAGTCACAGACTAGCCAGAGAACAGTGAACCATATGAATATCCCTGCATAGTGTTTTCTGCTGCAAATAGGCCAAAATCAATGGACGTGAGAATGTTTCTTTTATACAACTTGTCTAAAGAGCAGGACTAATAACATTTTTACATAGCAGATGGGTTATAGTGCTTTCATTTTGCTTACATGACTGGGAACGTGACCCATCCTACTTTTCATAGCTGCCATCTGTTGGTCAAATTCATTCCAGTGCAATCAACCAGGTCATGGTTTTGGTTTGTTGGTTGTATTGTTGTTGTTTATTTATTTGTTTTAGTTTGTTTTGGTTTTTATTATTATTTTCTCTGGGAATTTAATTCTGAGCTTTTGGATCAGTGAGTAGAAAAAATGTTTTCTCCCATCTTGCAGTGGGTGCTTGAAAGAGCTTACTGATGGTAGAAAATATTCTCTCTGCTTGCTTGCAAGTGCAAGTTTTTCAGAAAAATAAAGCAAGCAAAATCAAACCTTTGAACAGGTGAGCACTCAGTCAAAGTAGTGGAATGATGGATTTGAAGTCTTCTCACAATGCTTTGTCCAGGTCAACAGAGGACAGTAATTAAAAGATCCATATCAACATGGCTCAGGTTTCAAGCAAATTAAGAATTCTTCAGGCTGAAGAATGCCAAGAGCCTCTTTCTCTTGAAAAAGAGAAAGGTCACATATTGTTCCCTAAACTAAAGCTTCTCTCACAAATTCCACTACACTAAGATCACATTCACTCCTTTCTTGCAAAGTAATGATTTTTTTTGCTTATTTTTATCAACAATCCTTTTCCCTGCCTTGTAATTATGTTTTCATAGAATCACTAAGGATGGCAAATACCTTTAAGATCATTGAGTGGGGTGGGCACAGTTTGTTAACAGGAGGTTCTTTGGGAAGGGGGTACCAAAATTATTCAAATGCCCAGAGTAACTCTATGGACTTTTGCAGAAGAGCAAATTACACTGTGAAAAGAAGAGTTTAAATTTCTGTGGTGGTAAAAACTTAAGAGTGATTCTACTGCAGACAGCAGAGTCATTCAGATACAGACAACATGCAAATCGTGCCCTCTCTTTTCTCAATATGGGCAACAAGAATGTGCTTTCTGTCCCATGTGGCATAGAAGAACAGGATGGAGAGAATTGGTCTTTGTTTTGAAAGCACTGGAAATCAGAGACTTTCAAAGCATTTGCAGGGAAAAGCTATAATTTAAGAAGATTGTAGTAGAGTTTTTGGTTAATTTAGCTATTCAATTACCTATAGAAAATGGAATTTACCATGTAGGAAAAAAAGCTGAAAAAGAGAGAGGAAAAAAATAATTTCTTAAAAGAAGCTAAAGATGTTGGTTGATGTTGGTTTCAGAGTGATCTTATTTTTAACTTCTGCTGAGAAATTTGGACTATATCTGTGTATTTTTACAAAGTCCTTAGGGATCCGCCGCAAATTTCTTGTACTTTTGGGGAGGGAATGTGATTGCTTTTTTTGTTTTTTACCTAGATACAGGTCATATACAGCTTATTAGTTTTTAGGTGCATTTATATTTCCATCAAACAAAGTTCTGTTAATTACTATAATAAGGCCTGTGTTTATTTTGCCAGAAAACCCTGTTCTTGTTGTAAAAAAATCTCAGAGGAGAACCATCTGTTTTGGAAAAAAAAAAAAGACAAACCTGCTCGCTTAAAAGGTGCAACCTTTTTCAGCCTTTTAAAGAACAGGTTGGGGAAAAGTAATTGAAGTTTAAACAATGTGGCCAACTGAGAATAAAGGTAACCTCTTAGACTGGCTACATAGGTAGGGGGAGGTGATGGTGGTGCTTTTCCAATGTAAGTACAAATTACTCCTGAGATTTCCTATCTTTATGATCTTTGTTAAGGTAGACCAGCTCTTCCATAGGAACCTGCCCAAAATATCCAAGCATGACTCTTCCGCCTTAAGGTAAATGTTCAGTGAAGTGAAGCTGAATTTCACACAGCCAGGTAAAGACCAGTGGAGAGCTCACAGTGCAGAAACCGAGGTCAGGTTAAACAGGGCACTGTCTCACATTTCACGTAGCTCCCCTGTCTGTGGCTTGGCAGAGGTGGGCACCAGATGAAAGGAGAGGAGGCAAAATGGTGAAAGGGGTGATGACAGACAGACAACACCCATAGATTCCTCTTGAGATGCATTTTCACATCTGTTTGGCATTTCAGCAATTGTTTTCCTGTGAGCATCACTCAGAGACATCCAAGCAAGGTGAGATCCTGCACTTGAAAGGCCAGGAAGAAGAGTTTACCAGGAAGGTACATTGGACACGTGTGGTAAAGCGTGGCTGTATAAATTAAAAGGCTGAATGAGCCTCCAAAGAAATGTGGACTATCTAGACTCTATACCAAAATCAGTGGGGTCCCTGGGTTTTCCTTTTCTCTCCCATGCAGAAGGTATTTTTCAAGTGGCCTGAACTCCTGACCCAAACATCTGCAGATCTGTAAGTGGATGTCTTTTGTTACTCCTGAGATCATACTATTTTTAAGATCTGGTTCATCTATGGAAAATAGGACTTAGATGCTTAAAAGTCTTTGTAGGAACTCTGCTTGAGGCAGCAAAGTGTGTGTCTTTTTAAATTTTCTTTCACCCTGTGGGTGTTGTTCACCTGTAGCCTCACAAATAAAGCCAAGGTTCTATACATCCTTGCATTGCCTTATGTGGGGTTCTGTCTAGCCAGCAGTGCAGTATGCTTTGGCAGGAAGCCTCCAGCCCCAGAAACATCAGTGGCTACCAAATGTTGCAGGGTTCTTCCTCTGCAGCTCAGGGTTGAGAAGCACATTCACCCTCTCACTTCCTGTGTCTGCCGGCATCTGTAATGTGGAAGAAATGAGGGACAGGGGCATTTGTCCAGAAACTGAGCCTTAAAAGTGCCTTTAAACACCTTATGGCATATCTTTGCCCTCTGACTTACCAGTCCTGTTGTAAATGCAAAAAGCAGCAAAGATCTTTTTACGAGAGTTTTCAGTGGATTTTGAAAAATGGAATAAATATAAACAAGTAAAATTCAGCAAACACAGCTGTGAGGCTACTCTATAACAGCATTAGGACAGTACAATAGGCAAATCAATGTCATAGCTGAATCTGAGTTATCAGTGAGGCATCAATGAGCTCAAGCAGAACGTGTCCATTCAAACCATGGGATCCCCACACCAAGGAACACTTGTGTGGGTGCCCAAAGGAGATGAATTATTTCAAATGGGTGTCTCAAATATGGTTGTGCTCCTCATGGGCACAGGACATGGTGACCTTTAGTAGTTTATGGATCTTCCCATGGAGACAGCCCAGCATGTGAAAACCAGGTCAGCCCTGGTTAGGGCATTAGAGGAGACAGTGACAGGCTGATCTCACAAGAAGCAACCTCTGCTTTGGCTCCTCAGCTGATACAGTAGAGCAGGATCTTCTGCATTGTCTTGTGTTAAAAAGAAACCAGTTGCTCAGCCTTAGAAAGCATCTTTAAGCTTTGGGATCAATTAAGGTTCTTACTGCTTTTGGAAACAGATTTGATCTATTCAACTCACAGTAGGCAGGTGGAAGGCCCAATAACTCCTGACAGTTTTCTTGCAAAATCTGCTATTGAAGTGTCATGAACAGTATTTCTTCCATATCAAAAATGCTGAGTGCCAATTTGGTCCATGGAAAAAAGGAAAAGCCATCCATCCTGAGCTGCATATAAGGTTTTTTACCTATTAATGGATTTCCTGTCTTTAGTTCATTTACTCGTGAAAAATATTGCCTGGTGGGAGATTAGGGAAGCAGCAAAAGTTTATAATTTTTCCTATGACATTTAACACAGGGCTACCTTTCCATTTTTGTTCAGGATAGGAGCCACTTAGAATAAAGAAATACAAGACTGCTGTGCACCAGACACAGACCATATTTGGGTAACTTTCCTCATGAGAATCAAGTACAAGTTTCAGACTCAGTCTTCAAGGCACGCTGTGGCATGGATCCAGTCTATCTAAAAGATTGCCTGTAGCTCTGGAATGAAGACAGTGAAGGAAAATCCTTTCCCAAACCACAGTGAGGCTTTCTGGTTCTCAAATAGAACTCCTTTTTCTGGTGATGCCTTCCCAGCGATGGAGATCTGTTCATGACGTTCTCCGTGGCAGCAGGGCTTCAAACACTGCAGTATTGCTGCTGGATACCACCAGGCTTTAAAAATTCCCTGGACTCTTTGACAGGTGAGGTCTAGGGGGATTTTACCAAGAAGCCTGGAGTTCTCACAAGGATTTTAGTTCAGTCAGTTGATGAATAACATAAACTTTGGGCTCAGAAAATAACAGGAATTAAGGTGATCAGGGATTTACAGTCTGCATTCCTAAAACTCTAGAGGGCAAGGTATTACGTGGAGGCTAGAACCATTTATTTTAGTTATATTAAATGGAAACTCTAGACACTGTCATTCTGCCTGTTTCTGCTGCTAACACCACCTGGCAGAAAGGTTTTATTACTATTATCTACAGTTTACTTCTCTCCTTTTAAAAATCCTTCGGCCTTCCAATCAGAAATAGGCACAATGCCATGGGCTCCAAGAGACCAGGCTCAAATGAGGAAAACCAATCAGATATGGAAAGTGGTTGCAAACATTTTTCATCTGGCTATCTGGGTAATCCGTGGAAATGCCAAAAGGATCCAGATGAAAACGGTCTGCTAAAAGGGATGACAAAGAGTATTTTTCACAAAGATACAGAACAGCTGTATTAATGAATCTGTAGTTCAGGTAAATGCCGGCTTACCCCCTCCTCCAGCCCAGCCAGCAACTAACCAGGACCATGGGAAGGACCATGCCTGGGCAGTGGGCACCAAGACTCCAGGGCTCTTCCAGCAGGTCTGTGATCTTCTCCAGGGCACTGCACACTCCCCAAGCTCTATCCCTCACCCTGTTCCCTTGTGGTATAGTTTGGGTAGTTGGTTGTTGTGTGGGGTTTTCCCAGGTACGTGGCAGTTCCAGTGAGAATTGCAAGAGCTCAGTAGGGCTGCATCTGGGATTGTACAAAGTAGGTGAGAGCTTAAGGAGCAAAGAGCTACTCAAACACTTCCTGGGGCTCTACAGTTCCTTGCAGTTCTGTCTCAGGACTGACTCTGCTGCATCTGCAAAATCTGCCACCCCCAAAATCACAGATGAAAGAGGAATACAGGAATTTTCCCTATATTACTGAAAAGCCTTGAGACAGCTCCAATGTACAGCATCTTGGGAGAAAAAAATCCTTGTAGGTGTATGATTCTCTTCATTTACAACACTATGAAGTGAAAATGTTCCAGGAGGTTTTATGTTCCCTTTTGGAGGCAGAAGATGTGAATGCCTTCTTGGGAATGGCAGCTCATGCCCCATTGTGTCTGTGAGAGGATCACTGTATTGTGTCCTCTTGCTCTATCTGCACAAGGTCTATCCAAGCTGCTGACCTCCACCCCACTTGGTAAACCAGGGAGGCCAAAATCTTCTCACTGGTTCTTCCTGTAAGGATGACACTCACAACATCTCTTTTCGCATGCTACAGCACCACACCCACCAGGAACAGTAAATTAATCTTAAAAATAAACAGCTGGCCATAAAAGTGTCCAGAAAAACCCTGGCCTCTGCTCTTCTGATAGCCTAGGGGTCTCAGTGCAAATCACCCTTGCTACCTACCCCCAGTGAATATTCCCAGCTTGTCAGGTTGGCTAATTGTTTTGGAGTGGATGCAATACATCTCCTGCCAGGAGAGGCTTGTGAGGCACATGATGCTGTAAATGATCTTCTGTTTATCTAATCTTTTCTCTTGCTGCTATCGTTGTACACATACACAAACTGCCTTTATAGCTTCCCTCCAGCCACTGCTCTGGTTACAAGCTTAAACTAGTCCTTGATCATTTTAGAGCTACAGGCTTATTTAAGGAAATGAATGCAATAGCACAAGGCTGTTGTGGTCTCCTAGCAGGTAAAGTGTTGTGCTGTCCCTACTTAGCCTGCTTTTCAAGATAATGATCTTTGCAGAAATTTCTCTCCACTGGACAGCTGCTCAGTTGGGACACAGGTTAGCTGTTCTTTGTTCATTTCACATATGTAGAGACAACCTAGTTTATTCAACATATGGAAATAAGCCATAAAATCAAATTAACATACCCAATTCAGAGGAATATACAAGAAATATATCACCCAGGAGCTGGCTCCTGATTTCTGCTGATGAGATGGCAGTGCAGTCCACTAGAAGACACTCGGGCAAAGTTGAAGGAAGATGGGACATGAACACACAATCTGACACTCAGTGAACATTCCTAAAGCAAGGGCTTAAGCCACAAGTGTGACTTAGTGTGTAGGCCAGCACTAGAACTGACCTTTTCTCTGTGTTGCCAGAGAGAAATGTGAGACCAAAGAAGGTTTTTATGACAGCTTATAATCTCCCCATGACTTCTGCAGCGAGTGAGTGGGCAGGCGATTAAGTTTTAATTGAAAAATTGGAGGGAATGGGGAAAAATCAGAAAAAATAAACACTCAAGTCAGCAAGTCACATTAGTGACAGCAGCTAATGTTTCTAACATGAGCTTTAAATCCTTAAGCCTTCCTCCAAAGCAAACATATTATGCATTGTTCATAAGGCTCTTTATTGGAAATATTTAGCCATCCAAATAGTAGAAGTACATTCAATTATTTGTTCAGAGCCTGGATCAATATCAGTATTAATAGTTTGTTTTAGGGGAGATATATTTAGTTTTCATTTTAGACATCACCTGCACAAAATGGTTTGAGATTTTGAGCTGGGCATCTTGGGTTCCTGAAACCAATCTCTGAAAACAAGGAGCTGACTGAAGGCATCAAGGTTTGTGATGGGGGGGAAATGCATCAGGACATTCCTGGCAGAGAAAGCACTGCTTTAGCACAGAGGATCTACCTGAAGGCACCTGCTGAAGTGATGGGATTTTCTCTGCCAGGGTGTACAAAAGGTGCAATGGGCTGCAGCCTCTTCTTTAGGCCATGAGCTGCTGTTATGTGCTTTTATCCCAGGCCGTGGCTGTGTCCTTTGCTTCTCCAGGCCCCTCACTGCACTGTCCCATGTGTATCTCCAGGAACTGTGCCCAGAGCTTCCTGAGTGCTGGGCAACTCTCAATGGCCTTGATCCACCACCTAGTTGAGTTTCCCCATCTACTACAGGGAGCCATTAACTGGGAGAGACTGTAAAAAACATAGAGATGTACAAGAGGGGCAAGGCTCTCTTAAAAGCATTAGCAAGAATTGCTGGCACTGGTGGCAATAGGAAATTACATCTTCAGGGTAGAAGGAAAATTATACATTCAGTCATTCCAGTCAACGAGCCCATGTCGAAACATACCCACTGCCTGTGAAGACACATTTGAAGAAAATCCAAACACAGTAACCAAGCAGCTCAAATTTTTTTCTTTCTAGGAACCAGCCCAAATCCAGCTCATGCAGATTGTTTGCTGTCTGAGAGCAGCCTGTGTGAGATCCCAGCCCCTGTCTCACCACCAGGTGTTGGCAGCACAAAAGACCCACCCATTGTTCCAGCACTCATGGCTTCAGACCCCCGAGAAGAGCCCACTATGGAGAGAGTTCATTTCTCTGCATGGTGCATGTATGATGAGGGTGGTAAGGGCTCTGCCTAGGGACTGAGAAAATACTGAGCTTGTAACAGGCTGTAGCCTCCTGATAATCAAGAAGTTTACAATGTTTTTCAGTGCTTTTTTGTTAGGTGCCCCTTACATTATCAAATTACCAAGGAATTTTAACAGGAAGGCTGCTTTTGCACTGAAAGTATACATGAGAAAACCTTACCTTTTCTACTTTGCACTACAAACTAGTTTTTAATTCCAAATGGTCTTTTTCCCACTCACTTATTCAGGAAATATGGTGATTTTTCCTACCATCCTGGGTGAGGGAACAGGAATAAAGCTTACATTTCTATATTCATAAATAATAGAATATGACAAATGCAATTTCAAGCTGTTTCACCCTTTGCTGTGAATCTTTTCACACATCACTCTGGGTGTCCCATATACAGATGGGGTTTGCAAACTGCTGCTGGGGCTTCTTATCCTGGGCAATACCATTGTCCAGGGTTAGGAGATGTATTTGCCATCTCAGCAGTTGTGAAGAAGACACAGATCATCCTGGGCAGAGAGTGGCCTGTGGTTCTCTGCTGATAAATAAACATCTCAGTTTCCTTTTTGCAGTATGCAACTTAATGGTAAGGTTTCAAAGAAAAGTTGAGCTGACATCAAAAAAAAAGACTCTCCAAGGCAAATAAAGAGATTTATTTTCTTATTCAGGATTCTCAAAGGCTCTTTCTCTGCGCCCTTTCTGTACACAATGGTTTTCAGCATTCAGGAATGCTTTCATTTAATGTCTGAAATAGCTTATTGTATCTCCTGGTATCTTTCTTTAACTGTAAAATAAATATTCTTTCCTTAACAGGTCTGAAGATACGGGGTTTGAGGCAGTGTGTAAATAATTGATCCAGAATATAATTTTTTTACTCATTCTACTTTTAGACACTGTTTTTCATCACGCTATTCTCCGTGTCCAGGTCTCCTCATGGAAGTTTGGCCAGTATAATTTTGTAAAGATGTAATTTTGTGTTAAAGTAGTTACATCATCTCAGCTTTAATGCCAAGTATGTGATGTCTTTTGTACTGGTACAGCTTATTTCCCTTGCTGTGCAGGAGCACCAAGGGCAGAATGTGCTCCCTTGCACTGGTATCAGGGTAGCTGCAGTGGGCAGGGCTGTGTTCATGCAAGTCTCCTGGGATGGTTATGGGAGCAGGTAGAGAAATCCTAATTACTGAGTGTGATCTACTGAGGGATTCTCTCACAGCTGCTTCACCAGGTCCACACTGCTCTTGGGAACAAGATATTGGGCAAGAAGGACACCGGGCAGGTCTGCTCTTGATCGAAACTTTATGACCTTCTCTGAAGTCTGGGTTTTTTCCT
Source organism: Dicrurus megarhynchus (assembly GCA_013399195.1). Classification (NCBI taxonomy): domain Eukaryota; kingdom Metazoa; phylum Chordata; class Aves; order Passeriformes; family Dicruridae; genus Dicrurus; species Dicrurus megarhynchus. Next base: position 1,408,727 of record VXAD01012520.1, read on the forward strand.
GAGGAAAAAGAACAAACCATTCCCAGCCCTCTGGCATAAGCAGCTGCCACTAGAATTATTGAACAAGGCAGAGTGTGCCTTGTGATGCTGCTGGTTTTTGAAATTTTGTTTAAAACTAGATTTAGAAAGTGCTGCCACAACGGTGTTGGTACTGGGGTGTATGAAGCTGCAGACACTGGTAGGCAGGGCTGCCTGTCTGTGAGATGAATTCCTGCACAGTGATAATTGGTCATCGGGATTTCCTGCGTGGCTGTGTGGATCGGGGCCGTCTGTCAGCAGCTTTCTGTGGTGACAGATTGATGCTGAAAAGACAGATGGAGGGAATCTGAAGTGAGAGACCTTCCCAAGCTGTAGGGGAGGCTGAGCTGGATAGATTTACAGTCTGCCTCATTCTCTTTACAAGTGATGCTTTCCTGAAATGTTTTTTTCTCTGTACATGAGATATTTTGGCATTAGGTTGTTCCCCAGGTGCTGCACTAGCCGCTGGGAAAGAGAACTGCAGGGTCTCAGCTCAGGTACATCCTGGGCAGCTGTACCTCAAAACTTGCCTGAAGGTGGGAGGATGTTTTACCCCAGCTCTAACTTTTGAAGCCTGAGAAGACAAATCAGGAAGATGCAAAGGGAGCTCACCCAGTATCTGCAGCCAGACAAAGAGTAAAGCTATAGCTTAAAAATAGCTGCATTGTGCTCTGACAACAGCTTATAAAAATATTTACTCTATTCCCCTTGACTTAATGTAGCTTTTGGTGTTTTTCTGTGTTACCCTACATAACTAGTTTATTGCAATTTGAGTACCCCATTGTTGGTTTTGAACTCAAACAAATGGTTTTAGTGGTGATTTATGTTTAAGAAATAGGAGCTGCCTAGTGCTGGAGAGGTATCCTACAACAACAAACCAGCCCAGGCAGTGCAGTCCTCATAATAATGCTATTCTGTGGCAGTACAGATTAGATGTTCAGCCTTTCTAAAATTTCTATGCTTTCTTTGTGGCACTGGAATTGCTGAAGATAAGGTGGTTTAAGGCTACAAGCAAGGCAGGGATACTGGAGAAAGCAGTATCTTTTATTATTCTTCACTAACTGAAGGCTTGTCTAATTTCTCCAGCTATGTCATTTAGTCTAATAAAAGATATTGCCTCCCCTTCCAAGCCTTTGTTGTGGACATTTTAAAATGGGGTTTACATTTAAAGAAACTGAAAAATTAGAGAGGTTGCAGTTGAAAGATACACAGTCCAAAAAAATATCTGAGAGGTTTTGATTGCTTTGCACTACAGGAATTGGAGAGCTCAGGCTACTTATCACATTAAGATACATAGTGGAGCCTTGCTGGTAGGTGCTTCATAGGAAGAACTTACCCAGTCGTGAAGGGTTTTTTACTCTTGTGAAGTTGCAGCAAGAACCACTGCTGGAGATAATATGTGAACTAGAAATAATGGCATTTTTTATGGTACATTGATTTCCATGAGCTTTTCTCTACATTCAGCTTGCAGGCTCAATATGACAAACTGACAGTACAGGACCTGTACATCACATCGATGGATCCTTTCCCCTCCTATAAAGAACACATTTACAAATTAGTTAAAAGAGCATGGGATTAGCTCCAAGGAGCCAGAAGTCCTGTAGTGTCTCTGAGGCTAAGGAGGACACACTCCTGACTGTGTCTGCCATCCTCCTCCAGCAGCAATGAAATACCATACAGCCAGACACATAGAATAAATAATGAATGACCTAAGGAACCAGTTGGAGACTGCAAAACATTGCAAGGATTTAATGGCTGGCCTAGGATTTAAGAGATGTGCATCAAAAGATCTGCTCTATCCAAGGGGGTTTGCAGCTCTTCCCCTCCCTCGCATTCATCTGTGAAGATAAGTGCATTAAGGCTTGTAGGAAGCTCATGTGCTGCAAAGCCAAGGCCAGGTGCTTAAGAACTAATCAAAGGATGTGGACATACAATTAACAGGTTGCTGGCTGATTGGGCAAGGCTTTTAAGAGAATCCAAAACCTTTCCACTGCAAAAAGCAGAGTGAACATTTTTCTTACTGACTGTTCAAAGAAAAATTGTCCAAGCAGCTCTGGCACAGCTACCCAGTGACATTCTGCCCTGCCATCTTCTGCTCGTGTTGCAGTGCACTCGCTCAGGCAGCAGCACCAGCCTGGTGAGAGCATGGAAATCATGGGGAGAAACAGCACAACACTGGCTGGGATCTGAAGAGCATCAGCCCGTAGCCTTGCACCCAGTTAGCAAAGCCCCACGTAAAACAAATTCAACGCGAAGCAAGAACAACAGTGTGCACTTGCAAGGTTTTCCTCTCTTCTGATTTTTCCCTGCGTCTGGGTTTCCCTCATCCCCAGGATAATTTTGTCCTGACAATAATCAAGGTCCTTTGGACCACACACATTAACAGCATTGTAGAGACAGAGCAATTTGACACCCACAAATGCTGAAGCAAGTAAGCTGTACCAACTGGTCAGTAGCCCACTTAGGAACCCCTTTCCATCTGACTGTGAAGTTGGAAACATTATATTGTCTGATGCACTTGACTTGCTGAGGACCAGTAGTGCAATGGATAACGTGTCTGACTACAAAGGTGTAGGCAGGTCTCCCTGCCCAGGGTAACCTTTTATCCACCTTGGGAATATGAGGTGAAGTTCCTACTACTTGGATGATTTGCTTGGATGGGATGGTTGGCAAGAGATCTCATCCAGCGAAGGAGAGTTCTGGAGACCTTGGTTTGTATGTTTTAGAGGACAGAGGCACCAAGCAGGACGGGTGGGATAATTAATGGGAGCTGCTCTCAGCTCGGTCAGCAGCGCACAGTCCCCAGCCCCCAGAGCAGCTCATGCTGATGGCTACAGCTCAGTTTAAGGCTCTGCCTGGCTGTTATTCCCAGCCTTTTCGGGGCAGGTCTGATCCCCACCCTGCCAAAACCAGCAGGGGTTCCTAGCTGAGTGGTGAGATGCAGATCAGGCTCCTGCTCACAGGTGCTGCCTGCAGTGAGGCTCCAGCACAGTCAAAGAGAGCTCAGACATACCGGAGCTCATAAAACAACCCAAAAAACTGGCTTCCCACTGGCCCTCTCCTGCCAGGGAGAGGCCCCTCTGCTGCTGTGCTTCTGTTGAGGGGTGTCAGATGCCTGCTAATTACAGATAATGAGGAATTTAATTGCCCTTCAGCACAGGACTAGCTGTGCAGGCTGTGTGTCTGCAGGCAGGTGGTGGCTGGGGGGTCTCCATGCCCTGCTCAGCCCACACACATGGTGAAAAGGGGCCCTTCTCCTGCCCTCGGCACAGGGCGCTCTGTGGGGAGGGGTTGTCCCAGACCAACAGCCCCAAGCACATCCACGTGCCCTTCTAGTCTGCTCTTCTCCATCTGGAGGGCCTTGGATGGGGTAACCCTTCCTGCTGGGACCTGCCCCCTCTGCTTAACATGGGGACTTGTGAGGGCATCCTGGCAAGGTACATGCTTTTGCAGGGGGCTTGGGTTTGTGCAGTGGCTGTTTCTGTGAGCTGTGTGAAGATGGCAGGAGGCAGGATCCTGGTATTATTAAGTGGTGAGGGGCTGGTGAGCCCCTACTGACAGGCTTGCTTTGCCATGTGATGGGGTTGCTTTCATCTAAACCGTCTGTGTGTCTGGGGATGGAGCCAGGTGGGAAGGAGCTGCTTGCAGAGCATGCACAGGAGGGCAGGTATTGGCTTGGATGCTCTGTTTACAAGCACATTGTCGCCTGTAATGCACCAGCCATGTCCCAAACCCATCTGTGCTGTCAGTGTTCCTCCCACCCTGACCCCCAGCACCATGCTCTGTCCAGTGTGCCTCTTCTCTGTTCTGTATACAACACACATGCAGTCCCTCTCTTCTTACCTATGTATCTTTGTGCAGGCTTTGCACCTACCCTCAGAAAAATTAGTCTGCTCTTCATTTTATGCAAAAGATAGCAGCTATTTTCAGGTAAATTCCAGGTGGGTAAGGTGATGTATAACATGTTGCATGTTTCAGGGAGGTATGTTATATGCTGGAAGAAGTCTAGCTTCTCTTCTAATCATTTAATAACTTAAAAATACTCTTTCCCAGTTTACCAGATCAGTCATCTTTTTCTTTAAAAACAAAAGCAAAACCTCCCTCAAAAAGTGCAAGTCCCATATTAAAGTTGCCCTTAGACAGTTTGCAATTCAGCATGTGGCCTTTTCTTTCCTGGAGGAAGCTGAAGTGCAACCAGGGTTTTATCAAAGACCATCACTGAACAGCATAACAGGAGAGCAGGCATTTGGTTGTGTGACTGAAATAGCTGTGCTGGCTGCAGAGCATGGCTGTGGGTTAGAGCTGGGTGTGATTTACCCTCAGCAAAACCAACTGGCTCCAGCAAAACGTCCTTGTCTGTTTGATTTCAGATCAATTGAATGTGTTCACAGAGATTCGATGAAAACTGATGAGGTTTGGATTTAGTCTGACAGGACACGGCCAAGAGCATTTTAGTGTTTTTAGCAGCTTTTTTTTTTTCACTGCTAAGAAATTCTGAACCACCTAATCTGACTAGATGACTGAGCTCTCAAAAAAAAAAAAAAAAAAAATTAAAAAGGCAAGTAGTAAATGGAAGGAAACAGGATGATTTCAACAGCTACCAGGTGGTGGGTTACCAGAGATCCAAATGCCCTATGTTACAGATGTACAGCAGGCAGCCCAGCTTGTCCTGGGGGAAAGGCTACAGGCCAAATTATGATTCTGGTCTTGCTTGTGCCTTTCAGCCTGGAGAAGGTTAAAGAAATTGTTTTGAGCAAGTCAAATGCACTCTTTCAAGAGCCCTGTTTTTCAGGTAAAATACTGCAAATGCTAAGCTATAAAGCCTGCACTGAATCTGTGCTTTCCTGTAGAAGTACCTCATTCAGTCATGTTTTTAAAGCTCCTTTCAGTGTCTGGCAGGCCAGAGTAGTGCTGGGGGGCTGTGCAATAGCCCTGCTGCAGTTCACGTCTGATCGGTGGCACGGGCTGACACTGTTGTGACACACAGGCACAGAGGGAGGCATGGGCTTTTATGTACTCTGAATGCAGGGCTCTGGGATGAGTCTCAGCTGAGTGCACCTGCAAAATGCAGGGGCAGCTGAGCACCATAGCACAGAAAAGAAAGGGAGTATCTACCCCAGTGCAGAGATACTCCTTGTTGAAGAGTGGCCCAGTTGGAGACAGATCACCTGCTTCAGTCCCTTGTGTTATTCCTCCCTCCAATAACTCTCTTGAACTCATTCTGCACACTGGCCTTGTTCCCTTCCTGCTCTGGAATGAGTTCATTTTTAGCACTTCCATTCTACAGGTCAAGTTAAAACTGATCTCTAATTTGTGGTTTCTGGCTTTGGTGTGTGCAGTTGGTAGAGGTAGCACTGGCAGTGCACAGGGTGGGAGTCTGTAAAGGCAAATACATTTCTGTGCTCTCTAGAGGACTTACAAGAAGTCCCAGAATTATTTGGTGCCCCATCTGTGGGATAGAAATTGAGAAGGCAAGCACATGTATGTCAGAGGTCATGTAATACGCTGTTTCCTTAGGTAAATATAGCTGGTGCAGTTTAAGGTGGTACCAAGGCTGTCTTGGATCACTCATGGCTAATGTGAATGTGTCTGCACTTAGGGAGCACTTCCATAATGTCCCTTCCTGAAGATGAACTCAGCCCAAGAAAGCTTAGGTAAAGTTTGAAGCTTGTTTGTGGTTCAGCCTCTCTTGATAGACCTGGAAGGAAAAGCAAGCTCAGGCACTGCTGCCAAGGCAGACAGGAGGGTACTCGATGTGTGGCAGAAAAGGCTGCACCCCAACATCTCCAAAGGCTGACACTGAGCTGCCCATGGTTCCAGTGGGAGAGGGATCCCAGCCTTATCTGCAGGATGAGAACTCTGTGGCCACTTCCTTTTCCCACAGAGAGTGTTTGAGCCTTAACCTGCACGTATCTGCAGGAAACAAGAAAGCCCACAGCCTCTCAGCACAGCCATCAGTGCTGGCACTGGCCCTTAGCAGCTCAACCATTGGGGCTTGTAGGTACCAGCAAATATTTTTGTTAGTGGTTGCCACATCCCAGAGCACCTTCAGGTCTCATGTGCTTCTCCGTACACCCAGCTGGTTTTCACCATCAGGGCAACGGTGACATGGACACATCACTTGGAAATGCCTTGTGGCCATCCTGGCTAGTAAAGAAAGAACAATTAATCAAGGTAAAGTCAAAACTCTGCAACAGGCAGAAACCTGACATGTTATTCACCTGTCACCTAGGTGACAAGTGAGCAGCTGTGTGCAGACACCTGATCTGAGCAGCGTGGGCCTCCCTTTCTGGGTTGGCCTGGGGCTTTGAGCCCTGTCACTGACAATCTGTCATGATACACGTAGATCTAGAAGCTGACCCCGGTAACACTGCATAAAGCAGTGCAGGGAATACACTGGGATGGGGTGGATCCTAATCAAAAACATATGTGGAGTATCTTTGCTCTAGTCAAAACTGTCCTGTCTGGAGACATGTCTGTCAAAAGAGAAGGCAGTTCATTAAATGCTGAAGTATCCTTGGGTTGGTGGGTCCTGGAGCCTGGGAAATGTAGGACCTGAATTCCCCTGTTTTACAGCTGTGGATATGGTACAGAACAAAGAGCTAAGACTAGGATAGCTCTGGGGTAGCAGGGAGAGGCTGGTGCTGGGAATCAGACACTGGGACACATGACTGCAGCTGCTGTCAGTACTTAGGATGATGGCCATGGAAAGACCTGCTGTTCCTCTTTTCCAGCCAGCATGGGGAGAACTGTGAGACTATGGAGTGATCCTGTGACTGCCCTCACCACGCCCACTGTGGACTTGCAGCACACCCTGGCTAAGATTTGAGCACCTGTAGGCCTATCTTTTAAGAGAGAGCTTTTAAAACCAGAGGAGGTGCTTATGGTTTCAAAGATTTATGCCAGCCGTGCTCCCCTTTTGTTCAGGTGATACAGCTCCAGGCCACCCCTGGAGAGTATATGAGCTGTTCTGTTCAGGCACGTTTCTTCCTCTATATGACTCCTCTGGCAAAGAAAACTGTGGCTTCCTGGCTCTCAAGTTCAGGGGATTTTCAGCCAACGTGGTTCCATTTAAGACACAGTAATTAGCAGCAGAGACTTCACACCACTGTCCTGTGAATAGGGAGCTTTCACAGCTGTTTTGTTTCAGTGTAACATCTAGAATACGTGGTGTGAAGAGGGATTGCTACGGCAGAGCAGCACCTAAAGCTCCCTATCCCACCAGGCACTGGAGCACTCCCAGGCAGGGCTGAGGCTCAGCATTGCTTCAAGGGAAGAATATAATGTCAGCAGGAGAGATGAGTCTCTCCAGAAGGGTGCCAGTGCAGGGCGCAGATCCCCACATTTTGGAAGCTGCATTGCAAGCTTTCAGCTAAGATTCTAAAGGTGGTTAATTTCAACCTGGCGGTGTCCCTCTCACCCTTCAGAAGCATGTGCTGTTACCTGAGCTGTTTTAATGGCCAAAATGTGGATGGCATCTGCCCAAGTGATAATTAACCATGAGTTCAACCCGGCTCACAAACAACTCTGTGGAAGTTTACTTGTCAGAGAACTCAGGCTTCTCTAGTGCCACTGCTGGACTAAATGCAATGCTCTCGTAATGCAGCAAGCCTCAGAAAAGTCAACCCACAGAAGCCAGTGCCATTTTATCTGTAACTTCACAACCCTCAGCTAAAGTGGCAACTTCTTTAATTTGATTTGCATAGTAATTTTTGATGTTCTTGAAACTTCTGAGATAAGCAGACTTTGGAGGCAGGGATGACAACTTTGAATTATTTATTTCATGGGTAGAAAGAAAGCATTGTTTTAGAAAATACTGCATCTAACACTTGCTGGGCCATAGAACTGTGGGTTGTTTTTTGGGGGGGAGGGGGATTGTTGGTGTTTGTTTCACATGTGATTTTTTGAAGACTATCACAGAACTATGAATATAGTGTTTATTGATTTAAACAGAATTCAGGGATTTAAGCTCTTCTCTTTAGCTTGACAGTTCCGTGTTTGTTCGGTGGAGTTGCTACTGAGTTGATGCACTTGTGGCAGACTCCTGGCTGTATGGGTAGCCCTGTAGGAATTATTGCTCTTCCATGGACGTGTTTGTCCTGCTGGTATATTAGATGTCTGCACAGCCTGGGCAGTATTTAATAAAGTATCTGGCTGGAAAACCAGCTACTTTCCAGGGAAGCCCAGGTGTGCATTAATCTTACCTGAAATGGGCAGTACCATTTTCATGGAGCTTTAAATATTTAAATTGGGATATTCTTTTATTTTAGAATTATTTAAATAGTAAACCCTTTATAAGGAAAGACAGAAGCCACTGTGAATTGGTGTCTAACTGTATTTATTCAGAAACAAAATGCTTCTCCTAGGTTCCAAGGTTTTTTGCATTTTCAAATGAAAGCACTTTACAACTTGTCAGTTTTGTTTCTTTAGACCTAGAAGTCCTTTTTCACTCTTCAGAGTCACTGCTTTATGGTTACCTTGGATTTTTAAGCTCATGAGATTTTTATTCCCTTTCTTAAGACTATGTTCGTGTGTTTTCTTATGTGATTAATACAGAAGAAAACATTATAAAACATATGTTACTAATGTACTGCTCAATGTTATGGAATCGGATAAGACTTTTTCAAAAGACTGACATTACATATGTCTTTCAAAGATGTGAATCATATGTAAACCATATGTTTCATCTATTTCAGAGATTGTTAAAGAGTAAATACTGTAATGCAATTAACTTACAATCATGGTTTTGAAATGTATGTATAAGTATTGATAACAATATTTTTCCACTGTTCCTTAGGAGGAACTGAGGGTTGCTTTCAATTTTGTTTTTAGGGTAGCATTGTGGTTTAACCCCAGTTGGCAACTAAACACCACAGAGCTGCTCTCTGACTCTCCCCTCCGTCCCCCAGTGGGATGGGGAGAAGAATCAGAAAAAAGGAAACCTGTGGGTTGAGATAAGAGCAGTTTAATAATTGAAGTAGATTAAAATTTCATAATAATAATTGCAGTGAACAGGGAGATAACAGGTTGAGGAATAAACCCCAAGACAGACAAGTGATGCACAACACAATTGCTCACCATCTGCTGACAGTAGTTTCTTCATTTCTAATTTTACCTAGAGAACTGCTTAAAGCAACCACCCCTTCAGTTTGCAGCCTCCCACTTTCACTTTTCAGACAAAGTATCTTTTTTTTTTTGTCCATGGGAAAACAGAACTGTCAAAAAGATGTTTTTTACCATGGAAAATGTGCCCTGCTATTATTTCTATGTCAGGGAGAAGAAAATTAGGGCAGAATGAGACTGAATTACAGTGAAAATGCTGAAAACCTCAGTCCCTGACTTCTGCAAGGCTCCCTCAAAGAGCTCTCATGTTTTAATGTGTTTATATTTCTTTGAGGAAGAACTTTTTTAAAATAATGGGAATTATAAGGATGTTTTTTCAGATGGAAAGGTGTTGAGCTCAAGGTTTATGCGTCTGCTCTTTAAGCATTTTCTATAGCTGCTCAAATATTTTTTTTTTTTGTTCGTAAAAATTTAATATGGAAAATTAATGAGGAGCTGGCTAGTGAGATGATACAGTAACTGTAGGCAGGCTAAAAGTGGGTTGTCAGCTCTGGACCTTCCCAGTCCAATAGGTAATTGCAGAACTGTGTGAGTGAGATACAAAGGGAGGCTCTGAAAAGTTCAAAGAGATTTATTGAGTACTTCAGACCACAAAAACACATAAAGCCAAGTCCAAAAAAGTTCCAGAAACAGGACAAGAGGGACCTGTTGTCAGAAGCAGGTTGTCATATAGTTATGATTTACTGTCCTCTTCCCAAGTGATCTGTACAATCTCTGTCAGCAGCCAGGCAAACAAATAGCATTCAAGGGGGCTTGAGATGAGGGTGTGAGAGAGAAGGCAGCAGTGACGATGGCCACTGCAAGCTTAGGCAGTGAAGCCTGCAGAGCTCTGTCTGAGCAGAAAGCACAGAACACTCTTTTCACCTCTCCTTTTACCCTGAAAGAACAGACCCAGGTCAACTAAAGGAAGTATCCAAATACAAGAAGAATTTAACTTTGAAGGTATTCCCAGCTTGCTAGGGAATTTAGGTAGTTATTAAAATTAATGGGATGGTGTATCTGAACCATGGTACACTGTACCTTTGAAAATCCCAGTCTAAGATTTTTCAAAGCCATCCCCTTCTCCATTTCCAAGTTTTGTTTGTTTCTCCTCTTAGCCAGACGTGAACTTGTGCTTTAATGTGATTTGTATGTGAAGCAAAAGTCAGGTCTGTTTAGATTGAGTACTTTGGGCTAATGTTTCCATCTCTGCAACTTTTAAAACAGACTTGATAAACTATTTTGATGATCTCCCCCCATGCACACTGCAGGCTGCATAGAAGATTTCAATTAATGCTAAAAGCATGGAGGTTTGAAATGCATATGTTTTTCTTGATGTAAAGGAAAATCATCCTGATAGTCTGTTACTGTATAAAACAAAGCAAGCTGACTGGGGTTTCTTTTGGGTTTTGTTTGCTTGGGTTTTTTGGTTTGGGTTTTTTTTTTTGTGTGTGGTGGTAGGTTTTTCTTAAGTGGACTCCAGTCCAGAAACGAGTAAGTGAACAAAACGATAAATTCTGAAAAAGGCTCATTCTGTGCCCACAGAGTAGGTGCTATATGCTTGGCCAGGAGACCCTAGAAATTTCACAATAACTCATCTCACTGAAGAACAGATATTCATTATGATAATAGAAGTAATCTAACAAAGGATCCTCCTTTATTTGTGACTCAACCACAGGTATATTTCCACTGGTAAGTATCTTGCCCCAGGCATGAGTGTGTGTCTGTGTTTGGGTGGTTTTTGAGAGGCTTCTGCGTTTGGACATCAAGGCGTGGTTGTCATATTACCAGTAGGGCTGCTGTAGTCCATGTGTGCTCCTCAACACCTCTGCAAGCACTCCTTGCCTCCCAGGTTGATGCCAGTATATCTCCCCATGCTGAATTCCTCCTTCCACACTCCCCATGTCCTTTCTCTGCCCTCTCCACTTGTTCTGTCTTTCTCTTTATGCCTGTTCTTTCCTTTATCCTTTTACAACTTAGTCTTTTCTCGAGCATATTATTCCAAGTCCTCTTTTATCCAAACCCCTTTTGCTACATCGCAGACTTTGTCTTGGCCTTCTCAGAGGTCTCTTGTCACTCCCTTCTTCTTTTCAAACCAGTTTCCTTCTGCTAGCAGAGAGGTGTGTTCCCATCTGCATCTATGACTAAGTCACATGGAGCCATGGCCACGGGCAGGACAGGCATGATTGGCTGTAGATTTGGCTGAACGATGGTCAGCAGCAGCAAGGAGGAAGGAGAGACTTGAAGGCACAGCTGTGTGACTTGCTTTGAACTATATAAGAACAGCTACTGATATTTTCAAGGGAGAAACCTTTCTTCTCCCCTAAAAACTTCAGGAGAGCAGTCCTATTTTTCCTATCTGATGGTTCCTTTTCACTCTGTGGAAGAGGACAACTCCCCTCTCCCTCTGGATTTCCAGTCAGGCACCAATAACAGCACAATGACCAGCTCCAGGCAGTGCATTTGGCACTTTAAAGGTGGATGCATCACTAACATCCCTGCTTTACACTATGCAGCACATTTCCCTTTTACAGCAGGAAAGGAGGCTCAGCAGCCCCTCTCCTTGGACGGGCCTGCTGGCACACAGAGCCTTTGTGGGGAGAAAGCTGGAGCTGATAATCCCTTTTAGAAGTAGGCTTGGTAAGTGCAGTCTTGGCATTCCTGTCACCAGCTTGAGGTGAGGGCAGGAGCTGAACAGCCTGAACAGCTGGCAGTGCCCATGACACTTGATTAGAGGCACAGCATGCTTCAGATTCCGTGGCACAGTGCACTGAGGGTATTGAGAAGCTTGGCTGCATCCCAAACTTGCCCCTGGCAGAACTGGCAGATCACGTACCTAGTGTTCCTTTCAAGGACTTGGCCAGGCATAACCCACCCCTCTCCATCCCCCGCCTCCCCCGTAGTTGGCTTTGGGCTGTGTTTGTTCAGTGGGTTCGCTGCCTCCCGACCCATGCATTCACAGGGCTTGGGGCAGGGTGGGGTGTATATCTCCACAGTAATCTAATTCCATCTTTCCAGTGACTCGATATCAGAAGCTGCATCTTTTTAAGCTGATTTTTGGCTATAGCTTTTATAGGAAATATCTATCACAAGGTTTAAATCCAGTAGACTTACAGCAATCTTAAAGCTAGCAAAACATACTGTAATTTTTTTTACTAGAAATTAGAGCTGAAAAAGTTCCAGTGATAATTCAAGTGATCATGGAATGCTTAGGCCAGGACTGTTGTCAGTGCCACAGTGCAGTTTTCTTCTCTCTAACTGCAACTTCGGCACAGGATTGGCATTGCTCTCCCAGGCTGTGCTGTTGGGAAGAGAAGGTTCTCTCTCATACCAAGCTGTCCAGACTCTTCTGGGACTGAACACATTCTGTACAGGGGCTTTGAAAGCCTCCTCTGCACCCACACAGTGCATCAGCACCATCTTCCTTGTCTGTGCAGGCTGTGAGCTCCAGAATTGGCCCTGTCTGAAATGGAAGTGGCTCTTCCAGCATTTGGAGCGTCCCTAAACAGGTTGTGGCTGACAGTCATCTGTGTTACTGGTAGAAAGCAGAGAGCCAGGGCTAGTTAATAAATTTCTGGTTCATCAGTGACTTCTTAGAAAACTCCAGAAGGCTCAACCTAGGGCATTTCATTGAAAGCAAGCATGATTTGGTCTGTGTGCCCTGAGCTGGGGGAGTGCCACTAGGCATCACTATTTCTCTTGAGCATCACTGATTCTCTTGTCTCCAGGAGACAGCAGGTCCCTAGGGGCACCTAGGGCCTGGGTGCAAACAATCCATCTGGATAGCACTTTTTACACAACAGGACCCAAAATTTTATCTGAATTTTCCTTGCATTTTTATGAGTGTTGGAGGATGTTACCATTGCTAATAATTAGCAGCAGCAGCTTGCTACTAACTATCAGAGAAAGCATAAAAGTTTTTGTTTTAGGATGAAAAGAGGTTGTCATTAGCTACTTTCATTTACATTTCAACTACAGAAGTGGAGTAACTCCAGCCCAGCAGTGATGCCTGTGAACCCTTTGATTCAGGGTCACAGGAGGTATCAGCAGGCCTGTTACAATCTGTCACCAAAGCTGTCTATAGTCAATATACAGTGCTATTGTGCACACTGCAGCCCTTGGATAAAAGCAGATGGTTGGCGGATCTTTACCTTTCTCCAGGGTGAGAGACACCTCTTCCTTTTGAGCAGGAAAATGTTCCTGACTTGGCTCTGTTGTTCCTTACTGGACATTTCCTGTATGTTTTCTTTGAAATGCCAAGCTATGTGCAGGGACGAGACAGCTGTGCTGCTTTGGAGCGCACAGGTTTCATGTAATATGTTGTATGAGAGTCCTAATTGCAGATGTTAGAGATAGGGGTGGTGGAGAAGCCTGTTCCCGACTCCTTCACACTAAGGTAGTCACCAATATCTTACCACACGCCTGGTAACAACTGCCATTTCCCACTAACCCGCTGCTGAATAATAAGGTTTTCTCCCAACAAAGTTATCCTTCCCTTTCCCCCCTCATCCACATCCCTGAACATGGTCTTGTTTTGATTCTTGTGGTCCCTTGAGCATCTGAATTTGGCTCATAACTCAGGAGGCTATTTTTCTGTCATGTGCTCAGAGTTGTTTAGCACAATTTTATTCATTTGTGGCTGTAAGCCCAATTGGAAACACGTGGGCTGCTTAAAGACAGGTGGAGGGAGTTCTTTTGTTAATTAGGCTTCAAATTCCATTGTGTTCCCTGTAACCAGTGGCCAGGCTCTGATCTCAGTAACACCAGACAAACCCCATTAGTGAAGGAATAACCCAGGATTTGAACTGCTTATAAACCTCGTAAGTTTGTCTGGGGTTGGGGTGTTTTGGGTTTTTTAGAGGTTGTTTTGTTTGTTTGTTTTTGCCTTTGCTTGAGACATTTTTAGAAAAATCAGTGCCACATGCAACTAAAAGCCTTTTCTAGCCTGGAGGGGATAAAGAGAAACTTTCTAGGGCCAGCAGGGCTGCAGAGCCAAGGCCAAGGTGCTAGGATCAGGCAGGAAAAGCAAGGGCTCCTTTCCCACCAGCATGTTGTCCTCCCTCCCCCACCAGCCCATTTCCCTTCTGCTCTGCACCCTATCACTAATTTAATCTCCAAATCAAGGTGCTGCCGTTTTGCACCAGGTTGGGAGCTGCTGTTCACCCCCCTGTGGGCTCCATCAGTAATTAGAGTAACACCTTGTGTAGTGTTTAAGCAACAAATACCTGTAGCTTCACCCACCCCAGCTGTAACTCAGCTCCACTGTCACCTCAGAGCTCTGTCAAAAGGTATGGTGGGGTCAGTCGTGTTGCAAAAGGGAGAGTGTCTTGAAAAGATGGCACAGAAAGAAATATGCTTTACAAAAAGTTAAATAGAAAGGTTAAGGTTTATTTCCTCCTTGGGAGGCTGGGTGAAAGCAAAGGTGCAGGTACCTTAGCTGTCTCTTTCCTGTGGAGAGAAGACCTCAGGCTTAACTCCTTAGCTACACTTGCATCCCCATACTCCTGCATCACAAAGAGTTTCATTGTGAGTTATACACCTTGAATATATTTACTGATTTGGCTGTTGAGTACTTGCTGCCCATTAAAATTGACACATCTTGCATGAAGAGCATAAGTACCTCTGAGGTTTCCTTCCCTTATCTTTTGAGTTTTCACTACAACACTACCTGCAGGAGTTGTTGGCTTTCTAGAAAAGCTGCTGTAGCTCTAAGCCTCCAGGGTTTGGGGAGTTTTCATGGTTGCTACCTTTCTCTTTCGGGCTGGGGAGCTGGTGTACATGCCTCTGTGCTGTGGTACCTCTACCATGTTCCTGACCTGTTAGACAGGACTGCTGTTAGCTGCTGTCCCTGACCATGGAGACAGTGGAATTTGGAGTGCCAGTGCACAGAGAATGAAGGAAAGAAAGGCAGAATGAGACCAAAACTCCTTGCTTGTTTTTTGTTGTTGGGTTTTTTATGTTCCCCCCCTGCCCCAATTAAAATTAAGACTGTTTGGAAATTTTCTTGGGGGCTACAGGGGTCCTTGTAGTGCACCCAGGGCCGAGTGCCATCTGGGAAGGGTGGCATAAGTTGTCAGGGCAGACTCCAGTGCGAGAAGGAGAATCCAAAGGGCAGAGAGAGGTGTGGTCACCATTAGCACTGAGATGGAGAGGGCGATACAACTCTGCCATTTGAATATCAGACTCCAAATGCTGAGGCTCTTTGTGGATTGGACTAGATAAAAAGATAGCTAAAACAGCAAAGTTTTGTGATGATTCACTGCCAAGTGCCAACCAAGCCACTGAGCTGAGCCTGTTTGACCAGAGAGCAACAGTACAGTAGTGAAGGATCACACAGATGCCAGAAATCACAGTAGGTGGGATTTTATTTGCCAGGTCAGTGTTTTTACTTAAGAGATGTAAAGCAGCTATACATTTAACTACACTGGCCCTCAGGGAAATCTTGGGGGCTGAGTCCTGCTCCCAACCTCGTGCTCAGGAGAGGAAAGAGGATGCTGAAGTCAAAACCTTGCATCCTGTTTCACCCTGCTGTGTTACCCAGTTCCTTCCTGGGCTGTTCTCAAGCTCTGGACTTCTGGCATTAATGTTGAACAAGTTATGACTTTTCACAAATATGTACCCACTCCAGTATGAAAGTTATCATTTTTTCCTTCCTCTACTTTCTACCTAAACTGTGAAGACTATAGAGTTAACAATCCACATTTCTAGTATGCTTACCCAATACGAGGAAGGGGTTGCAAGTTTGCCTCAAAAATAGTTTTCTGTGTCGAATCTGTGACTTAAACAGAAAGTTTCCAGCTGGAGAAGAATGGTCTGCTTCCTTTAGAAATTTCCAAGTATATGTGTCAACTTGAAAACTGAAGTATCCTAGCCATAGCATCCTTGCTAAAAGACAGTATTCTACTTTGAATTGCTCTCATATTGTCTGGTGGGAGATGCTGGCTTCGTGTGCCTGTGCAGCTCTGGTGTAGGTGCTGTGCTCAGCACACATGGAATCATAAGTTTGTAGAAATAACAGGAGAAGAAATCTTCATCTAATGGGTCACCTAGCCCATCCCATTGCCCTAAGGCAAAATTAATTGCACTTTTCCTCTTCCTCACATGTATTTATCAATCTGTTTCTAAGAATCTGCAACAATGAAAACTTCAAACAGCCTTAGGCTATATATGCTGGTATTTGTTTAATTATAGCTATTGGGGATTTTTATTTCCCTCATATTGTTTTGAAGACTTGTGGCCTTCAGGCTTTTCTTCCAAATATTAAATACTAGTTTTTAAATCCTTTTCCTCATGTAAGGGGTGGGAGTTTTTGAGTTGTTTCTTTGTTTTTTAATCTTCTGATTTTTACCACTGTTTTTAGGGAGATCTGCCAAAATTATCTGTATCCTCAGCTCAGTGCCTGAAACTGCAACCCCTATTCCAGTTAAGACCTTGCCACTACTGAACAGACTGGAAGACTTTCTTGCAAAGTCTGTCACAGAGAACTTCTTTTGGTTTCAAGTTGGCTTTTCTCACAGCAGGGTGGGAGTGTTGGCTGGCTTTCAGGTTTTTATCCACTGCAGTCCCCAGAATGTTTGCTGCAGACCTTTTGTGTTCTTGGTCATTCACCAGCTCTAGATTTTTTTGTTCACTTGGCTATTTCTGCCTAATTACAGTATTTGACCTTTGTCAATACAGACTTGCAACCAGGCAAGCCATGAATTTTCTTTCTAATAATTGTTTAAACTGGTCAAGTTTTGGTGCTTGGTGGTTTGGGGTTTTTTAGCTTAATTACAACATCCAACCTTTATTCCCTCTGATCCATCTCACTACTTTGGTATCGTACTTGGGCTTTAAAAGGTAATCCCTATTCTATTGCCAAAATCATTAACAGAAACAAAGAGTAGTGCCAGAGCCAGAACAGACCCTTGAGTAATCCAGTTCCATTTATCTTCCTAGGGTGAGTCTAAGTAATTTAAAACTGATCTCTATTTTTTTTTATCATTTTGGCATCAAGTCTTGAGAAGCTTCATTTAGACTGTGTTTTCCTCACTGTTTCTGAAAATGTCACCTGGGACGGTGTCATAAGCCTTACTGAACTCAAGATATGTCATCTATCGCTTCTTGCATCAGCCTCAAGGCCGAGAGGACAACAAGGGGAGAGACGATCGTGCATCACAGCAGGTCTAGCCCAACCTAGGATCATGCCCGGGGGAAAACAGGAGTGTGAAATACATGAAATACAGCTCCCAGAAGGTCCTGCAGGGCCTCCATGACAGAGCTGTTATGGTTTCCAGCCAAATACTTTCAGGTTTTGAAATTTTAGCATTTAAAAAAGTGCATCAGTAACATTTTTCTAAATGGCTATGGTGCATTCCTAGACCCTGTGTTATTTAACAACATACCCTGTACTAGGCTGAGAAGTTAATTAGCACTCTGATACACAGGATCCTTGGTGTCTGGTAAAGTGAAGTACAGATGCACAGAGAAACTGTACTGAGAGCTCAGCTGCGCTGCGATAGGAGGCAACAGGGGTGTGTCCAACATTTTCCTCGCCATGAAACTGCTGATGTGCATACACTTACCGATCATTTCAGGCTGGATCTGGGGCCCAGTGATTCCGTTCCTGTGGTAGGCTATCAGGCTGAAATTTATCCTTAAGTCCCGCACATCTTCACTTGATGAATCCAGGTGACTCTTGAAGCAAGTTGCCCTGTCATTGAAAAGGAATGCTTGTGCTGTAGGGAACCAATTCTGCTGAGCAAGCAGTTAGAGGGGTCTTCAGAGGTACAGCACACATTCTGGTCATCAGATGTGTTCCTGTTATTCAGTATCTAGATGAGCAGTACCTTTGGGACACTCTCAGTCACTTGGTCCTGAGTTTTAATTTGGAATACCCTGGAAGATTCAGTTTTTCATATTCAGGGGAAGGAAAAAAGACTTCTTCCTGCCCTATCAGCTTGAATGTTTTATTTCTAATTACAGAAAACAACTGAGGAACAAAGAATTTGAAAGCTCCCTATCAATGTTATAACACAATATTATTCCCATTTTCAATCTACTTGCATTAGATAAAATTGATGCAGATATGAAGGCCAGGATAAGATAGTCATTTTAGCTCCCCAACAATTAATTTATTTTCTCCCTTAGACAGAAGAAACATCAGATTGAAGTAGGGGAGGATTTATATGAGAGCTTTTGTCTGTTATGTCCTGTATTTAACTAGTGGCCTCCCAAGGTGGCTTCTTGCAAGCATGAAGGTGTAGAAAGAAACAGCTCCAAGACAAGGGCTCCTGACTACTGTCTTTCTGTTTTGACTGCATGGGGCCAAAAGGACTGTTTGCATAGGGGTGCTGATCCCTGAATCTCCTAAGAATGGGCAATTGCTCCCTGCAGACTGAAGGCTGGCATTTCTTATTTTTCAAATAAACCTATGAGGGAAGTGACATGCATTGAGAGCATGAATGGAGGGGGATGCTCGCATGTGAGTTTATTTTGCTTAGCGGGTGAGATCAGAAGAGGCCTAAACAAGGCTCTTTATTTTCAGCAACACTGATCATCTGCTTTGAAGTAAGATCCAAAGAAAACACACTCCCGCCTTCATCCCAATTAAAAAGCAATAAAGACCATCTTCAAATTTTAAATATTGAAGGTAGGATATCTGCCAAGAAATCCTTTTCCTTTATAGAGGGGCAGATGTCAAATATTGTGAGGCCACTGCATCCTCCTCTGGTGTCACCCAGCATCACTCAATCGAAGTCAGTCAGCCTGAGTTGTGCTGCCTAAACGCCTGGCTCCTTGTCTGGCAGTGCCATTCAGATGTACAGCTCTGCAGAGCTCATGTGCAAACACAATATTTAGAGATAATGGCTCAAATTCATTCCAGCAGTTTTACTCAGCAAATTATATGACCTCCTGCTTTTTGGTGCTCTTCTTAATCTTGAAGGCTCCAGCAAGAGCTGGAGCAGTGCTCTGTGCGGACTAGGAATCATTTGGGTGATAGGAAGGGGCTGTTGTCCTCAGGCAGGTCACTCTAATCTTTTTCTGGTGCCTGGCACAATTGAGAAGGGGAAGATCCTACCTCCAGCTAAAACAGGGCAGTACATGGAGGGGGAAAAAAAGTGCCATTTTCCACACTAGTATATCTGGGAGATGGAAACTGGCCTTCTATCTAAAGGAATATGATTAGAGATTCAGTTTTAGTTACCAGCAGCCGTTTCTCCTTTCTGTTCTGTAGTGTTTCTTTTCTTTTATCTGGGCTAGTCTCCCTGCCTGCAGCACGTATCAGGCTCACCAGTGAGAGTATAAAGGATTTGCCTGAATAAAGTGAAGAAGTTGGTGGACATGGGGGAAGGCAGGAAAGGAATGATAGGAACGGTCTACCCCATTGTCACGGAAGACTGAAAAAGGTGAGAAATGTTTGTCTTCTAGTTTCTGTGATGTCATAATTAACCACAGATGGGCACATAGGACAGTCTCTGAGGTAGGAATGGGTCCCAATGTAAGTGAAGCACTCTCTCACTGTTTCTTTGCATCTCTTGCCTCACTTTCTGGAGGAAGAAGAAAGCAGTACAGCTGCCCAGAGTGGGATAAGTCAGGAGGATGGAGCAGCACAAAGAAGCAGCCAGAACTCTTTATGCTGTTGTTGTAGAGGTGTGTAAATGTGTCTCCTATTTATCCTCAGCTTTATCAGTAGCAAACTCACTGGGTTCAATGGGAGAGCACTGAATTAAGGCCAGTCTGGGAGGAAAGACCAAACCAAAGGCCACTACTGCAGTTCTAAATTAATTCCTAACAAGAAACAAGATCCAGTCTGATCATGTTTTCTGAGCCCCTGCAGGGTTTTCTTTCAGAGAGTTTGGATCATAATTTGCTGCTGCTTCAGGTGTTCTGAACTCAGTGAAGAATAAAATACTACAATAAATCTGATCTTGTATTATGTGCTGGATACAGATATTGGCAAATCAATGTATATGTTAAGCGCACCAATTTCTAGAATCCAAATCAAGCCCTGTTCTTCTAGTTAGAGCTGTCTTGACTACAAGTCCCTTCAGGAAGGAAAAGATGCAATTGGTTCCTTCCCTGTTCAGCCTTCTCTTCCCTGTGTTAGAAAAACCCAGTTCCTTCAGCCTCTCCTCATATTTCATGCTCTCTAGACTCTCAGCTGTCTTTTCTTAAGACTCTACAGTTATCAGTATGTCTCATAAAGGGTGGCACACAAGTGAACTTCAACGTATTTCAGCTATTGATCCAGACCAGATGACATCTGAATTTTGTAAAGTTTGCCCATCACTTGCTGCATGAGGAAGTCTGCCATACTATTGTCTTCCTTGTCTTATTTTCCCTTGTGTTCTCCTGATAATAAAATGTTGAGGAAACCTAAAAAACATAGATCCATGTGTTTTTATTTTTTTAAGCTGCCACTGGCCTCTGCACTGATAGTACCACTATCTTGCATATCTCTACTCCCTATGGAAGGGGATGAACCCTGGTGTTGCCCTGAGATAAGCAAGAAGATTATCAGACCCATAAACTGCATGGGAGACCAGGAAGCTGTTTGGCCCAGGCATTCCTCTTCCCCCCAGGCTATTTCTTTCTGGAGGAAGCCATTGATCTTTGGCAGGCAGACATGGTTGGGCATTCAGTCAATCTATCAGTGACAGACTAACATAAAACAGTGGCAAACAGCCTCCAGTGGTTTTAGGGAAGGGCTCCTTGGCTGGAGAAGCACAGATTCAGCATTCATTCAAACTAACTTTTAAGGAATTTTTTATTACAGGAAACAACAATGATAATAATCTGGGGAATCTCTGTCAAGAAAGAGCCTTTGGATAATCTCAAGAAAAAAGATATCCAGGCAGGAAGTCCCACTTGGTTTTGTTCATTTAACAAGATCTTACAGGTCTCCAGAAATATCTTTTCATTTTATTCTGAGTGGAATTATGGTGGAATACACAGTAGTAGCTCAATATTATTTAATTCAGTTTTGCATAAATTTGAATGAGCACTCCCAGGTGAGCCTGACATTTCAGAGAAACCTGGAGATGATAGACAGCAAAGTCTTCCTGGGATCTTTCTCATTCCACCCTTGGAAGATGAGTCCAGATTGCTTTTTCTACTGCATATTTTAATTTTTTTTTAGTGTTTTATCTGGTTTCGTTTTATGTGTTTGAAGCAGGGAGATTATTCCTCTGAGTAATATCAGCAAATTCCTCCTGACAGCCATGATGTCTTGTTAATTTCCTTTCTTTATCCCTTCTTATTCATTTTTCTGGCGCCTCAGTGAATTTGCCTCTGTGGTACTTGCACACAGCCATTCAATATCTGCAAATGACTGCAGTGTCTCCACACCTTCCCTAGATCACTTTGTCAAGCTAAGCAGCTCCAGCCTCAATCAATCTTGCATCTCCACCACAACCACCCCTAGAGGATTACAAGATGAGTGGCTTTACTGGTTAACAGCTTCTACTTCCTACACTTCTGGATTGGTTTTACTGAAGTTGAGGTCCATCCTTCAGAGGAAAACATTGGTCAGGAGTACTGAGCTGTGTGTGGCCGTGCATTGTCCCTGCTCCCACAGCTTGGGACAGACTGCACACGCAGAGACAGCTGTGCCTTTAGGGACCTGGGTTTGGGCTGGGCTGACAGGGTGAGCTTATGTGATTTGTCTGCAGATGGTACAGCATGACTCCCATCCTTGGGGAGAGTTGCAGGACAGTGACTTTAAACCACCCCTGTGCCTTCCTGGCCTCAGACTACTCCAGGAGCTGGAGAAAACTGTGCTATAGCCCAGGCCAAAGCTGAGGCAGCCGGGCTGAACACGTCTTCTAGACTAACGTGTAGCTCAGAATCATCTCAGCATCGTACGCAGGATTTGCACACCAGAATTTATCCATCATCCCCAGCCTGAAACCCTCTGTGGCAGATCCTGGGAGGCAGCAGGTGTCCTGGGACCGCAGGCCTCCACCACTGGGATTATTGGCCCGGTCATACTGCTGTGATCCTCTGTAGGATGTACAGGTTAGCACAGGAAGAAAGATCTCTCCCAGAGTTACTCCTGGTTTGGGCAGATACTGGAAAATATCAGTATATAACTCACTACACTGTCACCTGGCTAAAACTGGCATTATTTAACATGATCTTCCTTCTCCCCCAACAAAAGGTTTGCTACCTTATTCCGCTGAACTCTCCTTAGATGTTTTGATTGGGACAAAAGGCCTCAAACACTTTAAAGCCATAGTTGGCCAAGGACTAAGGAGATATTGGTGCCCAGCACACATTTCTCATATCACCAAACTGATCTGAGAGGTCTCTGTTGCAGGAGCAAGGAGTTTTGGGGCTTAGCCTGGTTGTATAAGCAAGAGCACAGTACACGTGTGTCTGGTTGGACTTTCTGGGCTAGAAGGTGGCTGTGTTCTTGTGACCAGCTGAGGGGACAGTAATGCATCTCCCAGGGCAGAGGATGAGGGAAGCTGTAAGAATCTGAGCATGTTTTTTGCAGTGCACCAGCTTTTCCCTCAGCAAGCAAGCTCAGGGGATCCGTAGGATGAAGGCTGAGGAGTTCCCTCAGCTGCTAATTTGTGAACAGGATGAAGACATTGGCTGGTGAATTGATGGGTAGAAGTGCCCTCACATTTTTAGTGGGCTTGAGGAATGGACTAATCAGGAAAGCAATTCCTAATAACAAGTAAAATCCTGCATTTATGGACAGTTTCAGCTGGTGATACTGGTAAATAGTAATTTTATGTCTTGGCATTTTTTTCAGCTTTTGACTGAGACAGCCACAGTCTGGTCTGTGTACACAGACACACATTTATATATTGATTAATACTCTCTGCCTGTGGACTGAGTGCCTGATGGCTCTTCCCCATCAGTTCAGAGGCCAGTAAGCTGCCTGTGCCTGTGATCTAACATCAGAAGTAAAATGGTATCACATTCTCACTGCACATTTGCAGGAAAGAAACTGGTTACATTACACGGACCTATGGGATCCGACTCCTTGGAATATGAGATGTGTGTGGGTGAACTTGGCCAGTGAGGCAGCCAAGAAGACAATTTACTAGCCCACCCCTGAAGAACATGATGGGACTCCAGAGGATGGAATCAGAGGCCCATACAAATACTTAGAGAAGTTATTAACTTTTTGGGGGTATTTTGGTGCTAGGATTTTAAGCCTCATATCAATTATCCTTCAGCAAAGAGCATTTTACTATGGAAAAACAATTACATGCATAGTGGGAGCTCTCCCGACTCTAAACTGAAGCAGCAAGGGTGTTAAAATTTTAATGAAGACCTTTGTTTCATGCAGGGTTTCTCAGGTGTTGAGTTAAACCTCTACTAATAAAAAGCAAACAAAACCAAGCACAAAATAAAACTGTATGCCAAAACCTAAGTCCACCCTAATTTCAGAGAGAGACTGACAGGGCCAAAAGAGAATCTAAGTCAAGTGACTTTGACTCTCTTTGTTTTCAGTAGAGTTTAGGAAATACTGACTGTCCACATTATCTAGGATAACTGTCCACAGGATCTAGGACTGCAGCACTTACAAAAGTGTGTATTAGGCCTTACAGTGTCTAGTGAAGTCTTTAAACCTCTGAGCTGGTGTGCTCTGCTTCCCTGATCTTGAAATTCTTGTCCAAAATTCATATTTCTGATGTACCATCCCAGTCATCTTAAAGGAAAGAGGAATGTTCCCTTTGGCTCCAGTGAGGTGCATGTGACATTCCTCACACAGAAAGAAATTGGAGAAATAACTCTAAGTCAAAAAACATTTCATGTCTAATGTATCCATAATAAGGAACAACAACAACAAAAAAATCTATTATATCATTTGTTTGTTTGTTTGTTTTTCCTCAGTTATTTGTAAGCAATAGGTTTCACTAGCATACTTTAAAGATGTTAGCTGCTTCTGATAAGAGTCTGAAGAAAAGATCCAGGACTCTGAAAGCTGGGACACTTTTGTCATATACTCTGGGTCATTGGATCATTGAAGTGCCAAGGGAAAGAGCAGTGGTTTTAAAAGAGTAATGCAGAAATAACTCATGGAAATAAGTGCTGAACTCACTTCACGGGCATTCAGACAGAGACTTTTCCATTTCCGTTTCCTCCCTAATCCTAAATGATGATTCATGTAAAAGTGAGGCTAGGGTTGATGGTGGTATTTGTCAAACAAATCTCTGCAGTCTCTCCAGCCACTGTGTGCTCAATATTTTTAAGTTTTGCCATATCCAAAGAGGATTGGGCCATTAAATTAATTACGCACCTCTGGGAAGTAATCTATACCTTGAGGCTTTTGAGGAAGGGAGAATTCCACAGTTGCACCTGGTCAAATGGTTACACGTGAAGGAAATGACCCCTTGACCCTTTTAGGTGCTCTGAACATAAAACTTGTTTAACCCTCTCTTACCTGCAGAGCTATAAACAGTATTACTGCTCACAAATCTATGCAGCCCCACCCCCTCAAAAAAGAGAAATGTTTGACTGACCTTAAGCAGCAGGGATTCTTCGGGGTGGCATGAGAAAGAGCTGCAGAAATTAAAATTGGCTTAATCTTGGCAGTACTGTACAGTTAGGCACTGCCTGCTCTGTTTGTGGGTGCAGGCTCTAGCAGGACCATTTGGGAAGTCTCTGGGGTGAATACTGCAAACAGTGCAGAATCAGCAATGCTACAGCCATGCTCTTTGTCATGAGGAGAGGGCTGTCTTACCACTTTTTTCCTATATGATGATACCTTCTTGTCAGTGTTTTTTGTCTTTATGGGACTGAAGGCAGCAAACCAAACGATTGTTCCACTCTGAGTAATTTCATCAATAGTTTATGGCAGCACTATAACTATCACAAAGCCTTTGCATGAAAAAGCATTGTCACGCTTTGTTTATTGAGAAGATTTGCACTGGTAAGGGAAGGTCCCAGAGGGAGTTCAGATTTGTGTGTGTCACACCTTCCTTCGGGCTCCTGATAGTGTATGACATGGGAGAGGGTCCCTCTGGACTCTTCCATTATTACTTCCACTTTGATTCCTTTGTATTACCTCTGAATTTGACCTGAATTATCTGTGAAGTTAAGGGTAAGAGTGGTATCATTCATAGCTTGGTGTAATTTGTCACCTGAGTGTGAGAGAAGAGTAAAAATAAAAAATAAATGAAGCATGCGAAAGATACCTGTCAGAGACAGGTTTTCTATCTGAAATGATGCCTTGCTTTACCCTGTATATATAATGAGTGGTTTCCATATCTGCCTGGGGCTGTAGGTAGCTGATAAGAAAATCATAAGAAGTCAGTCTTATACTATCTTGTACATCAGTGTTTGAATTTGGCCTACAGGAGGAATAGGAACTGTAATTACTGATTACTGAAAAGAAAAAACAATTGTAAAGATAAGGCCATGTTCTCCCCCCCAGCCCAAACATATACCTCAGAATAAATATGAATAATGAGGTACGAAAGGGCAGCAGTCAGGAGAGGAGCTGTGGAGCTGTGTCAGCCCATCACAACCCATTCCTGGGGCCGGGCACTCGCACATCAGGGTTACAGGTCTGCAGTTTCCCATGGGATGGGCCGTGTTCTCAGGCTGCAGGGAAGAGCCCTCCACTCTGGCAGCATCAGTCCTGCCTGCTAGATGAGGGTCCTGTCACTATGCCATTATTTCTATTTCAGGCACATTGTGTCTGCTGAGATGACTTGTCTGGGCACAGAGGACCTTGAGCCAAAGGCAAAACTTTCTTTCCAGGGGAATCTTTCATAGAACAGATTTTTTAAAAATCAGCATCCATTCCCACTGCAAGGCTTTCCCCCTACAACCTGCAGCGACACCAGCTGCAGCACCTGAGAAGAGCACTGGAGTATAGGAAGAGCATCAAAGCTGAGGGCGAGCAAAGTGGCCTTTTTGGTACGTGGCAAGGCTTGCAGAGCAGAGGGCACCTGCTGAGAACTTCAGGCTTTAGCAGGTAATTACCAAATCTCCCTGGTGGTCTCTTCTAGCTGGGTGTGAGATTACTGACTGAATTTGGAGTGGCGACTGTGTAATGGGCATGATAAGAAAAGCTGCAGCTGAGCACCAGGACGGTGTGACTGGGCTGATCCTTACCAAGTACAGACTTCTCAATGGATGTGTAGCCACTTCTTCCCTGGGTGGCCTGTCCCAGTGCTTGACAACTCCTTTGGTGAAGATATTGTCTCTAATATCCAACCTAAACCTCCCTGGTGTAACTGGATGCCATTTATCTGCCTGGGCTGATACATCTTGATCAAAATCAAAGAGCTTTTTGTCATACAGAGTTATTATAGCTTATTTCATACATAGCTTTCGATTGCATCAGGACAGTTCAGAGAGAATGTGAGGGAAGATGTGAAGATTATGAATGTGGTAGAGATTGTTGCATCTCAGGTGAGAGCCAGCACCTTTACCTGTCACAGGGCTGAACAGTGTCAAATCGTTTTACAAATCCTTCTCTTCCTTGGCACAACATTGTGTAAGAGAGACAACAAGTACAACCAATTAGCCAGAGAAATCAAGAGCTGAGGAAGTGAGCACCTTTATGGAGTGGCAACATCTTGGGTGCCTTCATGGGTCCCTAGTTAGACAAATATCTCTCCTTCATTGCTAAGGACAGCTGGGGTCACTGCCAGTCCTGCTTCAGCTGATGTGCACTGTCAGACAGCAGAGAAATAGTGTGAACTAAATGGCTTGTGATGTAGTAACAGTGTGGAGAACACAGGCTCTGCACAGCTGTCATTTTTCAGCATTTTTTAAGCCCAATATTGCAGACTTGGAGGGGTTTGGAAGATTTGGAAGGGTTTGTGACGTGCTTTCCCAGAATTAATTCCTCACTCAGTGGGAGGGAGGAAGATTGAACTCTGTCTTGTGTTTGCTGTTATTGAACATCTCTTCCCTTTGATATGCAGTTTCAGTTCAGAGGTGAGGGGGTATCTTTCTTGTGATAACAAAAGAGAGCCCAGAAAGAGAGAAAAAGAGAAATCTGAAGACTGGCATTTTCTGCTTAAGTGAGCCCAAAGCATCTCAGCTTTCATAATCCCCTCTCTTAGTGCAAGGGGAAAAAAAAAATAGCAGCAGAATATTACATCCCTGAAACCCATACCAGGTTCTGCTGTCATAAAAGCAAAATTTAAAAGTGAACACTCACATTTCCACCAGGAGACACTAGCTGTAGCAGAGACAGGCAGCCAGGCTTCTTCACAGCCCCAGTTCCACTATCATCTTCTTTTGCTGACCAGGGATCTTTCCCAGCTTGGAACACAGACACGCCAGCTGGCTGGACTACCACTGTGAGTGAATACATTTGGAAATGACTGTGCTATCTCAACGCCTTACGAATACATCAAAGTGTGCTACAGGCACAGCTGGGGTTTGTCTCCCTGCCTGCTGCCAGGAGAAGTTCCAGCTTCTTCTCCTCAGTCTCTTCATCCATATATTCTCAGTCCTTCCTCCACCCTTCAGAAACAAGCTAAATGGCATATTATTAATGATCTTTAGTTTAATAGCCACACTATTACAGAAAATCTGAAAAGAGATTATTCCACATGCCAATAAGCTGTCCACCGATTCTTCTCTTTTAGTGTCAGATGAGCATGCAAACTATTACTATTCTGGTTAAATTCAGTTCTCAGGCAAATAAGAGGCCCTGACTAGAGCTGAGGGATAGTGCTGGCAAGCAAAATGAGAAAGGACAAGGCATTTCAATCCCAAACTTCATACTTAGTAAGTGATATCACCTTGGGCTGCTGGCTGCGTTAGGATTGGTTCAGCAGGAAGGCCTGGGGAGGAACAGGATAGCTGAGCATCAGGGGATTCTGTTCTGAACCAGGCATGGAAATTTTCAGGTCTCCTGTAAAATCTGTTAGCACTACATTGCAGAAGATTTCCTGTAATCTTTGTGACACAGTTTGTGCTCCAGGCTCTGGAGAATCTTTTTGTCCAGAATGCATCCCTTGGTGGATTTCCAGTGATGCAGCTGGGAGGCAAACCCAGTCCATCTCATTGGTAACAAAGATTATTGCAGTCTCTGTTAATTCATGTTTCCTGTGTTAATGATTTCTTTCCGACAAAGTGCTCTGAGAATTTTTTCTTGCAGCATAAAGAGATAAAAAACCACCCTCCACTGCCTTGGATCTGTTGCCACTTTCTGCTGAGACAGAGTGAAGACAAAAGCAGAAGGTTTTTGTCATTCTGAATTTCTTGGACAGTGGGTTTTTTAGTTTTGTTTCGCCTTTCTCTGTATGGTTGTAGGATACCTTTTACCCATTTGGAATTCAAGTCTCCCTGTTTCCTATGCTGGTGATCCTGCTGCCTCCAGCTGGGATTCTGCAACACAAAGTATTTACAGAATTAAATACTGGAACCAGGAGTCTTTAATTGCCTGCAGATGCATCTTCACTCTCTCATCAGCCTTAGACAAATGCCTGAACTATGTAAGTCGGTGCAAACTCTAAATTGATCTTAAGTGCCTACACAGACCTCCCTGACACTAATTTTTGTCTGGTCCTAAAGTAGTGAGAATGGTTCTCTGCCCTCAGACATCCCCTGTCTGACCAGTCATGGAGAACAGTGCAGGCAAACCCTGGAACAGAGGCAGGTGTTTTAGGAATTGGAGGAGGAAGATCTCCGACCCCCCAGCATACACAGCTATTTTGACACTCATGAGGAACCTTTGCCATCCATGACCATGGGCCTTTCTGGCCCAAGTCAGGTTGTCAGTTTGAATATAATCACAGCCATTAAGGGAAGCATTCATAATTTTCCTCTTCTTGTAACAAAGGCTGGCACTGATGTGTAAGCCCCAGAGCTTCCAGGTCAGGGCTGCCTTCAGAGCACTCTGTGAGTAGATAAAGAGATGTCAGCACTGGACATGCTGTAGTAACGTTGCTGTGGGTTGCTCAGAAACATCGTAAAGTTCATATTTCACAATCATTAGCCTCAGCAGTGCCCATCTGTTAAGCACTGGTAACAATTGAAATGTTTCATAGCAGATGTTCTCCCTGAACAAGTGCCTGCACAGAATTTGCTGATTTCCTGGATCACAACTGTTTATCCCAAATAACTCTGCAAATAATTGCCAGAGGTCATTTCAGAGTGAATGTCCTGTTTTCTGGGTTTACACTGGTTCGAGCAGTGGAGAATTGCACCCCCTGCACTTTAGCCCTGCTCTCAAAAAATGGTACAAATCAAGAAGGGAGTCAGTGGAGTGTAAAACAGATGGAAGTGAGATCAAAATAAATCCTTCCACTTTTACCTCGTAACACTTCAGATCACAGATGGGAGCACTGGGATGCAGACAAAATATGACAGGAGGTTACTTGAACATCTGGAGTCTAAACAAATGCTTCTTTATACAAAATAATGTTTGGCAAAAAATGCCTAGGAAATGTGAAAACTGGACCCAACCCTGGTCCCATGGAAGTTGCTGCCAACGCTCTTGTTCACGTCAGCAATTCTGCTCTGATGACATTACAAATGTCATGTCTGAGTTACATCTGATGGCAAATGGAATTTTAAAAGCTTTCCTTGAATCTTTCTGGTGGAGTTGTCTTTGCCAAAAAAAACGTTGCAAGGATATTTAAGGCAGGAGCCAAGTGTCCAGTATTTGGATCTTCTCTTCAAAGCCACAAATATGTGTGTGGTGTCCAACTCACCATGAGAGCCACTGGGAAACAGGCACTTAATTCTGCTTTGTACCTTTGGAAATGTCCCATCTGATTTAGGTTTTGACATAAGTGTAAAAAGTCCATGGCAATTTAAGGTAACACTGTTGTCCAACCATTTGTCGCTGAACCTCTTTCAGTGAGAAGAGATTCTCTCACAATTATCCAGCTGTGAAACAGAGCTAGATGAGCACTCACAATGCTTTAACTGCAACACCAAGCTGCTGCTCAGGGATGGCGTAGGCTGATCTGGTTGGCTTTGCACTGGAGCTGATCAACAGCATTGGATGAGCTGTTTGACAGTAAAACAAAAGAGAATATCACAGAATCAAGGCCGCTGAATGTTAGAATCTCTGCAAGTGACACTTCTGTTCTCACCCAGATAAGAACGTCTACATGGAGCCTCAAAACAAGCTTCCTTGGGAACCTGGTCTTTTCAGTTCAGCTGGGAAAAGAAGAGAATAGAATGAGAACAGAAGTTAGTTTGTATAAATTTTTAGGAAAGGATGTTATAATAAAGAAGATCTTTGGATAACAGAGGAGGAATTTGGAATTCTTGATAGATGATTAGAGTGGACAAGCTCTGGGTATACAAGTGTGTGTTTATGGTTTGTATAATGAAGGACAAATAGGCAGCCCTGCCTCTATCCAACTGGAAATCTGTGTGTGATTAAGGGAGGGAGATGTGCTCCCTTCACTACCATTAAGTAGAGTTCTCCCTTATATCACTGTCATGGACCAGGATCTGATTTAAACCACGTGCTGCAGCCAGTAACCTCCGATAAATCAGCACTTTGTGCCTTTCTAAGGTATTGTCTGTCATTGCAAGGACATTTAACAAACTGCCTGTGTGGGAATTGCTTGTTTAATCTAAAGCAGAAATACAGACATCTTGGGGTGGGAAGGCAGGAGTGAGACCAACAGGACTCGTAACAAGTATGTGAAAAGTATTAAAGTAGCCAAGACCTTCCACTGCAGGTGGTGGTCTGCCTGCACATGTAGGAGGGAAGTCCTCTATATGGAATGTCAGATATACAGTGCAGGTGTACACAGGCAGACCACATCAGCTGGGCTCAGTGCTTTCTGCAGGGTGGGGGACACGGTGACAGAGCTCCCCACAGGTTCACACCGCCGTGTGGCACCTTGCTGACCCAGCTGGGAACTGGAGCCTAACCAGAGCTACCCCGGCTTTGGTGATGGTCACACTGCTCTTTTGAGTGCTCCTGGTATTTTAGTAAGACTGCGCTGATCTTGTAGATCTTTCAGGCTTGGGTGGTTGGTTGAGTTTTTGGTGGGATTGGCTGGGGGATTACACACTTAAAATTCACAGATGTCTTTTTCATTTTGCTGCAGACTTAGATAAAGAAATTTTATGAGATACAGATTTCAGGCAACTTGAGATGAACAGTATTCCAAGCTGGGATCTCTATCAACTCCTGAGAAGGGCAGGGATGGGGCATCATAAGATGTTAGAATAATTTGGTTTGAAAGGGACCTTTAAAGGTCCTAGTCCAAACTCCCAGAAATAAGCAGCGACACCTTCAATTAGATCAGGTTGCTCAGAATCCCATCCAACCTGACCCTGAATGTTTCCATCAAGGGATGGGTCATCTACCACCTCTCAGTAGAGTGAGAGTGTATATATGTATATATAGAAAATCAGTGTGGAGAGTTGGGGTTTTTTGCCTATTGCCTCTTCAAATGTAAAATCCTCAGCTGTGATCCAGGGGAAGCGGTTGCTTTGTGTTCAGGTGCAGCACAGGGGAGACAGGTGCCTGCTCCTGAGA
The DNA here is from genome assembly GCA_013399195.1 of Dicrurus megarhynchus. Lineage (NCBI taxonomy): Eukaryota > Metazoa > Chordata > Aves > Passeriformes > Dicruridae > Dicrurus > Dicrurus megarhynchus. The sequence goes on from VXAD01012520.1 coordinate 1,440,270, forward strand.
CAGCTCCTTCATTGTTCATTCAGATATAACTACATCTGTATTTTGCATTTCAGCTGCTGACTGTTTTAAGCAACCAGACTTAAGTGTGCCAAAGCTAAAGGGGGTGTCACTAGAATAGACATGCTATGTACAGTGTTTACCTGTTGTGAAATGCTGTTAATTGCCCTGGCTGGGCAGCCTGCTGTTCCCTGGTAGGTCTCTGCTGGGATCCCAGCCTCTGCTCCTCTTCTGCAATGGAAACATTTCTCCCTTATTTATTTTTGCGTGAGAAAACATGTTTCCATTCTGAGCCTCTAGATACCACTCGAGTGCCCCCCTGACCTCTCCTCGTGGGCCCAGCCCGTGTAAATGACCAGACGAAGGAATGTGGATGAAGGAAGTGCTATAAAGTAGAAATATTGCTGGCTCGTAAATTCCCTCCAGCCCAGCAAGTTTTCAAAATAAACAGAGCTACAGTCACATAGGACAGCATAACTCAGTGGTGCAAAATTCATCACTGGCTTTTGCAAAGGAGGGCAGCCTGACACCAAAATTAAACTCCTCCAAGAGTGCTGTCTGCCCTGGCAACAGACCTGCATTACATTTCCATACAGACTTCACCCAGGTTATTCCCCTCTTCAAAACTTGTACCAGGCTGAATCCAGGGTGGGGAGCTGAACTACAGTTCTTACTCAAGTCACTGGGACTTGGTGGCCTTCATATTCTCTGGGTGGCTTTTATAAAACTTCACAGCTTTTGATATTTCTATGCTCCTCCAGCCTGAAGCATGAATATATCTGTATCTCCAGTCCTGGGAGTCCAGCCATGAGTAGTGCCTGCTGCTGGATGCCAGGATTGCCCAGGTATGTTTGGTGTCTTCCTGCTGCTGGATCTGCTCGGCTGCAGATCACTCTTGCTGCTGCTCCAGTGACACTTCTGTGTCTGTTTATAAGGGCTCAAGACCCCTTACTTCTGAAAAAACAGATTGTCCAGAAGCCAGGTAATCTCCAGGTGTTTGAAGAAGCAGCTTACTCACTGCACAGACTGCTTCTAAGTGCAATATTCTGGTGTTTGCCATGAGTAAGAAAAGGAAGGTTTCTCCTCGGATTGGGAGCTTTTTGAAGAGAAAGGAGCTTTCTCCTAACCCACTCTGACAGGTAGTACACAAATGGCCATTTGACAGCTTCCCAAAACCCATACCATGTCAAGTAGTGGGGTCAAACTGAGATTCCTTGAAACAAAATTTTAATTTTGGAACATAAGTACAAGCACGTATCTCAACTTCAGACACTAGTCCACTCAGAAGCCTGTCTTAGGGCTCAAAGCAATGGAGTCAACACGACTGGCAAGCAGATACAGACTGTTACTTTTCAACAATTTCTTGGCTTGACATTGGAGATTTTCAGAAGTTGAATTCAAGGAACTTTTGATGAGCTTGTACTGCTTGTTGAAATATATTCCATTTTGACACAAAACATACTGCCTTTCCACTGAGAACCAGTATCCTCCTGCTCTTCTCCCCTGCCTCTGCTGTTCTTATCTAAAAATAATTTGGTTTGTTTACTTAGTGAAAAATTGAATGTTTCCAAGGGCACTGAAACTTTTTTCTCTTCACCAAGAGCTCAAATATCTACTGGAAAAGCTTTGATGAGAAATTTTCAATCAGATTCAATGAAAAAAGAGATGAAGGAGGAAATGATGACTTTTTTTTTTTTTTNACAAGAGAGTTCCTTAAGATCAGTTGTGGGAATAAAGAGACTGCCTTTGATCTGAAGGGAATCCTATAGTTTTCCTGAATTTTGCCAGCTGCTCCAGTTCTGCACTTCCACTCAGACAAAACCCTACATTATGATTGAGCCTGAAACCAACATAAACAATCGTCTGCCCTTTTACCCCTGCTGTTAGAAGATGGAGTATCAGTGGAGCTGAGAATTTACTCAATACATCTAAATGAAGTGTAACCTTCCCGAGTTAGATGGCACCAGCTAGATAACCCCGTTCAAGTGGAAGTAGATGAAGGGTGACACTGAAGATTGCATGATGGGGCTGTAGCTGATAGTCCTGCTTGTGACTTCTGTGCTAACTGCACTGGACATGTAAACACCAAAAGGTCTGTCCTTACCAAATCAGGAAAAACTCCCAAAAAGACTAGCTAAAAGTTTTGTCTGTAAGTGAGGGAGAAGACATTCATCACACCATAGACTGTATCATGCAAGAACAAGTTATTGATAAATGGATGAAGAATAAATTGAGGCTGCAATTAAGAGAAAGTCCTTAATGTTTCAAGCAGGCTTTGAAAGAGTCTGTCAGCAGACTGGATTAAAGAGGTGTGGAATAAGAGGGTTATTTGTGTGATTATGGGATCTGGACTCAGACCAGAAGACCTTTCATTGTATTGTATAACCTTGGAGTCCACAAACCTTGATGTACTTTTAAACCTACACAGTTTTGTAGCTTTTAGGAGTTAAATGTTTTCTATGAAAATGAGAGAGAGGACCTAGTATTGGCCACACAGGGAGACTGAAAGAACTGTCTGATACATCCCACAGAGCAAAGGACACAGACAGGAGGTGCTTCTAAGCCATCCTTCCTAAGGATGGGATATCTTGGGCAGTATCTCGTAAAGGTGCAGGTTCCACATGCCCAAGGACACTGCTAGGGTTTACATGTCTGAAATGGCTGTTCTAGCAGTTCTAGCAGGTGCTTCCAGGGAAGTGGAGCATGTGGGAGGAGTGGGATGACAAAAAGGAGAGGCAGAACAGAGGCAGAGTAGGACAATGAGGAGAGAAAAGGAGGGAAAAAGAAGGGAGAAGTAGGGAGCTGGAGAAGCAAGAATTAAAAAAATGTGGAGATGAACTAAGAGTAGATGTGTGAGGTGGGCAAAGGGAAGGATGGGAGGGTGGCAGATATAAAAAAAGGGGGAGATTAGACAGACAGGCCAGCTGCTGAACATGCCATAAGCAACCTCTGGCTTGCAGACAGTGGAAATTAAGGAAGCTGACTTCTCTGAGTCAGGTCCTAGGGCAAGGACAGGGTAGCTCTTGCTCTTCTGTGCTGCTGCCTCCCAGCAGTGTTCTGCCTTGGTGCTCTGGGATGGTGTCTTGCTCCCTGATGAGCAAGATCCTCTTCCTCTCTCTTCCAGCCTCACAGCCCTAGCAGAGTAAATGTTTGGGAAATTCCTATTTCTCTTGTAGTAGCATCTGGAGTTAGGGCTGAATAAAGCCCTTCAGGCTGGGAGGTTTTGGAAGGAAGCCCCATGCTCACCGGGCCCTTTGCCAGTGAGTTAATCCTTTCTGTATTGACCCTTCTAGAAGCAGCAGTCCCAGGCCACCAAGGATCTGATAGCCTTGAACTCTCCATGCCTGGAACTGCACTTGCTGCTTTTCAGTGCTGACCTCTTCCCAGCAACTTTCCCCCAAGGACCCAGGCGGCGAGGCAGGGGCAGTGCAGATCAGCCCCATCGTTCCTCATTCTCTCAAACAATGCTCTGGTGCAGCTGTCATTGTGCCAGTCAGGACAGAAGATGCTGTGCTATGTGCTTCAGCCACTTTTTTTTCTGTTGCCACTACCTCGCAGGTACATGCCAGGAACTCGACACTTTCCCACAGATACACCGGATACTCTCCCAGGGCCACTGGCTGTGAGCTGCAGAGATCACTGCAACATCCCTTACCCCTTTGCCCCACGTGTGGAACTGAATCAGGCTGGGCTTGGGCCGAGCTGAAGGCACAGAGCAGTAAGTGGTGCTGGCTGAGCTCACGTTCAGTGGTGTGTGTTCATGGGGGTTACAGGCAGCACCGGCATGCCAGGGCAGTTCACTGCACTGTGCAAGAGCTGAGCTCTATGGATGTTTGTCCTGCATCCCATGAGGGACCTCGGGTCGGTTCCATGGCTTGAGTAGGTAAATGGAAGACAGGGAATATTAGTTATCTCTGGCAACTTCAAGAAAGTCTCTCAGCTTTCACAAGGAGCCATTGCAGCTGAGGATCACTGCAGCTACGGCAGTAATCTGCACCCCTTGAGAGCCTGGGCTTAGCCTTGCCTTTATTACAGACTTCTGAGTAATCCCAAATTCCATAAATAGCTCTTAGTGCCATAGTGCTCCTTGGGCTGCTGTTTTCCAAAGGCTGGATTACTCACACCAGCCAGCTGGACCTGGCAGCACTCATCTGCTGCAAGCAAGATTTGGCCTTCCAGACACTGCTTCACCCCAAATGAAAGGACACTCTTGCAGCCACTGTTCAGAATAACACTCTTCCATGGTTCTTCCATCCTTAAAATGAGAATAAAACACCAGGATAGAATCCTCTGTGTGGGATTTGGATGCCCAGATATAGGCTTCTAATGCTGTTTGGAACAGCTCATGTGTGCAGCATGCCTGTCAGATGGTAAGAAGCTTGTAGACAGAAGTATTCCTGAGATGGCAGCTGGAGGCAGGCAGGTACCCCACAGACCTACAATGAACATGTGTCTCCATCCAGGGAACTGGGCTCCCTTGCATAAAGTCTGTGAGGTACTGAGGCATCCTCACAAAGAACTCCACAGCAATGTCTACATAGAGATATATTTCATACAGCCAACCCAGCTCATTTCTTCTTCACCTGCATTGTAGCCAACTCTCAGGCAGGTTCACTCTCATGGCACATGTTAGGAAGAGTGCAGAGAAGCATCTGCCACCTGGGTTTTTCTTCCTCAAATAAAAGCTAAGCCCAAGGGTTTTTATGACCTTTAAACAACTTACTCTTGCTCCTGCATCCCAGCTGCAGGCAGTCCACCTGGTCAGGGTGTTTGCTTGGGAGGAAAAGTCTACCTTCTGAGGGAGATCTGAAAAGCTTTTGTTTCCACATCAGATCTCCTATTTGAGAGTGCATGCAGCACCTCCAAGAAATGTAAAAGGGAAAACTACAGCCCCCACGGAACCGATGAGGCTGTAAATCCAGAGAAAATCTTCTTGTGTCATTTACGAGCCAGCACATCAGATACTGGCCTCTTGTGCAGAGTGGCTTGGTCCAGGCACATTCCTTCTCATTTCCTCAGTTACAAGAGAAGGGGATGTTTGCTGCAGTGTTATTCTGGGAAAATGATTTGCAAAAACCCAGGATTTATGTCCTTAGATGGGCACACTACAGACATTAATTTTGTTCTTCCTCACAAGAAAAGCCAGTTGGCTTTAATTTGCTAACTGGACACAGGGAGAAACACCATTGAAACCTCATAGATTTCGGACTCTCAGACTGATCTTTCAAGCCTAAAGTCTCTCTTTGCTCTGAATTCCCTGACTTTCTGGTGCCTGCTGTCTTAGCAGCCCTACCATCTGGGCTTCTCCAATGAGGTTATTGATAAGTACTTTATTGCACTGGGATATTGCCATGAGCTCCTGCTGGACAAGGAAGGTGCAATATTGTTCTTGTTTCCAGGTGTTCTTGACTTTATCTTCAGGGCAGACATTTACTATTCTATAAATTCCAACTGCTGTTTTTCAGATATTGCAGGAGCTAAAAAAGGCTCTTTATAATCAGGGTGGGGTGGGGAAGGAAGCTGGATTTTGTTTCTTCAGGGAGAACAGTGCAAAATTTTTCAAAAACTAGAGTCTGTATCCATGGTTCTTTCTTTCCACTGAAGTTTCTGATCCCTGCTAAAATCAAATGATGCGAGACCTGCTTGAAACTCTTGAAACCAGTGGGATGTTAGGAGCTTCACATCCTTCTTGGAGCTGAGCCCAGACTCTGGGCCATGTGCTGGGAGGGCTTGCTGCAGGGAGCTTCAGCCATGCTTGCCCTCCACCCTTGAGCATCTGCTCTTGAGCATGGCTGGAGAGGGGATTCTGAGCTACACAGACCTTTGATCTGAAATAATGTGGCCTTTGTACTGCTCTCATGCATCTTCCTCTGCACCCTTTGCATCTGTAAATGTCACAGTGCCTGTCAGCTGGCTGTGCTCTGTCAGTGAAGTCTCCCTGCTCTGTAACGCACCAAGCTCAGGTCCCACACCAGACCGGCCCCCAGACACCACTGAGGGAGCTGCACCAGGGCAGGATGAGAGCACCAGGCAGAGTGGTGTTGGGCACTTCACTGCACGTGGGGAATGTCCAGCTGCAAAGCTCTAACAGATGTTGACACCTCTGTGGTGTGTTTGCTCTGTGACGTGGGAGCGGGGCCAAGGATCAGTCCCTCCACCTGGGATACACTGTCAGAGCTTTGTGTACACGTTAAATTAACACACACCAAAAAAACTTGTAGTAAACTGTGCTACAGATGCTGGGGAATTGATTGTATGCATGTGTGAAGGGGGTGACTATGCCAAGTTTAAACACCTACTTTATTCCCTCGTGGGAGACTGATGTTCCTAGAGCTTAGCTTAATGTATATGTCACGTTCTTAGGGCTTAGCTTAATGTACATGTCACAAAATCAGAAGAAGGTGCAGGGGTTTAAATACATACACACATTTTGAGCTAGTTCTTTTTCCTGAAAATGTGAGCAGTCACTGTAGATTAGAAGAAATGAAAAACTGACAAATTTTCTTCTAAACTGCCTTGTTTAGATCTCAGTGGTTTTTACTGAATGAAGCAAGTTCTGAGGAACCAATTCCTGCAGACATATAGTTATGAATATACTGATTTTTCTGAGGTCAGTAAGTTTGAGCAACTCCTAAAAATGAGATTACAGGCCCCTACACAGATGCTTTATCAAATGTTTGCTGTTTGCACAATTGTGTTCCAGTCTGGTCAGTTAAAATCATGGCTGAATTTGTTGACATGAAAATCAGTCTGTATGAATCCCTTACCTGTATGGTCTTTGCCAGGTTGAAAAGAGCCTGCAAACTGCTTTTGGTGAACTAACAAAGACACAAATGCTTAAAAGTATAAAAACACCTACACATCAGTAAATGTCAGTGCCTGTTTGTGAACTGAGATGCAACCACAGCAACATTTTTGGGACTCATGATGTAAGACAATGAAATAACATGGGCATTTATCATTTGGTTGTGTGGGTCAAAAAGGAAATAGAAACCATCTCCAGAGAGGAATATTGTAAAGTAGTAAATTAGCATAAATAGATTTTTTACGCTCCAGAAGGGAGGATTTAAAAGTAGAGACATTAGGAAAGAAAGATTTCTGATGGTAAGTCATATTGGACTATAGAAAGACCTCCTGGGGGAAGAAATAGAAGCCGAATCCCTAAAAACTTTAAAGCACCAATTGAATGCAATGGCAATAAATCTTCAATCACAAACAACCCTGCACTGTGAGAAAAAAGGACTAGATGGCTTTACTGTACTTCTCCATGTCTTGTAACTGAATGACTCTGATGCTCTTTGTGGATGGCTGAAGTTTTATAAGCAGCTGGGGATCCATTATGTTGAATGATACTGTAGGAATACCAACTGGTTTTACTCCATCTGTGTTTCGGTGTGAATGGTGATAATCTCCTGAAACATGTATGCAGGCCCAAAGTGCTGAAGCAGAAGAGAGTAGCTACAGCCACAGACCAGAGCTATTCAAAGGAGGAGAAATGACTAGCTGATATTTCTGCTACCATGCTGGGGGAGTGGCAGGTCATGAGTGCGTCCTTCAGGGGTTCATTTCTGGCTGAGTGTTTTCCTCTAAGTGAGCAAAGGTTTAGGAGCTGGCTCTGAAAACCTCAGTTATGCTATTGGCTGTAAGGAAAGCTCTGAGTAAAACCCCACTCCAGCAAGTGAGCAAATGATGGCATTTGGTGTGTCCCAATCTCCACACCCCAGTTAGCCCTGGACCTGTAAGACACATGTTCTTGTCCTGTGAGTGACGTGTATCTTAAGTGATGTTAATGATTGTTTATTGCAAACTAAACATTTTCACCATCTGGCAACTTTACACAGCGAATGTCAGAACAGTGCCAGCAAATGAAACGTTTCCATCACCACAAGCAATCCATTTGCTGGATCTCGCTTCAATGTGAGATTAATACAGCTGCCCATAGCCCAGAGAACAGATCTCTAAACTAGACTTAATTTATCTGCCTCATCAGCAGGCAGATATTCCCTGGATCTGCTGCCCAGGCAGCGCTGCCTGGCTCTGGGCACACAGCACACTAGCCTGTCCCTCACACACCCTTTTTTTTCTCTTGCTCGTTTTTTTATCCTCCCTATTACTCTGGGATTTTGTGTGATGTAACTCTGTGGTTACTCTTGCCTAAAATGACTATATTCGTGGTTTTAATTGGCTCTAGGACTTTTGAAAAGCAACACTAAAATAACGGATTTTTTTAAAGTATAAAAAGGCATTTATAAAAATTGCGATTTTCGGATTTTTCCGGAATATTTGCAGAAAGGAGGAGGTTAAGAAAAAGGGGAAAAAAGAGGAAAAAAAGAAAAAGAAAATGAAAAAGAAGAAAACTTTTAAAAGCCGAAAGCGAAGTAGGGCTGAAGTGTGAGGAGAGGCTTTCCCTGGTGTTCATCCCAGCTGGAGCGCTCTCTCCAGGCACTAGAGGGCCCCCCAGGACTCGCAACCGGCGGCGCCCGCAGCCCGGGATGTCAGAGCGGTACCCGGGGTACGGACCCGGCTGTCCTGGCTCTGGGCTCGCACCTACATTTGGGGTTTGATTGGGATCCGGGATCTCCTTTTGGCGTGGACTTTTTGAAGGCCTGTCTGTATTTACTTTGCATCGCAGAGCTGTCTCTGAATGTGGGAAGGAGATTGTTTTAGGATGAAAAAAAGTCGTAAAGTGAACTCCAGAAGGGCAAATAGTCCTCTTGCTAAATAGCAATTCAGAGTAAAAAAGAGAAAACAAACCCCTTAAAATGGAATGGAATGAGTGCTTTGCTCTGTAGATCTGTTCTTATTGCACCTTGCAAGTTGCTAATATAGACGAAACCCTGGTCTTTGTTGAGGAAGAATGCAGCTGGAAAGTTTGTTTCAGAGTCTGAAAATCCCCGAAGTCTATAGATATTTGGGTTATGGTGTTTTCTTCATGCCTATCTTAAACTAAAAGCAAATAATAGAAAAAAAATCCCAAGAGACACATGACTCATATTTGATTAGCCAAATGAAAGGCTGAAAGAAATGAGATGGGTGTTGTAAGGACCCCTGACCATTCTGACCTGAACACTGGGCTAGATCTTTTCCCTGCAGACTCCTAAACCGTTTCAGTTCTAATGCTCTGGTTGTCCGTGCATCACTTTCCCATGGAGAGAGTACAAAGGCAGAGCTGAGCTCGGCCCTGGCCAGACCTCCCAGGTACCTCCTCTTGCTGGGAATAGGGAACCTTTGGTGCTGAGCTCCAGGTTCCTCGCAGTGGCCTGCAAGCTCAGTGAACCTGAACAGCCCAAGCGAAACCCAAGCAAAGCCACACTGTTTGAAACACTCTTGGAATAAAATCCCCTCCGTGGTGTCAGCTTGGTGCTCAGAGGGAGGGGCAGAACACGGCAAACTTGGCTCTGTTTTACCCCAAGCTTTCAGGAAACTCCTCACAGCGAGGCCAAGAGCTATGTTCATAACAAAACTTAAACCCAAGCAAAATTTATCACGTTTTGAGTTTCTTCATGAAAGGTTAGACCAAATTGGGATGTGCTCTGCTGGGATAAAAGAAGAGATGGAGTCTGCCCTTAAGGGCCAATTTCATATCCACTGAAATCACATGCAAAACTCCCAGGGAAGCAAGCTTAAACTTTTAAACACCGTTAGAAAAGCAGCTACCACAGTTCTCTGTCATTCTAGTTAACCATCTATAAACAGTTACTCACTTGACCTCTATTTGATCTCTCCCTCTGCCCTCCAAGGAATCTTTCAGGGCCAACATACATTATGGATAACTCTGTGTACATGAATGTTGGAGGCTGTTTTACTACTATGAGAACAGATCTCTTGCAATTCTGTCTGAAGTCTGCTTGTTTGGGGAAATTTTTTTTCTTTCTGCAGACAAATCCAACGAGTGACTTCTCTTAGTTTATACTGGACTGCTGCAAATACTTAATTACTAAAAGTCCTGTTTGCAACACATGCAAAGGGTGAGCTTGAACCCCTGCCGTGGCAATAACAAGGGAAAATAGTCTTAGCACTTGAAACAAGAAGGTCAAAGACAGGAGTCAAGAAAGATCTTCAAGCCACACTACAGCTGTCCTATTCTAGCTGCTGCTTGAATGTGCAGCAAGCTGGCAAAGCCTTCGAGCTTTCACCTGATTAATAGTCTTGGGGGGAAAAAACGTTCTGTAAGAATGTTGCAAGAGTAAGACTACTATTTAAAAAGAGAATTCTTAAGCAAAACAAGAATGACAGAAAGATGGAAGTAACTTGAGGGCATGCAGTCAGTAACTAAAGGAAGAATTTTATATGGATGCCTTGGTTTGGTTGGGTTGGTTTTTTTTTTTTTTTTTGGTTGGTTTTTTTTTAATATGATAAAGAATTTCAGAGTTAAGTTACGAAATAATATAAATACAAAAAAAATATTGAAGCTCTTAAAATCTCCAAGTACCCTTAAGTCTGTACACTAAGGATACTATGCAGTAGCTAATGTAAATTTTAACATTTTAGCATCTGTCATTTCCTTCCCATTACAGTATCATCCTATAAGGAAATAAACAGTATAAACATGCTTTAAAAAACATGATCTTGAAAAAACAAAAAAAAAAGAAGACCTGCAACTAGGGATGATACTAAAGTGCTGGAGTCATTATTGTGGGAGCTAGTAGATGCCCAGACAGAGAGATAAGGTCTATTTTGTATCTTTATTGTGCAGTTCAACAACCTAATAAATATGGATTTCTAAATGTAATTTCCCTTAACTCTAGAATCCAAGGCAATGTATTGTGATGTATTTTACTTGAAATTGTTGAGATGCACTGTTATTTTTAACTTTACTTAAACATAGATTCAGTGTGAACACCATGACCATGCAAAAAAGTGATGCATTTAGTTACAGATAACTCCAGGAAACTTTAAGGAAGATCACAGTGTAATAGCATTAGTGAGAACAAGATGAAAACAAGGGTACTATTTTCCAACCTGAGGACATTCAATTTAATTCTTGACTCACACAAAATTTTCTTAATAATAACTTGTGCTGGCCAGAAATGGCTTGTTTTCGACATAATCTGTGGGAATTTAAAACAGCTTCAGATAAGAATGATTTAATTGCTGGGTTATGCCAGTCTAAAGTTCTGAGTAACAGAAATGTTGCCATCTCCTCATTTAAGAGGACATGCAATTTGATACAAACACACTAAAAATTTGGAATATTGTATTATTAAAAAAGGCTGTCTCAAGCTGTGTTGAAGTCAACAGTAGGTCTATTTAAGGTTTCTGAATTCATCCTTTCTTTGTTAGCATTCAGATAAAAGATTGAATTTACTGGCTATTATGGAGTTCTGGCTGCAGCTGGCTGTGGGGGGAGAAGGGGGAGAGAGAGATATTCAGCCACCCAGATCATCAAGAGGTGTAGGCTGGATTTTTTGAGCATTCGGATAAACACCGATCAATTCTGTGGGAGTTAACATTAAGTTGAAACGAACTTTTCAAGAAATTTAACACTTGGCAAGCCATTTGAGTTTCCTTTTAAATGTTCAATTCGTTCAGGTCTCCCTGAGTTCCTAGTTCTAGTTTGGGGTGAGGGGCAAACCACGAGACTACCCTTGAGAGGGGGGTTTCATGTTTTGTTTTGTTACTTTGCGGCTGGTTAAATCTTTAAGCTCGCACTTGTATCGTAGGCAGCAGTTTGTGCTTGACGGGAAGAAAAACCTAAAATCGTCGTTCATGAAAATCGCTCGGAGTTCATTCATATGAGCTCGGTCGTCGCCTGGAGACCTGTTCTGCAGCCAGGATCAGGATGAAGCGGTGCAGCCGCGGAGGCAGCCCCGGCGCAGGGCTGCGGGCGGTGCGGGCTCCCGTCCCTCGCTGTCCCCGCGCCCCGCTCTGCTCGGCTGCGCTCCGAGCCCACACCTCCCCTCCGCTCGGGGATAGCGCCGGGCACGTCCTGTGCTGCTCCGGGAAGCCGCCCTGGCCGAACAGCCCCGCAGCCCGCCCGGTGTCCGCTGTCTGCGCGGCGGGGAGCGCACCCGGGGCACGCCTGCCGGGCAGGAGCACAGCGCCCAACAGCCGCGGTGCGCCCGGCAGCGCTCGGAGCGGGGGTCCCGCACCCCGGGGCCGCCTCTCCGCCCGTGCCAAGCTCCCGGCGACTTTACCAAGCACCTGGACCCCCGCTGCCCTTCCCTGCCCTGCCGGGAGCCCCCTCCCGGGCTGGCTGCGGGGAGTCAGGGGGGCTGTAGAGGGATGGTGCCGGGTGCGGTGTCCCGATCCCCCTGTCCCCTTCTTCTGTGAGACTTGATCTCCCATGCAGAGGCGGCTGTGGCGGAGGAGGAGGACAGACGAGGCGCAGGGGGGACCGAGGCATCCTCCTGCCTTGTTGCCGGTGCACTCAGCTATCCCGAGGTGCAGAGGGAGCCCTTTCATCTGCGTGCTGGACCTCCTCGACTCAGCTCCGAAAGTCTGTCCAGACATTTCTTAGGACTCAACTAGTTTTCACCTTCAGTTACAACGAGCCTGCGTGTCTCGGGATGTCTCAGGGGAGACTGCTACAAAGATTTGGCTCTGATTTCATTCCACATTTATCCAGTTTCTTTCATTAGATCCTTGAGATGTTTCTCTCTGTGGCAATAGCAATAGCAAAGACACGCTATTGCTTTAAGTATTATTACTCTAAGTAATTGTGACTCTTAAGTGTGCTGTGGACATAACAGTGTCTCTGCTAAGTGCAGTGCGGCTGTCCTCGTGTGCCAGTGGGAACACTGGTGGGACAGCAGCACTGCTAGCAGTGTTTGCAATTTCGATAAGGTTCTTCCATCCCTGCAGAGTGTCACAGCTGTCACGGCAGCAGTAGCCAGGCTCGCAGCACTGGTTACAATTATTGGTGCTTTCAGTGCATCAGGTTTGTGCACTATTGTGCTACCTCACCCAAAAGAATGGAGGGGATCTGGGAGCAAGATCAGCCTAAACACATTCAGTGCTGTTTGGTAAGAAGGGACTAAGAAGTACAAATAACTAGATTTAGGGAGTTGGATGTGTGTCTGTGTCAGGTAGGGATCCTGTTTATCACTAAGCATCACTACAAGCACTTCTCCTGGCCTTTAGAAACCACCTTCTCTCCGTGAAACAGCCACAGGTTAGCACAGATGCAATGTTTGAACTCCTGTGTCCAACTTCGTGGGCTGTGGCTGAGAGAATTAGCAGTTACCCAGGGTACTGAACAACCATGCTGGTGCTTTTGGTGTCATCATGAACCTGTCCTTTAAACAGCTCCACACCAGGATTAGCTGTACCCACTCAACCCCTCACTAGCCCACCTGAAGGTGCCTGTTCTAAATGCAGGCTAGGAGTCCAAATTCAATCAAAGCTTCGATTTTTATTAGTTTTTAATGGCAACAAACGGGGCCCCGTGGGCTTGTGCTGCAGACAGCGAGGACATGCTCTAGTCAGTTACACTTGACAATTCTGTAACAGCTGAGGGCAAGTGACACCCTTGGGCCTCCGGGCTCTGCAGGGCTACCAGGGCTTTCAGCCGAGGTGCCAAGGAGCCCAGTGGCATCTGCAATACAAAGGAGGTGGAATGTTGGCAGCAAATGTGCTACTGGGTTCATTTAATACGGGGAAGAGGTGGTGTTTAGGGCCAAACACGCAGAGGCAAAAAATGAAAGCCTCTCTCTTCTCTCTCTCTCTGCCTTTTCTCCCCTCAAACGCCCACATAAACTTCTGGGAAGATGCTTCGTATGAGGCGCTGTATCCGATGCCCAGGGTGCCAGTGTAAATCTAGATTCGCACCCACGAGAGTGAGGGGGACGTTTTCTTCTCTCCCCGGTGCGAACACTTAAGGGATGCGTCACCCACCGCTATCCCGGTTCCAGCAGCTCTGGTTCAGGAGCAGCGAGGCCGAGGTGCCCAGAAGGGCCCGGGGCTGGCACAGTTTGGTGAGGAAAACACTTTCTTGCCCCAGCTGGGGCTGGATGGGGTGACGGTGATGCCGGTCCCCGCCGCAGCCCAGAGCCGCCGGTCGCCCAGGGGGCTCGGAGCGCGGAGCTGTGGGGGGAAGGCGCTGTGCCTGGGGGGAGGCTGCCGGGCTGACGGAGCGGAGCGAGGAGCCTTCGCTTTTTTGGTTCCTTTCCAACCATTTTTAGCAGAGGAAGGATGTAATAACATGCCACGGGCAATAAATCACAGTCTAGCTACTCCCCCTGGCTCTCCTCCCCCCGCCCCCGGCCCCTCTATAGCGGGAGGGGCGGAGGGGCCGCCAGCAGAGCGCCGCGGCCGCCGGGACGAGCAGAGCAGCGCTTGCCCGCGTCCTCCAGCCGCCCCAGCATGGACCTCCGCGCCCTGGCGCTGCTCGCCTTCGCCCTGGCCGTCATCTCCCTCTCGGAGGGTAAGTGAGCTGCGGGGCCGCGCCGCTCGCACCGCTCCTGCCGAGAGCCCGGCCGGGAGCGATGGTCCCGCGGAAATCCCCGCTCGTCCCCCTCGCCTCGCAGCTACACCGCTCTCCCGGCTCGGGCTCCGGCCGCGGCTCAGATGCGTCTGGCGAGCCCGAGCGATGGCTGTGCTGAGCTGGAAGCAGGCAGGCTCCCGTTCCTCCCTCTTCTCCATCCCTCCCTGGCTTTTTTCAAAAAGCTGGCCAAAGCGGTCCTCGCTGCCAAACTCGCCCCAGATTGAAGTCGTCTGGGGGAAGACTTTCAACAGCGCTCGGTCTGCAGGGTGGTGGTTTGGCTGCAAAATATGCATATCGACTTTCCCTCTAACAAAAAACCCCCAACCCTAAAAGTTAGAAGAAATTGGAAACAGGCGGTTGTTCGGTTCCTCTTCTGTCCTCTGTCGTGATCTATCTTTCCTCAATCAGCGCAGAGCTGAGCCAAAGCGGTCGCTGGGCAGGAATTTACCGCACCCCCGGCGCGGTGCACGGGGAGGTTTCGGGGCGCAGGGAGCTGCCGTGACGGGAGGTCTGGGGGCTCGCGGGCTGGCGGCGCTGGCCGCGCAGTCACCGCAGCGCCGTCCCACAGCCCGCCCGCCCCACGCCGCTCCCCGCCGTCCCGCGTGTCGCCCCCGGAGCCCGGTCGCAGCGACAGCTGCCAGGCTTGCTTTGCCAGCTGCGCTCTGTGGAAAGCTCCGCGTTCGGCCAGCCCCGGAGACCGCGGCAACCCCAGCTTCTTGCCCCGCATCCCGCGGGGAGCCCCGGGCTCCGGGGGCTCCGGGGAGCGCGCACGGCGCGGGGCAGCCGCACTCCCCACGCCTGGCGGGGCGAAGTTCTGTCCACAACCTCTGAGCATCCTCCGGACGCTCCTCTCGCCGCTGGCTTCTCACCTGGCAGAGGCTTGCCACCTCCTGTCGCCTCATCGAAACCGCTCTGGCTGGGTAATGAGCGCCTTTTCAAACCTCCGCTCCCGTCCTATTCTCTCATTCTGGAGAACGAAACTTGGGTGTTCCCCACCAGGGAGGCAGAGGATGCCCTCCGGCGCCCTCCTTGTTTAGCCTGAGAGAGTTAGTTTTCCCCGAAGATTTCCCGATGCCTTTCCGCACAACAACCCCGTCCCGTTGGAACACGGAGCCGGCACTGCCCTGGGAAGACTCCAACGCCCCGGGCAGGTGGCTCCGGCCCCCGCCGTGTTCGCCGTATCCACCACCCCCGGGCTGCGGGCTAGGAAGCGAGAGCGGCAGGTAGCGAAGGCAGACCCGGGGGACCACGGGTGGCAGTGCCAGCTCCGGTTCCTGGCCGCCACCATCACCAGCTTCCGAGCGGCTGGGGCTGCTGGTGCCTGGGTACCTGAGCGGGCTTCCCTCGTCTCTGCAGGCGAGTGCAGGTCTGGAGGCGCGGGAGGAAGGAACCGGGGCTCAGGGGCTCTCCTCCCCCTTACCTCCCTCTGGCAGCACTTTGCTCAGGGCTGGGAGGCCGGCAGGACTGCCCAGCTCCGGCTCGGTTCTCCCCCAGCGCGGCTGCTCTCCTTTGCTGGCAGCGGGTGTCTTGTGTCGGGATAAGCCTGTGGGGACCTGGCTACCTGAGGAAGGAAACGGCTCACAAGGGCTGGAAAGAAACTAGTAAAACGAAAGTGACCCCACCGTCTTGCGGTGTAAAGAGTGGAGTTTTTTGCCTACTTTGCATGTCATGTAGTGCTCTCAGCCCTGATCCAGATGAGGGCTCGCAGGGCTACCTTGTACTGGGGGCAGGTGAGCTCTGAATTCTTCTTGGTCACCTGGTAAAGCTGTGTCTGTCTATCCCAGCCTCGCTTTCCAGGGAAATGGAACTGTTCTACACTTTAAAGGTTATCAGCCATCTCCTGATAATGACAAATGCACCCCAGGCTGAGCAGAAGTAAAATGATGCTTCCATCAAATGTTTTGTCTGTCCATGTCCAGCCTGCTTGCCTGGATATAGCTTCCTTCTCCGTTCAAGCATCCAGAGCTTCCTAGTCCTCCCAGTAAGTTACTGCTGATAACTTTGCAGCAGAACTGGCAACTCACTTTTCCCTAAGTGTCCGGTGTGGGTGAAGAGAAGCAGATCCCTGCGGGATGAAATAGGTATCATCCAACACTGACAAGTGGCCACTCTGTGAGAGCATTTTGTGTGTGCTTTGTCTCTAGAGAGAATTTGTCAGCAAAAGTGGGTGTTCAGAGCCAACAAAACTCAGCTTGAGTTAGAAAACAATAAAACTAATTATTGTTAAAAACACCCCAAAACACAAAACCCCCAAACCCCTTCAAACTCTTCTAGTCAAGGCCAAAAGAGATGTTCTCTTTTTGTCTAAGTAAATTTAGGTTGAAGGAATGATGTCGAGATGTCATTAGCGTCAAATTAGCATCTGGCTCTTCTGTAACTTTTGACTCTATTCATCCGTTTTAACCAAATGTGCCAGACAGATAAAGGTCTCAAAAGCTTCATGTCCCATCAGTTACATGTTTTCATGTGATAAGGCAATTAACAGACTATACTAATTTGCTATACTGAGATAATGGCTTCAGCTTGTGCTCAGTGTTTTTTAGACGTCTGAGAACTTGCAGTACAAATTGGTAGATTAATTAATTAGCTAAATCAGCTCTAATGTACACGCAACAATATGTTTCAAATTTTGAAATGAGATAAGGAATGTGTTTGTCAGCCTCAGAGCAAGACCAGAAATGTTTCTTCCTAAATTATGGCCTCCAGACAGTCCCTTCCCTCTCCTACTTTTGGAAGATAGGGGTTCATGTGTTGGAAGATGCCATATGCACCAGTTTTCCCTGGTTTTCAGGCTTGTTGAGAGCAGGGTGAGACAAGGGGCAGCGGCAGGAGCTACTGGTTCCCTGATGGTGATACAGAGAGCTGACCCAGTCGGTGCCTGTGCTGCCACTCCCTGGCGCTCAATGCCTGCTCCTGATCACCAAGCAAGGGGCACCGAAATATCAAAGGGATTCTTGTGCTGGGAGGGGATTTGTCATTCCACCTCACCTTGGTGTGGCAGAACACTGAGTACTGGGGCTTCCCCTCTGCCTTGCTGTGCCAGATGCCTTTTCTTGGGCAAGAAACAGCTTTGGGACTTACAGACATGTTTAGTCATGGTTAAACTTTCTCTGTTCCTGATTTCGAGTGGTATGGGATTGAAAATCCCACCTCGAGTCTGAGAGAGGACAGGGTTGCATTATCAAATCATGGAACCGAACAGTTCATCTCTTGCATGTTGTTTAAGTTAGAGCTGGCTTAAACTTGGTTGAGACAAGCTTGCAGAGACACTATCACTGCAGCTGTGCTGGGTGGTGTTGTATGAGTGCATTCAGTTTCAGCCTCCCTTTCCAATACAAACTCACAGATGTGTAGCTGTCGGGCACGGATTTGCAGTGGGAAATCTTCGTGCCTTCCTCACTCCTTTCCACATTAGCACTAGTCAGGCTACTCCATGTTCTCGAGGCTCACCCTGTAGCACTTCCTCCTCCCCCTGCAGATTATTAACTCATAGGTGGAATCACTGCTTGGACTGCTATAAAACTGATAGAAAAGTTCTTCAATTTTGTTAATTTATAGTCCAGATTCTGGTGTGAATCAGGAGAAGCTTCGCTCCCACTGATTAATTCCTCTCCTGTGAGGTCTGATTCTGGCTCATCTCTTGGTAGAGACACTGGAAGAAAGGGGGCTTCCCTCCTCAGGACAGGACAATTTCACCCTGTTGTCTGTGGTTATATGTGCTAGAGACAGGCATCAATAAATGTGCCATATATGTAGATCAGCTGCACTTGAAAACCTGTCTTTCTCACCTTCCTAGACAGCTGTTTAGGAATTCCAAGCCCTTCCCTGCTCTTTAGCTCCCCATTTGCCTTTAAAGGGAACTGGTTTTGGATGCCGCAAGTATTCCTGTGTGGCTACACAAACAGGATGGCAAATTGCCACGTGGGATCTCAAGCCCTGTCAGATATAGATCTGACCATCTACAGCATGAGCCAGATTTTAGGGGTTAGGTGTATGAATTTCATTGCTCCCAGAGGCTGAAAACTGCTCCACTGGGAAATTCTTCAAAATTTTAGGCATCTCTTAGACTTCCAGGCAAGGCTTCTGTGTTTGTGTTTTATTGTGCATGGAACTTTCAAACTTGCCGTCCGAGTGAAGGCCTTCCTTACATGCACTTGATTGCCAGTAATTAAGTCGTCCCGTAGAAAAATCGGGCAGCAGCGGCTGTGGTGGGCGCCAGGCTGCTTTTCTCAGTCCTGCATGCGTATACATGGCAGATTTTTAGCCTAGGGGATTAAACTTAATTCTGTCCCTAGCGATGCCAGTGACAGAACTCTCATCCAGTCTGGTGGCCCCTGAATAGTGTATTGAGGACGCTCTGGCTGATGACTGTCTCCTCGATTACCTTACTTACCCGCAGGCTAGAAATTCAAAAGACTCCAAGTGTCTTATGTGAAACCGCCGGGATCTCGCATCTCTGAGCCGCACCTTCTTATGCGGGTACCTCTGCTGGGAGTCAGCGCTGGCTGCGGTGGGGAAAGGTCAGCTGGGCCCTGGGAACGCCTGCAAAACCAGAGCTTTTTTGTAGCCACTAAGTCCCCCGTGAAAAGCCTGCACCTGAGCCGAGCCGTTTTGATCTGAACTCTCTGGAATTCACCGCTTTCTTCTGGCTACCTTCTAATTTGGCCTCGGGTCAAAATCGTTTGAGTAGAACAACACCGAGGACAAGTGCCCCCTCTTTTGGCCTTTATCTTGTCTAATTACCAGGAGCATCCCTGCACAATGGAACGGCTCCTTATTCTAATCTCCTCGATTTTACTTATCTCCATTTTCTCTCCCTCTTCTTTTGTCTTCCAAAATCCCACGCACCCTGGTTGAAAGGCTGGGCACTGAGCTGAAGGGATTGTGCTCTGAGCTGTGGGCAAATGCTCTCCCAAAGCTTCAGCTTTTCTGCTGCTTTTTTTTTCTACCTGCATATTTGGAGGGAGTTTCTTTCTGTGAGTCCTGATCCTGTGAGCCCTGATCGGTGGATCTGTGCTGCTGACCGGGAGCAAGAGGTAACGTGTCCTTTCCCTCCCTTTGTCCCGCAGAAAAACCCGTCAGCCTGACTTACCGATGTCCCTGTCGATTCTACGAGAGCAACGTGGCAAGAGCCAATATTAAGCACCTCAAAATCCTCTCCACACCCAACTGCTCGCTTCAGATTGTGTAAGTCTCTTGCTCTTTTCAGCTGGGTGCAAATCTCGGGTGTCAAAGAGTGACAGAGCTGGTGCCTGCTCTGGTGGTTGAATTTCAGTCTGTCTCGTGCCATGACCCCCAGTTCATCTCTTCACCCCATTTGTCAGGTATAGCTGGACCCTGCTTTACCCCACATGAAGGAGCCCAGCTGGTTGTTTCCCAGCTGTGTTCTTTGTGATCTCCCTGTTACTGTGTGATCCCATGTCCTGTTCCCCCGTGGGTATGTGAGCAGGAATGTCAGACAGGCTGTCCATTGCCTTGGATGTGGAGCTTCACACCTTGGGATAAAACTTTACAGCGGTTTGAGTGTCCTAATGGGTCACTTCTCCACAGAGTGGAGCTAAACAAGCAAAAGGAATTCCTGTATTTCATGTATCCTCCGCAGGAGGTACAGACCCTAAACAGGTGATGGCCTAATCTAGGCACGCTTACCAGGCAGGGACTGACTCAGTAAATCACAGCAGGACAGAAAGATGGGTTCCCAATGGAAAACAACTTCTTTATTGTTGCTGGAAAAACAACCCTGATTTTCAGGAAACTTTGGGATTTTGTTTGTTTGTCTTTGTAGATTCGCACATGTGTGTTTTAGGAAGGACTTTTTTGTTCACTTCTTCATGAGCGACCCCTCCCTCCTCTCCCAAAATTCAAAACCTTCTGAAGAAAAAGAAAATAGCATTCATCTTTTAATTGCAAGGGAGCCTTACTACTCTCAACTTCCGTTAGCCTCTTTAAGAGGGTGTCAGGGACTAGATTTGGTTTCTGTGCAGTGATCCCATTGCTAGTTCTGTCTTTGATCCATATATCGAGCCCTTCCTCTTGCAACTCAAATGCTGTAAAAATCAATTTTTGTCATCCAAAACATTTTTGCACTCAGAAAACTGATGTGGTTTCATGAGATTGCTCATGAGTGTATCCATTCATGAACCAGTTTTTATTCATACTTTTTTTTTTCTGTTTTAAACCACTCTGTGTAGATCATACACATTTTATCATGTGCTTCTTCCTTAGGATTTGGAGGAGGACAGTGAGAAAAATGTAAGCCTCAGCTGAGAAATAATTTCCTTTCAGAAAAATGGCAAAACCAGCTGTGACTAACTCCAGTCTCTACCTATAAACAATTTTGGCAGCAAGCATCCAAAATGCACTAGTGCATGGATTTGTGCTCTGGGACTGTCAGTGGATGTCATAATGGTCCCAGCGCTAAGGCTTTTTAGAGGATTTGGAATTTTCTGGAGTAGTTCCAAGGAAATGACAGCATTTAAGATAGGATAGAGTATATATTTATCTCTTAATTAACATAGGATTATAGTAATTAGAGATAAATAAGAGGATGAAATACAGGAACAGAAACAGCTCACGTTCTTGACCATTCCTGACCCAAATGTGTTTGTCTGTGGTACACAGAACAAACGAACCTATAGTTCACCCTCTTTTTGTTACTTTGAAAAGTATGGTACTTAAAAACATCCCTCCAAATACCCTTGAAACAGCACGAGTTCAAACTAGGTCTTTATTGGAACAGAAGAGGAAATCAATCAAAACTAACACATGAATTTCTCATCTTGAATCATTTTAAGCATCAAACAGTGAAGGTGCAAATAAATTAAAAGCTGCCATTTTCAGGAATAGAGAATGTAAGTGAAACATATAATTGCTAGAAAATATTTTGTGGGTTTTGTTGCTTGGGGTTTTCCTTGTGCAAGTACATTTTCCTTTTTGGTTAAGGGGGGTTGTACCTGGAAAAAAGCCTAAGAGCAGACTTTTGTCTTTCATTCTATTGAAGTCATCTCTCCAAATCCACTGAACTCCTCCATCAAGATCTACTTCTACAAAGCCCACATGAAATTCCTTGCTTTTAGTACAGGGAAATGAGCATTTTTAGCAAGTAGACACCTACACCATTCCAGGTTAAAACACTCCGTACAATTGCCTGTGTCTCTTCCACGACTGCACAAGGAGCAGGGGCTGACAAGCTCAGAAATAAATATCTGAACAAATCAGTGTCTCAGTATTAGGTGAGAGGTAATATTAGGTGAGAGGAATTGTACTGAATGTGGCTGGAGACTGGTTACGTGTGCTTTTGCTTCTGTACCCTGTGAGGTCAGCTCAAGAATTCCCAGGCACTGCTAACATCAGCAAATCCATTCTTACCCTCTGTTGGTATCACTTAGCTGGAAATGCTCCAGCTTGGCACTGCTGTAAGGGAAATATGAACTAGGCCCATTCATCTCTTTACTGGCGCAGGGGTTGCAAGATGGATCCTTGATGTGTTTATGTTACAACTGTGTTGTTGCATAACTTCAGAGCAAGGAGCCTTTTTGACCTGTTATTTCTTACGCCATCATTTTATATTCTGCAGATTTCATTTTATAAAGTGTGGAACATTATGGCTTCCATCCAGCAAATGTTTAAACAAGTACTGAACTTATCTGTTTGGACACTTCCATGAAATTGCTGTTCTTTGCACTTTCCCAAGGCAGGCAGGCTGTTTAGAGGGAAATTTTGGAGCAGCTGGGGCAGAGGCAGGGTGCTGCAGGGAATGTGGGAGATAACAGCTCTCAAGAGATCCTGAGATCCCTGGAGGGTGAGAGGTGCTGATGAAAAGCTATTTGTCTTGCTTCTGAATGAAAGATGCCGATAGCCCAAATGTCAAATTCAAGGGGAATTCAAATTAGCTCAACAGTTAGGTGTGGGAAGTGCAGCTTGGACATCCAGGAGAAACCCCTCAGGAGGTTTCTGCCTTTGTTTCCAATGCTGAGTGAATACATGAGGGGAAACTTGCCTCTGGCACTATGAAACTTTCACTTTTCCTCCCTGCAACCTGTTAATTCAGTCTTGTATAAAACAAAAAGATAACAAGTGACCACAGCCTTTCTTTCAGAACATCAGAGAGGTGTTGTCCTCAAAACATGTGAAACTTCTGTTTTGGGTCGAATCTAAAAGCTGTTCTTAATCAATTCCTTGCAAAAATTACCTATATTTACCATATCAGTATTTCCAAATGAAATTTTTCTGTTGTTGGCGCTGAACTCCTTAACAGTCCAGGTGTGAATTGGAAGCCTTAGATTCAAATTCTGTGTCTGCTCCACTCTGACACAATTCCCAGTACAGATCACGAGAGCCTGTCAGAGGAGACAGATGGTTTCCAAACCAGGGATATTTCTAGTAGGTGACTCAAGGATGGGAGAAATAACCCATCCTGTTCATGGGTTAACCGAGAGCAGCACTGGCACCCAAGGAGAATAAGGCACAGGGGTGGGGGGTGGGTGTGGGTCGAGGAGTGTTGCACACCGGACTCACTCTGACTTTTCTCCTTTGGCAGTGCAAGGCTCAAGAGCAACAGCAAGCAAGTGTGCATTGATCCCAAGTTAAAGTGGATCCAGGAATATCTGGAGAAAGCTTTAAACAAGTAAGGCAAGAGACAAATGGACTTAACGGCTAACATCATGAGTTATTAAAGGGTAGAACATTAAGGGCTGGCTTTTACCATGCGGACAAAGTACTTGTGGAATCAGGTATTGTTTCAAAGAAGGGTTTGGAGTTGACCTAATTTGTATTAAAACAACAGCTTCTAATATATCCTAGACATTAAACTAAGAGTTTTGCCAGGGTTTGAGGCAAAATTTATGCTAATGAGTATGTTCTGGGGTCCCAAACTCATCCTCTTTTAAAAAAAAGCTGTTCTCCCAAGGAAAATGCTTCCTTTGTGCCCCCTCTTCCCCAAACCAAACTACAATTACTTCAGAATCTATATCATTCCGGTGTCTTTGGAGCCCCTTCTCCATGTTGCACTGGGTGTCTGCTTGCACAGGCGGCTGGGGCCTAGGGATCCTTGGTGCTAAAAATTGTTTCTCTGCTGCCCAGTGGGGAATGCTGTTAATGTCGGCCAAGGCACAATGCGCTACCATGAGTAAGCCTTTCCCACAAGACCAGGGGAAAACCAACCCAACTTGGCAAATTCGGACTTTTTAAATCTATTTTTATTCCCCATGTCTACTTTGAGGTGGACTCAGCCCATCTCTGCTCAATTTTATGCTGAAAAGAGCAGCACAGAGCACATTTTTGTGCTGAACTGCAGGGGAGGGCTCCAGCCTTCCAGCACTGCAAGATGGTGCATACCAAATGATGTACAAAGCATTCCCTTGCTTGCCCAGAGCCCTGGGCTGCGGTTCATCCAGCAGCAGCATTTTGGCCAGCAAGCCTACCTGTGCACTCAGTATCCCTGCCACCCTTGCCATCACATTCCCACCCCACAGTAACTGCGCTGTAACCCTGCTGAGCCTTGTCCCCCCTCCATCTGTAGGGTGAAGGCAGGGCTGGAATCCAATCATTTGCAGAAACAATGCATTGTTGGGGAAGGTATGGCCCCAGGGCAGATGGGAGGCACAGGTACCTGAATGCTCTCCACTGTTTGCTTTGTAAATGCATCTGCCAAACAAGGGGTAGAGCTGAAAACAAAAAAATTCTTTGCTCCCCTGTGTTTTTACAATAAGCAAGGGGAAAAATGCCACCAGAAGTAGAGACATTCCTCCATGTGTCCCTTTTGGGGACTGCACTGGGGCCAAGAGCGAGGAGGAAGAAGGAAGGAAGCCAGCTAACAAAGTCAATGTGATTCCAGCCCTGACAGCTCTTCCCATCTCATCTGATGCTCAGTGCCTTCTTTGCTGCCAGCACTCAGCCCTTTTGTCCTTTGGACAAATTCTCTGCAGAGGTAATCCAGGTTAATGCTGCCAGAATGGCTTTGGGTTTAGGCACTACTGAAACTAAGAGCAGGATGTGGCCCATGCTGACTATCCTAGGGACCTGAGCTGCTTTATTTTACAAATTGGAAAAATCCTCAAGTTCCTGCTGAAGTTTCTGTTTACTATCATCCCCAAACTGAAACTCAGGAGGCATTTTAGAAATCTGCAAGGTTGGGCAAACATGATTATGTGCCCGTCTGACTTAGGGGAGCAACTCAGCTGGAATATGTTCTGCTCTCACTTCCACTAGTGAAGATCTGAGACCAGCTCTACTGAAACCAGTGAGTCTGCCTGATCTCCAACCAGACTCTGGGTTTTGTTTACCAAATGCTACCACAGAAGTAATTCTGCCAATTTGGTGGATTCATCCTGGTTTACATTGAGTAACAAGAGAGAATTTGGTCCCAGCTCTATGAAATAAGATGACAGAAAGCATCTATCTCCATCACCTAATCCTGTAATCATGGCATTGTGTTCATTTTCCAACTAGTAATGCTAGCACCAGTGGCATTTTCATGCTTCACAGACAGTCAGAGCTCTGTCTGTAGCATGTTCACAAGGCATGTTTTTGATATATTTTAGTGCACAGCTTTGACTTCTTCAATGAAATGTACTTTGGAATATATTTATAGCGCATCAAACAATTCATATATTTGAATTGGAGCCATATGAATGTTGGTAGTTTAAAACACCGGTATCCCTCTAAACTACTAACAGCTTGTAAAACGAATCTATATAGATCTATAAATGTTAATGTAGCTATCAGTTTCAATCAGCCATATATTATATTTTTTCACTTGTACCAAAATTGTATGAAATGTGACATTACCCTATATGCACTAGCAATAAAATGGCTAATTGTTTCATGTTATGAAAACCCAATTGTACATGGGAATTTATTTTTCTGGAATAAAATCAATACGTTTTGTAGAAAGGGCTCTTGTAATTGCTTAAGTAGAATCCAAACTGTGAAGACATCTTAATCTATACCAGTACTTCAATATGAGAATCTTTTCAGTGTTATAATCTGCAGCTAAAGGCAAGGAAAAGCTCCTAGAATAGTAGTCCAATACAGTTAATTATGAAACCAGAAGTGGTTTTTTTCTAGGGAATTATTTTGCTCACTAATTCTGCTTAGCATTTATTATTGCTTTATATTCATCACATCTCCATGTAATATACACATGAGACATCAGTAAAACACATCCAGGCTGACAGGAATCCAAACTCCTTAACTGGCTTTAAAAATCATTGTGCAGCTGCTGTAGCCAACATCATTCAACAGTCATCCATTTTATAGACATGGGGCAAATCAGTCCTTTCTTGAAATAGCTAACAAATCCTTTACCACTTCCACACAACCCCAGTCATCATTTACAGTACACTGACTCCCTCTCCCTCCCGCCTTTGTACAAGGATATGCAAAATCAGGCCTCTACAGAGTTAACAGAGCCCATTTTCTCTGCTGTCATGTTAATACAGTCCCACTTCAGAACTTCCCTCGCTTCAGGATGCCGGAGTCCATTAAGCTCAGTGGCCACTGCAGACACACAGGAGAGATCCGATGGATCTGGAGAAGATAACAAAGTCACATGGGAAAAATCTTTCCGTTAAGTCAGCTGGGAGAAAGGAAAAGAAACTCTGAATTTGTAGGGCTGGCTGTGTTGGTAGCCAAGCCCTGCTGCTGCCCTGGTGTGGCAGCTCTTCCTAATTTCTAACCTAATTTGTAAATAATGGTTGAAGTACAAGATGCCAGAACAACAACCTCCCAGTACTCTACCAAGCACGAAGGGGGACACTGTGGGTGATTATCTTTACAGCCTTGTTTTAAGGCACCAAATGCCCACAAATCCCCTCGAGAGCAGCCACTGGTTCTTGCTGATGTCAGCAGGAATGCTGGGTGGGGAGCCAGAAATGCAGCCCTCCTCTCCTTCCACTGTACCTCAGGGGGAACTCTGGATGGTGAGGCTCCTGGCTGAGAAGCTCTGCAAGGCATTTGGGGAGGCTTTGGTATTTTGGATAAAAGGGTTGTTCTGGCCTCAGAGTTTGCCAGTGTTCTTCCACGAGGATACTTTTACTTGTCTAGCATTCCTCTGAGACAGAGGTTATATGAAAGGGAGTGCTACATTTGCACCCTGCCAGCAAGATATGAAGGGACCATAGGATAAATGTGAATAAGGCCTTTGTATATGGATAATTTATGGCAGTCTTTTTTGTATTTTTCTTTTAATTTAGACCACGTCATCGCACTCATAAAAAAAAGCAACAGAAGAAACGGGGCCCACTCTGCCCTTCCCGTGCAACACCACTAAAGTCTCCAGGGAGAAAGAATGGTAGGAGGCATTAGTTTCTGAGCTGGGACACCTCAGGTTCAAGTCCCTGCTCTTCCACTGACCACCTTATGGGACCTTGGGCAAATATATAAGCCTATCCAGATCTCCATTTCCCCCCATATTTGTTGAGGATAACATCTCTACCCTTCCTTCAAAGGAGTATTATGTAGATAAAACTCTTAAAACAGGGGGGAAGTTTAGCTACAACAGATGTGGGAAAATGGACACACAAAGAGGCCAAAAGAAGCAAAGACAAAGTCAAAAACAGGGTAAAGGTTTGGGAGCCCTGTTTATTTTAGCTCCAATATCAAACTGACAGAGTTAATCTATAGCAGCTGTGAATTTGCCACTGGTGTTATTTAAGGAGAAATGCAGCACCACGTGGTGACAACATGATGTGGTGAATGGGTGACTGGTTGATGCCTTTCCTATGGGAGATGCTAGGCAACACTAGGGAATGGTGTTATATATGCCAATGCTCTGCATGTCCCAGGTTTTTTTTCCCTCACCAGGGTGGTTTGTCCTGTCTTTCTGCACCAAAAGAAATAGGGCTACAGCTGTGGGATATTGGAAAAGATATCTTCAGAGGAAAAACTTTCCTCGTGGTTTAGTCAACCTCTTTGTGCCTAGATGAGTTTTCTGAGACTACCTTTACTGGGAGTCACAGTCTCTGGCTGTGGTCACAGAGCCTTAGTTGTTCAGCAGGCATTGGAAGGAATGAGACATCAGTTTTTGAGTACCTGGTGTTTACCCTCTGACGTTTGTAACTCGGCCTTAGTGACCTCATCTAGGCTGCAAAAGGCCCGTCAGCCTGGAGCAGGAGGAGGGGTCACCTCAGACAAAACCCAGAGGCCGCCAGCACAAACTGGCTCCTTGTTCTGAGTGAACCAGACACACGAGACACCTGCACTTTGCTGTGATGCCTAACCCACACTCTCCTGGGTACCATGCTCACACTGAGCATGGGAGACTCCATTTGTCTGCACCCCACCTGAGCTCCTAGCTCAGCCCTTCAGGCCTCCCACGTTTTCTGTGCAGCACCTGCCCGCCCTGCCTGCCACCCCACCTTCACTGGGCAGCTGGTCACCACTCCTCTGATGTGCTCCCCAGCTGCTCACAGCAGGTGAGGTCCCAGGGCAGGGAGGCTCGGGGGCGGCTGCTGCCTGGCAGCACACTGGCTGCCTCTACTTTCCAGCCGCCCCATGGTGGAAGCAGAACAAGAGCAGAGCATGGGCTGCCCTCTACATTCCTCCATCCCCGCGGAGACCTTGCACTCTCTGGAGCTGCAGTCCATGATCTCCATCAGAGCTGTGGGGTAGGGGCAGGTAGAGGAGGCATTCCCACTGCCACTTGCTCCGCTACTGGGGCTGCTCACAAATGATTAATCTCTCCTTTCCCTGCTGTATTTTTTGCCGAGTTTCTTTGCCCACTGATAATTCTCTGCTCTGGCTTTCAAGTCCAGAATAAGCTTTCTAGCCAGCCTTCCTCCTATATTAGTTCTGAACACCTTACTAACTGTGATGAGCACAACCTGCCCAAAATAACACCCGTTGCTGGGTTTGCCCTGCTGGGCCCCAGTAGCTCCTTGTGGAGAACTTCTCCCAAAATGTTCAGCAGTTACTGGTTGGAGAGGCTGCCTTTGGGTTAGTCCAGACACAGATTTGCTGTTTGACTAGGCCTGATATCAAAGCTTTTGCAACTGAAATAAACCTTAATAGTGTTTCACTTTCTTCTTCATCAACAGGAGGTTCAAGATGTAAGAGGCAAGCATTGTAAGCCGTCTACAGGATTTCTTACTGTAGGACCCAGAGAGCAGATAACCAGTATTAGGGAATGAATACATTTCACTGCTAACATGCAGCACAAAAGCAACGCTTCACGCATTTCCAAAGGTTTTTTTCTTGGTTGTTTTTGGTGGGGTTTTATTTTTGTTTGTTTTTTTTCCCCTTGCACAAATTGGCTTGCTTTCACAGTGCTATTTTTATATAGTAAGATGTAACTATTTGAGAAAAATATGAATTTATACAGGTTGGTTTATTACCTAGCACTGGGGGCAGATACCAATTTAAACTAACCCTGTTATTATATAATATTTTATTTCCTTTGTTGTGTAGAGGTCCTGCTTTATTTAACTTTTTTTGGTTCATGCAAGTCTCCTGGAGTTTTAAAGCTAGAAGGACATGAACTGTACAGTGCAATGATGTTGTGTAAGTAGTGGTGGAACTCCTTGCCTCCAGAAGTCATAGAGGCCAAGAACATAGGAAGGCTAAAAACTGATGAAAGTGGACAACATTAACCTGAGTGGCATTTACAGATATTTTGAGTGAGCAATTAAACTCAGGGCTACAGGGCTAAAGCCCTTCTCTGAAGATCAGAAACCTTGCTGACAGCTGTGAGCAGCTGGATCAATGCACATCTGGTATTGCAAGGTGCTAATACTTGGTTTGTAGTAGCTGTGTGTGTTAGGAGCCACAACACTGTTCTGGTGTCATCTGGCATTTCCTATGTTCCTGTGTTTCTGATGACAAATTAGCAAAAAAAGGAATGGGCTGTTAAAGCCCTAACCACAGGATTGCGTTGCAAGGTGCTGGAGGAGTCAGATATGCTGCCATGCACCAGGGATCTCTTCCCACCCATCCACAGGAGGTGACTTCAGCTTGCCTGGCTGGCTTTTCACTGAAGTAGGCTGAGATTCATTCACCCTTCACCAACGGTGCTGTAGCTGGGCTACTGAACAGTCATACCTGCCTGAGGGCAGTCACATCCCTGATGCTCTGGAGATACCCAGAAGAGGATGTCTGGCCATATCTTGGAGAAAAGAGATGCCTGGGGCAAGAGAGGGTCTGTGCAGTTTGTGGAAGGAGAGGTGTTTCTGAATATGGAAATGAAGGCAAACACAGTTCACCAGCGGTCCTGGCCTCGTTTGCTGGTGAACAGGATAGCCTCTGGAATTCCCTTTGCAAAGCACAGCCTGGGACAGGCACCACTCCTTGCACTGATCCCCTCTCTAAGCCAGAAGTTTCTTTCTCCCGATTCCTTGCTGTATACACAATATCTGCCATATGGTGTGGAACGACACCTGCAGCACTGCAATAATCATGTCATGCTGTGCACTGAGATCTGGGGGGAAGCACATTTGTGCAGCACAATGCTTGTGTTTGTATGTATCTATGTTTGTATTGTAAACAAAAAAAATGTTGTAAGATTGTCTTTTTTGAGCTGGTTGCTTCAAAAGAAATCTTCCCTCTTCCCTGCAGCCTGTGTCAGGAACACTGAGAGGGGTGTTTCACACTCCTTTTTGTGGTAGGCACCTTTAGTGCCAAAGAGGCACTTTGGCTATCCAGGGATTACATTATTTCCATGTGGATTCAGGTAAAAATCTTCTAAGTATTTTCCTTTCTGCAAAACAGGGCTATTGCAGAGAGTCCTTCAGCTGGGACCACATCACCTCATTTGCTTTAAAGCAGAAACAAACTGCTGTGCCTAAAATATTTGTGTCTGTGATTTTGACATTCCTTGTCTTGTTATCATTATCTGCCTGGTGCTTTAAATATATTGTGTCTCTGCTTTAAAAGGTCTGGTACCACTGTACTTCACGAGAATTGGAGTTTTGATTTAAAATTAGTAGGATCAGATCCTCTCCTGAAAGGGTAAAGAAAGAAAGAAATTTTATGAGGAAAACAGAGTTTCTTCTATCTTCCCTGGACTGTGTTTTATATCCTAGGTCCATCCCCTGTGCCACACACGCACCTGCATTTGCCACTGATTTGCCAGAGGTGGACATGTGAGTGTCCAATCCAAGAGTGGCTGCAGAAAAAGTCACCCAGGAAAGTGTGTTCTTCACACATCATTCATTTCAAAGGACAGCCTGAGGTCTGACTGATTCCCATTGCAGCAAATGGAGAATTAAATAATGCTCTGATTTTGATTCAGCAGCATACCTTGCTCGTGAGGATAGGGGCCATGCCTATTTTGTTTCCAGGGAAAACATTGGCTTTCTGGTGAGAAGGTGGGGTGGGTAGATGTGACTGCACAGCCTTGCCAGTGCTCTGCTGCAGTCCTCCTTAACAGGGAGTGCCTCTGGGGTCAGCACCAGCAGGGACAGGTCCCTGGGAACATGCCAACCCCACATTACAGCCTGGGCAAACACTGCTGTGACAGGAACACTGAGATGGGCAGTGCTGAAGCACCCCAGCCAAA
This sequence comes from Dicrurus megarhynchus, assembly GCA_013399195.1. Lineage (NCBI taxonomy): Eukaryota > Metazoa > Chordata > Aves > Passeriformes > Dicruridae > Dicrurus > Dicrurus megarhynchus. Next base: position 1,471,184 of record VXAD01012520.1, read on the forward strand.
CCACGCAGGGCATGGGGCTCCTCTCAGGGGCCAGCACTGTGATCCTCCCTCACCTGGGTAAGGTTGAGCACAGCCTGAATGCAGAGGTGGCACAGACGTGGCCAGAGACTTAAGTGAGAACCTGATAAAAGCTTTCTCTTGCTTTGGACCAAAATTCAACCTTGAGTGGGAAGCTTTGCTGTTTGCCTGGCATTATTTGCATGATGCACTGGGGAGAGCAGCCATGGCCTTTGCACCAGAGGAATGGATCACGGGGCTGCCCCAGTGCACCACATGTTGTTTGTCCCGTTAGTGCCACAATCAGAGCAGGCTGGGAAGCAGCACTGGCAGCATCTCACCTGGGGAGAGCACTTGGTTTTCCCTGCTGCCTTTAACTGTTGACCAAAGACAGAGTGAGGGAAAGGAACCTTGAGGAGATGGGAGTGAGGTAGGGACCACATGTGAAGAGGAGGGAAAAGAGAAAACACTGAACCATGCTGAAAAAGCAGCTTCCATAAATGTGAAATCATCACGTGGGTATTTTCAAAGTGCAGCTGTCAAATCCCAAGGTTGGATTATTTTTTAAGAGTAGATGGTATTTATTGCTGTGTCAATTTTTATTTATACTAGCTTTATACTTTTATGTATGAATATCTTATATGAATTCTGCCTGAGGAAGAATGAAGGGTGACTTTGATGTGTTTTTGTTTTAAGGTGTTTGAAAAAAGGTGACTGTTTATTTTGCAATGAAAGCTTTTTTCAAAATTAAATATACACATTTTGTTGAAAATGCAGTTCCTATAGAAGTTTCTGTTGCCGTTTTCCCTTTATTAGCCTCTAGAAGGTCTTACTTTTCTCTGGCAACTTCTTTTGAGCAATGTGATTTGTAGTAGTCAAGGTTTTTTGTGAACTCCTCACCTAAAATCTGATTATTTTTTATTTATCAACATCCCACCAAGATAATCCTTGCCTGAAAACATGAAACTTTGGTGGCCCCAGAGAAGAAAACATGTATCATGATAAAAGGGCTGCATGAACCTCCCATCTTCCATTCCTTAAGAACTCTGTGTTGTCAAAATGTGGTAAATACTGTACTTTATATTTTTATTAAGTAAAAAGAAGTATCTTCCCAAATAATGTGAAAAGGGTTTTGTATTTGTGTTCCTGTAAGGCAGCTTTTATGGAGGAGTTATATTATGCTTTTGAAATTACTCCTTTCATAGAAATTTTTGAAAATAAACACTTTTATACTGTTGTAATTTCTCACAAATGTGTATGCACTTAAAATTTTCTTAATAAAAATGTCTGTCAATAAAGTTTTTGCTTGCTTCTATTTTTTTTTCTCCTCAGAAATGAACAGCTGCAATCTCTACTCAGAAACAACATTCAGATGTAATTTGTGTCCAGTTTCAAGGATGCCTCCATATAGCCCCAATGCTCAGACTGTCCGCAGGGAACCCGAGGCAAAGGGCCCATGGGTCTGGCAGGGAGCAGCAGCCTAGCAGATTGAAATGTGCCATCTTCAAATGGAAACCCTTAACCATTTCCTCCAAAAACAGAAACCCAAACTCTTTTTTTTTTTTTTAACTTTTTTCCCCCAAACTTGTCTCTTGCAGCGGTTTGACTTCAGTGGAACTGACAGCTGTGAGCTGGTTTTGTTCCAGCCACAGGGATGCCATCATCATATGTGCTGAGGAGGGGATGAAACTTTCTCTGAAAAGCATGGGGGGTAACAGGGGATGGGTTTGACCAAAGAGCAGGTGTGAACAACACTGTCCTTGGGGCTGCTTTTCCCAGGGCACAGCAGGGTCAATCTTCAGTTTGGCAGTTCGGAGATGAAAAAAAAAATTTTAGAGGCTTGTAGAACTGACCTGAAAACCTGCAGGTATAATCCTATTCAAGATTCTTGCTTAATAAATATTTCTTGGCCAAATTGATGCAAGGCAAAAGGCATGCAAAAAAAGGGGAAAAGGAAACTCAAATGACTGATAACGCCTTTGCAAATCCATCAATTATTTACTAAGAGATTTATGAAGAACTAGCAGGTAACTGTGAGTGCAGATGGTCAGTGAGAGATCGCTAGGCCACTGCGAAATGCATTGGAAGTAATTAGCTACAAAACTACACATTAATATTAAGCATAGGCCCCATGTTCTGTGGAGCTCTTTGCCGTGCCTTTCATCAGGTCTTTTCTCTCAAATGTGAAAGTTTTGGTTCTCACTTGCTCAGCAAAGCCTCAAGGCAATGTGTCTGTGAACTGCCTCAGAACTGGAGGTGAGCCCACCTTGTTAGCACATCTGGCTCTCTTCACAGGCAGCTTTCCAATATTAGCAAGCTGAAGGAAATCAGCTGCCTTCGTGGCCTCAACCACCCTGACACTGATTATGGGCTGGATTGATTAGGTCCTGGCATGGTATAGGTCAGAGGACAGCATGGTAAATGCCTCTGTTTCCTAGGACCAGCTGGGGATGTTACCACTGAGGATGTTACCTTGGATGCTACATGATAAGGGTCACTCCTAGCTTCTAGTGAGCATTCTCCTGTTTTATAAAGCTACTTACTCTCAAATTGTCCCAAGAGTCTTTCAGACAGAACAAATATGTAGCTTTGAGACTAGCAAAGGCAAAATGAAAAAAATAAAAACAAAACCCCCAAGGTCTAGAAGCTGGAGCCAGAGAAATTCAAACTGAAAACAGATTTTTAAGTGTGGAATTGATTAGCCTTTGGAACACATTCCCCAAGAGAGGGGGAAAGAAAGCCCTGATCCTTCCTATGCCTTCCTAGCAGAGCTGAAGGGTGTTCTGGTGTTGGTCATACGTACCTTGCTGGGCTCTCAGGGAACACGGAGTGAAGATCTCTTGCCTCTGTTACCAGTAGGGTCAGACACAATGAGCTAAAGATCCCTCTGGCCTCAGAAATCCATATGCAGAAAACCCCAGTTCCAGGGGAGCATTCCTCATCCTGTAATTAATAACACCTGTATATCATCAGCCATCCCAGCTCCTTGGACCAAGGCTGAGGATGACTCCTGCTATTACACAGGAGACGGATTTGGGGTAAAAGGTTTCTATTTCTGGTCATGGAGGTTGTCCTCCAGCTGCAGGGGCAGAGGCATGGCACTGAGAAAAGTCTGCAGCCCTGTCCTGGGCCCATGCACCCCCTGACTTTGGGAAGAGAGGTTTGCTCATATAGGTGCCTTCTGGATCACACTGCTCACAGTGGTGATCTTTCTTGTAGGAAATCCCTGAGTTTCTTTCTTTGTCCTTTTTGCTTGCCCTTTTACCCTTATTTGTCCTTCGTTCTCTCCTCTGGCTCTTTTGGGGATCTTCTCTTTCCTCTCAACCCCAGTTTTCCCAGCTGAAGGGACAAATCTTGGTGATTTAAAGCCATTCTCTGCAAGTCATTAGCACCTTCCTCCTGCTCTCTCATCACTGTTGGTGCTCCCTGGCTAGGGCCAGCCATCCATTTCTAGTCTCTGAAAGAGGTGGAAGGACATGTCCCTTCTGTCCTTTGCAGTCACTGCATCACTGCAGGATCCAGGGTCCTTTTGGAAAGGAGCTGCACGACTGCTGCTGCAGAGCTGTTTGTCTTTTATGCTCTTGGGCTCATTCCCAACTGTGAAGTCCGATCTGTCTTCCCTGCCTGCACCAGCAACACCCTTTGGCTCATCAGCCCGTCCTCGGCTCACACGGCTCCCAGCCCGTCCTTCCGCAGCCAGCCGTTCCTCACAGTAGCTGCCAAGGAAAAGTGGTGACCTGTGACTCTGCCTTCCCACTGCCAGCACATGGAGAGCCCAACCTGGGCACGCAGGCTTTGTGAGCTGGCAGAACCAACGGGCTGCTTTAGGCTTTCAGCAGACCCCACTCAGACCACCATGGCTGGAACAGAAGGTGAAGTCCAGCCCGGCCTGCTGAGAGGTGGAAGAGCACAGCCTAAGAACAGGAGGACAGAGGTTTAAAATGCTGCTGTAGCTCACTGAAACCTCCAAAATATGTGTGATTCTTCCACCCCAAAGATCCGCAATCAATTCCAGCTGCCTGGCGTGCTGCGTGATTTATTGCTGTGCCTGCGAGATTTTGGCTGTGGTGAAGCGTGTTTGTACGTTGCCTATAAAACAGCAAATCTGAAGAAAAGACTCTCTGGATGTGGTTCAGAGTGTGTAACAAAACCCAGATCGCCAAGTCCTTCCACACAGTACCACAGCAACACATACAGCCAGTACAAGTTTAATATCTAGCACACTCTATCTATTTTGCCTCTGAGCACCAGAGAGAGAGACTTAAAACACTTCAGACCGTGCTATTCCTGTGCAAAGGGTAGACTACTTAAGGGAGCAAATGCCAAGCCCCATTACATAGCCTAGTGCATCTTTTCTAAATTACAGCCTTCCCACAGGGCAGAGCACTAGCAAAATGGTTCTGCACAAGATATGTGGAAAAGGAGAAAAAAGAGAGGAAATATTTCTTTCTTTCAAAATATAAATACTGTGAATGCAAATAGGAATCCAGCTCTGTGTGCCAGATCTACTGCCACAAAAGCAGCTGGATGACTACCATTCATGCTAAGTGTCCATATTCAACATGAAGGTACTCAGTAAATTCCAGTGCTTCTGTAGCCTGGTTGTTCCAACGATTCTCCGACTGGCATTATCTCCTGCTAAGCAGCCTACCCCAACTCAGTTACTGAGGGATTGGTACCACCCTCCCCACTCCCTGGGACCTCCAAAGCAGACATCTGGTCTTGCTAAGAATGGGGGGGGAGACTCCAGGGGCATTTCCAGAACATATGAGTTGTACAAGCCCGCACACCCCTACCCTTGCATCTCATCTCCCAGTCTGATTTTCTTTTAGCCTATCATTATTTTAATTCAGACAAGGTCCTATTATGCAGGAGTTGCACAAAACCAGAAGGATAAAGACGGTCCCTACCTGATAGATTTCATGGTCGAAGTTCTGCTCTGCCAGGCTCTTATCAAGCATACATGTTGCAAGGAATGCAAGTCTCTATCTCTTCGTTGGGTGTTGGAGAAGCATCACACCAGACATGGGATGGCTTGTCAAGCAAGTAAAGAACTACAGATCATCTAATTTCACATTCGCCTCTTTCAACATACACAAGATTTGATTAACAGAAAGTTTTTCAGTTCCTTGGAGGGGTGGAGTACAGTAAAAAGATAATGAAGAAGTGACAAGGAGAAGCAAAGCTTCCCAATCATTCAGTTGCTGGAGATAAAGCCCGGAGAGGGATGCTCTGCAGGCAGGAGATGAGTAGGTCTGAGCTGTGCAGCTCACTCCCCACAGTCCCCACGTGCCTTGTTCCCATGTGTGTCTCAGCAGTGCTCACCCCGTGTGTCACTGCTTTGGGCACCCAGCCATCCTGGCTCCTCCCCTCCTCTCCCTTCTCTTACCCTCGCTCCTTCCTCATTTCTAACTGCTTTAAGATTTCTCCTTCCTGCTGCCATGTTATTTGTAGCTGACTTTGGACATTCTTTATGGCCTTTCACCAGGCTTCCCATCGCTCACACACTCTGCGTTGGTTTGGCCTGCTCTGCCTTTTGTCTGTGCAAAAACAAAAGCTTTATCTGCTGCCCAGAGACCATGGTGACTTCAGGGCTTTCCCAGTGCCAGCACCTAATTGCAAACAAATGGAAGTCCCCAGCTGCCTTGCCAGCAATACTGAGTCTTGGGTGGGAGGGCCTGATGCTGCTCACTCTGCACTGTGGGCCTGGTGAAAGGATCATGATTTACAGCAGTGTATCTCCCATTGCCATCTGGCCTTCAGCAATCTGGGAGACAAGGCATAAAAGCCACACAATGCCCGACGCTCGTGACATGAATATCTCTCATGTCTGGTTTTCCTTAATGTCAATGTATAAAGGAGAGTTTACTGCAATGAACGACCTGTAAACTCCTCAGAAAATCCTCACAGAGCACAGAAGTAAATGGCACATTTCCGCTCCGTTTCTGCCTCTCTTTGAAACCCACAAAGGGACCATCCCCCCATGATGAGGACTGCCAGAGAGAGGCATATGGAGCAGGGCACCGGGCTGGAAGCGTGTGGCTCCCATGCTGTGCACAGACATGTGCTGCCCAGTGCCCAGGGCTGCTTCAAAACTGGGTTTTCATCCAGAAGAAAGAGAGAGAGATTCCCAATACTCTCACATTTATTTGTATTCCAAAGTAGGACAGAAAGAGTTTGAGTATCATGTTTTCTAGTGGAATGGACGGTTTGGAAAGGATCCTCTCAGGAAATGACAAAGTAATTTGTTCTGCTCAAATCAACAGAGTTGGCTTTGCCTACATGTCACAGTGACTGATAGGAGTTGGAGTTCCAGCAGTCCACCCACCCCTGGCGTTCCTAGGCCAGCCTGCATCTCCTACACTGCACTGCTTCATGGCCCATCTATGACTTACTGGAACATGTCAGCCAAAGGTGTTCCATGGGGTTTATATTTTCTCCACAGCACCATGCTCATAAAAGATACTGAGAGCATAAAGCAGAGTCTGGGAGCAGGTCAATTTAATCTGATATCTTTCCATTATGATTTGATGCCCAGCAGATTGCGTACAAAATTCCGCAAACTTTCCTTGAAAACTTCAATTTCATGAAAATTATTTTTAATTGCATGGATACTCCAGCAGAAAATTCTCAATCACTTCTAAATTTTCTGAAAAGTTATCGATTATCTGCTGTTTATTATTTTGTTTGCACTTTTCAGCATATTTGACATAGCTGGGGAATCATTCTCTGGTACTGATCAGCAGATAAACAATGCCAAATCTTGCCAGCATTATTTCTTCCTCTTGCTCTCAAATGCCTCCTTTCCTTTGGAGGGCTTCTTAATTTTCATGTGAAGTACATACTTCACATGAACAAATCACTCCTGGGGCCTGTCCCACTCCTCCACCTGTGCCCCACAGCACCTGCATGGGCTTATTCCGGGGGTCTGCACAGGCTCACCCCAAACAGCAATCCCACCACCCTGTGGGAGGGCAGGTAGCAGAGAGAGGAGAGGAAGGATTATTCTTGCCTGCTCTCTTACAAACAGATCTGGATACAATTTTTTTTTTTGTCAGGCTGATTTTCTTGGAATCCAAATATTCAATGGGAACATGGCCATGTTGGTTAAACTTCAGTGGGAAAGTCCAAGTGCTCTGAGGTAACTTTTTCATTCTCTCTCAATAGCTCTCGATTGTTTCTTTTTCATAATATTGAAACCTGTAGTTCTGATGAGGTAGAATGACTTGTTTTGACTTCACTATTTCAAATATGATCTAATAACATATCAGAGCAGGGCAACATCAAAAGTAGATGTTTTTATCTTTCAGAAATTAAATATATTCCCAAATCAAATAATTTTTGTGGAAATAGTCTTCCTGCAAGAAGTTGTAATGACTGACTTCCCCTGAGTCAATTAGTAATGGAAACAAATGGTAAAACATCAGCAGTACTCAGGAAAAATTATTTATTGTTTTGATCACTTCTAACAGCCATGGTTTGAGAGAGAGGAACTTTAGAGGAATAGAAGACCATTTTTTCCCTGCAGCCATAGCAAAGCTCTGAGGGATCCCTGCAGTGCTGCTGGAATCTGTCCCTAGCAGCAGGGAGCCTTAGTGGTTAGAAGGTGAAGGTATGAGAGTGCCCCAAAACGATGCTCTGGCAACATCAGTGCCTGAAAACCCTGGAAAGCAATACGTGCAGCAGCCAACCTGGATGAGTCTTTCATGCACATTTCCCTTCAGGGGCTGTTCTGTGATGGGTTTGAATTAGGCTCAAGTTATGAATCTATAAATATGGTATTTTTTGTCATTATGCCTGTTTTGTATTAAACTTCTGCAGCTTTTTTCTTCCTCAACTCCCCCCGCCCCCACCCCTTCCTCTCTGTGTGTCTCTCTCTCACCATTTTGGCAGCAGTGCACTGCCTTGACAGCACCAGAAAAAAAAGGTAGGAGAGTTGGGAGAATAGGGGAAGGATGAGATGTTCTCCTACCATCACAATATTTGGGATCTTGGTGAGTCAGAAACTGAAAGAGTGGAGAGATACTAATCAGAGAAAAAAGGCAAAACCTGAGATTGTAAGTCTTGTCCATCTTAGAGATAAGAAAGAGCATCTACAGGCAAAAAATCGTGGAGATGTCTTCTGATTTCCTGTGGGGAAGGAGCCCACGTTCAGATGTGCACAGTACATGCTCTAGTCCTGGCTGGTGTGTAAAGCCAGGACCCAGACACCACAGCAGCACGTGCTGTGCGGGATGGGCACCGGTGGGTGGGGCTTTCCCATTTCATTACAACCAAAGCTGAAGAGATAGTTTCTAATGCAATTTTATTCCAAACTGAGAAAAGCATATTCTTTTATTTTACCTGTCTCCCGAATCTGATATATCTGTGAAACTGCTCTGAAAGCACTATATCTGTGTAAGAAATGGATCTAATTCTTGGGGTTTTTTAATGCAGAGAGTTTATCTCTAGCACAACTGTATGTGTTTTCTCATCTTACACATCAGGCTCTATAAAAGCAGAATCAGACCCAAATGCCTGTTAGTCTTTTTGTCCATCTAGAAAAAAAGGCTTTTAAAAAAAAAAAAAAAAAGGCCTAAATACTTTCAGGTATGTGGATTTAATGACATGGAGAACAAAGCCTGTGGACTTATTTTGGATTATACTCTATAACCAAAACAGAACTTGGCCAAGTATCCTCCCCTTGGACTTTTCATCACTTTGTTTTACTTGTTACTTAGGACCTGTGGATCCTAACTCTTTGAACACTTGCCTTCAGAGGAATTAAATTAGATTATTAGTAGCTTTCAACCTGCAGTCCCAGTTGCTCAGACTTTGGCAAATGTCCTTCCACAGAGAAGAAACCTCTGGGACCTGCAGGGTAAAATGCAGAGAAGGCTGATGAGACAAAGCCCACACTAATTCACCATGATGAGTAACCAAAAAAACTCCTTAAAAATGAAAAGTTTGCTGTGTCTCAAGCACAGAGATGTGCCTGGTCTCCAGGGTGGATGGGTGTCATCACCTTTCTCCACGGCACCGAGAGCAGTGCTCAGCACTGAATCATTCTCAGCAGATTGTGCAGCAAAATATCCCAGTGCATGGATGATTGTGACAGGGGAGGTTGTGTGGCTTTGGTGTTTGGTTTTTCTGTGGTTTTTGGTTTGTTTGTTTGTTTTGGTTATTTATTTATTTATAAGGGAGAGTTTTGTTATAGAAAAGAAGCATTTCCAAGTAGGTGCTGGTGGATTGCAGTTAGGGAAGACTTTTGCTTCAGAGATGATGGGATTTGCTTAGGTGGATGCCACAAACCAGCTGGGATGTGTGAGACCAGTTTGCTCTCACCCTGCTTCTCTCAGGGGCTGCATCTTCAGCAGACTGTCAGATCAGGTCCTATATATCTCTCTGCATTGCCTCATCACTTCTAATTACCCTTAGTTGCTCTGCTCACAGGAGTTTCTAGGGAAGATGGGATCTGCTTCTCTAATACATTGTCCATACTTGCATAAGCAAATCACTTTAAAGAATTGTTTGAGGAAGTAATTTAGGAAAACTCTTATGGAAATGAAGTGCTGGGTGACTCCTTCAGCGACCAACACTCCCCAGTGCTGCAGAGCAGTGGAAGCCTGTGCTCACTCAGAGATGTCTTCTCCTGGAAGCTGTCCCAGAAGCAGGTAGGAGCATCCAGGGTTGTCTGGCAGAGATTTCTTCCAATTCTTCACAGCTCTGCAGATATAAATCACCAAAGGCCCCTTTGGTAGAGTCCAAACCGCTCTGCTTCAGACAGGTCAGTTTGCAGCCACGATCCGAGTGACATCTCCCACGGCAGACTTACCCATCAGCTCCTTCTGGACCTCCCCTGCCACCAGGAGGTGATGCTTGCAAACCTGGGATGCTGCAGGAGTGACAGTCTGTCCAGCTGATTGGAAGGCAAGGTGAGCTGGTCAGACTCCTTGCTTTGCTGAGTCACCACACAGTTATTAAGCTCTTAAAATCTCCTTTATGTATTTCCAGTGGGCTGGAACACCACCTCTCATTCCCTTTGAAGAACTACCCAAATGCTTATGTTATAAAGAGGTTGTTAAGTTTGATATGAGACAGGACCTAACACACTCAGCACAAACCATCAGCTGGGGACAATCCATTTCCTCTTCCCTGAAATCCAGGGAATATTTGCTATGGCTTCTCTTTTTTAATTTTTTTCCCCAAGCAGAAGAAAAAGAACAGCATTGCAGCAGCATGCCTGGTTGTTCTAAAATTTGTTTAGATGTCATCTGCCTGCAAGTGCTGCCATGCCAGAAAGAGCCCAGATGCAAACCAGGGGGCAAATGAAAGGCAGAGGATTGGGCCCCAGGAACAAAAATGGAAACCAGCCCTTCTCTTTGTTTTCACAAGTGCAAGCATCTGTTCAGGGTGCCTGAACCAAACACTGCAGAGCAAAGCACACAGCAGCCCAAGGAGAGCAGCATTTTAGATAGAAAAAAAAGACTTGCATCCAACTTCCAGGTGCTGCTGATCAGGCCCTCTGATCCTGTTTCAGCACAGACCCAGGTGTCTCAGTTTCTTGCAACAAGCATCTCCCTCCAAACACCCAGAACTCTCCTTCCATGTACCCTTCTCCATAGCCACAGCCCATGCAGCAGTGAGACCATGACAGCCCTGGCCAATGCAGAGCAGGGGCAGCAGTCAGCAGGTGCTGCACCATGAGTGGGAGATGATGAGGCAGAGGGGAAGAGCAAGGAGCTGAGTGGGCTGCAGACAGCACAGGAACTGAATTTTTGTTTCGCACGTTGGTTTTCAAGTCACCCTGTAGCTTCAGTTCAGTTTGTTCTTGACTCAGCCAACTCCTATCAATATTAAGAAAACAAACCAAGTCAAGAAGCAATTCTGAGTTTATTGCTCTGAAATTTGCATGCATATTTATAGATTTTAGCAGGGCCAATGTACAATTCAACACTCACTGCCCACTCAGTTGTAAAGAAACGGGAAGCCATAATTATGCCAGACACTTTTCTAAGTGAAATGTGTGAATAAAAGTCATATGTGTATTGATACATACATAAAAGTGCTTGTATATGTATATTTGTATGTATATGTGACATATAAGCCATTGTACATGTATAAAAGATATGTGTAAAAGGCAGCCAGCAACCTAACAACCAATAAAATCCCATCCTGGGTGTTCCAGCTAGAAAGGATAGGGCATTTTATTAAATCTGTAATTGAGCTTGGCATGCAAATCAACCCTTACCCAGTGCTTCCCATAATATTAATCAAGAAACAGCACTGCAAAGAAATTTGAGATAGTTCAGTCCTTGTAAGGCACACATGAGAATTATATGAGCCCTTCCAGTGGGAGCATAGAGGACACTGTGTACATCCAGGCAGAGCTGCGCCAGAGGTCTCTGGAAATTAAGGGGTTTTCTCATTGGAAAATGGGAGCTGTGTGAAGACCAAAGCCTTTTGAGGACACAGATTGGCAGCATCTTCCCTTTGGGAAAAGTGAAGTGCAGTGCCTTGCTTGGAATCATCAGCCATGTCTCATTCATGCCGGTCATTCAGTGCCTCACACAGTTTTCTTTCCTGAGAGACATTGCATCAAGGCTGTGGCCAGCAAGTACACTGCAGTCTGGGATGGGGAGACTACCTGGGACTGGATTCAGTACAGCAGGACTGGGCAACTGAAAAAACCACCAGGTTTTGCCACAGAACAGGCAGAGAGAATCGTGTCAGCCAACAGCAACAGCTCCCCATTGCTGAAAAGGGCTCCTTAATAGATTTCTCACTCTCCATCACTGTTTTTCCTCACAGTGATGCATGAAACTGTAGAAAATACCAGAGTTGCCTGAGGGAGATTGCATTTCTCAGTTAGGCTCTAGCTGATAAGGCATTTGATGTATTGTGTTATCCACATTTTTTTAAAAGCTCACTTAGCTTAGAAGTAAACAGATGCGGTAGGAGGCCATTATTTTACAAACCCATATGCACTTAACTGCTGGCAAATGGACTAATTATGCTCTGAGATAGTTTACATGTGTATAAAGAGCAAGCACCATCTACTAGCAGAACCCTGTGTGGGCAGAGAACTACTGAGTTATTGCAATATTTTGGCTAAGCTGCACTCAGCTGTGATTTCTCAGGTTAATCTAATCATCCTCATGAAGTTCACACAGAAGAATTAGATTCAGGCACAGCCTCAGTACAGCCAGGCCAAAGAGGTGTTCACCGACTGTACTCTACTCCCAGTTCTGGTCTGCCCTGCTCATGTGCTAAACAGCATTGCTTCTCAGCTTTTTCTACCCTTCCTTTATCCTTCCTCCATTCCAGGTTTGCTGTAACTGCTGTAAAGGCCCCTAGTGTCCCTGACACTGCCCTTCCATTTTGGGCTGCAGGCTGCCATTGAGAGAAAGGAAGAGAGGAGCTGTAGATAGACAGGCACTTCCAAACCTGCTCTCATACAGAGGCTGCCAGCTGGGCTGGGACATGATGTGTGACTGCCAGGGCTCTGCTGTGTCACTGCTTCTGCCTGAGATTTCTTCTCCTCTGGGGTGAGGATGTGTTGGCAGCAGCCACTCCACATCTGTCCCTCAGTGCTGCAGGGTGACAGTTGTCCTTTTTTTCAATGAACACTACTAAAGCACAGGGGATTGAAATTATCCACACGCTTGGCTGAATCCAAGTTTCAGATGAAAAAAAAGCAAAGCAAACTGCAAAAGTACTTCAGCACTTTAGGTTGCCATTTTAAAAGCAAAATACTTTCCTTTTTCCTTCTAAAAGAGCCTTGTCTAAAAGGTAATTGAAACAGTAAGATAATTTGAGAAAAAACAAATGGTTCTGTGATGATTATCTTTTTTTTAACTGTTCTATTACAGTTCAGCTCAGTCCAATTCAATTATCTCATCCCTTCCCTGAGTTTCCTAAGTCAGCTGCCAAAACCCCAGTCTCTTTCCAGTTACTTTCCATCCATACTCTCAGTGAATATCCTCTTCCTGTTCTCACTGCTTACTGTTTATTGAGACTGCATCACTATGCTCCTTCTGTGATCTATGTGTCCCTTCACCACCAGCCTCCTCAGTTTCCTCAAATGATTGTTTCTGAGGTTGAAGTCTCTTTAGTATCCCTGCTCTAATCTGGATATCAAGCTAGGGCAAAGTGGTCATTCACACGAAATTCTTTCACTTTTGAGTGAGTAGGATAATGGCCAGGTCCTCAGCTGCTGTAACCTGGAACAGCCCCGGTACCTTCACGTGGGTCTGAGGTGTTTTACATGCCTCTGAAGAGGTGGTTCATCCAGAAAGATCACAAGATACTCTACAGGGGGAGACGTGAGCATTGCCTTGCCTGTGGCTGATGTGCAGACAGCTTTGTTCTGTCTATCACTTTTATTAGACTTGCTTTCCTCACAGCAAACCTCCTGCAAGCCTTCTATTTGGGTAATCTGCTCTTCATCACCCTGCGTATTTCAATCCACATATTTACACGGCTGAGACCATGTGAGAAATTAGATCCACATCACCCCACATCTGTGCACCCACTCTGGAAAGTATTTCACTGCTGGGCTGTCAGGAATCATTACAAACCTGAGGAGCAAATACCCTCATATGAATGCCTTTAGCTCGCCTCCAGGACGAGAGATGATGTATGAGCTGTGATAGGCTCTCTGCTTTCCCTGGTGCTCAGAAACACAACTCCTCTCCGCAAGGAGGATGCTTATTGCTTAAACACATCTGCCCTGAAGGATCAGAGAGTGATAAAGCCCTGAGCCTCCCATTGCTGTGAGGAGATCCATGGGCTGTGCAACCCGAAGCACTCCAGCAGAGGTATAACCGTGTGAGTTAGGGAGGAACAGACACCTGTGAGATACTGCAACAGCAACTCCTGGCCCTGGCCTGGCCTGATGGATGGCATCCTGCTTGCAGAGTGATCCTGTGGGCTGGGGGACTGTGCTCACCTACCACTACTGCACTGTGGCTGCTGAGTTTATAGGGCATGGTGTGGTGGTGTCACCTGGCAGTGCCAACAAGTGCCCAGCACACACTCACTGCACGTCAGGATGCCTGCCAGGGCCTTCCTGCAGGCCTTCTTACCTCCAGGGTAAAAGGTGGACGACAGCATGTCCTCACCTCACAAAGGTATGAGGAGGATAAATGCCTTAATGTAAGAATGCTAAAGCATCTGAGTGCTTCAAACAGATGCCACTTCTGTTGAGACCCAGCTAAGCAAGGCATGATTATGTGTGTGTTTTAAATGCACAAAACCAGTCCTTAAATTTTTGCTTTTGTTCTTCCAGTAAATTTTGATGGGTAAAATCCATCTCAATAATTTGTTCTTCTGATGATTGTGATTAAAAGACAAGCCAATGGAAAAGGGTAAATAGCAGAGAGAGGAAACCCTGCTTGATTAGTCCTCAGTGTCTACTTCTTCAACACGAAGAAATTGTGGAAAGGAATTTTCAAAGCAAGCAGTATTTTTAATAGAAATTGAATAATTACTTTCTTGGGAGAAGGGCAAAAATCCATAAAAATAAAAAAATAAACATCCATCAAAGTGTTTCGTCAGAAGATGAGTGCTAGTGGCAAGAACTCCTCAGGGATCCCAGGGCTGCAGTGGCTGCATGGTCTCCCTCAGCCTTGGTGGCCTGGGTGGCTCCCTGGCAAGCGCTGTGGTGGGACAGCCCTGGCTGCACAGGCATCCTAGCAAGAGCTCTTCCCTCTCCTGAGCCCCACAGCCCAGCACACCTCTGCCCTGACCCCCTCCCTCCTCCTCACCTGACTCTGAAAGGAAAGGGAAGGGGGCCTAGGAGTGACATGGGAGGGGTTCATGTACAGTGACTCCTGGTTTCCTACCAGCAGGTGAAATCCCAGCCCTCTCTTTCTGTTACTGCCCATTTCAGAGTTTCTGTGGTTTGTGTCAGCTCATGGGTGACACAATGTCACATTCAGAATTAATGAGGCCAGTGAGGCCAGGAGAATGGCATTAGACTAAATGCAAATGCAGTGCTCAGAACTGGCCCAGACCTTTGCCCCAACACCAAACGAATTCAAGGCTAAAACTCGGAGCAAATAGCCCAGGGCATGACTCAGTTATGGTTCACACTAAATCCAGACCTTGAACTTGAGAAAACCTTGTTATTTTTTACTTTTAATTTTCATGCACTACTTATTTTCTGTCTGAATGCCAGATATGAAAGAAGAAATGCAGAAATCCTGCAAAGGAGGTCATTCTTCAGCTCCCACCAGTCAGACCAGAAGGGAAAGCAGCTAAAAAGTCTGTATGTATTTGAAAAATTTCCAGCATTCATTTGCAGACTCTCCAAATCTGGATCAATTCCCAGTGATCATCCAATCTGCTGGGTCTTTCATGCAAATTGATCTCAGCAAGGTCTACTCCATCACAGAAAAAGACACCCTGCCTCCTAGGGCTGAAACAAAAAGGAATGGAAATAAATATTCAGAGAACCTGTGCACATGGTCTTTTTGTGGCTTATTGCCTCTGAAATGAATTCAGAGTTGCCATAGCCTCCAGCCAGCCCACAGGTTCCTGTATTGGGTAGGTGGGCAGAGAGCACATTTAACCTTCATTCTGAAATGGAGCAAAAGCCAAAATTAACAAGCCAAAGAAAAGAAATACTAAAAAACAAAGATGTAAGGGGAAGACAGTCCGATGCAGTTTTTCTAGGCATAAAAGTTCTCGGTCACAAACTTTGGTCAAAGGCTTAATTTTCAAAATGTCTGTTAAAAAAAAAAAAAAAAAAAAGCCATATCTTCTATGACTTTTTATTTGCTATAAAAACATCAAGGTTAAGCTTACTTTTCATTTCTGGTTGGTGATGTCATTTGTTTTCTTTCTTTTCCCCTTCTTAGGCAGCCCAAATGCTTTCTATGATGAAATCCTTGTCTTTTCCTTCCCAGCATAATTTCTTTTCTTCCCCACTTAGAGATGTCCATTGCTGACCCAGAGATGAGCATAAGTTCCTAGAGCATCCACAACTCCTACTGACTTCAGCATCCTCACTGAAATTAAACTGCAAAATCCAGAATTAAAATGAGGTTCAGATTTCAGCTATGCTGTTTGGAAGCTGGGCTGACTTTTAAAAGTGTACAAAATGAAGACTGGCCCATAGTGCTCCCAGCAGGTAGATACCAGGCTGTAATAGCTTTGCCTAGCACTGCCCTCCATAAAGAAATCCTGTGTCCAGAGGCCTGTGAAGTGAATAACTCACTGCACAAGGAAGCAGGTTCCCTCTGTGAGCTCTGCATAAAGCTTGCATCTGCACATATCTTTCTTTTCCTTGGGTCGGTTTTATTCCTGATGGCTTATTGCCAGTGCAGGGTTTGCAAGTGAAATTCACGTGGGACTAGTTTTGAAAGCCTAAAAATCAATCATGAATTTAAGCTTCCCCCATGGCCCCACTCCTTCTGTAGGAATAACACCCCTTCACCACCCTCCCTCCTCCTCAGTTTGCATTGCTCTGGTAAGTTATTTATCAATAAAAATTCCACAGCCAACACATAATTGGATTTCTATAAGAGCTTTCAAAACCAAGCTGCATTGAGTTGCAAGAGGCAGACAATTAACTTGACAGAGGAGTTAACACTTCTACCTTGCATCTATTTTTATTGCCTGCTTCTTTCAGTGCAATCATTTTCTCATTTTATTCTGGTTGTGGAAGGAGCAGGTGAAAACAAGCCACAGTTTCTTTAGCAGCCAGCTCTGGTGGTTGGCTGATACTCATTGGAGAGCCAGTCAAGTGAAGTGCTGGAAATCTCTTCTGGCAATGGGTTTCAAACTGGTGATTAATGGGAAAGGGTTCAGGTAAGAACACACAAGAGGCTGCAGATTTATTTAAGGGTACACCTCATCTGGAAAATCCCATGTCACAGGTGAGATGGGCAAGGGAATGTGGGAAGCACAAATGGTTTGGGCTTTACCCCCAGCAGTAACACTTATTTGGAGCAGAGAGGCTTCCTTCTGATGAATGGTGTAAAACACAACTGCAGAGCACTGCACTCTCCATCTGCCACCACAGACTTTCCCACAGCAGAGGACAGACATCCAAACTGCTCAAACCAGCTAGGCAGTGAAACCAGCTCAGTCAAGCAGCATATATGAGTCTTTTCCAGGTTGCTTTCTACTCCTTTCCTTTGCTCCATTTTTTCAAGCCTTTGTTTTAGAGGGGCAGAGGAGGCTATACTCTTCCCTGAGGCAGGTAAGTGATGGAAATGGAGATGGAGATGCAGATGCTGATGCAGATACTGATGCAGATGCAGATAGATGGCACCAGGAGTCTGACTGCTCTCCCCTCCCTCACAGTCCCTCTCACAACATTGCCATGCCTCCCACAGGGCCATGCATAGCCCCAGGGCAGAGTTACCAGGCAGGTGGATTTTTAGCTGTAAGGAACACAGGCAATCCAGACTGGTGCACAGCTGGTGAAAGGCAGGGTGTCACCAGTGTCACTGGCAGCACTTCTCCTCAGCACTGCAGCTGGCAGTGTAACCAGACATTAATGTCACCATCGCACAGTGTCCCTCACAAGGTCCTGCACAGCTGAGCTGTGCAATGAGCTTCCTGACTTCATTACATGTTTGCAAGAGAGCAGAAGCAAACTGGAAGTTACTTTGTGCCACTGGGTAAATCCCTCTGGGCTCACAAGGTGATCTCTCCCATTACCCACAAGCGCAGCTCTCTCACCCAAGGCGTGCTGGGTGCTGGACTGAGCTCTGTTCCAGAGAAGATCCAGCAATGTCTCCTTTCTCTTGCAGTTTGTTTTATCTCTGCCCCACTGTGGCTGTCAGCTGCTCCCCTCTCCAACACCTTTTCCAATAGTTCTTTGTTGATCCAGGAATGAAGGTAACAGAACTCTTCCTTTACTAAGGGTCCTTCCTACATCCTCCAGGCGTTCATTTCCCTCTGCCTGTCAGGTGCCATGCTCCCAGATCTTCTCTTTTTCATCTTGCACATAGCAAGCCCACTCATCAAGCCCTGACAAGGAGTGAATCTGAGTTTGGTTTCCTAGCTGGCACCACAAAGGAGTGGTCTGCCTTGGGGCTGCAGGGATGTGCAGGCATTTCTGATGAAGCAGGCGAGGTTACAAATTAGATTCAAATCTAAACCAAACTTACAACTCCAAACAGTTCTTAAATGAAGCTCAGGACTGAATCTGAGCTTAAAGCTTGGTTTGGTTCCTAGTGAGAAAAGGAGCCAGAGCTAAGCACCATGAGCATCTTTGGAGCTGGGCTGTCTTTTGAACCCTTTAAATGAAACACAGGCTGTATTTTCTAGCTTTCCCATCTGAGGTCTTGGAGCTGCACTCCAGCAGAGCTTGAGGTGGAGGGTCTGCAAGTCTTGGCCTGGGCCACCCACCTCTGTGTCCTGCTAGCAGTGACCAAGGGGAAGGCCAGTTCTGTTGCAGGAAACATAATTGCTTTACAATTTGCTTCCTGTTTGAACAAAGCAGGCAGACCAAATTACTAAACCATTTTAAAGAGAAAGAATTTAATTAGGGATATGAAAACAGCATTTTTGAGGCATTCTCAACAAAGATTCAAACAAAAAAAGAGCAAAACTGATGAGAGAAGCTTTTTCCATCTGAACTGAATGTTTTGAAACCAAATAACTCTATTTTGCTCCAAAGCTCAAGTGGAGGCAAGTTTTCTTTTTGCTTCATTTCATCTCCCTGGAATATTGAAAAACATCTGTCACGATGGGCAGGTCCCTTTTTCCTCCCCACAAATACGACTTTCGCTTGAAACCACATTTTCTGATAGAAAATCTTCTCAGGCAAAAAAGCAGGCTTTGTGAGAGAGGACACGGAGCTGCCTGAGCATGAGCCATAGCTCAGAGCAGTGCCTCCATTCATAGAGAACTTCTGCAGCCTTTTGAGTTCCCCTCAGTACACAGCCTTGTAAAGAGAACATAAAGGCCTCCTGCTCCCAACAGCCCCAGCAGATGGAAATAATCTGTGCTGTTTACGTATCATTTTACAACCTGGGGAAATCAAGCAGGTGGTGACACAGTTACCTTTACCCAGACTTTAAAGCAACCGTGGTCCCCACGGTGCCCAAGGGCAGCTTTCCCCTCCAGCAGAGCCAGACAAAGGTAGCAGTGAATGGGTGGGTGATGCAAACATTTTCTACATCCCCCTCCTCCCATGTGTCCCGGTGACCGAGCCCACGGCGGGGCTGCCCATGCGGGGACCCCCGGCTGCCCGCGGCAGGGAGAGCCCTGTCTGTCCCCAGCATGTGCCTTGCCGCCTTCCAGGGACTGCAAACAGCCTTCCCTGGTTATTCACCATCCACGGCAGAGCTTAGAGCCAAGGCTAGAACATAAATGCTGCTCCCAGTCTCTAACTCCATCTTTTTTTTTGCCCAATTTCAGCATGGCAGTTTGCAGTCCAGTATTGTTATTTTCCTTACCGCAAAATTCTGCTTGGGTATAAGACTATTCCTTGTTCCCTTGCAAATGATTTTATTTTACTTATTCATATATTTATGGCAGGTCACTCCAGAAGGCAAGGGTTAAGGTATATAGTGGTTTTCAAGTGAGACCACTCAGCTTTGGCAGGGTCTGTGCTCCCCACCCCTGTGTTTGATGATGTTCAGGTCAGAGATGACTCATGCAGAGACGATGTATGTGTGAGATGATCTGGGACCTGCTTATTCCTTTACTAAATGATCAGAAAAGATTTTAGAGGTCCCTCATCTCTGCCTTGCCTTTGTTTCTGAAATATCCCTTGAGATCTGGAGAGAGAAGTCAATTATTTTTCATAAAAATACCAGTTGACTTTGTAAAAAAATATTGTAGCCTTCTTCTTCTCTTCCATTTTTCAAGAAGATTCATGGAAATGGAAAGAAAAAAAGTGAGTGGGCTTTTAAAAGAGTGTTTTAAATAAAAAATTTCAGGTTTGTGTTTAAGTTTTCAAAAAAAACCCCACACCTGAAGCAGTAAAATAATAAAAAAGGAAATATAGGGGAGGAAGGATACAGAGGAGAAGAAAAGTCACATTCATCATTGTCCAAAGCCAAGATCTAGTTTGAACAGCAAACATCATGCAATCAATCCATCTGCTCATCATTCCCATCCCAAACACGTAAAAAAATCAACCCTTTGTTGGCACAGGGTTTGTCTACACACAATTACGTTGCTTTAAGGGAACATGGAAGTAGTACATGTCTCACACAACTGCTGTATGTTGTTTTCCTTGTAGAAATGCACCTTCAAGCTGAATTGTTCATTCCAGGAGCCATCTGGGGATAGGTTGTGCCAAAGTAAGACATCTTTATTTTGATATAATCTCATTCACATCGAAGGTTGCACATCTCATCCATAAGTAAAAACCCCACATTCCTGACCAAAGCAGTTGTGGGGATACAGAGCAGGCCTTAAAATGAGTTAGCCTTGCTACAGAAAGAGTGAGCCCCTTGTGAGGGCCCAGTTTCCGAGCTCCCCTCCAAGCCCTTCAAACCATTTCTGAACACAGCGAGGCTACCAAAGAAGAAAGTGCTCTTTTAGTTTATAATTCTATCAGTGCCAGGGTGTTTGCTGCACTGGCTTCATGCCCCTGTCTCACATAGCTCCAACAGAAAAGCATTAGGCCAAAGAGTATCTCCTTGTAGTGAAAGGAAAGCTGGCAGGCAGAGAGCACCAACACAGTGCCAAGAATGGGCTGCCTGATGTGCACAGCCTGCAGGGCTGCTCCTTTCAGCACCGGTGATAGGATGGGCAATAACCCAGTCAATAGCATAAAGCTATCGCATGTATCAGCGGGGACACCGTCCCAAAAGGAAGCTCTGGAATCAGAAGCGTGATTAGAGGCAGGAAGAGAGATTACAGCCTAGGAAAACATGTTGAGCAAGAAGACACTGAAAATAGTGGGACTTGCTTTACAGCGGAGATAAAAAACTAGGAATGTTATGGAAGTAGACAGGACTATCAGGGCTGTATAGAAGCCAGGTCATCCCAGAGCTTCTGTTGCTGTGTGTCCTAACACAGGAATATCCTGGATGTGCACAAATACACTGTGGAATTGAGTCAGAACATTTGAATGCGTCTAGAGGAATGGCTTCTCCACATGTTGCATTTGATGCCTGGAGATTAGAGAGGTTCAGAGTAAAATAGGATGCTCCTCAAAGCTATGGGAATATTCACTATTCTATTAATGAAGTTTCATAAACAAGAGTTAAGGGACAGTTATAATTTTGGCAGACAACTGCTAATAAAGTAAATTAGTAAGCAAGTTCCCCAGCGGGCAGTTTCCCTCTTCCTTAGGAGCACCTGGTTCTGCATATAACCAGAGTTGGGATATTGGTGCAGATGTCCCAGGCAATTTGGCAAGCCTGAGGTTTTCCCCTTCTGAAATTACTCCTTTAAGTCAACTAAGGTTCAAAATGCTGTTTTCTGTCTTCTCTCCTCTGAATTTTCTCAATATCTCCTGCTAATTTCCTTACACAGGGCTGGCGTTTGCACACCAGGGTCCTCTAACTCCATCCGTGCCCCTATAAACTGCAAAGTCTGAGGTTTGTGAGAGTATTTTTATAAAGATTTTTGTTTCTAGCCAGGACTTGGTTTCTGGCATTTCCAGACCAGTCAGAAATCTCTGGAGGAAATTTGGGCTTGAGAAATTTGCAGCTTCATTTTGCTCACTGTAAAAGTTGGAATAACTTGGATAAACACTGGTTAATCAGTACAAACCTTGTGCTTATCTGCCACAAACCCAGACTGCCTACTCACTACTATTCCTCCAGCACTAGTTTTCACCAGACATTATCACAAGCATTCCTGTTTCCTGATAACATGCCGAGGAGCAAAGTTGATTCAGAAAAGTTTTCTTGTGCGTAAGAGCTCAGGCAGCTGGGGCTGCTGCTTGTGCCCACAGCTGATGTTTCAAGGGGCTTGCCAGAGCCAGCTTGACTTCCAGCCCAGCTGGGGAGATAGGGAGCTGAGGAAGCGTGACTTCTGAAGAGCAGACATAGCCTGGGATAAGCACTTGTAAGCCACTGAAGTAGGTCTCTTGAATTTTTCTTCCAAATAGCACCGTGGAGTGTGAGATGGTGACACAAGAGAAATGAGGAACTGACTGGAGGAGTTGCATGCTTCTGAATGGATGCTGGACTGTAGTGGATTTTGGCTGAGACTGGTAAATTCAGCATATTTTAGGTTTATAGAGGGAGCAGAATTATTTTAGGAGTTTTCTTCTGCTGAGGGAAAGATCCCTGATCTCTGGTGGGCTTTCCCCACACCATCCATAGATCCAGGCCTCTGGCATGGCTGGGCCAGCATTCTCAGCTCCCCTTTTCCCGTCCTGCTTACTTCCCTGTCTCTACCTTGAATTGCTTACAGTGCTGTCAGCCCATCCTGACTCCCTGTACTTCTGACCCAAGGACTGGATTTGGGAAGCCCCAGGCTCCTGCAGGCACAAGTTAGAATTCCAAAGATTTGCAAAGTTCAAGGTGGGCATCCCAGGGTGCTGCTCAGGCTGGCTTGGACAGCACTGGGATCCATCACTAGGACCTGCTGAGGCTCAGACAGCAGACCTGCCAGCTCCACATCAGATTGCCACCCTTGGAGACAGAGAACACTGGGGAATAAATCCTAGAGTGCAGGAGACAATACTACATGTTCACACACGTTAATTTACGTCCATTTCTAGTTCTCCTAGCTTTTTTGAAGACATTTCTGTTTGTTTATTTTCTCATGTTACCAGTGACATTAATAGTTCAGCAGCAGCTGCTGCCAAAAAGAATGGTCCAGTTTATAGGCCCAGTGAAGAATGACCTTTCACATTATTGGAGATAAATAAATCTTTGTTCCCCAAGAAGAAGAAATTATTTCATTCAGTAAAGTAACTAAGCAAAGAAATGTCTTCCCTCAAAAGTGTTCAAGAAGTGCTAGTAATGCAGAAAGCAATCACCACAACAGATTTATTTAGCCCCTTTCCCTCCATCACTTGTCATATATTTTTAAAAATAAAATGACTCCCAAAGGGACCAATTCGCAAGATATTTATACGAAAGTTATGTCCAGCCAAAGCAGATGGAATGCAGATAGTGCAGGATATGACAGGGGAGCAGATGTTTTCTAATCATTCCCGCATCATTTCTGGTCACTAGCCAGTTGTATTGGGATTACCCAGTCCCCACACACAAGCAGCATGGCTTTGCACTCTGCAGAGACATGTGGTGATCCAGATGCCTGCTTGGGAGAAAAATTAGGAGTCTCAGCACTGGTATTTTTATGATGCCGTGCTGTTGCACCTCATTTAATTGGTAAAAAAAGGGAATGAGTATCAGAACTTAAATTACACTTTTCACAGCCATCTCCAGCACTGGTATGGCTGCTCTGGAGCCCTCTCCACCTCCAGGAGAGGTGAGCAGCCCTGCAGGGCTATGTGTGGCTCCTTGCTGGCTCCTGGCCATTGTATCTCAATCCTGGCCTGAGATAATATAATTTTTGCATGCTCACTGGCCTTTCTAAGTCACTCTTTGAATTATATTAAAGAATTCTACCTGAATTCTGAGAAAAAAAACATTACTTTTACCTTCATTTAGACAGTGGATAAGATCCAAATGATTTCTAAAGGAGAAAGATTTATTCCAGACAGACCTGCTGTGAAATCTCCCCATTCATTTACATGCATACATACATATGTGGAGACAGACACACACAGATGCCCATATACATCATCTATCTCTACATCTATATTCATTTACATGCAATGCACCGCAAAGACGTGCAGAGACAGCTCTGTCATGGAATCGAACCACAAAGACATTTCCTGAGTGAAGGCAGAGCTGCTTTCATTCAAGATGTTGTATGGATTAGAAATCCCACTCTCTATGACCTGCATTTTACTGTATGAAGGTTCCTGTATTTGCAGTAAAGTGGCACCTGAAGTGAGCAAACAGATTTTTTGTTTTTTCACAAGGTCCTGGGTGGGTTTGTGCCTCCTGGGCTTAAGGCAGAGTGTAGTCCCTTCCCTAAAGCAGTCCTTCACGTAGCTGGTCCCAACTGTGCCTGCAGGTATTGCACGCAGACCTCAAGGGTGCAGAGCTGGTACAGGTTTAGGGCTGTAACCAGTGCAGGCACATCTGAGAAAAACCCTAAACTCTTTATAGTTCACTCCATACATATACATCCCTCTGTGTAGGCACAAATATTGTGTAGCTGGTCTACATAGGTACAACCTTTCCTTTCCACTAGCCAGCAGATAAATTTCTGTCTCTAAAATAAATCCAGAAGTTTTTTTAAATTTAATGGGGGAAGGACTCTGATTTTAGTGTAGACAAGGACAAGTCTGGGAAACATCGCTGAAAGGTTGCCTATATTAGGGATAAATATGCTGTACAAAAAGGAGCTGATGGCCCTGTGAATGCTTTCATACTGAGAGGTAACAGGGTGCAATTATTTTCTTCTTTGGCTTTCTCATCTTCAGCAGCAAGGGAAGGCCCTAAGTAAAGAACATGATTTGTAGAAGACACTTCATTTTCTCCAGGTAGATGGGAATTACAGGGCAAACAGAGGTGATGGAGAGTCCATCAGCCAGCTTGAGGACAGAGAGATAATGGGCTGCTTGGGAAAAAGCAGGAAGGCAAATTCCTAATGCTCAGGAGTCCAGTAATGTTATCACTGCTGATAGTGACACACAGATGAACGCCTCAGACCAGCTGGACTTAGTCTGTGAGGTCTCATGTTAGGGCTTCATAGGTCTGACAGTTTCCATCCCTTAGCTGGATTTAGCTGATTTGGCTCTCAGGCAGACGTGGTCAACACATGGTCCTTCCCACTGTCCTTCCAGGAAGCAGTGGGCCTGGCATGCTCCATTGCCTTGGCCAGACTTGTTTGGGAAATGCTCCTAGAGTGAATGGTGTTTAATTGCTCTCACACACCCAGGGAGCAGAATTGAGATCCCTCTTGGCAGGGGCCGAGTGTGCCTGGAGGTAGATGGAGAATCAGGTTTTGTTACTGCCTTGTGTCAAGCCCTTCCTGGTGTCCAGAGGACTTTGCTCTTCAGATCCCCTCAGCCAAGCCCTGCTCATGAGGGTGCAATTTACAGCAGACTTTGTGTGGGTGGGTCAGCTCACAGCAGAGTGATGCTAACCCAAGCACAGGGCCAACAGCTTTGCTTTCCCAAGGATGATACAAAGATAAAACAAATTATAGCTAAAAAATATTTTTCAATATGAAATCTGGAAGTTGTCAGGAACATGGAATTGCAATTACAATTCTGTCCTGCTCTCAGCCACACCATAAAAAGAAGGTCACCAGGATCCTTCTGTTGATGACTGCAGACATGACTGTTGCTCTAGGTACGACAGCTTCAAGAAGGTCATTAGACAGAGGAACTTTTTTACAGAAAATTTTTTCATTTTTCCAACCTGGAAAATATTGCTTTTCTTGAGAGCAGGACCAATCAGGAGGCATAAACTCTGCAAGGGCAACAGATGTAGCTTGAAAAATTCATATCCACACCTGAGCTTTCTGTTTTTACCTCTGAGAGATCATTTCCAGGGAATAAATAACCCGGTCATCTGTGAATCCATTGGGCAAACACAGCCCTTTCATGGTCTTCTTGTAAGCTTCAGACATCCACAACAGATGAACATATGCCAGCATGTGAGTCAGGGGTTACAGTGGGTGCAGCAGAGGTCAAATGTACAAGTCTCCTAAGTGTTGCCTGTGACTTTAATTCAGCAAAACACTGAAGCATGTGCCTAGCCTGAAATTGTAACACAAGCAGCAGTGACTTGTCTCCTTAAAGCTGGGCATGTGGTTAAGTACTTTGCTGGCTCGAGGCCAGCATGTACAGCGTGATGCTACTGGAGCAGCAGTCAGCAGTGGGGACTGAATGCACACACATGTGGAGTGAAGGCATCCCCCTGATCCCTGGACTGAGCTCTGCAGGCAGCCTTTATGGCACAGGCTGTCACAAAAACCCCTAGGAGGAGGCAGCAGAATGACTGCCCAGGATTAGCTGGTTACAGAGTAACCCCTGTGTAACTTACACGGGTTGGTACCTTTACCATCAGGGTGGTGAGGTCCTCCTGCCCCTTTTAGCTGTGTGGCTGTCCCATAGGTGAGCACAGAATGCATAGAGAAGAATTCCTACCAAAACAAGGAATACAACACCTAAGCTTTGGGTCATGGCCTGAAGAGCAGCTGCAAAGGCAGGGCCACCTATGCACAGGGCTGCTTGGAAGGAAACCAGAGCTTTGTCCTGCCGTGTTTAGCAAAATGCGTTTTCCTTGTTCTTTGCAAATGTGCAAATTGCAGCAAAAATAGGGACTCACAACAGCTCTGGGCTTTTTTCCCTCCTGCCAGAAATAGAACTTGACACCTTGAGCACTGCTAAATGCTCAGGGCAGGGGGGGCTGCAGTAACTTGAACACTTCACAGGGGTTGTTTTGTTGTCTCCAGGCAGCCCTCTGAGGTGAAGATGTGCTTGAGGCTGCACTCAGAGTGGTGCGTCCCTGCCAGGCTCCCTGGAGAGTTTGCTGTGTCAGGACCCATCCAGCAGCAGTGAAACTGTGTAAAGCAGAGCTCTTAGCCCTGGGTGTCTTGATTTTCACCTGTCCAAAGTGTGGATCCCACTCTGAAATCATGGCAAACAGTCAAAGAGGATTTTTTCATGAAGAATTTTTGGTGGGTTTTAATTGCTCTACCAGATCAAGTGGCAGAAAAAATGTCTTTTTTTAGTTAAGAAAATGAGATGCATTTTGCCCATTTAAACACATATGAGATTAGACAAACGTGCATTCCATTAAAAGTGGTTTTCTTTGAGGAAAATACCTAATGCTCGTGGGGAGAAAAATAGCTTAAGGAAGTAACTTCTAGTATTACACTGTGTCGCTTGTGTATTCTTGGTGAATCAGTGCCAAAAGCTAGATTTCATTCATTAGAAACCATATACTCTTCAATCTGAGCCTGTGACTGAGCTAGGATCTGGCTTTTGTGTCTTGTGTGGAAATTCAGATGAGATGTCAAAAACATTTCTATCCTAAAATGAGACACATAAAGACAAATTTAGGACTGCTTAAGCATCGTGTATGAAAAGATTCAGAACTTTTCATTTTGCTTTTGATTTGTAAGCCTTGAAATGCTTTTATATGTTAAAAAAAATTTTTTTAAAATTTATTTTCAAAAAGAAACATGAGTCTTTCTCTGAACTGAGTTCATTAAATAGGTGCTGTCTGTACTTTTGAAATGTTTCATTTTGCAGCTTCCCCCAAAACAAAACGTTAAAATCAGCTTCTGTAATTTTTCCATTTGAAAGGAATGACCTTTTCTTAGTCAACAATTCTCTCATAAAGAATATGAAATATCCTCGGAAAAACTGCTTCATGAAAGGTGGGTTTATTTCACAGATCACTGGAAAGCAGTCAGCTTTAGCAAGGGCAGTGTGGAGTTTTTCAATGGCTCAGGAATCCATAATGATTAGACACTTAAGCTAAGATGATTCCCAAAAGGGATTTGGAGTGTGGAGCTCTTGGTAATATTTGGTCATAAATATAATTCAGATTTTAATACCATGTGTGGTAAGCAATAGACTTCAATGAAATTCAGAAAGACTGCCTTGTGTGTCTAAAGTAGACCTTTACTGCCAAATGCTATGCCTTAAAAATGTATTTGAGAGTAGCTGTATCTTGGATTTAGCTGAGTGTACTGGGATACATCTTGCCCAACAAAATAAAGATATATTGCATCAAGAGATTTGAAACTGGTCCATTTTTTTTGTTTGTATGTGCAAATTTCTTTCTGTGGAAAAGTAATATATAAAGCAAAGGTGAAATAACAGAAAAATGTAAGTTTCCAGAACAAATATTTCAGCTAAATTTGTTTTGATGAATGATATCCAAAAGCAGTCTTTTATATATATATATATACACAAATGTATATATATGGCTTTCAGATATAAAGTAGTCTTTGTTAGAAAACTTTCTGACTTAACCCTGATCTTAGGCCGAAGCCTCTTATCTGTACAGCATTCAGTAATGGAATAATCTGATTAAAAGTGTTTCAAACACAGGTAATTTTATCAAAAGCACTGAGCTATTCCAGGGCACGATTACTATCATACTGCTTAATTATATTTTCTTTCTTTAGAAAATGCAGCTATCTGAAAGTGTAATGAAGTGATTGCTGTTTGTGTAGCTGTGAAGAAGGGAAGCTTGCTGGTTCATTAGCAAAGCAAATGATTTGCCTTTGGCATTAGTTAACCCTAAGGGCTAAATTCCACTCTCAAGTACTTCAAGAGGAAAATAATGAGGGATAGACTGAATTTGCAGTGCTGTTAGTGGGAGCAAAATTTGGCCCTTACCCTTCAATGGGAATGCAAATATAATATTCCTACTTTCCATCCATCATGTCAGATAACTAGATGGTTTGATTAGATTACAAAGCCCACACTAACAATGATGTATATTTGACTGAATTGAAAAATGCCATTAAAGTGGGATTCCTGGAATTTAGCAGGAAAACAAAATATTTCCTCTCTGAACTCATTATACTTACAGAAAGAAAATTGGATAAGTAAATGAGAAAGCTTTGAGGGACCCTCCTGTCCGTGTTTAGAATTGAAAGCATTTAAATATGATTGGGTTTTAAAATTTTTTCCTGGATTTGTAAAAACATGTTGGATATTTCTGGCTATGTAAACCTTTCATTTTCTAAAACAAGACATTTTTAACATCTTCTCATGTACAGCACAGACAGAGCATAACGCTTATCCCAAATCTGAAAGAGGGAATAGACCTTCAAGCACAAGATTCCTGTTGGGAGAAACATTTTTTGACTTTATAACGTGTTGATTTCTCAGTCAAAACTCTGTATGCATAGCTTTGATTTTGGCACAGCTCAGGGACAGTGGAGCATTTGGCAATTTTCTCCCAGCTTATTTTTCTTGGTCAACAGCTGGAGACTCTAGGATTTGGGGGATGCACACACAATTTGCCTGCAGGCTAGGGGAAACAGGCTTCCAAATTTTAGATTAAAAACAAGGGGACAAAGCTGACCTTGGCCCTGGGCAGCCAAAGATCTAAGGATCGGTTTTCACAGCAGCCCAAAGATATGCAAAGGACTTCGCCAGGCTGCATTTGGCCAAAAGCCAGCTCATTCCGGAGGGATCGGTGGGAATGCGGAGTCTGCGAACGGCTGCCTGCACTAAAACAGGAGGGGAACCGTGGTCCTGTCTGGCTTTGTTTCTGCAATATTAGGTTTGTATTTCTGTAAAAGATCTCTGCAGGGGAATCCGGCATGGAGACGTTTAGCTGTGAACACTGGCAAGGAAAAGTTGTTACAGTGTGGGAAGGGACTGAAAAGGTGAAGCTGCACGATGATGGGAGGAATATCGGGAGATTTTTAGTCCTCTGCTTTTAAGGTCAGAAAATCACTTCCATGTCATCTGGGCGGCATAACATTGGCCACAGGTTTGTGGTGAGCCGTGAAAAACTATCCCTGATTTTTTAAAGTTTTCTACTGATCTCTCCTTCTTGAATTAAGCTTCACTTCTGAATAACCTTGCTATCCCCATGTGTCAGGTATCCCCATCATTCCCATGGACACTTTCCCCTCCCCTTGTCCATACACACACAGCAGGTAGACAGAAATTTGTTATCCAGTGTGATTTTTAAAGGTATACAGGGAAGGATTCCAACATTATTAACCTTCCTCACATTAAACAGTCTAATTTATTGTTAATAAGTTGTAGTTTTTTCTTGGACTTGCAATCCTCTTGCATGTTTTGTTTGAATCCCTTTACTACCAGAGCAGTAAAAAAAAATTAGATGACTGCATCTAAAAGCATTCCTAATAAATAATCTAGAACTCCACTTATTTCCTATTAAAAAGGACTCTGTTTGTAAAATTCTTCTCACATTTAATGGATTTTTCCTTGCATTCAGAATTTCCATCATTTGTAACTGGATCTAGTGCAAAACCTTGTGGAATAAATTCTGATCCCACTGTATAAACTGAGAGTAATTTAAGTGACATTCGAAGAGCTACTCCAGATTTGCACAAGAATAACTCTGAGAAGGGTCTATTGGAAAAGCAGACACATTTGAATTTGTTAAATAAGGCATCACGTGTACTGCGAAGCTGCAAACAGTGAATTCAGGTGCACTTTACAGTGCATCTAACGATGGTGTTTCCCAAGGGCAGGTCACTGACTTAGCAATCACTTGATCAAGGGACTAAAACCAGCCCAGATCCTGAGAGGTATTTGCATTGCAAGCCCATTCCTAGAGGCTTCCAGCTGCTTTAGCAGGGGGGAAAGAAGCTGGAAGCCCTGCTGCCTTGCAGGTGGAGCCGTGGGTGCCCAGCAGCAGTGCAAGGGAAGCCGGTGCCAGGGAATGGGACTGCAGGAGAGGATACATCATGTACGGAGCTGCCTAAACTATGGAGCAGAGGCGAGGGGGAACATCAGCCTTCCCTGCAGGGAGACTTGTTTAACTCTGCATCATCAGCAGCAGCACAGCTGTGATCATCTCCCCACAGCTGGATACCTAAGCTAGGTTGAGTTTTCCTTCCTCGTGGAAATTTGGCAGCATTACGAGCTTTCCCCTATCTCACCATCCTCACCCCCTCCAGGCCTGGGGACCTGAATAACAGAAAAGTGAAAAATTCAGGCAAGAGACCATTTCCACATGGATGTGGAGCACAGAGGGAGGGGTAGCTCAGTCTCTCCAGGCCACAGGGAGCACTCGGGGCTGCTGCCTGCGAGCAGGATCTCTCCACGCAGCACTTTCCCCTTGGAAGAAGGCAGATCACCATGGACTGATCAGCCACCTCAGGCAGCTGAGACCTCACAGAGATTCAAAAGGGACATATTTAAGCTCAGAATGAATGTGTATGGAGGTAGGGAAGGCTGAGAAAGTGTCTGAAGTAATTGGCCATGAAAGAGTGTATCCTAAAAAGTCCATTCCTCCACAAGATTTGGTAGTTCCTCAGTTCTGCCACTTTGACTTCATAATTCTCCTAATACAAATTTTTTGCAGGTATTGTAAAAGATGCCTCTGTAGCTACAGGTAGCTAGATAATGAAGGAAAGTGCAGAAAACTGGCGATGTGTGTTGCTAATAGTAGCCTGTTCCCTGCCTCTGTTAACGTCTCTGCAGGGAAGTCCTAGGAATGAGGAGTCCTGTCTGTCTGGGTGATCACCTTTCATCAGTATTTGTAACCAATGCAAAAGAAAAATCAAAGAACAGATCATTACAGTCCAAGCTTGTAAAGGAATAACTTCTACGTGTTGTCCATCCTTAAGAGGTGCACAGTGATCTCTTCTGGTACCTCTTAAAGTCACATTTCTAAGCTTTTCCTTTGCAATGCAAAGACTGTATAAAACTCCTCAGAAGAAAAAGTTGCAAGTTGAGTTCTGTGTGGAATCACAAAATTTTGGGACCTTGTAGTTTAACTAATGACAGCAACAGCAGGATATGTCAACAGACCATCCACAGCTGCATGGAGGATAGTTCTGGCACTTTTGGTGATGTTGGATTTGTGGCAGTGTCACATTTGGGGTGTGGGACTGTTACTGCATCTGTGAGCCACAAGAAAAGAGTGTCTTGAGAAGGCTCTGTGCTATAAGGGCAGGACAATGAAGGACTTAAAGGGTACAAATAGATGGAAACTGAGTGGTAACTGGACACTGCTGCATTTTAAGTGGTCTTGAGTGGGTTTTGTGTGGGAGGATGATTGACTGACTGATTTCTGATAAAGCTGTTGTGAAAAAGGGTGATTTCACGCAGAACAGGAATTTCAAAGCATGCCAGTAACTTTTTATATTTTTGTCCCCAGAAAAGATCTGCAAAATAAAACCTGAAAAGTCTGTGGGTTTTTACTTTTTCAGCTGGAAATGTTTGGCTCCCATTTGTTTTGCTGTTGCAAACAATGATCCACTGCTAGATTATAAACAATCTCATTCCTTAGCTCCTTGGAGACTGAGAGCAGTGTTGTGTGGATTGGTGCACTCCAGTTTCATTCTGCTATTGAAAAACAATTGATTGGTTTGTCTGAAGCCATAAGCATCCCTGTAGAAGGTGTGTGCAGCCAGTCAGTGCATACTAGGATCTCATCCTCCTGATCTGTGGAAGACCTGCTAACATTATATCCTTTTCAGAGCCTGTGTGGCAAGAAACAGGTATGCCTATGCACATGTATATCCACTGAAAGCATCCCCCTTCTATGCAACCCTCTTTTTGCTTAGTTCACTAAACACGGCTATTTATGGATTCTTGACATTCATGCTGGCTTTCTCCCTCGACATCTATATGCAGGGGTAAATAAATCCAAGGTCTTGTCGCAAAGGAGAGGATATCTGCTCATTATTTTACAGTGATTGCAAGTCATCTTCCTTTTAATGTCTCTTCTAAAAACAGTGCCCAGCTCTGGCTAGCTTAGGGCCGTGAGCACAGTGCACATTTGGCTAAAGTGCATCTCTGTGACTGCTGTGCCATTTCCTTATGTGTACTCAGCAGCACCGACTATTGTGATCAGTCAGTGATTGCATTGGCAAACAGCAGATCTTCAAGCTCCTATGGAGGCCAAGAAGACCCTGAAAGAGAGAAAGGGAGAAAAACAAATTCCAAATAAGCCTCATTTAGTCATTACCAGAAAATGTTATGTCTGTGCTCTTCCCTTGCATTTTTTGGGGCCCTGACAACTTATAAATCTGATGTAAAAATGAACTGATATTCCATGTAAAATTTGGCTTGAAGTGTCATCTTGAATACAATTACAGATGGTAGCCTAGGCCAGAGCTCCAGCAGCATCAGTTCTAGTGCCTGATAGTGGGATTACATGTAGATGTGGCACTTAGAGACATGACTCAGTGGTAGACTTGGCAGTGTTAGGTTTAAAGCTGGACTCTAGGATCTTAAAGGTCTTTTCCAATCTAAGTGATTCTATGATTCTAAGATAATGGGTGCAAGATTTTCCTGGCAGCCAAGTAGAGAACAAGATTTTACAGAGAGCCAGATCAAGATAATCACTTTCTCTGCAGCCTTTTCCAAACCCCAGAGCTCAGTAGAGAAGGCTAGAAGAGCAACTAGAAGCACCTATGCACAGTTCAAACCCACGTGTGCAGCAGCACATGTGAGGATGCCTGCAGTCTTCAAGGGGTGCTGTTGATGGGGTTTTGTAGCACTATATTTAACCCATGGGGTGATATCAAAATTGCCTAATGTGCAGAGAGGGTGGAATATGTCCCTTTCACACTAGAGAGTATTAGTCTGAAATGCTCTTGATCAGGCTGTGCAGAAGCACTCTTTGATGGGGATGTCTGCCAGATGTCCACAGACAGAGCTGTTTCTGATGCTGCTCCTTACACTGTTCTCCTCAAACTGAGCTTGCCCTATTAACATCCCATGCTGTTAGATAATGGATACTTCCTAAACAAGCTCATTCTGCCAGGAGCGAGGTGGAGAAGACCCTGCCAAGCAGCTTAGCTGGCACGCCTGAGCGCTGGCACGCTGTGAGGTGGTGGTGAGCAGAGGGCTCCTCTGCAGCCCAGCTGTGTGCAGGGCTGTGTGCAGGGAGCACAGCTGGCTGTATGGCACACAGCTGTCACATGGCACACAGCTGTCACATGGCACACAGCTGGCTGTATGGCACACAGCTGTCACATGGCACACAGCTGGCTGTATGGCACACAGCTGTCACACGGCACACAGCTGTCACACGGCACACATCTGTCACACGGCACACAGCTGTCACACGGCACACAGCTGTCACATGGCACACAGCTGGCTGTATGGCACACAGCTGTCACATGGCACACAGCTGGCTGGATGGCACACAGCTGGCTGTATGGCACACAGCTGTCACATGGCACACAGCTGTCACATGGCACACAGCTGGCTGGATGGCACACAGCTGTCACACGGCACACAGCTGTCACATGGCACACAGCTGTCACATGGCACACAGCTGTCACACGGCACACAGCTGTCACATGGCACACAGCTGGCTGGATGGCACACAGCTGTCACACGGCACACAGCTGGCTGCAGGCTGTCCCAGGGTTCCCATGGCACACTGTGGCACACAGCTCTGCCTGGGACACATCTGTCCCGGGGTGCTCAGCCCGGCAGGGCACAGTTATCTCGGGGTGCACAGCTATCTCGGGGCACACAGCTGTCTGTGGGGTGCACAGCTGGCTCAGGATGCACAGCTGTCTGCAGAACACACAGCTGTCTCGTGGCACACAGCTGTCTGCAGCTGCAGAATTCCAGTAGTGTTGTTCTCCCCAAAGTGGACTCACCTTAATGCAGTTTAATTGAGCCTATCCAAATTCATGCCTTTCCTTAGTTCAGCTTGGCTTCGTGGGTTCCCAGCATCTGCCAGAGCCACGGCTTTTCCAGCCCTCAAGTCAGGTGGGTGCAGGGGATCCTCTTGCTGAGGGCTGCCAGAGAGTGCAGCTGATGTCACCACAGGCACTGCCCTGCCTGCAGGTGCAGAGTGTTGAATTCTTTGCAGAACCCACAATTACCTTTTCCACGACATTATGCAGGTCAAAACCCTGGAAGGACAGACCCTGAGAAAGGGAATGTGATATGACAAACTAATGTGACATCTCTCAGAAAGGTTTTAATTGAAGCTTATCTTGACCTGGGCAGGAGAAAAGATTAGATGATCTCTCAAGGTCCCCTTCAGCATTGTGAGAGAAAAATGAAATTCCTCATGTGAAGTACGGAATGTTACTGTTATACACGATCATGAACAAAATATTTAATAGTACTGAATAATTAATAGTGCCACCATCAGTTTGGTCAATTATTCACTGGAGGTGGTGAGAGGTGCCAAAAACCTTTTCACCCTACCTGCTTTCCCACCTTCCCTGCATGTGTGGCTGTAATTCACAACACAATGGGGGCTGTCTGGCCAGCACAAGTCTAACAATCTTTTTAGGGTCTGGTTTGAATTTTTTCAACTCCAAAGCATCCCAGGAGATTGAGTCATCTGGTGAAGAGAGCAGCTGCCTTCCCCGTGCAGGGGAGCAGTAACCCTGTGGCACACAGCACCTTCTGCACACTGATTGACTTCAGACTCTGCTCTCCATGTAATGAACTGCACTTTATGGACTGGCAGCTGGATTTCCTGCTCCACATCTGGCAGCACCCACTCCAGTGTGTGGCATGGCAGTACTAGCAGGAGGAAAGGGTCAGGAAGCCTCTGGCAGGGTGCAAAGATTCAAAGAAGGCTGGAGAGCAGGGCCATGGAGCAGGAGAGGGGAGCCACAGGGTTCCAGGCTAATGAGGCAGATGGGTCCCAGGAGATGGGGAAGTGGGGTGGGATGGGGTGGGATGCTGCTCCGTGTTCTGGCTGGGGATATGCCAAGTTGCAACCAAAGGTTATCAACAGGATTTAGCCCCTTCCTGTTGCTAAATGCTTTTGCAGAGGAGCTCTGCCAGGCCACCGTTCCATTGCAGGCAGACCCTAAGGCTGCTTGAGCCCTCCTGCCATGCCCTGGATGTGCAAACAACATCTCCCACTTCCTGTGCCTCCCTCCGTGGGCCAAATCCCCATCACATGGTGCAGTGCAGACCTGCAGAGGGGCCAGGCTGTCCCAGGACAGGGACTGCATTCGGGCATGCAGTGCTGGGGCTGGAGTGCAATGGAAATCACTCAATGAGGATGCTGGAGAAGATAGGGGTGCAGGAAAGTGGTGTCGTTTGTGGGGTTAAGCATCCATGTCATGTTCTGGCTCTGTTGGGCATGTCCCCACTGCAGAGCCCAAATGCACAGTGAGGACACCTTGTCCAGCATATTCCTGTAAAACAGATTTCATTTGAACTGCATAATTTATAACACCTAGGGCACAAATAGCTGTTCCTTCTCCTGGGTAAGTTTGCTGCTGAGGAGCAGACGAGCATCAGGGGTGTGCAAGGGAGAGGGAGGGAGCACACAGGGAACAGAGCAACTGCCCTTTCAGCAGCCGCCTGCTCAGGTTTACTGGATGCAATGTGCAGCTACACTGGGAGGCTTTTCATGCTTTCTGATCTCTATGAAGCAGGCAGCTGTTTCCACAGACCACATAATTAATCCAGGATTTCTTTTCTAGGAGTGGCACAACCTAACTTATGGCCATTATTGTGTGTGGTGAAATGGAGTTGTTTCTTTTCCAGGAACAATACTTTGTACTTTTTAGCATTGCATTTACAAATGAAACTCACCTCATTCAGCTCCCCACTGCTCAGTAACAACTCTCCTCACGCTGAGAACCCCTGCATCCTCAGCACTTATTGTCACCTCTCTTCTTGCCTCTTCCCAAACCATTGCCAGATCTATCAAGAAGAGATTTCAGCTCAGGACTGTGATCCTGCTAAGAGCCCTCGTCACACAGACCATTATGGCCAGAACATTATTGCAGGACTGGTATAGTGGATGCCTTTTGCAAGGTGAGAGCCTTTACTAGGATAAGAATTAACAAGAAAAGGGAAAAAAAAAGGGGAAAATAAAGGGGAAAAAAAAGGGGAAAAAAAAGGGGAAAAAAAGGGGGAAAAAAAAGGGGAAAAAAAGCTCTGTAGATTTAGGAATATTAATGAATGTCCAGTGGAAATACTGGAGATTGTTGTTAATGTAGAAACACGGTCTCATTCAGACAAAGTTCCTTGTAATAATTTCTTCTTTGTACCCAGATTTAAGAATGTGACTTTCAAGAAGCTGAAGGAAAAGATCTTATTTACTGTGTTTAAGAAAAAACAAAATAACAAAACAACAAAACTATGAACAAGGGAAAAACCTTAATATAAGCAACCCCAAAACATCTGGGCTTTTTAGGAAAGTTCTGTGAGCTCTCTTTCAGAGAAGTGTCATGTAAACCGGGGATTTTCAGACAGAAGTCGGCGGCTCAGTGATCATGTCCACAATCACTTCTCCAAGACTGCCCCAGAAAGGTCACACTGGTGGAAGTGGCAGCTTGGGAAATATTTCCACTGTTCTTGGCAAGTCAACTTTTCTCTGTTAATGAAATTGCTGAGTAAACAGGTTTCTTCTGGATCACAGGGGCATAGTTAGTCCCAGAATGTCCCAGTCTCAGATTTAATGGATTAAAGCCATTAACTACTTAATTTACATATTATAGCAATTGACTCAGGTCCAGGTGGAATTCATAACTATGGATCAGTATTCTGTTCCTCAGGGTTTCCCTAGCAATCACGTAACATTTATTAAAACAGCTATAGGTAGAATAATTCCATCATAATCCCAGAATAGTCACAGCAGCCCCACAATATTGGAATGTGGAACCATTCCAGGGGATATTTGCTTTGCAGTAGGCAAGGTGCTGGTATCTAGTGGGTAGAAGATGTGATGAAAAGGACTTGACATTTGATGTAAAGGCTTATGGGGTGTTCAATTCTACTATTTCCTCTTGTAGAAGCAGGCAAGAAAAGTTCTCTTTGTCAAGGTGATGTTTTCCAGTCCTCCAAACTTAAGCTTTCAGGTCTGTCTTTCTGCCCCTAGTGTAGGGTCTGACTTGAAACTGAGCTCTTGTTCTTGTAACAGGTTGGAGGAGCTTTCCAGGTGCCACTCCTGGGTGACTTTCAGTCACTGCCAGCACTGGTGGAGCAGAGCTGAACCTGTAAAGGATCTGTCCTGTGGTGGGCTAGAGGAGCAAGCTTCCTTTCAAAAAGGTCAGGTTGAGCAAATCCCACCTTGATCCCTTACCTGACACTTCTGCTGGAGCAGGGAACACATTGAGAGCTGTCCTGCACTTTGCAAGCTTAGATAAGAAGGGAACAGATGGATCTTTTCCTCCTGTCTGCATCCCACACGAGTACACAACCACTAGACAGAGCCAATTCTCACTGACCTGTTGCCATTCCTGCCAGAGACTATAAGAAGTATTCAGAGCTGTGTTAGTGTGCACAAGTGTTAATGGGAGACATGTGAAAGCTCTGAATCTCTATCCTATGGGAAATGTAGATATTTTAGCTTCTCCTTTAATCTTAAGGCAAAAATGAAAGGAGTAAAGGAATTAAGAGGAAGGAAAAGTCACAAGAATTAACATTTTTGTGGGATGGGATGTCCCTGGAGATGTAATCTGAACCCTCAAAAATGTTAATTTTCCATGGATAAGGAAGTGCTGATGGCTTTGATGTGACAAAACCTCTAGCTGGAGCAACATTTGGTGCTTCAAAAGGTTGATGTTAGAATGTGGTAGGAACACAGAGCTGATGGAGTCAGATGACTCATCCACTCCACTTTCCTATTATCACAGACATGAGTATTGTAACCCCAGTATTGGCTGGAAAATACTAAACTCAACCTAAAAGTAGATATCTTATCCAATTTTGCTACATTTGTAATGCTTGATCCTGAACACCCCTGCTTCTCATTTCTGGTGAAAATATAATTAGGTTTATTAGGTCTTGTACCAATATTTCTCTTTGGCTCTTCCTTCTCTGCAGTTTCTGCCCACTGTCACACGGCAGTTTTGGGAGGTGTAACCACACCACCTCTCCTCTGTTTTGCCAAACTGCACAAGCCAGGCAGGCTGCTTTAGTTCTCTTGCACAGGACAGACCCTCCAGTTTCCTTAGCGTCCTTGTAGCTCCTGTTTTACTGGATTATGGATGAGCAGGTGTGTGCAGACAAGCTCTTATTAGACTTCTGCTTTCTGGCATGAATATTTCCCTCTTCTCTTGGAAATACCTTTCTTCCTATTGCCTGAGAAAAGTTCTGCATTCCTCTGCCAGTGTTGTAGTGGTGACTCTGAGACATCCTGTGTCTAAGAGCTGCAGGGCTTTGTTAGTTCCCACTGATGGTCTGTCTGCCAAAGGGGCAAATCTTGAGCCTAATCCCTATGCACACAGATTTGTGTTAATTGTTTTTGTCCTATTTATCTTGTTCTAGCTCCTGAGACCATCTGATTTTTCCTGTATGCTCTATGATTACATGAAAACTGGCATCTTCCCATCCCTGCATTCTATTAAACCTCTGTTTCATAAGAAATATGGCTGAGGCATGTTTCTTATTGTTATGTCTCTTAACCAGTTTTCATAATTGTTTGGTGGGAGTTTTTTTTTTTCTGTTCTTTTTTGACAATATTCTGCCACTGTTTTGGATTAATGGTTTTGGGCTGGTAACTGGTGTCAGAAAAGTTATGTAAATTGGCTGTAATACCACAATAAACAAAATGTGTCTTCAGATTGAAACTAGAATAACCCTTAGCACTGCTGAGGTGATTCCTGAGATAATTGAGATTGTATTCTACTGTAGTGACTCCACTGAGATAGCTTATTTGAGTAAGAGAATCAGGACTGTACCTAAAATGTAGAGTATTGCACAATAACAAACCCACCCCTTGGACTGGAGGCTGTCTCTCTGTGGGAGGCTGCCAGCAGAGTCCAGGCAGCCAGCAGAGAGGTAGGCGACATGAGCTGGGCTCCTGTTTAATTCACAGTACCCCTGAGCCACCATGGGCAAGGCATCAATTGTTTCATGAGGTACTTAAAGGCCTGCAGGACTGGGGCCATTAGTTCATCCCTTCAGAGGAGGAGGAGGAGGATCAGACTGTTGCCTGGTAGGATCTGCAAGAAAGCCTCAGCAGGCATCCAAAGCAGGTGTAAGTTTTCTGGGAAGGGTCTCTGTAAAGGACTGGAGCTCTCCCAAGAAGAAACAGCTTTCCAGTACTGAGGCTGCAGGTCTGGTGCCCAGGAAGAAGATGAGAGCTGCACGGCCTCTTCGTGGCTGCATCCTGCCCTGAGCTGCATCCAGCAGCTTCTGAAAAATCTCACTGAGCCTTTGGATGCATTTTTAGTCTCTAAGTATTTCTGGCACTTTAGTCCCTTTCTTCTTCATCAGCATTTGCATTTGTGAAAGGAAAACATATTCACTTCTCTGCCAGGGTGGTGGCTGGGATTGGCACATTGATGAGCGTGAAGGGCTGAGATACAGTAACAGAGACAGGAACAGAAGTCCCCGAGACGCTCATCCCTGTGCTCTCAGCATGGGAACGTGCCAGCCTCGTGGCAGGGCTCATTGCTTGGCTTAAGCCTCCAGCATACTTGCAGGAAGAAATCTGTAAACAGAGAATACAAATGTAACCATTGTTACTTGCAACTTGGCTTTCAAACCTCTTGCCAGATTATAAATCTTGACCGCTTGTACCTCTGCCGTTTCTCAGGTCTGAACCAAAAATATTTACCAAGGAAATAATGCTTGTAACAGTGATCTCAGACCAGTGCAACTCATTAGCTAGTAATGTGCCTGCAGGCAGTACGAAAGATTCGATCCATCTGGAATTAAATAGCAAGGGATAGCTGGAAGCTGTATTCAATACTGATGGTGGGAAAAGCCTTAAAACTCCTTGATTGCAACACATGAAAGCTGTGAACCATCAATAGCCAAAAAAATATGACGTGCCAGCTATAGCAAAAGTAACAGCAGGGCAATGCCATTATTTGAGGTCATTCCACCTTCATCTTGTCAAAAAGGGATAAAGGAAGGGCATGACATAAGCCAGATCTCCAGCATCCCACTCCCTTGTCAGTAGGACATAATTGGCATTAAATACTGAATGTATCTGGATTTAATATAACTCTGCTGCTCAATTACTTCATCCACTTAAGCAATGGAAAGCTGCCCATTTTAAGAGTTTATAGGGGATAACTTGCTCTAAGTCAGACATCAGAGACCCAAATGTCCTAATCGATATTTATTAATAAATTCTCAAAATTATCATAACCTGTTCCAAGCAGGGGGGGTAAACCCACAACTGATTACCAGGGAAGGGTAACACATCTTTTTGTAGCTGATTAGAATTGAGGGCAAACACTGGCAATCTGTTTCCATCACTGGCAGCTGGGTCATTGGGAAACATACAAAGCACAACAGGGGAAGGACAAAGTCTTCCTGTGACATCTTTGACTATTGAGCCCATTTTTGGGCAAGCAGGTAGCTAAAGGTCCATTGTCTTTTTCTCTATAGCTTCTCTGATAGCAAGTAGAAGCAGGGTAGGTGGTAGAAGGCTTAATGGCCAAGCAGGACATTGAGCACTTGAGATATACCCCAAGCTCACAGAAAATTGCTTGAGAAGCAGAGGCCAAATGCCAGGAGTAGGGATTTCTGTCTGGA
Organism: Dicrurus megarhynchus; assembly: GCA_013399195.1. Classification (NCBI taxonomy): domain Eukaryota; kingdom Metazoa; phylum Chordata; class Aves; order Passeriformes; family Dicruridae; genus Dicrurus; species Dicrurus megarhynchus. Next base: position 1,512,231 of record VXAD01012520.1, read on the forward strand.
TTTGAACTGGATGGTCAGCTTTGGGTATGGACAGGATGAAAAAGTTACTGTGTAAAAGCATCATCCCTCTGGGAGCACCTTTGCCTTGCAAGCCTCTCCAAAGCAGAATGCCTGTCTCCAGTGTGGCCAGTTACAGTCTGTGTGGGGTATTTAAGGTTGTCACCCCACGAGGATGTTATTGTGCCTTCCCAGTCTGGGTAATGGGAACAGGGAGGGAGTGAGGTTTGACCCCATTAGCTGCCAGGTGTTTATGAAATGATGGGGCACCAGCCCCAGCCAAAAGTCTGCACCCCACATTAATAAATGAACCATTTGAGTCACTGTGACAGATTGATGGACTCATAAAAAGCAAGATGGAAAGGGACCTCAAAACATCATCTAGTTCAATGTTTCTCTGCCTCTGGTCTGAAAGGCATCAGGAGACTGTCTGTGAAAGCGATGCAGAAAGTCTGCTGCAAACCCCCCATACATTCTCATGGGTGCCAAAGCACAGTGAGGGGAGGGAAAACACAGCATAAAAGTGCTCAGAACTTCATTTTCATCCAGTAGTGAATGGAAATCATGGACATAATGCTGTGTAGGAGCTGGAGATTCCTCTCAGATGGTTTGTGTGGCCTTTCATCAAAATAAAAAAAAAAAAAATTGTGCAGCTGCTGTAGCTCAGACTCTGCCTGTGTTTTCTGGAAAAATCAGCTCTAACCATTCATGAGAAAAAGTATTTGAGTTTCCTGGATGGACCCCATTTTTCATGCCTGGAAATCTACTGTGTATCTGTACCAGTCAAGTCCAGGAGAGCTGTAGGCAGGAAAGGCAGAGCAAGCTCCATCCTCCTGCAACTCTAGTAATATGAATGCAACAAAATCAGGCACTACTTTTCCTTTTTATTTTTCTAAGGAAGTAATTAATAATTTTTCTTTTCCCTCATTTATATCTGATTTTTGGAACTTAGATGGTCTTAGGTTATTTTAAGCACATTACAGTGTGCTTAAAATTTCTGAATCCTGATTTGGGTGGGGAGTGTATACATCCTAACAAAGGAATAAAAGCATTATCTGTCCTTTGTTTTTTTCTGAGTCATATTTTAAAAATAATGAAACATGAAACTGTATTTTATTTCACTTGATTTTACTTACACTATTATATAAATAACAAGATCTATTTATCATATTGTGTATAAATTGTCCACCTGTGCACAGTCAGCTGTGAGCTATCTTTGGAGGAGGAATTTTTGGAACTTCAGAGAAGCATTGCCAGTGATGGTGAGGTGGGAGTACATTCAACTAAATTAGTTCTAGCATTAATAAACCTCCCCAGAACCTCAATGTAGCGAGATCCAGCTGGGTTTCTGCAGAGCTAATAAGTGCTGGTGGGCCCCAGCTGGCCCTGTGCAGAAAACCACCTGGCAGGCAGTGAATCCTGGTCCCCAGGGAAGCCTGGAGCATGCACGTTTTATCCTTCTGCTGTGCAGGCATCCAATCCTCCTTCCTCTTTTGGTAATTCATTCATGGAGCACATTTCCAGAGTGGTGAGATCTGAAAACATTGTTTCTAGAAAGCCCTGTCCGGTGAAATACTCAGAAGATGGAAACTTCAATGTAAAGCATCACTGTTTATATCTGGTTTTGTGTTCTGTCCTCTTGGGAATGGTAGACCCATGGCATTCAAAGACAGCAGTATGGCCTAGGTTCACAGGCAACATTTAGCTCCAGGAACAAATGAATGTGGCAACCTTTTAGCCCCAGCCTTAGTTGTACAGCTCCTTGCACAGCAGAAGGCTTCTTCAGCCACTGGGGTGCTGAGAACATCCTAATGCTTTAACAATCCCCAAAACATAGAAATAAAAGGCTTCCAGAGCTCACTGTCCCCCTTTGCATTTCTCAGTGTTTTAAACAAGTGTCTATGCTTTACACAATTCTAGTAATTTGTTAAGAATCAAAATCTAATTTTCACTCTTTCAGTTTGAACAGGATATTGGATGGGAGAGAAGGATCATACATTTGTGCTCAGTGCATCCTCCTTGATTTTCACCCAGCTGTGTGCTGGAGGGCTCCGGTAGGTGTGGAAGAAGCTGAGTTAAGGGGTCAGAATTTCAGAAAGAGGATTTAGGTGATGCCAGAAACAATTGAGGCTGCCAGATCCATTCACCCACCCGGTGGCTTTGTCCTCCCAATGTGTTCTCTGGGGACTAAGTCATTATGACAAGTCACAGGTCTCTGGGACTTCCCATTCTTGTAGGCACCACTTAATTTACAATCCCTTTCAAATCCTGCCTGTCCTGAGACCAGAGTGGATTTCTGAACTGGCCATTTAGGTTGGAGTTGGTAAAGCCTCTGTTAGTATTTTAATACAACATTCTGCTTTGGGACCCTGGATCTGCTATTGGAGGACAAAAGCAATAACAGAAAACAAGGCATTCCTGAGAGGCAGTGCAATTTGTACATGGCATCCTTATGTTACCCTCCTTGTGCAGCACGGAGCTCTTTAGAGACCCCTCTTTGATCCAAGTTGAACTTTAGCCCTTTGGAGTTCAGAGGTTATGTCAAAAACTTTCTTCCTGGCTTTTAACGTCAGCAAGTAGAGATTTAAGCCCTAATGGTGACAAAATCCCATTGTTTTCTGTGCACCAGGACTTAGATGGGATTAAATTCAAGGAGAGGTGCAGCAGCTTGCTGCTGGTAATGGTGTTTCTCTTGGGATCTTTAGGCTTTCAGGAAGAAACTTAGTGCCTAGTCCTAGTCTGCATATATGTGCTAGCCAAAACTGCCTTGTCCAAATATATTTTAGTGAAAGAAATTAAGAAGGATTCCTGCTTATCCTGTCTGCTTTCCTTTTCTGTGTTGCTGTTGGCTCATAGAATTTAGAGATATGTAGCAAACCACCAGTGCCCAGAGAGCTTCTCATCACTCAGTTTCCCATGGATAGCCTTGAGGAAAAGAAAGCGTTTGCTTATGGGTATCATGACAAAATTCAACTTGTAATATGACCGGTCCAAGCCCAGATGAGTAGATGCTTTATGTTTCCCGTAAGCCTCAGCCTCTAATAAGGGAAAATAGCAGAAAAGTAAGGCAGATGCTGCCAGAAAATATCTCATCGCCTGGAGGGAAGGAAGAGAATGAAAGAAATATCTGGTGGTACAAAATATTTTGCCTAGAGAGATTTTGGAATTGTTCCCTAACCACAGTGGGCAAATCCTTGTGAATCTCTTATCTGGGCTCTGTACTTAAAAGTGCTATTAATGCACCTAACAAAATCCAGTCTTTTGTAAAAAAACCACAGTAAATCACTTCAGTGTGTCATCCTGTAGGTGACAGCTTGATCTACCACAAAATGGAGTGAGAGCAGAACCTTGCACAGTAGGATCTGCTGTTTGCCTCTGATATGCTGCTCCATCACTGCCAGGGAGCAGATCCCACCTGGGCAGCGCAGCCCTCTCTTCAAAGGCCAGCGTGGAGGACCTCCTTAGGACAACTTGAAAGCACAGCAGCATGGAACGGAAAAGACCAGGGTCACAGTGGAGCATAGATCACTCCCCAGGAGCAGCCACACAGCCTGCAAGACCCTTGGCACTTCCTGGAAGCCTCTGCATTGCAAGGTTTCCTGCATTAACTAACTGGCTGCTGGAATGCTGAGGTGGGCCCTCTAAATCAGCAATGTTGTTTTTGATGACTCCAGCATGCAGGGTTGCAGGAGGGCATTTGCATGACTGTACAAAACTCACACCAGTTTTGGTTGCCTTTAAATGGAAGAGAAGGATATCAACCTAGTTTTTGATCGTGCTGCCCCGAAATTTCCAAGAAACCTTGCTCTTGTCCTGTCTGGTCATAGCAAGGCACCTTGGATCCTTGGGGTTTGTGTGACTGTGGAGGAGGATTTATGAGAAAGTCAGATCTGATATGTGTGTCCTGTTAAATGCCTGACCACTGAGTTCTCTGCTGTCTGTGAGTGCCTGTGGATGTGGTGCTTCTCAGATACTGAGGGTCCTGGAGAGCTCAGCCTAAGAGTCTGCTGACAGCACAGGCACAGCTAGGGCCATGTGCACCATAAATGTCCTGTAGAAGTCACTGGGTTGTCTGTGGGCAGGAGTACAAAGCAGGCTTCCACAAGGTCCTTCTGAGAGTCTGGAGTACAGGCTTGGGGAAGGTGAGATGTGATTTGGTAAATATGTGAGAAAGCACAGCAATTATTTTTTTTGGAGACAAAGCAATAGGTCAGAGAAGGAAGAAAGTGTGGCAAGATGTGAAATTTCACAAGGCAAAAACACAGGAGAAGGAAGCACTTAAAATACAATGACCTCACATTCACACAGATCCTGGCAGGATTTACCACACACCTGTGTACAGATGTAGGCAGAAGCAGATAGCAGAGAGGCCTCAAGACTTGCCCCAGCAGAGCCTGTAGTCCTCAGTCATGTCCCCATGGCATTCATGGTCATCTTGCATGGCAGGCTGAGCAGAGGAGCATCCTTCCAAGACAGAGAGAGAGCCCTGTAACCCAGGGCTGCACAACCTTGCTCCACAGGCAGATACAGAGGCAATAGCCCAGCCTGGCCATGGGGACTTGTGAACTGTCTATTCTCTTTTGTTTCAAAGTGCCTGCCAATGCCTCAGCTGTTTCACACTTTGCTTCCCTCAGAGATGTTGGATAAACCTCACCGCTGCACCCCAGGGAATTCCTGCACTTGTTTCTCTGGCTGTTCACTACTGCTGAAGAGGTTTTGCTGTGCACTGGGGCTCTGGGAGGACAGCCCCACACCAGGGACCTCTCCTGTGCCCTGAATGGCAGAACCTGGCTGAGGAGCATCCCCTGGCACAAGGACAGGAACAGCTGCGACTTCTCAGGGCTTGGCACTTTGAGAAAAGGAAATATTCCAAAACGCCCTTTTTGTTTTCCTGTTGGGACAGCAGCTTCCCTGAGGAGAGGGTGTGAGAGCAACATCTGTGAGGGCCAGGGATGTGGGGGAAAGAACTGGGCAGAGCTCAGCCCAGAGACAGGATCAGGACATTCCCTGGGGGAGGCACCTCTAGGCTTTCATGGAGAAGTGGTAGGTAGTGCAGTGAGGTACCACTGTGGAAATGTGGGAGGGAGGAGGCAGAAACCTCTGCCAAGTTCCTCCAACAAGTCTCGTTTATATCCCACAAATAGGCAGCTTTTGCTCTGCTGGTGACAGGATCAGAAGATGTGAGACCACTGGACTCCCACTCAGCTGTGCAAGGTGCAAAGAGCTGACCTGGGGATGGTGTCTCTGAACTGCCAGGGTGGCCTTCTATCCCCAGGTTAGCCCATTTATTATGGCGGTGAACTCTCCCACTAAGGCTCAGAAAAGGGAGAAGTAAGGGTGTTTATTTTTCTCTTCCGGCACCTTCTCTTTACTCTTCTAAATTTTCAGGGAAAAAATACAGCAACAAATGAAATTAAATTACATTTTCTGCTGATTAGGGCAAAATTATTTGCCTTTTCTCTCAAGAAACTTGATTAGTTTTTGCTGTATTTTGAGGGGAATTTGTTGGGAAAAAAAATCTGCTCATTCCTGTGAGGCTTCTGTGCAGAAAGATTTTTTTGCCATAGTGGTACAGAAGTGATATCATCCAAAACTTTTGGGATAATGGCTCTTAGCACTATTGGAGTGCCCTTAGCTCTTGCAGGAGGATTTAAACCTTGCTGGCAGATCCAAAGAACTAGCTATTCAGCCTCCTCAATTCTGCTGTCCAAACTATTGTTATCCAAAACCATAAACCATAGTCCAAGCATAGCTATCCCAACTATAGTTTTGGACAGATATTCCTGACCTTGTGGCTTGGTGTTGTGCATTCTTCAGTTTCAGGCTATATTAGCAAGTCTGGGAAGGAATCCATTCATATAATTATTCCAGTGTATCAATTTGCTGCTCTTAGAGTGAAATCACTCAGCAATGGGAAGCACATAAAGAGGACACACAGAGTTTAATGTAGGAAACACTTTAATGATGAAGAGATTGCCAGAAGTATCTTGGTTCAGTCCAGATCCCTAGAAGAGTAATTTTATGGGATATTGCAATTCTTTTGCATTAATTCAATGATTTTTTTCTGCACAATGGAACATGTGGTTTTTTATTCAGTATCGCTAATCAATGTGTCACAGATTGTAGCGATTCCTGAAACCATTTTCTCTGCATTGTCTCTCATTCTCTTATTGCTCCCCATCCCCACTGTCTCCTCTTTCCCTGTGGATGCTGTGAGCTCGATTGTGACCAGGGTGGTCTGTGTGTTCCTGGGCAGGAAAGGACAGTGAGAATGGCACTGTGCTGCAGTGCATCCTTGTGGCACTGTGAGTGACAGGCTGGGTGTTGGAAGGGCAGCTGGCACAGAGCATTTTCAGGAGTTCACTCTGCCCTAGATAGGTTTAGATGGTATCAGCACTGTTTGGAAGAGGCATACATGCTTCTGGGCAGTGCAGCTGTTGCTCCCCCTCCGTGTCCTGGTACCCAGCAGATCCAGGAGGCCGTGAGCCTGCCAGGATCGGGGCTGCTGGGCAGGAGCTGGGGCTGGTGCTGCAAACACGTAGGGTGGTGTTCTGGGGGGAGGACACACCAGTTGTGTGGTCCCTGTGCTCAGTATTCAAGGCTTGATCGGATTGAAGTTGTCACAAATTTGGCACCCAGATAGCTGAGGTGTCTCTGAACACCTGTGGTACAGAAGGAAAATAAAAGGATGAGGCCTTTGGATAGGTTTCTTATTGCAGAGTTGCCAGTGCTCAAGTCTTGTAACATTGTTTTTCTTAAGCATCAGCTGCCAGAATCAGAGCACCACTGAGAATAGCAGTTTGCATTTCTTTAGTTTCCTAAGGAAGCCGGGTTTACAGGATCACCATACCTATCCATCTGCCTCTCAGTCCCTCCCTAATGACTTTCAAACCTCTGAGCAGACTGGAGAGAAGGGATGCAGTCTCAAAGTTATTAAGTTTGTACGATCACTGCAACACTGAACAAGAAAGGGAAGGAGAGGAATCTTGTTAGAGCCCTCCCCAAGGAAGGATTGGTTGTCAGCCACACTTTTTGTTAGCCCCTGGTGCTTCTGCATAGCCAGCCAAGGCAGTCAGCAGAAACCAGCCATCACCACCTCTGCCTGCAGAACAGCTTAACTTACCAGCAAGCCTTCATGGATGCAAAAACAGCCTGGAGAATAAGAAGCCTGCCAGGCTCTAGTTTCAGGAGGCCTCTATGGGCTATTCCCTGGATAATGGCATTTTAACAGCATGGCTCTTTGGATGCCTTGCATGTAAGCATTGCAGTGCTCCTGTTCTTTCCCCTACCTGATACCCCTGGGAGGAGGGTTAAGTGTGACATCTGGAACTCTGGGACTCAGCATCACTGTCTTGATACCTCACTATCTTTCTTCTCACAGAACCTTTTCTGAGGTGGGCAGGGCTGTAGCCCATTTTCCTAATAATAAACCATGAGATAAAGTGATTTGCTTCAAATCATGAGAAGTCAGAGGCAGAGAAAATTTAACTCTACCTCTGCCATGCCCTAGGATCCCACGTAAAAACATGTAAGACATGCTGAGAACTGCTGATGAAATCACCTATGAATAAGCAAAGACAATTGCTTTCACTTAACATGTAAATAAGAACAGCATAAAAACTCAATTTATAAAATATTTTTGATTTGCACTGTAAATTCCTGAGAATAAAATCTTTCACTTTGATTTGGCAGCAAATTGAGCAGTGGGACTTTGTTAAGCTTTATGTAAGATCACCAATATAAACAACTAATAAATGGATACCAAATGATGGTACCTGCTCTCAAGGAGTTACTGTAATGTCTGTTAAATTTTGATTTAATTCATGATTAACAAATTAGGAACATAACTTCTCCTCTTGCTGCTTTTTTTAAAGGTGCAATGAGATCACCTAAAGCTTAGTGAAATATTTTTGGCAGTCACATTCCTCTGATTTTCCTTTAACTGAAAAGAGAAAACGATCAGCTCCACCATTTTACCTCCTCTAGCTGAGCATTATTTATGGGCCCAGTAGAGAAAAATTTTGTGGGCCATTCCTTATTTAGCTGAAAGAAAAAAAATTGAAACTATTTCACTAACAGCTGATTCTTTGGATCATTTGGGCAAACATCTTACTTTCAATAAAATGTATTTTTTCTGTTAAAATATTTAATAAAGTGATTGAGAAGCCCATGCATAAAAGTTCTCTTTGCACTTCATGACATGGAAGGTGATTGGTTGTTTCCAAAGAGATTTTATTCGTCTGTGCATTAGCAGGGTCTCAGGTTTCACAATTAAAGGACGCAGTCCTTTTATGAAAGCCCATATTGTGAACTGAGGGGGAGAGGGGAATTCACAAAATTCCCCTATTGCAGAGCTCAGCTGCATCCTTTGGTAGGTCCTTTATAGTCAGAAAGAATTATTAGAACTGAGGAGACTTCAGCTCTGTGCCATTACCTTCATCCAAGGTGTGCTGTGCTCCTCGTCCCTCCACACCCCACCTCACAGCTCCCACGTGGCCTCAGCAGATATTTCAGCAGGGCAGGAGCAGGGCTCAGGTCCTGAGGCAGAAATAAGTCCAGAGATATTTGGGGCTCATCTCTGCCAGAGGCTTGATGTGACAAGCCGGTGCTTGTGAATAACAAGCGGGTCCTGGGCAGGAGAGGGGAGGTGGGCAAGGGAGTCACACCATGTCCTCTCCTGGTAGTCAGCCCTTGATAGAATGTAAGAGTTTAGAAGACATTTAGGAAGGCTTAGGGGAGATTTAGAATCATATGAGAACTGGCTTCAAACTGAGCAACTTGTGTCTGAGTAGTTTGTTTCCTCAGCGAATAGTTGTCTACACAATAGAAATGTGGTAAGGTGAGCTGGATTTGTGCAAATCCTCACTGCAGTACCCTGTTGGGAAAGGTCAGTGTGACTAAGAAAGGCAGTGATGGAAACAGTAAAAGAATGTCAGTAAATGAGCAAAACCTAGCAGAGCGAGGTCTGGGCTCCTGCATGACCCTGCTGGGTAACCTCCTGAGGTACCCCCCTTCCCTGCCCCTTCTCCTCCTGCTTGACACCAAGCACGGTATTTATCAGCTAGTAACACGAATGAGTCAATGAACTGGTCCCCGGGGGTTAATATAGCACAGACTCACTAAAGAGCCTAATTAACATGCTGAGGAATGCGAGATTGCAGTAAGTCATTCTTTTATAGCTCAGTGTTTGTGCTTCAGGAGGAAAATCCTCCCTGTAGATATAAATGATTGTATTTCATACAAATAGTTCCTAATACACCAATGAGTGTGCCTGGGAGGCTGGGCTCCGTGGCAGGATAAAGCAGCTCTGACTCACGGAGTGTGAACGCACATGCTTCACAGATTTCTGCCAGTGTCCCTGGGCGTGTTAAAGCCTGTAATCAGCAAAAGTTCTTTAAAGACTGAGCATTGGTTTCCAGTGATTCCTTTGAAATGCTAATGACATTGATCACCCTGGAAGTTGGAGTTATCAGTTCATCCCCATCTCTTCCCTGAGACAGACAGTGAGGGAAAGAACATTTCCTGGTGGTGTGGTTTAAACTGCGTGGGTACCATAGCCCAGCTGGGTCTGTTCCAGGTGGGCAGCAGTGCAGCATGGTGCCAGCGAGGTGGTGGTGTGATCTTGGGGAAGAGCAGAGCTGTTTGGGCCCCCACACCTCCTGCTCTGTAACCAGGTGTGCAGGCCATGCTGGAGCTGCTGTCAGGGAAAGGCACTCGGGGAAATGGACTTACCATTCAGCAGCAGCTGACTGCTTCTTTTGTTTCAAGTTGACTCAAAAGTCTGTCATAGCCCCAAATCAAACATTTAATTGTATTTTTAAAATTTACTTTGAAAAGCTCTTTCAAAAGATTAATTTGTCAGAAAAAAACATTGTAGGGAAAACTCCCACCATCTCAAATGGAAAAGTGGAAGTGGTTCCTTCTAACTTGCATATTTTATTTCTGTGTTTTTATTTTCATATAAAAAACTATTCTCTGAACGAGAACAAGGTCTAAGAATAGCTTCCAACCCTTCAAGGGCTGGCCTCATTCAGGTTTTTTTCTTTTACTGTTCATTAAAAATATTTTGCTCTGTTTTCCGGCCGTTACATCTGCAAGGTGTACGTCCATATGCATTGTCTGAGAGCAAGGGCTCCGCTTGGAGCCCTGTGACCCTGTGGCCAAGGGCACTGAGCACAGAGGGGCTGCCTTGGCACAAATGACCTTCAAAACTAAATCTGCCCACAGCGTAGTATTTTCCAGACTCATGACCCCAGATCCAGACACAAGCCTCAGTTATGCTTGAACTTCCACCAGGCTCCCAGCCCCTAGTTTGGCAATTGCTGCTGTAGTTCATCGAAAGTTTGTCAAAACCCATACAATTCCACAAACCCCACAGTTTCAAGAAATCAGCATTTTTCTCCTGAAACCTGTTCTGCTGGAAATTTCCCAACCCAGTTCTACAGAGAGCCATTATTTCTGAAATGCTTTTGTAAACATTTATTGCAGGGGTTTTCTTAATGACAACAGCCACAGACTCTGGCTGAGCTTAATTTGGCAATTTGCAAATCTCACTCCTTTTTGTCTCTTGGCCAGTTGGAGTAAGGGAAAAATTTTTTGTGTCTTTCAACACCACCACTGTGGTTTGCCTGCAAAATATGCTGCAAAATGTTTCCTGGAGATGTCCCTGTGTCTGACACAGCAGTACTGTGGAACCCAGGGCATTGCCTGTGATAGTGGCAAAATACTCAATATTTTCTCAGCATCCTTCTCTTAGAAATATTCAAAGGAAGGTTTGCCAGTCTATAGGGAATTATAAGTCAATGGGAAGAATTTCAGCTGGTGTTGCCTCCATGAATTTCCTTCAGTCTTTACTAGAGGAAGAACACCAAGTCTCACCCCAGGGAAAGAGGACAGACCAGATCCTGGAGACAGGATCAGCAGGATCGGCAGGATCAGCACTCAGCAGTGGTCAGGCTACGTCCAGAGGGACAGCAATTACCACTTCCCCACAGGCTCTTGCTTTCTACCCAAAAAACCCTGAAAGCACTTTGGAGTCTGGCACATGAACCTTATTCATGTTTCATAATACCCTAGGACAGTGGTGGTGGTGAGAGGTGGCAGACAGGGAATAAGGGTGGGGGGACAATCTCCTCGTGGGAATTGCACCAGGAGTGAGAGCCATCTCTTGTATGACTTCCAGGGGTGGTGTCCCAAAGGGCTGCCCCTTTGTGCCTGGGAAGTGGAGCAGAGGACCCCACAGTCCCCAGTGTATCCCTTCCCTGCCTGGGCAGACAGACGTTCACCAGCACAGCTTTGCTCCCAGTGCTTCACAGGGAGGTGGCCAGCAGGATACAGCCAGCCTGGATGTGATTTCATTCACTGCTTTGTGAGCCAGCCTCAGCCTGCTGTTTTTCACATCATTCCTGATCCACAGCTGCAGTTAGGAGAGGAGAGCTCAGCCTGCAGCACTGGCTGGGGATATTGCTATCTGCTGTTCCTGTTAGCAGTCTGCCTCCTCTTGCCCCAGAGATCTCTTTCCCCACAGATGCTTTCCATGATGGAATGTGGATTTGGTTTTTGTGATCATTCTATTCAAACCTTCTCTCCCTCATGTTTGGATTACCTGTTCTGTGTTCCTGAGCTCTTGTGTCAGTACCTAACACAACTCTGGGATCTGTCTATTCTCTAAACTTGAACCCTGCTGCAGATAATTCCTCACCTGCACTTTGCTCATCTGTTTGGCTGTGTCTTCTTGGATTCATCCACTAATCTCCTTGAAAGCCATTTGTTCAGTCCCTTTGCACTGGAAGAGAACAAGCAAAGGACTGCTGGTGCATTTGGTTCCTTCCCACTACCACATCACACTGTGAGCAGACCGCTGTGGCAGAAAAACCCCAAACAACAGGACTTTTATAACTGTGCTGTTTTTTGAACATAATGGATTGGTGAGTGTAAGACCTAACAAAGAGTGTAAGCATCCTGCAAGAGATGCCCCGAGCAAGGGCAGAGGTGTCAGGCTGCCATGAGAGGGCAGGTGCATCCCCAGGCAGCTCAGTCACACCAGTGTTGCCTCTGCTCCCCACAGGCATCAAGCTTCAAAACTTGTTCCCATTCCTTTGGCCTACCCACACAGAGTCCTGCCCCTCTGTGGGGTCACCCCCTGCACCAAGGGACAGGTCCTCAGCAGGACTAAGCACATGCAGCTGCTCTGAGGAGGCTCATGTCGCTTCACACGGGATTTCTCACCGGTGCCATGCTGAGGCTTCTCTCTACCATCCAGGAACCTGCTCCCATCCTGCTGTTGATCCTCTGAAGCCTGCAGTGGGGTTAGGGCCTTTAAAAATGAGCCCATTTCCCAGTCACCCACCGCAGAGAAAAACTCTGGAGCACTAAGGCTACCTTTCAGTGTGAAAATCCCAAATAATCTACTTCTGTGCTGGAGCAGAAAGGTCAGGTATGTGCAGAAAACCTGCAGAGCCTTTCACAGATGGGTCAGTTATGGCTTGTCCTTGCACTGTTTATAGGAGTCAGGCAGATGGAAAAAAAGTCTCGACTCTGCAGGGGTCCCTGCGTGCTGAATTTGTTGCTGATCCACGCCATCCTGAGTGCTGAGGATGCTCTGCAGAGCGACACAGAGTGAGGCAGTCGAGCTCTTGTGCTTAAAACTCTCTTCAGACCCCCTTAATAAGTTCAGTTGCATTTAATATAAGCACCCAGGAGAATCTAAGCATCATATTTGTGTGCTTGAGGCACCAAACAGAGAGAGTAACATGTTTTTCATCAGATGCCTCTAATTTGTCCATTTTTAATGTTACAGTATCTGTAACACTACTTGAATTACAGCCCAGAACACATTCTCCTCTTAAACTACTTTAGAGGTAGTAGAAACCACACGAAACAGAACTGCTAACCCTCTTTCCTCCTTAAATCATTTCATATTTCGCAGGTCCTACAAAATGCTTTGCAGTTCAGGGGAACAGTCTCTCTGGGACACCACACATCCCATTTTAAATAATAGCCCATGTGTTGCCTGGAGGAATATTAGTAACATTTGCCAATTTTAAAAGGTTTGTAAAATAATTTCCCATTATAGGATTTTGCAAAGCAGCCATTTCAGTATCATTTATGCCCCGTTGCGTTTCAAGGTCTTTCTAAGTTTTTTGTAATTTCTAAAAAAAGGAAAACACTTGCTCCAGGAGAGAACTTCCAATTCTCTTTCTAGGAAAGATTTTCCTCCAAGTGAAAATACTGTAGGGTTTCTGGTGCCTTCGTTTGCATTGAGCTCTTTGGTCTTACAGAATCATCAGCATCCTCCAAAGAGAACCAGGGCAGCTGCCTGTCTGGCAGGGTGAGCAGTGGGGAGGGTTTGTTCAGCAGCTGCTGTGAGATGCTCCAGTCTCCGGGGGTTTATTCATGGCTGTGAGGCAAACTGTCTGCAGTGAACTGCAGGGAGAGTTGTGAGCCCAGCTGAGCTGAGACTGGTAGCAGTTTTGGTGACGGGGACCCACAGCTGAAGGACACTTTCTCTGCACAGTCACTCCACTTGTGTGAAACTGGCTCTGGTAGCTGCGGTGCAGCCATGGCATGAAGGAGGAGCCTGTGGACCCACTCCAAACATTTAACTGCTTCCACACAACCCACATGGAGACAGAGAGTGATGCAGTCAGAGCCAGGCCAGCCTTACCTCTGTCCTTGCCCTTGCTTGGGCTATTGGATGCTTTGCCTTTCCTCGTCTCCCCCTGTTCTGCAGCTCCCCTGAGTTGGCAGCAGTGAGGCTGCAGCTCTGCCTCCCAGCAGCCTGCCCCTGCTCTCACCCCGGGGGCACTGATGGGCAGGACAGAGTGGGAGTGAAGCAGAAAGGCTCCAGATGGTTTTGTTAATGCACAGCTGGAGCTGCAGCTCTGGCAGGTGTGAACATCAGGGCTCAACTTATAATAGGAGTGGATGTAGAGCAGCAGGAGGTGTTCAGATGGCAACACTGATCTCCTGTGCACTTCACTGCAGAGACTGGCAAAATGTTTCTGATTAGAGTGACTAACACTGAGCACCTGCACAAAACAGGCTTCTAAACTGCTCCTGGATCAGGGCTCAGCTTCTGCCTCTCCCTGCCTTCTCCCACAATTGCTCCATCCCTGGTCCAGTGTACCAAGTGCACTCTGGGCTAGAGGATGCTGCAAGCTTGAGGCTTCCCAGGCTGGAGAGGAATTCAAATTCAGAAGTCTCAGATCTTGCTCAATTCACTTCTGAGTATATAAATGGAAGGGAGGAGGAGGAGGCCTCTTCTCTAAAAGAAGAGTAAATATGACTTGGTATTTGGAATGTGAACTTCTTGGTGTGAAATGGTCTCCAAGCATGTCTTGCCTCTTCTGGGATTCAAGAGAGCAGCCTCTGGTTTTAGGATCCACGTCTGTGAGAAACTGTGGCTGGTGGACTAGGTTCTGGGAATTTGGACTTTGTTGAGAAGGAGAAATCTTGGCACAGAGGGTCTATAAAGCCAAGGAGCAGAAGAGGTCTAATATATTGGTTTTTGGAGAATCAGCCAAAGGCAGCATGCCCATGCCTCAGTGCTTCTGATTCTCAGCTGTAGCACAAATCCACTTCCTTCGGGACTTCAGCCGAGGCACCAGCCCAGCCACTGGAGCAGCTGTGGCACAGGCACACTGTGCTGCTGTCTAGGGTCCATAAACCCCTGTGCAGAGGCAGGGCAGAAAGCCACGGGCAGTAGCATATTAAACCACTTCACTGGGATTTTCCAGAGCTCATTTTTCAGAGCCTGAGGTCTTTAACTGCACATAATCTTCCCTGAGCAGAAGGGCATCAGTGTTGTATGAAAACACTGGAGATATTTGGAAGAGTGTAACCACAACGTGCAATACAGAGATCACAGCTGGTTTTTTGTACAGAAAACTCAGTTGAATCTTCCGTATTTCCCCAAAGCCCCAGATGTCTGAACTCCACGAGGAAACTGAGAACTTGGGGTGGCATCTTCTGCATGCTTTCACCCTGAACAGGCATAAGGTACTGTGGTTGCATGACACTGTTAGATCCAGAAATCATCAGAAACCTGGGGAAAAGAATGGAGATGGGCATAACAGCAGTGGAGGGGAGGGAGTGGAATGGACATCATTGCAATTGCTTGGAAACATCACTTTTTGATACACAAGCAGCTGACTTAAAAGCAATTTGATGGCACAAACAGGATAGTCAACACTGGAATGAGCTGAAAGGCAAACAGGATAGGTGACAGCAGTCAAGGAAAGTGTGGCACCATATGTGTGATCTTGGCAGAAGCTGTGCCTTGGTTTCCTATACCATGAGATGGAGAATAGTGTTTCCTTATCTCACAGGACTCTTGTAAGTCTTAATTAATTTATGTTCATAAATCACTGTGAGAGTTCAAGCACGAGTATCCATTTACTGTGGAGCTGAAAATTATATAATCATTAAATAATCATTTTTTCTCTTTGATAAATCACAGCACAAGATAAATATTTTGCCAAGTGAGACCCTTCATCTTAATTTTGAACAGAAAATACCCTAATATTGAAACAAAGTATTAGTTAACCACGAAAGGGCTTTCCATGTCCAGACTTGTGAACTTATAGCCTAGAGTCATGATGACTTTCTATCAAATCTATGTGTTGGAGTAAAATACCAATGACTGTAATCCTAGGGAAGAATCCCAAGACTGCAATATACCTAAAGGAGAAGGAAGTGAGGAGCGTCTCTCTCTGTGTCTAGGAAATGTTTACTTGACAAATATTTAGCGAGCTTGGAGGTATTTTTGAGGGAAAAAAAATGGCATGGATTCATGTTGATGAATGTTTTGCTACTGATTAAATCTGAGCCTGTATAAACTGTGTGGTGACAAAGAAACCTGAGACTGTAATGAGGAAACAGTTGGGTAGGATGTCAGAGATTGAAACCACAGATATTGCCATCCCCAGGAGAAATACCTCATTCTAAGGACTGGAAATTAGTTTGGGACTATTGGATTCCATTCAAGGAATAAGTCCTATTATGCACAATATCTCCTAATCTTTACCCTAAAAATTGACTTGAAAAGCCAAATCTTGCATAGCAATAATTAAAGGAAAACATATGTGAAACAAGACGCTTATTTCTTGTCTGGGCTTTCATCAGCCTGTCCGGTATAAAACATCCCTGTGTCTCCAGTCAGTATAGATCAACTTCCCTCTGCATACCCCCAGGTGGAAAATGGCTCTGAGAATTTTATAAACACAGGATTTCCAAGGCACTTAATTTTGGTTGTGCAACCTGGCTTCACCTTCAATATTCATTTATTTGTGCATTTAACCTTCTTGGTGTGGAGTCCCACTAACTTCTCTGAGAGACTGAGTTCAAGCTGCTGCCTAAGTTGTTGTTGAACCATATTGCTCAGCATGTTATTTTTTAGCAGAGGCCAAAATTTTTGAAAAGTGGAAACCTAAAAATGAGTTCCCTAGTTCCTGACTTGGACCCTTATTTAAGCAACAGTGGGTGTGTATTACATTTGAACACTATGCTGCTAATATAATATGTCCACCGAGTCATCAAAGCTAACTTGGCTTTGAAAAATTATGAATAAGTATAATGGTTAAAAAAAACTAACCAAACCACTTGTTGCACTACATTTATGTCTTTCCAGGGTAAAAGTTTGCCATACCCTGGGTAATTTCTGTCTGACATTACTAAACATTTTATTGCAACACGCTTAAGTCATGTTGTATATCCCTGCTCAGCAATATTGACACCCGGAGGTCAGGACTGCGTGAAATGGCCTCGATCCTGTGAAAATACAAATCGGATTTGTGGTCAACCAAGGCTAGAGTTTCATACTCACACAGACCTAATTGGCCCTTTGGAGTTTTTCAAGCATTTCCTTTCTGAAGCGTTCTTTGCTGCTCTGCTGCTGGTTGCAGAACTTTGTTCTTCACAAGAAGGAAATGGGTTATACTGAAGCCACAAACGCCCGGTAAGGCTGTGCTGGGTACCAGCTCTGCAGGACAAGCTCTGCCTGGGCACAGCCCCAGCTGACAGCAGCAAGCACAGGGTCACCTGCATCACCTCCATTGACCCAGAGCAGGGAATCAGCTGTCCAGAAAACTCACCCTGCTCCTTCTGCTGGAGTTGCAAACCCCGTAAGAAGAAACTGAAGGTCAGAGCCATTTCCAGTGGTGTCCCAATATTTTCCTGATGGGATTTCAAACCACAGGAAAGGGCTGAGTGACCCAGATCATAACAGAGGCATAGCTGGGAAAGTTCTGACTTCAGCTGGTAGCTTTTTGGACACAGACCCTTCCTGTTTATGCTCAGATACCTCCTCATGACATCTGACATTTTGATCTGCCAATGCAGATTACGTTAAAGGCTGGTAACTATGCTGAAATTAACACTCAGACATGCTCACTCTTTTAAGAATTATTTTTCCCAAAATGCTGCACATCTTTAAGTTTGTATGGATAGTCTGGGTAATTGTTATACCTCACAGAGAGAAGAATTTGATTTCAAAAACTGAACTCTTTTGGAAAACACCAGTGAGATATGCATGTAACTGCTTCAAACCATGATGTAATATTGAAATGTTTTGGTTCATATTCTTTTTAGTTCACCTCAGTTCCTCAACTGGCAAGGCTGTATTTCCAAAGTTACTCAGGGAGAAGGTTGAAATTTAAAAATAGAGCAGTCCCCAAAGGGAATGGGAAGTGTTCAGCAGAGCCAGGCTTGCTCTCTAAGGCAGGGTGTTTGCAGGCAGTCAGTGTTAGGAGGAAAGGGTTGGATCCAGATGCTCTGCCATAACTGCTGACCCTGAATCATCCCTCAGTCCCTTGCTAAAAATGTGTGCTGTGTGTATTTATTGCTTTCTAACTGCTTTCCTTTGAGTATCCTTGGAGCAGTCTGGCCCTGGAGCAAAGCTTTAATTGCTTGTGTTTTTAAGTGCTCTAAAATCCACCTGTGTATTTTAGAAATATGTTCAGAGGAAAACCAAAAGTAGTTAAATGGTTTTAACATATTTGAAACCACTGTAGAAATAAGAGATAGACAGAAAGACTGGTAAATGTAGCTATTGATTAATGGACTCAGGGCCAGAACTGTAACAACCACTTTTTTTTTAATTCACAAGTGAAAATTTTAAATATAATATAAAAGTAAGATAAAAGAATTCCTTGTTGTGTTGATTTCCCTGTGTGTCTCTTGAAATGTTCCCTGAAATCAAGTTTAACTTCAAGGTTCTGTTTCCCCCAATTTTCAATGGAAACAAACTTAGTTTTATCTGGAAAATTATAAAGTGAAACAGTTGGATCTTATCAATTTTTTCCAAATTTTATTTTTTTGTTCAAATTTGGCAGATATTTTTGTTCTACGAAAATTACAACGATAGTGTAGATTTAACCAGAGAGGCATTAACTTCCCTCATAACACTGTTGCTCCACCTTAGCCCCAATGACATCCTTAGTCCTGCTCCCTGGGGTTGTTTGCTCAGGAGGTTCCTCAGGCCTCTCTTATAGCAAGAAGCTGATTTTAATAATCAGACTTCTCTCTAGGCATGTGGCTGGGGAAATTGTCTTCAAAGCTAGTAGGGCCTGGGGCAGACCTGGGAATGGAAACAGGATAATGAGATTAAGGGTTTGTAGGGACAGACCAATCCCTCAAACAAACTGAGGTTTCATGTTAAAAAAAAAGCTAAAATTCTTTGGCCTAAGCAGGGTGCTCCAAAAGCAATTATGCTGGGAAATAACCTAGAATAAATCTTGCAGAAGTCCAGGTCCACAGGCACTATGTGAACAGTACATCAAAGCAGAGCCTCTGTTTCTTGCCCTGAACAAGGACAGACAGATTGTATGATTACTTACCTCCACTGAACATCCTGACAGGGCTGACCATCTTTTCCCTTTCCCCGCTCTGAAAATTATCAGGGAATACAATCAGAGAAAATCTTCAGCAGTCACTGCTCACCCAACTGGAGTCTAGCAGAGACTGAAGATGCCCAGCAAAGTGGCTGAGTAACTGGAGGTGATGAAAGATGTGTAGATGTGGCACTTAAGGACATGGTTTAGTGGTGGACTTAGCAGTGTTAGGGTAACCACTGGGCTTGATGGTCTTGAAGGTTTTTTCCAACCTAATGATGATAAGAGAGTTACGCTTTGCTCAATTTCTACCTGACTTACATCCAGCCAACTTCTCTATCCTCCCCAAAACATCCCTCAGTCCTGTTGGTCTTGGTCAAAAATAGAAAACTGGAAAAGTTTAATCTGTGCAAAAATTTTCAGGAAAGATGCTGACCAAAATGTGATTTATCTGTAGCAGGTGCTAGACTTTCAATTGACAGGAGCAGCAAAAAATGTATCTGTTCAACTATCTGCGTTGGTGCAAGAAAAACTTCCAAGCCTCTGGCAGCCAAAGTCTCCTAGGAGCAATCCTGCTCAGTACTGTGGAGGGTGCTGAGCTCCTCGCACTCCCACAGGATATTTTGAATTTCCAGTACCTCCCAAGAAGAGGCACGGGAATGGTGCTGCAGCCCTGAAACCTAACGCATTCTGCTTGTGTTCTCCTCTATTTAGTTAGAAAAGTGGTAAACATTGCCGAGCTTAACCTTGTAACCTCAGCCAATTCACATTACGTTAGTAAAATGGAGTAGAATCTAGAAACAATCAGCATTTGTGGCTTTCTAGGCCTTTTTAGCTCATTTCTCTGCAATGCAAACCTCCCTCTCCAATGATTTGTTCAGCTTTAAGTCCTCTGAATTCCAAGCTTTTATGTTATTATAAGCTTCCTTTTACTGGCTGTGTCTGTGCCAGCAGGTGCATGGACTGGGAGGCCCATGGCAATGTGCATTTTATTACTTCCAAACAGACCATATTTTCTGATTCTTACAAGTTCTGGAGCTATTACTCGATATTTGGCTATTAAGGTTACAAGAGCAGAGACACCTCACTTCTGAGCCTGTAGCTACAACTATCAAAAAGGCTACTGTGTAATTGCTGTTTGAAATGTGTGTGCCAGCTGGGAAACCTGCACATGTGGAAAAACACCAGAAAAAGGAATAAAGAGATGTCATAAATTCCGCTAAGAACCAGCATGATGTTTCAAGCAGGGTTTCTGTTTGTGTCAGAAGGAAACCATTCTACTGTAACAGAGTAAGCAGGACTATGCTCCTACCAGACCCTGCTTAGGAGGAGGGGTCCCCGGCAGCTCCAGCACTGGGCTGAGGGATGTCAAGGCAGCATCCTGGGGCTGTCATTCAGGAAGGAGCGCACTTCTCTCCATCACCTCCAAACGAGCATCCTGCCTTGCTTGCAAGTTGTTTGCTGCCTGTGATGCTGCCTGCTGTTTCTGCCTGGTTTTGGTTACACACTCTGATTTTCCTCTGGTAGGAAGTGTAAAGGAGGGGCTGCCTATAACAAGTCAGCAAAGGTCTTTGAGAGAAAAAAGTCAACTCTGGTAACTTCATGAAAAAAAGATGACTTTGTTGGGTTGCCTTTAAACTGTGTGTGTGCAGCTCTGCTCAGAGCTATTTCTGGTTTCTATTTAAACGTTCCAAGAGCAGTGGAAGTCCATTTACAGGAAATCAAATTGCAGACAATAGGGAAATACCTCGGCAGGAAAAAGCATAGGCTTTTATTTACAAGGAACTAATTCTTCCAAGCAAGGGAGAGCAGCAGACACAGTGTCAGGCTCCCTTTCCCTTCCCGAAAGACTGCTAAAAGGGACAGACACTGCACTTTGACAAAGTGTTTACATAAGGCCTCCCCAACAGCCAGACTGACTGTTGCTGAGAGCCAGGAGTAAGCAATAAAAAATGCCACTGACTTTCACCTTGCTGCAAAAACTTTCATCTTGGAAGACAGGAAACCCTTTTGGGCACTCTTCACACCTTGGAAAAGAAAGCCTTTGCATTAGTACAGGGGAATTGGAATGACCTTCAAGAGAGGTGTGATGCACAATGGAACCTAGTCCGGAGACCATTTATTTACATCTTTGCTCTGTCAAAGGATGAGACTTGAGGAACATGTTCCTTTATTATAGTGCTCAGTCAGCTTTTGCTTTTGCCTTTTGGAAGAGGAGACCCCCAGGAGGAGGGCTGTGATTCATTTTGTTGCCTGCTTTTATGGGCTGTGGTGGGGAAAAACACATTTCTATTTTTCTGCAAGTTCTTAAAATTGGGCAATTGTAAGTGATGGTCTTGCTGACACTCACACACATTTTGTAGCCTGTTGGTGCTCTTAGCAGGCTGTGAGGCTACTGGTTATTTTCTGCAGGCACATGTCCTCGACCAAACCTTTAAATAAAAGCATTCCTACACCACTTGTTCTTCTGAGTCCCTTTTCAACATCCCTGTCTTGCCTGCAGGCTTTTATAGCCTGTGGTCTGTTTATGGGTTTAGCTTTATAGCCAGTCTAATTAGTTGCTGTGATAAGGATAATTAGGTAATTAGGATAATTTGGATAGCACAGTATGAGGCTTTTTAAACCTCTTTTCTGGAGAGCTTTGTCTGCCACAGTGTAGTCAGTGACACTTGTCTGATCTAATGGAAAACAAAAAGCCCGAATATCTCTGAGCATGATTGATGGCAGAGTTAACATCCAAGCCAGAGGGCTGAGAATGAGTAACTTGGAGCCACACTCTGAGGGCTGAACTCACACAGTCACAGCTGAAAGACACACATGGCAGCTCATGGTATCCTGTAGGTTCCAAAATGAGCACTCAGATCCCTCTGTTCCTCACCTGCTGAGTTTTGATAGAGACAACGGTGAACTATTAAAAAATGATAAAGAAAGCATGGAATTCCCCTTCCTTTAATATCCTCAAATCCAACTGGAATGCTTTCCTGAACAATATGCTCCAGCCAAACACTGTTATAAGCCAGTTTTAGTAGGAATGACTAGAAACTTTCTTGTTTCTCAGA
This sequence comes from Dicrurus megarhynchus, assembly GCA_013399195.1. NCBI lineage: Eukaryota > Metazoa > Chordata > Aves > Passeriformes > Dicruridae > Dicrurus > Dicrurus megarhynchus. The sequence goes on from VXAD01012520.1 coordinate 1,534,117, forward strand.
GAGGGTGAGACTGCAAATTCCTGAGTTTCTCTTCTCTGAATGCCTACGACTTGACAGACTTTCTCTTGTAACCTCTCTTTCTCCTTCCCTTTTCTCTTTAATTCCTAATATATCTGTTGAGAGCATGGAAGTAGGAACATCAATAGGATCATAATTGCAAAGAGAGGGCCTTAGGTAGAAAAGTGTGGAAGCATTTCCCTGTTCCTAATTGCAGTTGGTGACCATTCTGCAATATTCCAAATTGTTTCAAGAGGTGAAGTGTTGTCCAAAGATCATGGAGGACTGAAAAGCAAGACACAAACCAGGAATAAACAGGGAATTTGAAACAGGCAAGTGAGGGAGAATGGACATAAAACAACCAATTGAATTTCCAGGATTCATTGGGAGGAAACGACAGATCAACCATTGGAGTCTAGGCTGAGGAGGAGGAAGATGCTCTATCTATTAAACATGCTGCATGTTTGTGGAGAAAGAAATGTGAAGGCTGGTAACTTATGACATTTCTAGTTCACAAAAAGAAATTATTCAGCACGGAAAAGAGCTTCCCTGAGCTTCCCAGAAACTTCCTCCTCTGTGTCCATGCTGGAAGCAGGAAAAAGCTGAGCAAGGGGAGCTGAAGGCAAGCAACCTTCCCAGCTGGAGCACCACGTGGGCACTCCCAGGGACAGGTACAGATGCAGATGCAGGACACTCCCCTTCTCTGCACTGTCATGTGCAGGCCACATCTGGAGACAGAGCAGTGTGGAAGGGAGCACAGCTGGGAGCTGAGATAAGACTGTGCAGCCCCTCAAGCAGTTGGCCAGAGATCAGTCGAGGTGAAGCTGAAACACCAGGAAGTGTCATGAGAGCCTGCTATTCATGTAATCCAGGGCACAGAGAGAAACAGATTCCTAAGAAATTGGTTTACCAAGGTTTTAAACTGGAGACAGGCAAGGATCCAATCTATATAGGGAAAACATGCAAGATTCCTGCCAAATACAAGCTGAATTACAAGAAACTATGGGCTGTAGCTCCTCTAACCTGCAATACATTAGACTGGAGTGGTTCAGGCAATACTGGCAGGGGTAGAGGTCTCCTGAATTGTGCATGAGGGCTGGTCTTACACAAGTATCCTGATGGAGAAAAACCTGCATTCCCTCTCATGACTGCAAAGCAGATGAATCAGGGATTTCCTGGTTAGGGGAGACCAGGCAGGCACTCTTCAGTACAAACAGAAATGTTAGAGCAAGGCTAAAAGCCAAATAGCTTCTTAACTTCTTCCAGTAGTCTCCTGGGCTCTTCAGAGTTATTAGTCTTTGTAAATATATGCTACAACTATCTGGACTGATTGCCCAAACATATACTGACTAGAGCTGCCCAGGACATTTTTGCTGAAGTGATTGAATAAATATTTTTTCCACAACAATCTGTAGTGATGATAACAGTTCTCACCAGTATTTATAACTTTTTTTAACACTAAAAAAAATGTTTATTTACTTTCCTCTGGTTTTAGTTATTTGTTGACATTCCTGTGTCATTCGGTCTTCCAACTAGCATGTCATAACCTACAGTAGAAGAGTTGTGGCAGTTACATTTTGGGATGAGAAAGAAGGGTGTGTGCAGGGAGATGAAGCAAAGGGGAGAGTGGACACAAGCACAGAGTGTGCTCCTCAAGTGAGATGATATATGACATAAGAGACAGCACAGGATGTGATAGTTATGTTACAATACCTGCTGTAATAGCCATTATTTAATTTTTTTTTTAATAAATAGGGGCAGCTGCTACTTCAAAATGACTGAAACATCCTGTCTTTTCTGGATTATGTCTCCTACCAGTGTTAGTGTATCCTAGCATTCAGAACAAAGAAGTACTCATAAATTGGATGAGCAGCTATTGTTTAAAATATTTTAATATGATTCCCGGTGAAGACTGGAATGGCTATGTCTCAAGAAATGATGTAAAACTAATAAAAGTAACAGAAGAATAAATACATATGTGAACATTTTTTCCCCAAAAAGGACATTTTTTTCTGAGCGTTTACAATAAATTATTCAGTGGGTTTTTTTCATTCTGGCTCAGGATGAGAGGAGATTTTCAAATTTTGCACTGGTGAAATGAGCTAATAACAGTAGCCATACATAGAACTGCCATGCTCATATAGAAGTGCAATGTTTTGCTGCTGCTTTATGACTGTTGTCCTGTTCATGCATCCAAGGGAGTGTTGTATCTCCCTGACTGAAGTAGACCTGTTGTACCCAAACTTTATGTCCCCAGGAACAGCCAGGACCTACTTCTCCTTTAGCAGTTAGGGTTCTTTAAACTTCTTTCTTTCAGGCTGGATGTTCCTTTCAAAATATATGTTATCAATACTCATGATGGATTTAAGAATTACTGTTATCTCTATAAATGTCCATTCTATTTCTGAGTTCTCTCCCTCAGTGACATTTTCTGGCAGCAAATTACATTATGAAAAATGCACTTAAAATGAGTAGTATGTCCTTTTGCTGGCTTTGAATTTGTTTCACTGAATTGTCTTTTGTTTGGTTGAGGATTTTTATATTATAAGCCAAGGAGAGCCATATTTCCCTTTCTCTGTTCCCTGACACTTTTATTGTTCATACAGTTTATCATGTATATTCTACTTCTCTACTGCTTGAAAAAACAACATTTAGCAATCTCTTCTCAGAGATTTCTCTTCTATGTTCTTCGTTATGTTCATTGCCATTCTCCAGCATCTGTGTATAGAGGATGCTTTTTGAGACAAGTAATCGGAAGTGCACACTAAAACTGGCTGAAAATTTGCTGTGTTTTTATCAGAAAAAGAAAAATTATTTATGGTAGAACAACTTTTGGTGAAAGACACACATCCATTTTTTTTTTAAATTTGTAACACCTGAAAAAAATCAATAGAGCAACAATTTATCACTCGAAAAAAAGTTGAAAAATATGTTTATTTCATGTAGTAAATACATTATATCCATGTTTGCAAACAAAATTAAACATTCCCAAAGACCAAAAATAGTTTTGGGGAATTTAAGTGAAGATATTACTGGGCAATACTTTTGGGATAAAGGTTACACACTAAAATTGCTTGTCCATATCACATTCATCTCAGCAGGTCCAGCAAACACCGTGGTATTGAGATAGTCTACCTTGCAGCAACTAAATGCTATTAACTCATTAGGAAAAAAATGAGAGGTCTTGGTCTCTCAGACATTTCAGGCAATGCAACTGATGTGTGAAGAAATGTGAATTATATGAAGAAATCAAGGCCCTAAAGCTGTGAAGCATCCAGTGTTCAAAGCTTCTACTGCTTTTGGAGGGAGGTAATTTTGCCCAGAGCACAGCAACATTTGACCCAAATGGGCTATTTTAGGAGGTCAGGCAGCCCTTGCCAAGCTGTTCCCCTTGAGCTGTCAGACCAGTGGGGTTCTCCAGGTGTTATTAATGCTGAAAGCTTTTTGCTTGGACTAGCATGGAGAGATAGGGATGTCTCCTGGGAAGTTAAAAGGCTGCTCTGCACATAATAAAAGATGCTTTAATACCATCCCATGGAGATTCATCTTGTTTCTAATCTATCAAAACTAACTTGTGCCTCAGGGGCCTTTGGACCATTGCCCAATTTGCCTTGCCCATTTCTCATAAAAAAGCCCCAGGAAAGTTTGGCAGCATCATCATTTCATGAATGAAGCAGATTGATGTAAACAACGTTGTAAGTTTAATGGGGTCTACACTTACAAGCATTAGTCCCATTCTGACCCCATACTCTAGACTCCTGCTGACCTGGGGGTTAGGCTCGTCTGAAGATAACATGAGTTTCTACACCAGTCCCCAGATTTCCTCAAGCTTGTGTTGACTTTCAGCCTGTCTGCCTAAAATATACATGGGGAAGGACAGATTGCTTTCTGCACCGAGTGCTGTCTAAGGGAAGTGTCTGCTGAGTTTTTGGTTCTGGGCCAAGTTTCCCGCTGTCTAGCATCAGGGCTTTGGCAAGGCAGTCTGGGCCCTGTCACAAAGAGAATCTATAAAAAAGGTTTTTCCCTGTCATCACACATAATTGAGGACAACATTTTAATCAGGCTGCTCCCACTTAATTGCGGTGCTTTGTGTAGCTACCCTGGACCTGCTGTTTTAAATAGATCCAGTGAATTTGTCAGATTGGGTCAGGCTGGGAAGATGAAACCTCATTGGAGACATGGACAAGTCAAGTATTGCACAAGGAAGGAATGTGCTCATGTCATAGTGTGTTACAAAACAACCATGGTTAGATGCAGGAGGGATTGATCGCTGTGGTAGTGGGAGCTGCCAGCTCTAAACTCTGGTAGCTTGCTGTGGTTTAAGAGACCACATGGAGAGCTGAAGCTTTCAGAATCAAATCTTGGGGCTGGGCAGGCAATTTTGATTGACTGATAATTTTACTTTTATTCAAATAATAAATAGAACAATGAAAAGAATTTTTAGGTGCCTCGCATATGGGAAAATATTCCTAAAAACTCAAGACTTGTTTTTATTTAAAAAAGAAACCAAAGAATAACTCAACCAGGAAGATATGACTGATAACATTTTGATCACTCACAGCCCAATTGCTCCAAAATGTTTTTGTCAAAAGTTGTTTTTATTCCGCAGCATGCCTTGGAAGTCACCATTTTTAGGCCCTATCAACTCAAGGTATAGGAGAGAAGAACATTTGCCAGACTTGTGGAGGCTTAAAAACTGTTTGGTATATAGCCAGAAGTATCCCACAAGAGCACTCTAGGAAAGGAAACTCATGAAAGGAGACAATCCTTTCATTGCTGGGCCGTGGTGATCCCTTGCTCTAAGTGCTGCAGAGAAGCCAATGGGCAGACCTCATATCCTGAGTTCACTGTGCCGTGATCCACCCAGTCCTTGATGCATTTCGCTCCAGTTTCAGCTCGTGAAGTGTAGCTCATTATGGGAAAAACAAAGCCAATTACTCTGGTTTTCAAAAAGGGCAAGAAGGAGGACACAGGGAACTACGAGCCTGTCAGCCTGAGCTCCATCCCTGGAAAGAGGATGGAGTGCCTCATCGTGTAGGAGACCTCTGTCCATACGGATGACAAGAAGGTGATCAGGAGTAGTCAGCATGGATGCATTAAAGGTAACTCATGCTTTACCAACCTGATTGCCTTCTACAATGAAACAACTACCTGCACTCCATGAGTGCATGGGCTGCAAAATTTATTGAGCAGCTTTTGAATACAGCTGGAGCCACACTTCCAGTTTTGACCCCAGCACTGCCAGTGAATCTGATTCACAGCTGGGTTGAGGGCACTGCTGAAAGTAGAGCACAGACATCCCAAGAGTCTGGACCACCAACTTTACATCCTAACAATAATCAGCTAGATTTTCTACTGTCTGAATGAATGGCTGCCCAAAAGGCTGTATGACAGACCCAACAGGTCCTGTGCAGGACTATAAGAGCTCCTGCTGCTGCTGGCATATCTGTGTGAATGTGTACTGCTGCAAATTCTGGGCCAAATCCAACACACAGGTAACTTAATTTAACAAATCAACATCCATAAACAAGAGGCAAGAGATAAATCCTTTCACCTAGAGCTGTTGTTTTGGAATGCACACCAGTGTCTCTCTTCCTATGAGATGGGATGGGCTGTGCTGCTGCACTCGTGCAGGTCTCCAGCAAAGGGCTGGTCCTAGCCGTGATCTTCCCTGTAAGACCTACACAGGCCTCAGCAGCTTTTTGAGGTTTTTTTTGGACAGCTGGTGGGGAAGACATGCTAAGCTGGCCTCTGTGCTGCCTGGCTTGGCTGATGGTCCCCAAGGCAGTTCCAGGCCACAGACCTGTCTCACATGAGCTTGCCCAGAAGAGGCACACAGTGTCCAACATGATGGGACCTGCACGAGTTTCAGAAATGCCCTGTCTTGGGATTCTTCATCCCCCCCTTGGTTGTCAGTTCAGGTTACTAAAAAGTCAGCCCTGACAGCACTGTTGGTTTCTTGTCAATGATTTTGGCAATCACCCACTAAAAATCTCTTTCCTAATTCCTACTCCAACCACAGATATTCACAGCAGGGGAATAAAATAACTGGATTGACCAGAAATAGGAGATTGAGAAGTCAGCAGTGGAAATCCCCTTTTGGCAACTGCTCCATCTGTGGATAAATGCTGCAGGAGAATTGTGCAAAGGGGACATCACTGTTGCCAGCACTGGCCTCCACTGGACACTCCATACTGGATCATATTTCAAGGACATCTGTAAACATCCTCTTTCCATCATGTCAGGTGCTTGACAGGACTAGAGAGGATTTACAGCTAGGCAACATGGGAAGGATCAGCTGAGGAGATGGTCCTCTTCTCATTCCAGGATGGCTTTCCAGCAGGTTAGCAGTCTTGCAGCCCAAGCCCTCACAATCCCACATTTCCTTATCTTCTACAACACAAAACCACCGCATGCACACATTTATGTTTGCAATGGAACACAATGGAAACACTTGCAAAAGCTGTTATGGTATCTAAACAGCAATGAAAACAACTCCCCATAGTATTTCCTCAGTGGAAAGAAGGAAGAGGTGGGCCAGTAACTTCATCTGCCATGACAGCTGTATCCTTGGAAGGACCTGACTTGGCTAAAAGTTTTGGATCTCCATAGAAGCAACCTGCAGAAAATGCAGATGAACATCCAGAATCCCAGGCACTAAAATCACAATTACAAAGGACATTTGATTGCCTGACTGATCACTGAATGTTTCTTATTGCTACGGAGTTCTTGAGCTCAGTCTACAGCAAGCTGTTCTGAAAGTAAACTTCTGACTGCAGTGAGGGAAGGGAAGTGACAAAAGCAAAGGGCAGCAGGCTTCAGGTGTTAGCAATCTGCTTTCCTCAATTAGCCACCAGATCATGGGGTGGGACTCCCAAGGTCTGTGTTCTCTTTCTACCTTCACTGTTACGTGCTCTGTAATCTGTGGCAAGTCACTCATTTGTCCATTTCTCAGTTTCCCTTTGTCTTCCCCAAGACTAAATTTTTCCAGCCAGGGACCTGTATCTCATTCAGGGCCTTTAGGTGCTACTGAAACAGAAAAATACAACGATACTAAACTCCTGTGAGACCTTGTTTTTACTTCATTTGCAGGCAGTCACACCTCATCATAGCTGTGTGGATAAGGTTTGGATAATGTGACACACCTTACATACTTCCTTTTGAGTAGGGTGTTTAAGAGGCCCAGTGTATTTATTTAATGAGATGCTAATTTACTGTACACATACTTTATGGCTCTGGACAAAGCTGTCTTTTGCATTTCCTAGCTTCTTAAATAAGGAAATCTTCCTCAGGTCTGCCTCAGCTCCAGCCCCTGGTACGACATGATCACAGACACAAGTGGTGAAAGGAGCCGTGTCCTGGTGAGAGACAGCTGCTCCATCAGATCCCTCCTCTTGTGCACATCCCTGGCATTGTAGTCAGAACTAGTTTTTGCCAACCAGTGAACTGTAAGCAAAAATTACATCCCTGGAGAGGAGCACATTGCTGACACCACCAGTTATGCTCCTGGTTTCTATAAAATGTGTACACTCTAGGGCCATGCTTATCTGCTGCCTCTGTGCCACCAGTCTCATGACACTGTTGGAAGGCTTGGCTGTGTGTCATTTGCACTGTCATTTGCCCAACAGTTCCTGGAAATTCCTCTTTTGTTTGATGAAGACTTTTGAGGAAAGAGTAACAGGTTTATACCTGTTTATACCTTGGTCCCAAGAAGGCCTCAGTGGTTGTGATGGGGAGCAAACTCACAACATGAACATGCTGCTGAGCCACAGAACACTAAGGAATTGGCCTGGGTCAGCACGTTTCACGTTGCCATCCAGCTCTTCAAGCCAGCAGCTGATTTCTTGGCTCTGAAAAGCTCAAGGTTATTCAATATATAACTATCTCTTCAGATTTGTTTTTCTAATGACAAGTCAAAATATGGTTTCAATTTCATCCAAAAAAGTCCTGTTTATACAAGTGTTTGCAGTGGAGTTTTATGGTCTTTTCCCAGTTGGATCAGACCATTTCATTGCGCTGTGCCGAAGTTCGTGCTGTGTGTGCCGCAGCCAATGCCGATGGGGGTGAATGCACCTTACGTTCGGCACGTCGCTCTTCCTTTTTTTTCTTCATTATCACTGAGGGAAATAACTGAGGAAAAGCCAGGAAGACTCCTTAAGGCACGTTTCCAAGTCAGGACCTGGGATGTGGCCAGGTAGTTTTCAGTAACATAACGGGGCGCCAGTTTCCCACAAAGCATTTCAAGAACGCACCCTCCATCTTCACAGTCCGGTTTCATCGTAAATGCTGAGGATTCACACACAAAGAACAAAGCAGGAGAACACATGACAAAGCAATCAAATATAAAATACTGGCATTCTTGAATTTCATTTCACCCCAGTGTTTTGGACTCTTCCCTTTAGAGAATTCACTTGGTCAGATGCATACAGTTGTTGAGTTACTATCATGGACAGACTCAGCCTGTGATCAACACATTGCTGTCTGCCTGTTCTTTCTTTTTTTCATTTTTTTTTTCTTCTTTTTTTTTCTTTTTTTCCTTTTCCCACCACTCACCAGGATGGGTTTTTATTTACCTACCAGCTTGTGAGATAGGAATTTGCACTGGAGCCCATCAATTACTCCCTTCACTTCTCCAGTTCCCTTATCAGCAAACAAAAACAAATCAGTGGAATTAAGCACAGTGAGAGAGTCACTGAATGTGCAAACACTATTTTTGCTCCCAGACTTGTGCACAGGGCAATAAAAACATTTCTGTGAATGAGAAACCTTTTCCTTTCACCAAAGACATCTCCATAACTGTAACACTACTCTGGTGCTCAGGTAAATAGCTGCTGGCTGAAAATGCTCAGCTCTAAGAAAATCAAAGAACATATTTCAAACTTATATTGAAAAATGCATTATGAACTGTTGATTTGATTAGGAAATAATCTCCAAAAATAGACCAAAATTCCTTTCCTAGTCTAGTCACAAATGGTAATTTGCCCATCTCTTCTCAGTGGAATGTCAACATAAACTGCACAGCAGACTGTAAAACTGTGCTCGAAAATTCAACAGGTTAGTTCCTTGGCACATGCTCCAAACTAAACGGTGCTTTAAATCCTTTCAGCATCCCCCTCATGAAAATAAGAATATCAGTTTCTTAGTTGGCCGGCCAAAGAGAAAAAATATGTTTTCAAATCACATTGAAGTGCTTATGGTTATTTTATAATTTATATTCTTTCTTTTTTTTTCTTTTATATTTTTCTTTTATAATAATTTATAATAGCGTATTAAAAATTTATTAACCAATTTTACTGGTTAGGGACCAATAACAATTTTTAAAAGTAAAAATCTGTATTTTAGACTATTTTACTGCAAAATTTTAAACTTTCTCAAGTCTTTCTTTCTTAAAATGTAGTTAATATATAAAATTGTACAGTTTTTGTCATCACAAGCACATATTTTTCTGTGGAAATTGGTTTGCCTGAAATGATGTGCATTGCTCAGCATCCATGATGTGAAGGAAGCAGAGAGAATATTTGAGCACTTAAAGATTTTCATATCAAAAATACTGTTTAATTTAAAGTTTTTCTAATAGTATATTTTAGTTCCTCAAATTGATTTCAGGAGTCAGTTCAGTGCAGCCATCAAAGGTGAATCTAACCATGACTTAAGCATGACTCTACTCACAAATCCAATCCATTGCTGTGTCAAAATAAACACAAAGCTCAGCAGCACAGCTTTGGTATCCACATTTCTCTGAGCCATAACCCTCACTAAAATATATTAGTCCCTATGTAAATGGCAACAGTTAGAATTTTTTAACCTCAGTTAAAATGCAAAAACAAAGCAGGAATCTCTTTTCCAGTCCTTACCCTGTTAGATTTATGATCAAAAATACAATGTGTCTCTCAACAGGGGGAGGTCACAGAATGGTTTCAGCTAATACTGGAGCCTGTGAAAAAATGCATTGTTGTTTGGTTAACCAGTGTCAGACAATTAGGCAATGTTCAAAAATCAATTAGTTATACACTATAGCCAAAATGACATGTTTTCTTAACTGTGGTATATTTTATTTCCTCTTGGAGCCTTGATAATAGCTCTAACCAAGATATTTTTAAGTCTTTTATTACTCGAAAAAGACGGTTTCTTAGAAAAAAAAGTTTCTCAAATCTGGAAATTATAGAGTTCCTAAAACATCCAGAACAGCTTTAGAACAATTACTTTTGTCTGCCCTGGTCTGCATTTTCAAAAGCTTTTAGGTCAGTTTGTCTTTCTTCTTTTTCGACCTTTTTTTTTTTTTTCTTTTTAATTTAACTAAGATGCAGCTGTGAAAACTGGATTCTTCTTTTGAACTCCTGTATTTATGTTTGCTTCTGGCAGCCCTGAGGAAATGTGATTGTTTTAAAGCTTGCTGCGGAGTTTAAAAGGTTTTAATATGGGAGGCCAAAAGTAACATGTTACTCAGTTCAGTGGATTTAGAGGTCCATACTGCCTCAACCTCTGTCTGTGGTGATCAGGTGAAGCTGGGGTGTGACAGCAGCATAGGTATGCTGGTGATTTCTAGTGATTACGGTAACTAACAAAAAGATTAAGGAGTGAAATGGTTCTGAGCTTGACCAGATTTTCCCCAAGGTCAGGACCATTTGTGCACAAGGCAATGTGTCTGATCTGTCTCAAAGGAAAATATACAAGGTTTTGGTAGATATTGCCCCTATGTAATTACCTTACATTTGAAGATAGATGGAAACTAAGACAGTTTTGTTCAAGATGTACCAACTAACACACTGGTCAGTGGAATGCACAAAATGGGATTCCTGACACAGGTAATCCTTGCTGCAGAGGTGTCATTGCCACAAAGCAAACTGGTCACACTTGTGGCATCAAAGTCAGCAGCCACTGGCCCCAGGTAAGTGTGTGTCACCCCAAGAGCAGTGAGTGTCAACCTGCCAGCTGGTTTCCTTTGGGGAGGTTTCCTTTGGAGCACCCCTGTGAGTTTTTGTGTGTATCATGTATGGAGGTGGAGCTAAAAGTCAGAACTTGAATCTTAGAGCAAAAATTAGTCTCACCCATAATCTCAATCCTAACTAAAGAAGGTTTAAATTGAGTTTTAATCTGCTGGTTAATGTGAGTTAGCATTGATTCATTTAAACACTATCACCATATCAAAATGAAAAGAACTAAAGGCCTTAGGTTTGCTTCAGAGAAATGCTTAGGCACACCTCTTAATATACATGCGTAAGTAGTCCTGCTAGGATCAGTGGGACTGCTCATCCAGCAGGAATGTCCCTTTGGTGCACTGATGGATCAAGATATCGAGTGATATATGGCTGGTGATAAGTTTTATGTTTCAGCCAACACAGATGGTGTCGTGGGCAAACTCCTCTTGTGTTTTGATCACCGAAGCTTTGATCCTGCTTCAACTGTGTCTGGAAATCAGCAATACTTGGCTTCACGTGTGTGAGTGCAGGGGCTGCTCTGCAGTGAGGTGGTGGGAAACACTGCTGCAGAATCTACAGCTGCTGCCTCCAAAAGGAGTCCTTGGGACCAACTTTCAAAAAGCACTAAGCTGGTAATACAAGTGAGGAAGGGCAGGAAAGTGTTATAAAAATCTCTCCTGTAACATTCAATTAATTAAATGACTGTATCCAGATCAGTGTTCTTAACTGTTTTGCTTTATTTCTAGTAGGAAGAGATTACATGCCAAGTTCTCCTTCATCTTTTTTCTTTAGCCTGGGGGTACAAGCAAGATCTGATGGCCAAAACAAAACCAGCCATTGTGTTGCAGCCTATGCAAGGGACTACTCTAAATACTCCGACTTTTGTAGTTCTACTTACAAGTGGTCCTCAAAGCATGGGAATTCATGGGGAGGAGCTCTGTCCTAATCAATCCCAACATTATGTCCTCAGGTTCAACTCCATGCTAATGAGAAAGTGGTAAGAACCCTGTCACCAACCAGAGTAAGATGACTGTCACTTAATTACATATTTAAATGTTTACATAAATAATATCTAGATAAATAATATTTAAATACTTAGGGTTTTTTCTATATGTTGATGTAAATCAACCATATCCAGTGAGGACTCCCCAGCCTTTTCACCAGCATGACTTCAGAAGTTGTATAAATTGTACAGAGAAGAGCTGCTCTGGTGAAATATCCGTCCAACAGTTTTCTTTTTTACTTGGGGTTCAAAGAGCTTCTTTGCCTAAATTTTGATCCTGGGAGTGGGAAAAGGGCTCAGTTATGTCAGGACCCATGTTAAGTCTCCTCAGTACAGCATGTGCCTGGCTCTGCTGGCCTGAGTGTCACTGAAGTGGAATGTGTGTGGGCCATGGACTGCTTTCATCAGCAATATTTGCTGATCACTGCAGTGCTTACAGTGGCAGGAGATCACAGCCCTGCTGCTTTTGGGGATATGTCAAGGAGGATTTGGGAGGCAACTGTCCAGAACTACATGCTCTGGGGTGTGGAAGGTCAGGGAAGGAAGCTAAGTTACTATGAGTCCCCTTTAGTAAAAGAAAAAGCAGGTTTTCATAAAAATATAGTTGTTGTCACAGGGAGGAAGGGATGTATGAGAAGCCATGGTCCTCTTTCTAAGGAGGATCATGCTGCTGAGATGGTTGTGCCAAAGACTAAAGCATCATCCTGGCACCATGAGATCTCAATCTGGCAGGACTCAGGCTGCATATTTTAGAGGTTAAAATACAGTATTAACCATACAGTCCAGTGATGGTGAAGGGCTGAGAAAAATCTCTGTAACATTCAACAGAAAATGGAAGGATCAATATCATGCATGAAGTATGAGAGAACTGAGTCCACAGTCCGTATTAATGCTTGAGAACTTGAGAATATAAAACAGGAATATGAGGTTTATTTTCAAAATATTTGTTCTTCAGAGACCTTTATTTGTTAAAAATTTCCTAAATCCAGAAGGAAATAAGGACACTAAACAGATGGGACACCACCTCCGCATCACACCTCCACTGTGCATCCCTCTCTCCCCATGAGGAGAGCTGTAATCAGACAGCAGCAACGAGGTGCACTGCAGCCCAAACCTGGGAAAGAGAAGTTCTGGCTCACACAGCTGCCTGGAGATGTGCATTTTCCTCACAAAGGGTGGCTGTGCAGAGGTCACTGACATCCCAATCCTCCTCCAAAAGTGGGGTTACTAAACCTTTGCCTTCTGGCCAGTATGCAAGAGGCCTGTTTGATCTCTTGTTTGTACATGATTTCCACTCATTCCCTTCCAGAGGAGCTCTCTGTCCCCTTGAAGAAAGCCCTCCCTCCTGAGACACAGCACAGACCCCTGGTGGGTGATCCTCTGCACACATGTTTCTAGATAGCAAGTTTGCCAAAGAGAAGTGCGTGTCCCTTCCCACTATGTGCTATGCTGGGGGTTTTGACAGCTGCACTGCAAGTCCCTGTCATTGGTGAGGAGGAGGCATTGACAGAGGACAGAAGTTCCCATCTTGGATATGTAATTTCTCTTCCCTTCAAAATATGCAAAACAGTCACCTTAAACTGGACATGAGTCAGAGATGCATGCTTAATGTCCGGATTTTGGCTGTCCTCTGGAGTCTGGACCTTTAGTTCAGGCTTGTTTGATAGCAAGGCTTGACCTGGAGTCAGGACACCCAGGGAGTATGCATCCCAGCCCTGGCCAAACTTCACTGTCTCTGGGTCAGGGGCTGGGAAATGACTTGTGGGTCTCTTGCAAATCACTCATCGTTTTTCATCACCTCCCTACTGGTTCTTGATATTCCCTTCGCTCCCTACAGTGAGGGATCTATTGAGTCCTCAAGAGGACATTCAGAGACTCTGGGACATGATACGTTGTCAATTTCTTCTTATTTATCTTAATGGCTCCTTTTCTCCTCATTAGCCTTTAATGTTTTATATTTTTTTAATGCCCACTACTTATTTTCAGGTTTGGGAGATATATATTCACCAGCTGATCTGGGAGATAACAGAGAAACAAGACTATCTTGATTTTCTGCCTTAATTGTCAGTTACTTAATTCTTTCTACTGATCCTAACTTGACACCCCGAGAGGACTCCAAATAATTTATTTTCCTCCTTCAGTGTCCCCCCCCCTCCAGACACCCAAAGATGCTCTTACGACTCCACAGATCATCCTTTCTCCCTTGCATTTTGGCCAAAACAGAACACACAATTCTTTTGATATAACCCCACATAAATCAGTCTCTCTAGCCACTCCATCATTTTGCTGTGCTTCTCTGAATTCCTTCCAATTTGTTCTCACTACTGTTACTGAGCTGTCCAGAACTGAATGCAATATTAATATTCCACACACTGTATACAGTGCCTGTCAGGCAAAGATTAGGAGTTTTATGAAGATTGATTATTTAAACCTTCCAATACGACCAGTGATCGTGGAGTCACTGACTATTATTACCCCAAATCTGAAAAATTCCATTCATCCACTTATCAAGGTCAATTCTTGTTTCTGATGGTTGAGTGAAATGTTAGCTTTTCTTATCCTCACTACAGTGAGGGGTAAGCCAGTAGATTTTGGCATCCAGCCACAAAAAGCCTCATATCATAACAACTTTATGGTATTTGCAGGCTGGAGCTGCCAGCCCCAGGTTCAGTGAGTTCTCTGCCTGTTCACTGCATGGGAGGGTTCCATGCTTCAGGCTGAGGAGCTGACCTCAAGCCAGCATGCTGGGAGAGGAGAGGCTCAGTGAGCACACAGAAAATGCTGATGGGAAAGACAGGTTTCAAATCCAATAGACTGGAATCTATGTCTGCTCTTTACTCCCCAAACCAGAAATGGGGCATGGGAGAACAGGGCATTTCACACAACCTTTCTGAGGTTGGCAATCTTTCTTTTGTCTGCATCAAACAGCTTAAGACAGCTGCTCTGCCTTTCCAGGCTGGTGCTCAGGTTTAAGGTCCTGCAGTACTTTAGTTTCCAGATTTTTGATTTACATTGAGTAAAGTATATTGTAAGGAAGGCTGCAACTAAAACGTTTCAAAATTGGATGTTAAAACCTGTGTATAAAACTGTTTGTATTAAGATCATCATTTTATGGCTGAACATGCTGCATTAATAGAGGTGAACAGTTTTTCATAGCTCCAGAAAACATGTAGAAAAGAGATGTAGGCTTCAGGTTTTGCTTGTATGAAACCTTGAAATATGCTGGAAGAAAAGAACCTACATATGTGCAAAGATTTCAAGGAACCATAGTTATGTTATCTCCTTTTTCCAAACACCTACCAAATGCTGCTCTTCTGAGGGCTGTGTCCCTTGGTCATGGCCTCAGGAGGGGGCTCCCACGAAGGACCAGCCAGCCCTTTGTGCAGTAACATGGGAATGCATCGTGCTCTTGGCCATAGAAAATGCTGGTTATAAGACCCTTGCCTTCTGCATGAGATGCAGCACAGATGGAATGAGAATTGGCAGTGCTCTGTTTTCACAAAAGTAAATTACCAAAAAATAACGAAACAAAACACTTTTGCACAGAGAATTTTAACAAAAACCTGTGTTTTTCCAATTCTGCAGAAAGTGGAATTTATATTTTAATGAAAAAGCCCTGTCCTACCTGTAGGCTTGCTTGGATAAAGCCCTGATTCCACCACACACTCTGTATAGTTCCCCAGACATTTCCAGGAAGGGGTCAGCAGTATCTGAAGCTTATTTGTTTCCTTGTCATTGGCAGATGAATGAGACTTTTCAGACATGGCTATGCTTGGGAGCCTTTCCTGCTGTTCTCTGCCCATAGACTTAGGCACTATCCCAAATTGCCAGATAACTACTGCCACATAGTCTGATAAATTGGTGAATTCCACTGTGGGATCAGTCAGATATATTTAAGTCTGATCCAGTACTTGAGCTTATCAGACGCTCTAGTGTAGAAGGGGGAATGACCACAAAAAAAATGTAGATGATTTTCTGGAAATTAACAGAAAAATGTAGATTTGCCATGACAATGCAAGCAAAAAACAGCTTAACCATTTCCTGGTTTTCCTCAGCATCTGTGTAGGTGATGGGTGAAAGTAATGAAAGACCAAGTATTGTGAAGTCATTTCCTTCATTGCTAATGTCCACTTGCTGATACTCAAGACAGCAACTTGTAATACTTAAATGTTTGTACTTGAATGTGGAGCCACTGATCGCTGTGGTAGGAAGCTGTAAATTAGGATGGTGGCTCAGGAGTGTCTGCTCTGAGATTCTAGTTGTGCTGGAGGATGTTTGCTACACTGGGAGAACAGGACTGCTCTGAAGCAAGTCCAAGTTCAAAATCAAGTCTCTGTTCTGAAGGAAGTAATAAGTGATAAGTGTGAGATATGAGACTGAAATTATGGGCTGCTAACAACTCTCAAAGGCTTCTAGATTTAGTTCCTGGAGATATCCTGGGCCAGATTTTCATGCCAACAAGTTTCCTGAGGAAAATATGTCTGTTCTACACACACTGATGAGAGAGCACTGCAGATCTGCCATGGAAAACCAATCCATACGGAGTGCTTTCCAATAGTTTTTAAAGTTAATGGAAATGGTCCAGTGGTTTAATTGTGCATACTACATCACCCCTCTCTGAAAGGTTGCCTGGCTCTGCTAAGCTCGTGAAAAGGACTAAATCAAATTCTCCTAAACTTGCAGTTCTTAATGTGGAGCAGGAAATTCCCAGTTAACCTCTGGTCTATTTCCAGCTGCTCTTAATCACAATTCTATCACTAATTTTCTGATCTAATTACTTCTTTGGAACATCTTTTAGCAAGTTGTTATGCATATTGGAAGGTAGCATTGGCTTTGTGCAGCCTGTGTAGGCTGTTTTAGATGTGAACAGTGGTGCCAACTTACTTCAGATTCACAAACTGCAGAAAGAGAAATTGTTGACAGAACTTCTTCATCATTAGATTTCAAGAGAGATATTAACACTAAATTGATTTTTCCTGTGCAGTTCTCATGGTATGAGGACTAAGTAACTTTCCCCAAAGGATAAAATTTTGAGAATACCCGAGGGAAAGTTTGGGACTTAATTTTTAACCAAACTGTCCCATAGTTACACCAGTGGCAGTAGTCTATTCTTGTGTATGATTGTGGCATTTTTAGAGGATTTAATCTGTACAGTATCTGTACCAGCTAAGGATTTTGGCATTTTCACACAGCTCCTGCCAAAATGCAGCTGCCTGCATATGATATTTTGCAGGCACAATAGCATTTACATGCATGGGCCTTTAAGCATAAACTGGGATAATAAAGAGCAATAGCGGCTAGAAAATGTAACAACATCAGTGTGAAGAGATCTGCCTTCAGGATATTATTTCTGTACACAGAGCATTAGTGTTTGGAGCATTGTGCAATCCATGACTGAGAAACTCTCACCTCACTGGTTAGTTTTTGATGTCTCAATGAGGCATGAAGACAGCAAATCCCTTGGTGGTTGGCAGGAGACATTGATTCATTTCACGGGTCTCAAGAGGGCAAAGACCAAACTTAATAACCTGAGAAGTGAACGTTTTGAGAAGTCTGATATGGAGTCAGGCCTCCTATTTGAGCTCCTGACGCTTACTCAGCTGAAAGTTGTTCTCTTTGTGGAAATTACTGAGAAGGCCAAAAATAACATCATTCTGTTCCTCTTTGGAATTCCCTATGCCCATCCTTTCCATTCAGGAGTTCAGTATGCTAAATGAAGGGCCCAACCTCTGCTCCTTCCCTTTCCCCCTTGACTCCATGCAGGGATGTCAGGGGAGGAGAACCACAAGCACAGCATGGAGGTAGTCTGTGTTTCATCATGGGAAAGGGTGACTCCATGATCCGTGTGCCCGTGTGTCCCACTCCTTCGTTAGCTCCCGATCCTGGCAAAGGCCACTGGCTCTCCCTTCCCCATGGCCAGTGGTACACAACTTTTGGGACACTGAGAACTACTGCTCTCATCAGGTCATCCTCCTGTTTCCAGGGAGGAGAAAGAGGAAGTAGGATCAGAGTTTTTAAGGCAATCTTCAATAAAGCCACTTGAAGATTCAGTGGGAAATAGCAATTATTTATCAAAAAGAACTGTAAGTATCTTACAAGGAGTAGGGTGTTTCAGGTTTCTAGCCTACCAGGAGGAATCAGAAAGAAAGAGAACCAAGGAAAGCAGATATTCTAAAGAAATCTTTAATTAGTCAAAGATTTCTCCCCAAATTCCACCCAAGCTTCTCAACCCTCAGGTTTCTGTAGACAAAGTACTTCAGAAGGATCAGAGAAAGCTGGTAGGAAAACCACTAAAACCTGGGAAATCAGATGGAATACAGGCCATGTGAATCTGAGTTGTAACAGCTTAAAGTAAGACTGTCAAAGTGAGCACAGATTTTCTGCTTGCAAAGCTCTTAAAGGTAGCCCTAAAAGTCAGGAAATGGTCATTCTTTGATGTCTAAACTTTCCCTTACTTCCCACACTTTTTATTTGGTGACTTCAGTTTGTATTTGTCAAACTGGACCATCTTATTCTGGTTTGATACGCACTGCTGTGGTGCAGGTAGGAATGCAGCAGATGTGTAAAAAAATTTAAGCACACTAAAAATGAAAAAAATTGCATTATGAATAGAGGCTTTGGAAGGTGTTTAAAGCTATGCTTATGGTGGCTCAATGTAATTTAGGGCAATGGAGTGGCTGACATTAAAGGGTACAGAAAAATATAATGTCCTTCCCATGGGAAAAATGTAATTTCATCACTAAGGACAAACAAACATTTGGGAGAAGCAGTGGAAATAAAATTTAAGAGAGTTTATTTTTTAAAGAAAACCATGGGTTTAGAAATGCTGAAAAGCTGCCTTCAGTTTTTGGTTAGACCTTATTCTTGGCATATCCTTTTCCCACAAGGGCCTGTGGTGCCCCATGGCCCACGAGGTCTCATGGCCACCCCTTGCCACCCCTCATGCATGGGTTGGGCTGGGCAGGAGGCTGCAGGGATCACACAGCCGACCCTGCACGGACCCTGCGGCACAGCGCAGACACCAGGCATCATGTCAGCTTTGCACAAAATCCTGCGGGTCTTCTGCTCCTCGTTTAGCGACTTCTGCGGAAAATTCCACTGGAAATGACCCATTTAAATGGAAAATGTTTATAATATTGAAACAGACCCATTTTTGATAAGAGAAAATGTGGGGGTGGAGGGATGCTCTGCTCAAAATACTTCAACTAACTCTGCTTAACAGAATGACTACTCATCTGTTGGGCTAAAAACAATGGATTTACTATATTTGTTGTTAAATTGAGTTCCAGGGGAAAAATACCCACTAATGAGGCAGGAACAAAACTCAGCTTGCTTTTATTTTTCATCCAAACATAACAAGTAACTGTAAGTTTTAAAACAATGAGCTATAATGCTGGAAAGCCCTAAATTTCATTGTTTTGTTTCAAAATTGTATGTTGCCAGGAAGTAAAATGACCTGTATCAGAAGAACTCAACATAGCTTCTTAAATGCTTCAAGGTGATCAGTGTTTCAGGTTAATCCACACTAATTCTTTCAGTATGTTTCGCTTTTCTGAAAAATCCAGAAATTCTTTTTGGCAAAGCCCTGTTAATATAGCTCTAATTATTGCAATTTATTGCAATTTGTAATGTACTTAGGAAACAGAGTTTATCAATTTTAATGAGACTTCACACTCTGTGGAATGAAATACCTGAAGTCACACCTGGAAAAAAGATTTCCAAATCTCCTGGATAATTCGAAAAATCTTACATTTCTGCATATATATCCTGCAAGGCAGGCTGTTGATGGTGCACACTCTATTAGAAATGCATGATCAGAGCATACACAGCTCAGCAAGGGCATATTAACTTCTCCAGAAAGACCAAAAAGAGATTTGCTATTCCTGATCACATCAGGCCACAGTATGTGGGTCGTTCATACTCGCCCAGTGACTGACTGAGTAAATGATGTGAAATGATCCATTCCTGCAGCTCTGACCTCATGGTACTGTGAGGGGCCTAGAAGGAGACAGAGTTCACTGAGACATCTTTTCAGAGTTTATTTCAGATTTGGTGGAGCATGAGTTCTTCTGTTTAGAATGTTATTATCTAATCTGTTCTCTAACATGTTGCATTATAAACAAACACTCGTCTTCTGTTTCCAGACACAGAAATGTCCTCTATTCCCTCCACCTTTGTACAATGCATTCCAGCCACAAACACTGTTTTTTTACTATCCCTGATGTCCTGTTTAGAATGAATAATGACTCTCTGTTTGGCCTGGGTATGGTTATTTACAAGTATTTGTAAAATGTCTAGGACCTAGAAGGAAAGGGGATAAAAAAGGCCAAATGGACTGAAAGTGGGAAAGGACTATTAGCAATTGTTTGTTTTATTAAAACTTAAAGTTCATTCCGGTGCTGTTTAAAAAAAATAAACCCATATATTTTATTGCATGTGCTTGGGCCCAGCACAGGCTATTTTGGCCAGAGGGCTGCAGTGAAAGGTGGGATTTTTTCCACTGATATCATGCAGGGTCCAATTAAGTGAGTGATGCTTACAAGATCCATCACAGCTCAGCATTTCATGGACTGGCATTAACCCGTCGTGTTTCATTTGTGTTTCTTTTAGTGAAATCTGTAATGATGGAGCTTGTGCATGTGCCAGCAGCAGCTGGTCCTGTGCCAGAGGTTTTGATCTGGACAGCGAGGTTTGGGCAGCAGAGCCAGACTGAAAGCCCATGTCCTTCTTCCCTCACTGCTACCCCACTAACAACCTAAGCAAAAGTCCCCTCTAGAAATGCTCCATCTTTCAAATCTTTACAGCTTTCTCACAGAAACCTGCACTTGCCTTTCACTTTAGGAGGTGGTGTGAAAATAAACGCAACTTCTAGGTCCTCTTAATCAAGAAGTCCACATCATTTATTTATTTATTTACGCAATTTTGGGATCAGACCAGTCATGAAATTCTCTTTCTTTCTGTGACTTTAGGGGCCTTTCTATAACATTTCCACTGCTTAGGTGTCTCTGCTTGCTGTCTAATAATTCTCTTTGTTCAGACACTTCCCTGCCTTCTGAGTCTCTCTTTCTAGGAAACAGTAGGTATATCTACGCTTGGGTTGTTCCCATCTTCACTCTGTTGTAATCTTTGTCCTCTTTGGGTGGAGGAGATGGGAGGGAAGAGACCAAAAGTGTGGGGAAGGAGGAAAAGTGAAATTCTGCCTGCTCTAATCTTTTGCTCTAGATAAAACTCAAGTTCCAGATATGGGGCCAGAAGCATATATGTCTCAGTCAAAAATTAACACTAACCTGGTTTTCCAGCATGCAGTTTCTCTTCTCAGTTTCCTGAGAAAGGAAACTGGAAAATTTAACTTTTCTAACATTTGATATCTTCAGAAAGCTTCTGGTTTTGATAAGGCTGTGTTTTCTGTCAGGAGAATTTTTCAATTTCGCACTTTTGATCAGATCCAGCGTTGCACATACTCTACTCTGTTCCTATGCCTTAGACAACTTACACAAAACCACTCAACACAACCAAGAGTCTTTTGTAGTTTTCAGCTAATTGAAAGGTAGAAAATTTTTTTTTTTTTTTTTTTTTTTTTGACAGAAGGAGGATACCAGAACACAGTGACCCTTGCCTTGTTTTTGTTAGGCTTTTTTCCCTGGGTGCTGGTATCTTCTAATGAGTCAAGAAAATATTTCTGTTCATGGTACAGTCCTGCACAGCCACTCCCAGTCTTATCATCTTGCTGCCCCATCCCACTGCTGCCTACCAGTGTGTGCATATGTGGTATTTCTGTCTCATTATTCCTGTTATTCCTGTGAGGCAGAGGGTCCATGATCAAAGTCAGCAAATGGGATTTAATGAGTGAAAACCAGAACTAATACTACTACAGAAAGCCATATCAGTTCTTAAAGAAGGACAAGCTATGGAATTTACTGAGCCATACCTGTTACAAACCTGCTGCAGTCTGACCATGGAGATTGCTGGTAGGCTTCCAGATATTATACAGGCCAAATGCACTTAATTTGCAAGACAAAACAAAAAAGCCAAGAGTTTTGTGTGTGTGGTCTGATTGAGGAGCACTGTTCTCTGTGTTATTTAATTTGGAGAGAGGAAAGCATATTATGGGTCAGTTTATTTTATTTTATAATTTACTACTCAGTAGAGAAAAGAAATGCCTTCAGGGCCCCAATTAGCATGTAGCAGCATCATTTGGAGAGTGCAATGTGCAGGACACAGAAGCAAAAACTTTCCACTCTAGCAATAAGAAGTTCCCATCAGAGAGGAGCACCTGAGCTGGGGCTGCCAATGGCCACCCCAGGAGGTGTGTATCAACTTGGTTTTAATTTCTCACCATGTTATGTTCAGAGGGTCTCAGTTTAGGCTCATTACATTATATGTTGAATCAACAAACAATGCTTGATAAGCAAGAAGAAGATTGAAAGCACTGACATATTGTTTGGGACAAATCCACTTCCACTGACTTCCTGCAATCCTGTGGGTCTGTGCAGAACATGTGTCCACTGTGGTGGGCAGCAGCTGTCTTTAGCCAAAAAAAAAGAAAATTGGAATTGCTCATCACCTGCTTAGCAGCTTCCACAGACACACAGGGGTACATGGATCACACGAATGAGGAGGGTATTGAGTTTAACAATGACCTTTCCCTTGTCTGGAGCTGATGCACAGAGGCTGTTAGTCCTGGTTTTGTTGCTATTTGTCAATGAACTGGGTTTTCACTGAACCAATATTTTGCATCTGGTTCTCTAAATTCTTTTATGGATATTTCGTTTCCAAAATTGCTCTTGGAGGTTTTGTGGTATAGCTTCCTTGTTGCACCACAACCCCAGTGTGAATGCAGTGTGAAGACAGAAAGAAGCAGGAATAAAGGATGAGGGAGGCAAAAGAAATATCAGTTGAGTTCTTGGAGTTCCTGAAGGATTACAGTGTCCCCAGGAGAGCTGAGGGCAGCTCGGTCACTCTCTGTGAGGCAGCTACAGCCAGTCCTGTCCCTTGGGTCTGCCCAAGGCAACTTCAGCCAGAGGCATCAACCCACAGCTGGCAGTAAGGCTGGGACGGGAATTCTTCAAATATGAGCAAGCAGGGTGGTTGCCAAGGCTGAAAAACCTCATCTGTTTGACTCAGAAACAAGAGGAACCGCAAACCTTTATAGACATTTTGTACCAACACTTGTAGACACTTGAATAGTACATGGCACCCTGGTGTTAGCTCAGACACCACTCAAGAGAAGAGTTACTCAGCATGGACATAAAATTATTCTTGCTTCTGCGCAGAAAGATTTAATCAAACCTAAAATGCAGCAAAATTCTTGTGCTCACAGACCTTTTGGTGGCTGGCTTTCCCAACAGACACAGAGTCCTGGGAGGGGGACAGTGGCCGAGCACTATGATGGTCGGGCAGGGAGCAGGCAATGGACCTGCCTGAGACAGATCTGCTCTCAGTCCCTGAATGTGAACTCCACTGTTTGTTTTATTGTTTCACATGGTACTGCAGGCTCAGGCCAGCAAGTGCATGCTACTTTCACGCCACGCTTTCAGGGCTTAAAACCACCTTAGGGAAGATGCAGTTGGTGTATGAGGGTGTCCTGTCCATGAGGGGACCTTGTTTTTTATGGGTTTTTGGGCTCACTGGACTCATGCACCTACAAAGGGAAAGGGAATGTAAGTGATCCTTGCAGAGGGCTGCGGTGACTACCTATGGTCTGGTAAAGCCTGGCATGGCAGGGCCTGTAGGGTCCTGGGCATGGCTGGTGCTTGATCTGCAGCCTCAGGAGCACTGCTGGACAGGAGTGGCGCTACGGAGAGCAGGAAAGTGAAGGAGTAAGGAGGATGAAGTGTTGTAAGCTGGAGTCTGGCCACAGGGCTACGCTGAGCATTTCTGCACTCGCAGAAGTTGCCATGGTATTTTAATAACTGTGAGTGATTTAATGGCCCATCTGGAAGACAGCAGCACTGGCACAGCTGGGTTTGTGCCACACATATCACTACTTACAGTTTTGTAGGGAGGCAATTTTCCTTTAGAAGCCAAGGGGAACCTATTCTGTGCCTCCTTTTATACCAGCATGTTCACATGTGTTGTCAGGTCTGTCCTTTTGTGTTCCCTGGTTACAGATGTACCATGTCTCCAGCTTGCAATGTTCTTCACTTACAGCAACGGACCAGGGCAGATGTAGAGAGAAAGCAAATTGGGTACACTTGCAGGACATGGACAAATCCTTCTCTGCCCTTCTCTTTGTCATTCAGCTCAGATGGAGCCAGAGGCATTGACTTCCATTCAGTAAAAGCAACTGTTCTGCTCAGCCTTCTGTGAACAGTGGCAGAGAAAATTGCTGCTCCCACTCTTCACAGGCCTTTGCAATGGCACATAGGATGTCCTCAAAAGGTTCTGTCCTGAAGCCCAAAGCCCACTGCCCAATGCCTCTTGGTGAATGTGGCTTTTCTGATTTATTTCAAAACTTTTCCACTTCAGGCTGGTACAGTCTGTACTGAACAATCCAGTTTCAAAATGCTGCCCTTGCAACTGTTATGCAGTTATTTTCTAGTCCTCTCCTCTAATTCTTCTTGCCTTTCGATAGGGGCTATCAAGAGACTCAGGAAACAATAAATAGAAATGTTGTTTAAGTTTATCTTAGGAGAATATGGGATGTTGGCTCAAGGAACTTTGCTGATTATCTTGGCTAGCCTTGGACATTTCCTTTGGCATGTCCATAATTGCTTTAAGAAACATGTTCATGCAGAGCCAACTTCTAATACTGCAGATTCAACTACTTGATTTCAGATATATGGCTAAGTTCTGCCCCCTGCCTTACTGGGATTGCCCCAGCATAACAAAAGCCTATTTGTTCCATGGGTCTCAGGTATGTGATTTCTTCATTGTAACTCACTTATTGCTTTCAGGATATCTGTGTCTTGAATGAAACTTTAAACTTCTGGGAGAGGTAGTTAATAGGAGGGAGAGGAAAAAAAGCAAACTACACAATATATCTAACAAATATGTGACATGTAATTTAAAAATCTGTTGTTTTCTTTCAACAAAAGGGGAAAAAAGCAATGCAGCCATATTCCCTCTTTCCCCAGGATATTGGCATGAGTCCTGGATCCACTGACATTTATAGGGAGATGTAATTAATTAACTTCAAATACCAGATTAGCTCATGGATTCAATATATCTCCATTCTTATGTGGACATAAAAAAGCTTTTGATTAATGATCACAACCTTTCTCAGGAATTTGAGGGCTTTTACTTACTAGTGACAGCTTTTTCTGGGGTTCTATATCATCAGTGCACAAAGTGGCTTCGAAGTCAGTGCCTGGTATTCATTACTGGTACTGCAAATGAAGCCCACAGGCTGCAACCTTGGCCCTGTTAAGTCATTTGCAGTTTAATCACTGACTTCAGTGGCACCCAGATTTCATCCTGATGCTTCTCTTGATAAACTTCTTTAACAAACAAAACAGAAAACCCTACATGACCAAAGGCTACTGCCTGCTGGAAGAGCCAGTGAAGTTAGGCAGAAGGCAGTGTCTAGTCTTAAACATCAATCAGAGCTTAAGGAAAGGAGCAGGTGAGGTTGGACACAGAGAGAGGGCAGATGTGGCTGCAGGAGATTGTCACCATGCATAAACTGTCACTGCCACTCTCCAGACTTCAGGCAGTAAGTTGAAAAGTGGTGCAAGTTCATCAGGTTATAGCACGTTTTGTCTTTCAAATAATGCTTATTTCAGGATGCTCCTATAGTTTCAAATAAACCCATGGATCCTCCTCTCTCAGACATTGCAGCGGGACAGGTCTGGAGCCCATTTACACTGCTGTGAATCCAGTGTTTCTACAACTAAATATACTGCAGATGCAGTTCAGTTCTTCCAAATCACGAGGGACATGTTCTAGCCCCAAGACCAGAAACACAGCTGCTCCATCTATTAACAGGCATGGCAAAGCACAGTCCTGTCCAGCCTAGTCAGTCACAAGACCTGAGCTAGGACTGCCCTCAGAGGCCTGGACTCTGATTTCTGCACGAGGTCACTGGCCATTTGACGATGAGCCATTTTCTGGTAAGCCTGTATTGTGCAACTGGATCACACTGTCTTCCCCAGTAAGAAGTCCTCCTTTGTCTGCAGGCCTGGGAACATCCAGCAGCAGATCAGAGTCTCCTCTGAGGCCAGCTGCACAGACTTCCCTGTTTTGTGCCCTTCAGGAGTGAGGTGTTAATATTTTATCTAGTGGCAAAATGTGTCTGAGAAGCTCCCGGTTCTGGCAGGTCTACTTCACTCCCCTGCCCCTGCACATGGGCAGATTTTGCTGGCAGCCTAGGTGACACCTGATTTGTTTTGGCAACCTGGGCCATTTCACTGGTACAAGCAATGAAGTGGCCCTACCTGAGCACCTCTGGGAAAGCTCAGGCAAGGCTCAGAACCCCTACACCTCAGTTTTGCAGTCATACCATCAGGAAGGAAGACCTCATGTACAGCAGATGTGGTTCAGTAAAATAATGCAGCTTTGGCAGTCAGTAGCTCAGACATGTACAAAAATCTTGTGCTGGTTTCCCTCTTGAGCCTAATTTCATTCACAGAATAAAATTAACTGCTTGTTTCCTTGGCTTGTTTTGGGCACAGTGATGTTTTTCATGGGGTTTCCACTGATTAAACCTAACGAATTTCCATTGCCATCAGTTGAGTCCAGACAGGCTCTTCCAGGCTGGCAGGAATGAGTTAGGGAGCAGTGCACATGGTATCTTACATGTTGTTGTTAGTAAAGACCCATTTTAAATGAACGCTGTGGTCCTGATTCCCTATCCACCTTACATGGCATAAATTGTGAGAGATCCTATAGAAACAACAGTGTTTCTGTAGAACAGAGAAGAGAGGTCCCCACTTAGATTTCCCTTTAAATATTACATCAGGCTTCCAGTGCAATATACAGTTTTACATATGTTAGTACAGAGAATGGGTGCTTCCTTAGGAAGCCCTTTATTTGGCTAATTGTATCTCTGAAATAATAAATTCCATATGTGAAAAACCATAGTCTGATCCACTGTCAAGCATGTGGAACAGGTTCCCCTTCTGGGTCCAGATGAAACAGCTTAATAGGCTGTTACAGACAGACCTGTGAAAGTATGTGGATTTTTCACTTCAGGCTTCGGTACTTGGAGGACAATGACTCAGTCCCAACAATACTTTTCAAAGTGAGAACTATTGCACAATTCCGGGCCTGAGTTTTCTTGCACTGACACTGTTTTTTAGCTTTTTAGTTGCTCCATTTGCTTCTACTGGGACTTTAAGTAAGCCAACTTTTAGGGCTGAAGATGGTGTCAGGTCTCCCGGCTGCTCTGAGGAAGGAGCTATGTAATTCTCTTCTGGGTGTAAAGCAGAGGAGTGTTGTGGGAGAGGGCCTATCAGCAAAACGTGAAGTCTGTTCATGTCACCGTGTTCTGGCCTGCCCTGATGAATTCCCCCACTTCAAAGCCTGACAGCAACAAAGAGTTTTAGAAAACTTTTGGCAAAGGTCAGGGACTCCAGCAAGTCCTCGCATCCTTCCAGGTGAGAGCCTGGTTTGTAAACATACTTTGGGGAACATTTGCAGGAACATTTGTTCTGAAGTTTGGAGTAACTTGGCACTTAAACCCATTCATAAACTGTTTCCATCTTCCAGTCCCCCTGCACCAATCACTTCAATCTATTTCATTTTTAAGGATGATTCACTTTTAAAAATAAAATGTAGCATATGAGCAGCTTCCAGCATGTGTCAGGAAGAGATAAGTCACCCAAAGCTATGATGGCCCACCAGGGTGCCTTCAAGGGATTCAAACTACTGTCTACACAGTCCTTATTAGGATCTTTCTCTCCCTCTCTGTCTCTCTCTCTCACTTCCTTTTGGCATTTGCTCTGTAAGCTGAACAGCACCTGAGCCGGCATCATGAACTTCACCAGTCTTCTTGGAGTTCAAATTGAGTTCAAATGTTTTAATTAAAATGTCCCCTTCCTCTCTATCATTAGATAGCTACAAACAGATGACTGGAGCTTCCTGACTGGAAAGGGTTGGTCAATGGCCTTATATCCGAGGGGTGAAACCTCTCTACTGGGAAAAAAATCTTGACTTAAATCGTCTGTGTAAGGACATTTATTAAGTCAGAGCAGTGGCAGCTGGGTTAAGACTTGAAATCTTCTCACCATGATCTTGTGGGAAAGGGTTTTGTCCTCAAAAGTTTGGTATATGGGTTTCTGACTCCCTGCTCAGAGCTGATACGTGTGACTGGCTCTACCTCCAAGCACCCAGGATGTTGAGCACACATTAACTGTTTTTTCTTGGAGTGAGATTTGCTCTGTCTGTTAGAATAGCACTGGGAACTGAAGGCAAAGAAGAAGGAAGAGGATCCTTGTGAATAACTGACTTTCTGCTACAGCTGCTAAAAACTTGGGATCATCCTAAATTGAAAAATATGCCTTCTTTTTATAAATGTGCTGACCCCCAGTTACACTGCACTTCTCTGCCCAGAAGGGATGATTCGTTAAATTTCTGGCACTTTTCTTTCCTTAAAGAAATGAAACACTCGTCTCCGTGGACCCAAGTTTGCTTTAGAATGGGGAATGAAAACATAGTCGCCCTAAATATTTTGAAACCTCCGTTCATTTCTTTAAGCCAAACCCAATACAGCCCTGCTGCTTGCCATGCTTGCCCTAGCACAGCATTTTCCAGGAAACTATGGTTGCAGCTGAACCTTTGAGATATTCAGAATCCACTTCAGCTTGAGTTTGTGCTGTTTGTATTTCCTAATTGCTTCCTTTTTCAGAGGAGAGATGAGTACAAACCTGCCCCATAGATGGGCAAATTCTGGCTCAAGCCCTTCTCCAACTTCACATTAGCAAAGAAAGTGCTCTGGTGTCAGTAGAAAGCACAGAGGAGCTGTTCCCCACCAAACTCCAGAGGTGTTTGAAAGGCTCTAATGTCAGGCCTGAAGTTCCTGTTTGCAGCTTAAAGCATGCAACACGATCCCCACCACAGCTAACCTGCCAAGGCTGCTCGGAGGTCTCTTGAGCTCCAAGCCTGTGCTGCTACAAGTCAGCCCATCAGCTGTAGCTGTAATGGTCCCATGGCCCCTTCTGACTGAGGGGAAGGGCAGCTCTGCAGGATGCCCAGCAGCAAGCCACCGAGGATGTCTGCTTCCCAAGGGATTGCTGTTCCCTTTGCAGAGCCCGATTCACTCATCCCCTGACAGCTCACGGGTTCAGACACTTGGTTAGGCTGTGGCTCCATGAGCAGCCCATGTACAGACGCAGCAGGCAGGAGCTGGGGCTAATGCTGACTGCTCCCCAAGCTGCCCTCTGCCCCTCAGCTCCTTCTTCCTTTCTTATGGCAACACAAGAGGCACAACAATAAAAACAAAATCATGATGTCACTGTTGCTTCACTAATCCAGTGCAGGGCAGACTGGCTGTGTTTCCTTTGGGAATAGGATTGCCTGAAAGGGCTGTAGAAGAATAATTCCCGGGAGGTTTCCCTTCCAGTTGCTGATGCAACCCATTACTAAAGAATCAGAGGCACTTTTTTGCCAGTAAATATTTTTACTGCAGTAGTAACATTGTTGAAGCTGTGATGAAAGGATATAAGCCAGTCAAGGTTTGTAGGGAGAGATAACATCTTTTATTAGAGTAGCTAATACTGTAGGAAAAACCAGACACACTTTTGGAAGCAATATTATCCTTTATTATCTCACTGTTCCCCCTCCCCTGTGACCCCCTACCATCCTTCATCTGAAACAATAAATACTTACAAAGTGGAAGGAAACTTGACCCTCTGGGGCAGGTAAGAGACAAAGGCTTGTGTCTGACTCTTGATCCGTGTACCTCTCGCACTGGTGTGGGTAAGGAATCGCCCAAAGCTCAAGGGCATTGCATGGCCCCCGCCTGCCGTGCTGTTCTGTGCCAGAAACAACAACAAGGAGAAAACCCTCTGACAGTGGCGTCAGTAACGAGCTTTCTGATTAGGGTCCCTAGCCTGGCCTCTTTGTGCCCCTCCATCAGCACCTTGTGGGTCAGTAAGGGCCCAACAGCAGCTGAAAGCTAGAGGGTCGTAATATTCTCAGCATGCAGTAAAAGGATTTTAGGTTTGATATTAGGAAATCTTTTGGGGGCATGGCTACTGACACACCAAGAAGGATTTGTCTGGGGTCATTGGAGGATCTCCTTTGCTGAAGAGCCTCAAGAGCTTAGAGGAACATTTGTAAAATGTTCCTCTGAGGGCAGGGAGATAGACCAAGTAAAGATGATGATGGCTCCTTCCCTGAGAGCCCATTTTCATTTTGGGGTTGTCCATTTCCCTCCCACACCTTTGCAGGCCAGTCTCAGCTCTGCACTCTTGGTCTGTTGATCTGTCACAGGGACCATGGAGCAGATTACAGTGCTCTATGAATTTGGGGTTGGATGCTTTCCACCTGGATGTCCTGTAGGGAAAATCATCACTGAGACGGACAGCCACATGTACCATGACCAGAGCATTTTGTTGGCCTTCCTGTGGCTGTCACCCAAGTGAGGCATCTCTAGCTCAGGGTTGTGTAGTCACCAAGCCTTTCTCAGGCAAATACAGAAGGCAATTTCTCCACAGATCATGGTCCTCTCACTCTTCAGGAATTGCCAAGAGATTTCAGAAGCAGGTCCCAGAGCAGCACCTTGTCAGAGGCAGCAAGAGGGGGCAGAGGAAGGAGAGAATCAGGATGTGGGTTTCGATAACACTTTTCAACAGCAACAGAAGAGTATAATAGAGACCAGGCCTTGAGTAATTTGCTTAGACTAGGAATAACACCTACAGGGGATGGTGCAGAGTCTGGAGTGGCAGTTGGATGTCAATGGGGATGCATCTGGTTTAAATTAAATCAATTCAAGGATTTTGAGAATGGGGAAGACCTTGGTCTTGTGCTGATGGGGACAGAGGGGCTGCCAAACCTGTTCAGAGCGGACTCTCAGCTGCTTGAATGACCACATGCCATGTTATGTCCGTGCTATTTCACACCACAGTAATCACCTACACACTCTGCTGCCCAGGGCAGAAATTACCTGGGAATTCTACTCAAATTAGGGAATACTGCCCCATTTCAGGAGCCAGGGACAGCAGATATAGATGAAGACAAGCTACCAAGCTCTTGTTTGCAAATGAAGCTGGCTGTCACTTAAAGGTTTTCTTCCTCCTCTAGGGAATATGGCTGTCTGGAAAATGCTTAGCAGAAAAATTTCTGGTTGATTCAGAGAAAGGAGGAAAGGGAGAAAGAAGGCAGGCAGTGATGGAGGGGTTGTGAAAACACGTCAGTTTAAACAAAACTTGTTTGCAATGGTGTCAGAGTTTCTTTTAGCTCTTGTTCTGATTCATATCAGCTTTTTTATTACATTACAAATCTAGATTAATTTCATATTAGTGTTTTAGGTTAAGTTGGTGTTATTTAATCTGTACAATGTTTTAAAAGAAAAAAACCCAACAGCTACTTGCCCTCTCTTGGGATGCTATTGTTACCCTAAATTCTTGCAGTTACTGGTTTTAATTCCTTTCAGGTTAAGTAAAATGTCCAGCTTTCCAGGACAATGAGCATAGAGCAGCTTGTTTTCATGCCAGTTCCGTCTTACAGACTCTGCAAAAGTCAGTCCTATCTGGTCCTTCACTTGTGAATTTTCATAGTGCTCTTCATGAAGAAGATAGGCTTCACCAGGGCCTGTCATCTTGTCCTGCAGGCCCCTGGGGTTGAGCAGATGCTGCTTGTGAAAGGATTTTGAAAGGTTTTTGAATAAGAAGCTAATCCATAAGATAAAACAAAGAAATAAAATTTCAAAATGGATCAGAGGAAACACTTTTTTAGCCAATGTGTGATCAAGCTACAAAACTCATTTCCCAAAATATTGTTAGACATAAATTTAAAAAAAGAAACTTGGCAAGATCCTGAAAGGAATGGATTTCTCTATAGATAACAAGCATATCCAATGTTGTAAATAATGAATTATTTAAGCGTTTATTAAAACCTCTGTTTCAATATTGAGGCTAATCTTTAATAGGACGTGTAAGGAGATCTTCTTAGAGCAGACAGTTTCATTATCTCCTGCTTTGGAGCATATCTTTCCCAGAAGGACTGGTGCCTACTGGCTGTTGTCAGAAAATGAGGAGCCACGCTACATGAACTTTCTTCAGTGCTGCCTTGTTCATGCTCTCTAAAACTGAGTAGACATTGAGATAAAACATTTGGCAGTATTTAAGAAGCAGT
The DNA here is from genome assembly GCA_013399195.1 of Dicrurus megarhynchus. Classification (NCBI taxonomy): domain Eukaryota; kingdom Metazoa; phylum Chordata; class Aves; order Passeriformes; family Dicruridae; genus Dicrurus; species Dicrurus megarhynchus. The sequence continues at coordinate 1,566,271 of VXAD01012520.1, forward strand.
GGAAAATCTGTAGATAGCAAAAATATCTTGGACCTCATTGAGGGTAAAGCTAAGACCTCTCTTTTGAGGGCTGTGATTCTGCACTAGATAAATCAAGATCTTCATTTATTTTTTTTTTCTAGAGTAAAAGACTTCTTAAGAACCTCAAGGATGGTCTGTGAGTTTGCAGAGCCATGTGATAATCTATCTTTCCAATATATAGGGAAAGCAATTGAGCAAGAACCATTTAAGATTATGAGTTAAGTCTGAAGCGGGATTTAATTTTTTGCACCATGTATCCCAAATATCAGGAAAACTAAAGGAAAGACTAATTTCTTTCCATGGATCTTGACCCAATAAAATCTTGTCATCAAAATGACCTGCAGGATGTTCCAGCCCATTCTCCCTAATGCTGCATGTCCCCTCTGGCAGAGCTGCTATGCTGATAGGCCTTATATTATTTTATGTTATCTCTAATGTCATCTGGCTCGTGTAATTGGAGCTGACTGGGTCTCTGATCTATTGAGCCTACACATCTCTGTCTTCACACCTCTCTTGGCCACAGTAGCTGCTAAAAAGAGCCCTGGGGACAACTGACATTCTTGACTGCCAGCCCAAATGTGTCAGCTGGAAGGAAGACTGTTTCCCAAATGACATCCCCTCTCCCATGGAGATTTGGCAGTCACCCCAGTGCCATCTCCAGTCAGGAATATCTAGCTGTTGGATCACGCAGAGGCAGAGCTCTCTGTGACCCCTGATCCTGGCTGCCCTGTCCCTACCCCTAAAGGGGGGCTGCCATTGTCTACAAAAGTGGTCAGTGGCCTCAGGCTGGTTCCCATGACCGTCCTTCCACCTGGTGCTGGCTGCAAGGTCAGGGGTTGAGAGGGGCACAGAGCCACCCACGAGGCAGTATCTCCTCCAGGATTCCCTCCAGATGCCCCTCCCTGCTTTTTGGTGGGAATTGTGCCCAGCCCATGCTGCAGCCGTCCCTGTGCTGCAGCCAGATGGTCCCAGGGGCTCTTGTCCAGGCCGAAACATCAGTGGCCACTTAACACCTTACAGGGGAAAATGTGACACTGGGTTAAACTCGGCTGTTGGTGGTGTTGGCAAAAAGCCAGAGTGACTGCACTGAGGCCACAGGAGTCCATTCCTGTATGACTGAGAAGCAGGGCTTATATGCCTGGACTGCTGCTCTTATCACAGAGAAATGTCTGGCTTTGCTTTCCCACCCAGGAATACAAGAGACAAAGGAATTAATGTCACTTTCCAGGTGGCTAACAGAAAGCAAAAATCCCTAGCACAGCTTAGCTTTCAGCCAAGCTGCACTTACGCAGTTACGCAACAGCAAAAAAAAGTCTGCTTAGAGTCCACAGCCACAAAGTTTCCTCCAGAGCCCTTGCCATTGTGTGTTGGGAGCTCTGCACCTCCCCCATCTCCTTGCCTTCATTGAAACTGGAGTTCATCTGCTCCGTCCAGCCTGCTGCAGCTCAGGGAATTTCACGTCACTCCATTCTCAGGCGATGAGCCTGAGCCACACATTTTTGGATGAAGAAGCCTGTGTTTGTTTCCCAGTTGTAGATTTATGGGAAGAGTGGGGGTAGTCTTCTCAACTTTGCCCCAGTTCCTTTAAAACAAAAAGGCAGTAAAGATAGTCAGCTGTGCTTGAGGATTGGGTACCATCCCGGCCCTCCATGGCCACGGGCTGCTGAGGCATTCCAGGGAGCTGTGACATTGCAAAAGGTAAATGGGGAACGAGCCTTTCCTCACAAAAGGGCAGATTGCAATGGAGGCATCAGCTCTCTTCCACTGCAGTCCTTCTGCTGCCTCTCCTGCCTGCAGTACCTGGGGTTGAGGAGACCAGGAGAGAGGCAGGTGCCCTGGCAGACAGCCAAAAGAGCCAAGGTGAGGATGGATGGATGGATGGATGGATGGATGGATGGATGGATGACTCAAGATCCCAGCACAAAGATTGGAGACAGGCCAGGGAGGCAGTGCCTTCCTTAGTTCCACCAGAAACTGGATGCCTGGGGCATGGGGTTCCCCCAGACCCCTGTTTCTGATAGTACACCTTCTGCCCACCCTGCTGGCCCCTGTCTTCAGAAGGGCATAAAACAGAGGGGGAAAGCATTCCAAAGAGTGAATCAGTCCAAGAAACTGCTGCAAAGTCGATGTCTGGGAATCATTAGGAGAACACTCAATCTTCCCAGAGCAGCTGAAAGCTTTACTGCCAACAGCACTTGGCTGCCAGTCTCCCATTGCTGTATAAATGATGATAATGGTCTTTGCTACTTCTTCTCCACACGTTCTCCTCCTCTCTGGGGGGGTGGGCTCTCCTTGGCAACCACAAAGCTCTTGTTATATGCAAGGAGCTGTTGGCAGTGAGGGCTGGAATTGAGCAGAAGAGGGAGAGGGGATAAGGTCCCTCCTCAAGTTAATAAACACCAGTGATGGGCCCCTGCTGTGGCACTTTGTGCACGTTCCATGGCTACCCTGGTCACCTTTGATAGAGAGCACTTGCCTATTAACAGGCACTGAATTTTGACAGGGGCTGAAGAAGCATCCAGTGCTTATGGGAGAAAAGCAGTGAACCTCTTTCCTTGTGGTAGCACTGAGAAAGCCCAGTTACTCAGCCCCTGGTACAAAGGTCTAAGAGACAGGTGTCACCTACCGTGGTCCAGCACTGGCCTTTCAAGGACCACATTCCTACAGTCCTCTGTTACTGAAGGCCTGCCTCAACTTTTGCAAAGGGTCCCACCTCCTGGACTTAAATCCATCATTTTCCTCACTTTGTATTTCTTTTGGTGGTACTTAGCTGAGGCTCTTTCTGAGCGGTATTTTGCTGATGAAGGGCTGCCTGCTCAGCACTGAGTTCTCTGCAGCATGCTGAGCAGTAGTAACACAAACCTACCAAGTAAAGCCTTTGCTGCCACAGAAATATCCCTTACTACAGAAAAATAAAGCAGAGCTCCTTGTCCTGCAGCGCCTCTTTCTCTGAGACCAGGAGAAATTATAAAAACCCACCAAGCTTCCTAGGGGTGAGTCTCTCCCTGCAGCAAAAGTGTTCCCACACTTGCCTGATGTATGGCAATAGACAGCTTTTCCACCTCTAGGGTTTCATGCTGTAGTGCTTATATTTCAGACCTGAAGCTTGAAAAATAATGGTGAGAAATAAAAGCAACATATGATCAAATGCACAGAGATTTGTGAAGGTATTTCAATTGTGCCCCAGCCCATGTGCCTGGCAGATCTGGCCCAGTTCAGAGCAACCCATATTGGCACCTCTGAAGATGTGTTTTCTGTGTCTAGAGACTGTATAGACACACAAGTACTTTCCTTTGAGGAGGATAGGGTAGTTTTCTGACTTTCAGATACAAATTCAAGGAATGGATGTTCCAAGTTTGCCATTTTCTTGGAATAAAAATTCCCAGGCTTCTCTAGAAACTTTCAATGCATACACATGTCTGTTGAGCACATGTGATAGCTCTAGCATCAGCCCTACTGAATATATAGAAAATTAGTATCAGAGCTGCTGAGCAGAAACCTGGCAGACCCAGTTGGCAAATAGCAAGATAGGGACAAACCAGCAAACCCTAAAATATCTTTCACAGTAGCCCTCTCCCTAGTTCACTGTTGGGGTTTTCTGAGTGCAGTTTCCTCTATCAGCCACACAGGCTTGAGCACTGGCTCCTGGCTCCCTGCAGGAATGTTGGATTTCAGTAGACTCTGACATGAATAAAAGGCAAGTGATCCCTCCTTTGACTTACTCAGAAATGAGAAGCCGGCACATGCAGGCTCGCACCAGCCAGGAAACATTTCTCTGTAAACCTCCCTTGGCCTTTTTGTTGGGATTACGGACAACACAGAACTGTTTTGCAACCAAGTGCTCATGTACTCGTGTTGGCCTGTTCCACACACCTAAAATGTGCAGGTGGCTCCATGAGTTTCAGAAAACACAGATTTGATGCAATTACTGGGCTTCTTTAAGATCAAAACAGTGCAGTGCAGCAAACAAATCAACTTTATGCCGAAACATTTCCTAAAGAAAGTTTTATTATAGCAAGACTCCCTTCTCAGAGGCCTTTCATGTTATTTGTACTACAAAGTCATGGGCTGACTTACCCAAAATGGCTTGCATTCTAAAACTGGGCTGCTTTTCTTTTGCTCTTTCATTCTAAAATTTTGAGTTTCCCAAATCTCCGTAATGAAAGTCCTCAAGGGGTTGACTGGAGAAGATGGGAGAAGCCAGCCAAGGGCAGCATTCCAGGACCAGCTCTCCGTGCAGGGGAAGACTTAGAAACTGAGGTCACTGGTCTGGCTTGGGTCTGACAGTCGGAGACTTGTATGACCAAAGGTCTACTACGCCTCGTGCTCCTGTCTCCTCACATCCCCTGCTCTCCCCTCGTGCCAAGTCCATCCTTACTCAGTGCTGACTAGGTTCTGAGCAGACCATCTTTTCTCTAAAGGCCAAAAAAATGTAGTTTTTACTGAAGCCATGGGAGGAACTCATTAGTTCAGTTTGCATGGGAAATTTTTCCTAAATGATAAACAGGTAAGTTAATTGCCCCAAACCAAGACTACTACTCATCTGAAAAGCTATCATTCAGCTTTATATGAGCAGCAGCTAAAATGCTTCACTCTGCTCCTCTCCTCTTCTTCACAGACTGAGACATGGGCAGATTACATCCCTCAGGGTGCAAGGTAACATGGGCTCCCAACCTCATCAGGGAAGCTGTACAACCAAATATGAGCAGTGGCACTTGGGTTCATTTCTGAAGACTGAAAGGGCAACAAAATGCAGGGGTGTTGAGGGAAAGGCAGGTGGGTCACAAGCAGGGGTGATGTTCCACCCATTGTTTTGCCTCCCCATGAAAATCCTCAACTTTTGCTGGAAAACAGAATGGCACAGTACAACCCAGGAGTAGGAAATAATCTATTTTTAGATGTCTGTGTTTTCCTATTGTTTATCGAGCCTCATTTCCCTTCTCTGGCTGCCTGGACCTAAATAAAGCACATTAAAATACAGACAATGCATATTGCACATGTGGAGGCTGCGTTAGATCATCCCACGTGGCTCTACCACAGAAGCAATGAGGCTGCCTGTCCTGGGGGGTCAGCCCCAGGGCTTGCTCCTCCCCTCCACTGCCTCTCCTTGCACCAGCAGTGATGTGCATCACTGCACAGTCCCGTGGGTGCCCAGAAAGGAAGATAAATGCACACAAAGAACAGGAAAGGAGAAAGAAAGCCAGGGGAATACATTGGAGCACGGAGCTGCCTGACAATCCTTCTGGGGGCTTTAAGTCTTTTGTTTCAAAGAGGGGCTTTCTTTGAACAACAATGTCCAGGCCAGTTATCTAATACACAGGTGTAAAAACCTCAGCAAGAACATATAAGGTATAAAAGACAAGTCCTGCGTCCCTCGGGACTGTGAGTAAATCTATGACCATGTAAGTCTAAGGCTTTTCTGCTAAGAAGCACCAGGGAAAGTCCTGTTTTGTTCAGTGAGGGAAATGCTAGAGAAATGGTTTCCTCATATATCCCACGCACTTGGAGGTCCCAAGGTGGAACTCCCTGACTGGTCTCACCAAACACGTGGAAAATGCAACACCAGAAGTGCAGCCCTGAGCTGGAAGGTGAGAACCAGTGAAACAGCAAAGGGAGAGGGAGAAGTTTTGCCAGTGGACATTGGTATGGTTCCTCACATTGCAGGGTAGCACTGCTTTACAGCAGCTGTGGGAGCAACAGGGCTGTGGGAGGGTGTGGTGGGATGCTGGCTTTCCATTTGAGGTTTTAGAGGTTTGCATGCTTTACTTTTGCTGGTGGTGATGAATAGTCAGGTTTGGCCTGATCTTTAATGAAATGGTGTCCAAAATATTTGACAAACTGAAAAAGAAATTAAAACCTATTTTAAAGGATACTTTCAATCATTGTTTAAAAGAAATCAGGCTTTTTCAACATGAAAAATCCTTTTGGATTACTTTCTGTTTTGAAAATGAAAACAATTACTGATTTTGTTATGAGTCACTTTTTAGAATTGACCAATTCTGTGGTAATTTTCTTGAAATATTTTGGTACTACTGAGCATAAGTGTTTTGCCTCATGCAGAAATGAGCCGAAAACTTTCCCACTACGGGCCTAATCTGTGAGTATTTCATAATTGTGTCATTCATTTGCTGATACTACTCAGAAAACTGAGCAGTCTCCACTAAGACTTAAATGGACATAGCAGAAAAAATAAGGTGTTTCAAGACTGACACTTCTCACATTAGAGCAGCCACTCCAGCCCTCAAAGTACTGTCTTCACATGTGTGGTGTCCAACAGCAGCACCTCACTGCACCACAACAGTCTCAGGAAACAATTGTGCTCATTGTGCTCCACACATTGCCTATAGCTTTTTTCTAGCCAGAACATCACTTGTTGCACTCAAGACATGAACATTTTGATTAATTGATTCATATTTATATCTTGTTTAACCCTGTTTTTCCCAGCTGACTCCCACTCTCAGGTGCTGCAACAGATGCACTATTGAAAAATCATTGTCAGAGAAAGCTGTCAACAAGTCTCAGTTCTTTGTGTCCTCAGAAAGCAGCATCTTGCTCCCTGCACTGGGCTCTTACAAGCCTTTATCACTGTTTCAACACTCCTATTTGGTATCTACACTTACCTCCACCTCCTGTATTTCTGATCTGATCCCAATTTTTTTACTGCAAATCAGCTGATCTGCTAAGCACATTCTAAAGAGCTGAGGATCTTTAAAATGTTTCCAGGACAAAAAGGCCTGCATTCTCTCTCATTTAAGTTACCAATGTTCTGTTAAGAGTTTTCATTTGGGGGTCTTTTGACCCTCTTTTTAGTTTTATTTGTCCTTAGTGCAATTTTTGGTTTCCGGTGAGAATTCAAAGTTTTCTTGGCAGTAATAAGTAGAAATTTTTCACAGTTACCCTCCCACACTAAAACTCTTGTGACCCAGACACTGATTGGACAGATAATGGCTTTTATTTTGTATTCCAGTGCCCCATCTGTGTAATGAGGAGAAAAGCAATTCTCTGGCTGATGGAGAATAATCTGAAAAGCATATTAAGAATATACAGCCCTAGGTCTGCTTTCTTGTACGCACACTCTGTCCTCCCAGTTTACATGTGGTCTCATTCACGACCTTTGCTCAAAATCATACTGTGTGATATTTTCTAGAGCTGGATCCTGGCCAGATTCATGCCGAACTCAAAGCACATTAAGTCCAGCCCTGTGTTTTTCCCCTGCCTTGTTCTTCTGCTGCAGGTTTTGCAGATCAGGCTTTTACTCCAGTGCTTCACTGTGCAGTGCTCATGCCTGGGTCACTAAAGCATTGTTAAGACAGACGTCTTGCTGCCTAATGACAGATCTAATGCTGGAGAACTTGGCATGAGAAGGATTGTCTGAGGAAGGGGACCACACTGGGACTAGGAAAAACTGTATTCAATTCCTTACGGAGCAGTCACAAACTTCCTTCCTTCAGCTAAATCACTTCAACTGGCGCGTGCTTCAGTTCCCTGTCTGTGCAGGGTGGATAATATTTCCTCCTACCCCCAATGAATAGAATCATCTAAAGCTTTGCAGGTCTGGGGTATTTTGATATCACGAGAATGAGGACAAGGACCAGGGGCCTGCAGACCCAGACTGAATGTGAAATACCAATGAAATACCCGAGTAACTGTAAAATACGGAACTGATAAATACCACAAAAGGAAGATGCAGCTGATAACTAGGTGCATCTGAGCACTGTGCACAAGGACCATGTTTCCCAAGTGTGAGAAATTACTAAATATTGCAAAGGGGAGGAAAATCTCAGAAAGCAAGGTCTTTATTGAATTTCATATCTTCAGTTTCCTGGGGAGACATTTAGCTTAAACAACTATAAAAGATTTTTTTGGGTCTGGAGGTATGTGAAAGCAAGAAAAAAACACCACATTAATTCTTGTGACTTAATTTTCACATTAACACTTCTCCCCCTTCTAGAGAGACCCAGCCCTTCTGGTTTGTATATGCCATGAGTACACATCTTGGTGCTGTGACCGTTTCTCTGGGGAGCCTGTTTCAGTGCCCCTGGGTGAGAAACCTTTTCCTAATATCTAACCCAAACCTCCCCTGACACAGCTTCATGCCATTCCTTCAGGTCCTGTCACTGGTCCCCAGATAGAAGAGATCAGTGCCTGCCCCCTCTGCAGGACTTTGATGATTCCTGTGGGTCCCTTCCATCTCAGGATGTTCTATTCTATAATAGAATATAATTATCATTCTAGGACCATTACTTACCACATGCTGTTGAATTTCCAGTGCTGTGTGAAATATGGAGTTTTCAAAGAGTGAGACCTGATGGAGGTCCTATTGGGCTCAGAAGGATTCAGCTGTTACCTTACACTCCAGTGGATAATTTACTGACAGGAGATGGTGACATGCCCAGCAAATGGAAAATTGGGGCCCTTTCCTAACCAACCCCACATCCCATCATGCAATCTCTGAATTATTGTTAGGGCTAGTTTTCCATAGTTTCACATCAATAAATATCTCACAACTTCAGACCCTTTCCATAAAGTATAGCAAATTCTTCACTGCTTCAACCTCTTAGAAATAAAGCATCATCCTTTGCAGTGACCTGTGGTTTTTCTCATAGTGAAATTTCTCCCTTTATTGTGCCTGTCATGGCTTTGCCTGAACTGCCTGTCAGCTAACAATGGTGCCTACAAAGGAGGAGATTTATACATGGAGTTAAAACACAGCCATCAGGAGTGGGGTGTTGAATCTCTCCTCGTGTTTCTGGACAAGTAACATGAGGTGAAAGTGGAAGGAGAGGATGCTCTTGTGGCAGGGGGGTGGGGTGGGCAGCCAAGAGAAAACTCTTCATTTCACTCCATTTAAATGTAAATTGTAGTGAAACATGTTAGTGACAGAAGGGAAGTTATGACTGATCAGATTGGAGGCTTTGAATCTTTGCCAAACAAAACTTCCAGGTATTTTGCTTCGTTCTTTTTTGCATTCTTCTCCTCTCTCCACTTTTGATCAGTGACATATACAGAGATGGCTGCTATCAGGGAGTCAAGTAATGAAACTGCCCAGAGCAGGAGCAGGAATATGGGATTCAAAAGGAAACTTCGGCATCTCAAAGATATTCAAGGACAGGGACAACATCAAGGGTTTCCTTCCAGAGATAATGAACAGACTAATGCAAAGTGAAACTGAAGATGAGGAAAGAAAGTGAGAAAGGGATCTGAGAATATTTTGGCAGGGGAGGAAAAGAGTTCTGTTGAATGAAAAAGGGATCAAATAACAAAACTCTCACAGCAGAAAGACCAAACCCAGGAGATAATGTCATTTTCCTCTATTCACTTCTGATGCCGGCCTGGAGCTTGGATGAGATTTTGAGTTAAATTCTGACAGAAAGACATCCAGAGGGTTCATGCAGTGGAGAAGATCTGTTCCACAAAATGAGCTCATGTGCTGATGACAGCATGGAGAGTAAAATCACTCAGATCTAGAATTAAAAACTCTGAGAAAATGGGTTACAAATTTCAGAAAATATAGATTGTTTTTTCTTTGTTGTGTCATCATAAATCCTATTGACACTAGTAACTCCCTCTGGGGAAATTCAGAACCTGCCCTTGTTTAAATTAGAGGATTTTTCACAATGAAAATTTTGACGAGCTCTGCATGTAACGAGTGAGATCACTTTGGTAATTTGCACAAGTCACCCTGTCACTGTCCTGGTGCAGAGAGCAAGGACTAAGCTAAAATTGTCTGTGTGTTACTAATATTTTTCATGACATTCACACAAGAGAGAGATATCTGAAGAAAAAATGTTAGCTTAGCAGGTATGTATAGACAAAAGGCTAAAGGGTAGACTTGGATCTCAATGAAGACATGACTTTCCAAAATTTTTATTCCTTTATTTACTTGCATCAAAGGATAACAGGCATAATGGAAAACAGAGATCTAGGACTTCCCCATCATCCAGTCTGCAAAAGTGAAGTTAAGGAAAATGTAAATGGCAGCTCTAATTCAGTGTCTTGGTGAGGTCTGTGAAGGGTTGTCCAGACCATTTTGTTAGCAGAGAACTGCAATCTCTCTTACAAAATGGAGTAATCCTGTAGGCACAATGGATCTGAAAGTGGGGTCTTCCAAGGTCCCTCCATCTGTCTGTCCATCCTGTTGAGCTACCTGGGGTTCAAGAGACACCTCATGTGCTCTCCCTGAATTTTCAAAGCCAAGACCTGAATTCAGGCCCCCAGACGACTCCCTGGAGAACTTGGTTTATTTCATCGTTAGCAAAAGATTCAGGATCTAGAAGTCCTGAATAATGAGCATTCATTGCTGTTTCCTTGCACACAGACACCTCTGTGGGAGGTGTCAGGACACTCATCTCTGAGTGCTGATGTTGTGCATAGATTGATCTGAAAGTCCTTTGCTTTTTACTCATCCAGTAAATAATAAGTTCCATCAACAAAATCCATGAGTCATGGGGTGAATCAGGAGTCACTAAAATCCATGGAATTTTTCCATTTTTTGCGTGTACGTAAGATCAGGTCTTGGATCCAAGGTCTTGGCTAAGCCCTTGAAGTTACTGGCACATTTATCTGCCACGATTTCAGTTCAGGTGCCCAGCTGCTGATTCATTGTCAGGTTGCTAAATCTCACAGTCACATACTTTTCTGATGGCTTCAATTTACAAAGCCACCAAAGTCCTGTTACTGGACTGTGCCTTGTGGTTAAATCCCAGCTCTAAATCATTAAAAAGTTCCAATTCTGATCACACATAAGCTTTTGGGATATTCAGTTAAATGGGACTGTCTCTGAAGAAAACTGATCTGCAATTACGTATGTTCTTTCTGAGTTGGGAAAATCTTCAAACTTCCATTGATCAGTTGTAATAAAATGCAGTATAAGGTAATGTTCTGCAGTCAAAACATGGAACCTGGCACAGAGCAATGTAAACCCTACCTACCCCATGAAATAATGCTAAAAACACCTTATCAAATTTTGACCCAGAAACACACATGTAGCAAGATAACAAATACCTTGTTCTTGGAGAAAGGCCAGTACTGATTTATATCTTGCAACCCAAATAAATATAAAAAGCCTGCCAAAGCTGACCATGTAAATCTTAACCACCTCATATGGTTTCATTCTATGAAGTGAAAAATATGAGGAAGAAGGTGTTTTTGCACTGTGAATGAGCTATTCAGGAAAAGTGTTATTTATTGAACTTTGTGGGAGGGAGGCTAATTTCAAAAGTTATAAATGTGATGAATTATAGCCAATATCTTGGAGGAATTAAATGGAAATGAAAGGAAAGAAAGTCCCTATTTTCATTTAAATATCAATTAGGACTGGGTAATGTTAAATATAGGCTTACACCTGCCAGGAACTGGCTGACTAGAAATCTCTGAAACCATCACTGGTTAATCAGAGTGGCTACTGTCCCACAAAACAGCGGCACTCATGTTTCTGTGTTCAGTCTTCATGGGGATCCATGGGACAGTGCTGGATAACAATTCCAGCCTAGGGGTGGCTTGTGACCTATTTGCTTCACTCTTTGCTATTCCTATGGCGTGGATAATTGCCTAAGAAATGTGGCAGGGTCCTTGCTCCCAAAGTGAACACTTTCAAGCTAGGAGCTGGAGGGAGGTGGGAGAAGACTGGTTCCATGGTTGCTGTCAGGCTCAGGGCAGTGCAGTTTGGTGCCCTGAATTTGTGAATACAGATCCCAAGGCCATCAGGTTGGGTCACCCCATTTCTGGAATTCTCCCTCAGCTCAGACACCTAGTTTAAGACACTTTGGGGACTGTTTCAAGGGGACTGAGTAATGGTAAGTCCCCACACACATCAGTCTCACAGATAGAGAAGGGCAAGAGATCAAATACCTTGATACAGGAGTAAGAATTTTGCATCAGGAAAATGGAAAAAAGACATGGGGAAGCAACGGAAAAGCACCGGAGGAAGAAGGTAGGGCAGTATGGGCTATGTGGCAGGACAAGGCAGAGGACATGGGGATACTGAGGATGGTGCTGAAGGTAGGTGGTGTAAGGGGGTAAAGCACTGCAGCTGAAAGCTAGAGGGTAATGATCTTCTTGGTGTTGAAGAAAGTCAGTGAAAACCCACCCTCTCACCGATTTTGTGAGCTGCTGGTCTTGTATTCAGGCTGGACAGTGTTAGTGTCTCCAATATTCATTCCCTTGTCCTTTCACATCACCTTGTCCGTGTCCACTGCTGCACACATGCACGGGTATCTCCCTATTCAGACACCCCACACGCACCCTGCACGCATCACCCGTGATTCCATCAGCAGGCACCAGTGTGCAGGTGTTTGTTGTAACTTTACTGCCTTAAACATCAGCTTTCTGTGGCTCCCAACACACGAAGATGTCTCAGCCCCACATAACCTTGATGTTGTGAGCCTATGCTAATAAATCTGAATAAGTAATAGACAGATACAAATCCAGGTAATAGAGTTAAACATCCCTTCTTAACTCAAACACAAACCAGATGTTTTCCATCTACCAGCAGGCCTCCACAATTATCCACACTGCCCATGCTGTCCCCCCAGCTCCCTGCTGGCCCCTTTCTCCTGGGTGATGAATAAGATGCATCACCATAGCTAACTCAGGGATCAGGTTGCTTTAATTCAACAGTACTTTATCAGGCAGGTTTGTTGTGTGTCTTTATTCAGCTGCTTTGAAGCACCTCCTGTTTTGCTCTGCTTTGTTTTGTTTTGCTCCCCACAATCACAACCTCTGCCTGGAGTCAGGGCTTTGCTGGGCAACTCAGCCCGGTCACCCGCACAGAGGCTGAAATAATATCTGGTGGTTTTTTTCACAGTGCAGCAAGTGATCCTTGTGAGTGGTATAGGAGCAGTAATTAACACTTCACACGTCCTGTGAGGGAGAGCTGGGCTGGCAGGAGTCGAGGCCGGGTGCAGCTGTCCCAGCCCTTTGGGCAGAGGTGGGATGTGGACCTGTGCTCCCTCACGCAGCCTTTCCTGCCACTCCAGCAGCTCAGAAGCAGGTGGAAACTGACAGGCAGAGGCTTACATGTAGAGCACGATCAAGGGCCCCCTGTTTTTTACTCTATAACTAGGTTATATTCAACAGTGAGTTCTCATAATGCTCTTATAAACTACTGTGCTAAAACCCACCACTGAGCACCACCGAGCAGCACCCAGAGAGCTTTGGCCGCCCACAGAACAGCCTCACAGACAGGGCTGGTGGGGGTGTTCCAATCAGCTCGTGCCTGAGGCCAAGAGGCCGACTGCACTTGCTGAAGGGGAGGAAATTCATTGATCTACCTATCTGGGATCACCACAAAGCAGATGAAAAAGTAATGCTGAGCTAAGCAATAATCAGGATGCTCCTAAAATTAGTCTGACTTATTTGTTTTCAAATGAAAAAACACTTTTTCTCCTGCTTTTTCTCGATCTGGAGCAAATTGAGAGCAGTCCAATCTTGTAATTGTATTTCCATCACAGTGTGCCAAGGCAATCAGAGTTGTCAGGACTAAGCTCTCTTCTATAAGAGTTAAATTTTATTAACAAGCTTGCTTGCAAGTCAGCTACATGAACTCCAATTTGTCCTTTGGATCTGCACAGCAGAGCCTCAACATGAACCTCTTAGTTTTTCTACACAGAGAACCCTCCCAGCAGGATGATTAGAATAATGTGTGCAAAGACAGCACCAAAATTCAATTAAAAACGGCACATTTTTTTGGAAACAGACTAGGGAGAGCAGCTCACATCTCAAAAGCCAGCTTGAATCACTGAGCCAGAAAGCATGGGTTTACAGGAAAGGCCTGTTATGGGGATTGCATGACTTGGACATTTGACACTGGCAGACATGGGCTCTAAAATCTGGTATATACAGAACATATGCTACCAAACTAGTTTTTGGCTTTCCAACACTGTCATTGCCTTCTTCCCAACTTCCCCTCTGAAATTCTTTGGAGCTAAAGGAGTAATCTGAATTGACCTTTAGCCATCAAATGTTGGCTGGCAGTACAGCCAATGCCTTGAGAAGGTCAAAGTTGGTTGGATACAAACCAGATCCTAGAGCTCTGACCTTGTCATACTTAACAATCTCTAAAGAGAGTCCAAGAAAAAGTGAAGAGTGAACATGCTCTTCTCCAAATAGGAATTCCCTCCAGGGCAGGATTTAAGAGAAAATTTTCCAGCCTGCAGCCTGAGTTGGACTTGATCAGTGAATATTTAAAAATTCAGGGAAGCTTTCTGACTTCAGTTTGACTGAAGTTTGATCAGGGTTTCTATCCTGGGGATTTCAGAGATTTCTTTCCTAGCACCAAGTCCAAAGAAATGGATAGCATTCACATTAAAAAAGAAAAAAAAAAAATAAAAGAACATGAACATCTGGAAGTCAGCCCTCTAAAATGGCTGTGTATAATCAGGATTAAGCCATTACATGTCTTGCTTCTTAAATGATGGAAAATTGAATTGCTCTGAATTACAGTTTTCTGTGCTAAGAACCTGCTACAGGCAGGAAAGAAAAGCAACCATTGCTTAAACAGCAGCAGCAGAATCCCAGTTTTTGAAAAACTCAGGTTTCCCCTTCACAAACCATTCAAACACTGGAATGTAAAGTAGTGATGAAAAATGAAAACCATGTCAGCCCAGAAAGCGATATATTAAAGCAAAGTGTTTGAGAGTCAAAGGCCCTTAAATAAATCTAAAATACATACTTTATTTTAAGCCCTAAATCTGCTGCTGCTAATCCTCATATTTAAAGCCAGAAATCTATTTTCCTGGAAAGCAGCTGAATCGAGATGGAATTTGAAATGGCTAGCACCACACTGTTATTGTCTTCAATATTTGTTGTGTCCATCACTGCCAGCAATATCTCTCTGTTGTATTTCAAAATTACTCTCATATTTAATGTACTCCAGTGAGCAGAAAATAGCACTGGCACCAAAAGCCCAATTCCCTGTCCTCTGCTGCAGTAAATACAGAAGTTGTAGGTGGTATCCTAACCTGCTAAACCGCCCCGTTTCCTTTGCTGACAGCAGCCAGCATTCACACCTTGCCTTTTCATCAAACTTTGCACACATTTACTCCTGAGCCAATCGTGGGGCTGGCAAGAATCTTTGTCACCCTTTTAGAGTTCAAGGAAGGGGAAAAGAGAGGTTCAATGAGCTGCCCAGGGGCCTGGAAGTATGTGATGCTCTAATAAAAGTTAGAAACTGGAGGTGGTGTGGTCCCATGGCTGTGGCACATGCTGCTGGGAGCCAGGAAACCTGCATTTGGTGTTCACTGCAACACAGAGGTGGATGGCACTCCCTGTGATCTCTCCTCCCTCTGAACATCAGTTTTCACATTGGCACCTGCCTCTTCCAGGAGTCCCTGGACAGAAGGGGTCATAGCAGAGTGAAACTTTTCTCCAAGTGCCTCTAGGTACTTCTGTGGTATGGACGCAGAACTGAGAATGGATGCTGTGAGAAGATTTATAAATTATTACTATAATCTAATTATTATTAAATTATACATATATTATTACTCAAAGATTTATACATTTTGTTCTCTACTGTGTGAAAAGCAAGCAGAAAAAAATCTGACATGTTGCTGTGAGATTCTGGTACCTGAATTTTGGGCTCTTCTCTGCCAATGAATATGAGCATGAGCCTTGGGCAGAGCTGTGCTGTGCAGCCCATGGCCAGCGAGGGCAGCGGGGACCCCTCCAGTCCTCAGTGCAAAATAAATAAATACTTGTCTGCAACATGAACCTCTGAATGCAGCATCCAGCTTGCTCCCAGCAGAGAGGGGGCTTCTAAATTTCTGCTGGCAGGAGCTTTGTGAGGAAGAAGAGCCCAATCCTCCTGCAAGCACCACAGGCACTCCTCCTGCCAGGGCTAATGCCTCCAGCTTCAGACCACAGGCTTCAGCCTTGCCAGATGTTTCAACCCCTGTTTCTCACTTTTTTTAAGAGAAAATCCTATTGTTTTAAGTTAAAATCAGAAAACCCCAAGACGATCATTGGGATGGGACTGATTAGCAAGCATGGACATAAGCTGGTCTACACAAGCAGTGACTAACTCCTAACATGCTGCTAATGAACAGACCTGACAAATAAATGAAACAGGGCAAAGTTTTCTCCTGCCAAGTAACACATTTTTCTGCCAGATATATTTGAAACAAAATAATCCAAGTAATTCTGTTGATTTTTAATCCCCGGTTTTGATTTTTACTTTGTTTTTAAACTTCTCTGATCTTTCTGAAGGGGAAGTGGAGGGACAAAGGCTCATATTTCTATCCTTTTTTTTCCACAGACAAAGGAAATAGAGACGAGAGAAATGGGAGAAAAATGCTAGAGTTCAGTCTCTCTCCATATCTCCTCAGATATTTTATTTCTCCCACTGTTCTGGCTGGGGACTACAGTTAGAGAAAAAGAGGAGGCAATATGTGAAATCGGGAAGGAGCGAAGATTTCTTTCTTCTATTTCTTCTTGTTTGATTTCTTCTTCCTCTTTTTTTACAAGAAGTTAAGAGATTGCGTGAAATTATACAAAAAATTTACAAATTCAAATACTGAAGAGTTAAATCCAGTCAAAGACTTATTGCACAACACTGAATTAAAAAGCTGAATTTTGATTTACTGAAGATTTTTAATTGGAATTAAATACTTACACAAAGTTGCTCTGTAATAAAGTTCATATTCCACTGGTAGGAGAATATAATTGATAAAGGAAGGGTAAAAATAAAGAATAAATAGGGAAACCTAAAATGCAGAAACAAATTATTTCAGGTCATGATTCTGGAATCTGTGATATTTCCCGTAATATAAAGGACGTTATAGAAATACCAGTCAGTCTTAACCTTTAAGGCACTGAGTTTTCTCAGCACCTTGTCACTCCCATTGAAGTGAAACATCTTCAGTATCTCACAGTATCTGCCCCCCACTCCCATATGTCTGGTGTGAAATTTCCCCAGACTGCCTCCATATGGGACTGCTCTGGCCACGGAAAGCTGCTCCCTGTCTCCAGCCTTGCTATGTCACTTGCTGCAATCATGACTTATGGATGAGTCCTATCACTGCATGAGAAACTCAGCCATCCCCAGCCAAGCAGTGAAAACCACAAGCCTTGGAATAAAATAAACCAACATACAGTTATTGCCACTGTTGTTTTTGCTATAGTCAAGGGAGTCTTCAAAATATGTTTCCAAGTACATTTCCCAACATCTCACCTCCAGAGCTTTGTTTCACAGGCCTCAGCTACAAATCACAGCCCTCCACCCAGGGATGTTGATGGTCTGAGCTTCTGTCACTGAGTGTCTGGGAGTCTCTGTAACACACACCGTGCCAGCAATGCTCTACATGGTTAGAGAAGCCTGAGCTGCTCTTTCATGTGACCTTGCTCTGACAAAAATTGCTCTTTTGTGCTTGAACCATCCAGCTGATATTCTTCAGGCTGAGGAGACAAATATCGGGTCAGGATGGCCTTTCTTTTTGTTGTTTTTTTTTTAACTAATAGAAGGGACTAAAATCTGAAAATATCTAATTATTAAAATACGAGGAAAGGGGAAGAAATGGATGGTTTAGACACTCCTACCAAAAGCCAACTTTGTTTCTTAGCATCTCCCTGTTTGGAGGCAAGGTCTTGAAACTGGACTGCCCGCTCACCACAGACACTGGAAGCATCTTTTGGTGCTCTCAGAAATCTTTTGCCTATATGGGACAAGCTAACTTTAACTTCCCTAACATTACATTCTTTCCCCAGAGGTGTTGCCTGCACTGAGCACCTGTCAGTCACTCTGGGGCAAGAGGAGAGGAGCCAGGCTTTCTTCACAATTGCTCCCCAGCTTCCCTGCCATTCTCTCCCTCATGTTGGACCAAGCACACTGGCTTTCTGTCCACTTTCCAAAGGAGCCTTTTACTGGCTGTTTGGACTGAGCTGTTTCTTTTTGGGAGGTCTTCATAATCAAGCACCACTAGAGGACTTGAAACAAACCAGGGGGATTTCATGGTCTGCTTTCAAGTGTGCCAGGAATCAGCAGTGTCTCTGAGGAGCTGTGTTCACAGGGAGCTGGGGAAGCAGAGCCCAGGGTGGCAGCCTGAGAAAGTGACCTGAGTTGTGTGGACTCTCTGTGGGTGTCTGTGCTGCTTGGGAAGTGCCACTGAGTAAAGGATATGCCTTCCTGTGTGCTGAAACCAGCAGGAGATGCTGTGTGATACACAGGCAACTTCCTTATCCCAGGACTTCATGACTTGCAGCCCGAGCCCTTGGGGTGTCCTGAGAGACCCCTCCCCAACACTGCCCCTTTCTGCTGATGTGGCACCTTGGCTGCTCCCGTGGGGGTCAGGGCTCTGTAGT
Source organism: Dicrurus megarhynchus (assembly GCA_013399195.1). NCBI lineage: Eukaryota > Metazoa > Chordata > Aves > Passeriformes > Dicruridae > Dicrurus > Dicrurus megarhynchus. Next base: position 1,584,586 of record VXAD01012520.1, read on the forward strand.
GCAAACACAGGAACTGTGGAGAGAGTATCCGCCAGTGAGGTCTGCACCGAGGAGAAGCACTGCCTCCCTGCAGCTCTCCTGGCAGAGGTGCCAGCCTCTGTGGAGCAGAAATTGCTCTCTGTTCACTGCTTATACAGCTGCTGAGCACCCGAGGTGCCAAGGTGATGCAAGGACTAACAACTAAGGCACACTAATGCACTTTCCCACCCCATTTAGCTTTCCTGAAATCCAGTTTCCAAAAGAAACTGCTGCCTTCTTCACTTCCCTTCCTAGAAGGCCATTTCAGAGACCGGCAGGCCTGTGCCAGCCTCCCTCCATCAGGAGCCTCTCAGGAGAGCCTGTATGGCAGTGCTGGTCCCACTCAACCTACAGGGAACAAAGGCCTCCTTTATTTTTTTTTTTTTTTTTTTTTTAACAGTAGAAATGGGAAAAGATCCCCACTCTTGGTGAAAACAATGGGAAAAATGAAATGAATACATATTACTTCACCCCCTTCCCTACTTCCATGCATTCCTGATCTGAGCCAGGGGACTGGGAGAACTAGAACTTAACCTAAAGCCCTCCACTTTGTTTCACTGCTGCTTTCTTTTAGATATTTTTTGAGGGAGATGCTGCAGGTGGCCTTCTCAAACAGGTTTACTGTGTGTAAGGGAGAAAAGTGGGAAAAGCCATGACTAGACTTTCAGAAAGAAATCAGTAGTCCTCCGGAGGTATACTGCAGGTGTGAATATTGCAGCCCTCCAATCAAGCTAGAAACAGCAGTGTGTGACTCAGACACAGCCACCCTCAGCAGTCAAGGAGGGCCTCATGAGTCAGTGCAGTGCAGCCCCACGACAAATGCAGTGTGCTCACTCACAAACAGCAAAGGGACAGAGAAGAAATGGTCCCATTTGTACCAGATGCCAGGCTTCAGACTGTGCTGTCACTTCCATCTGCCCTTGTACTGTGGCACTGCACCTGACGATGCAAACACCATGAGTGCTTGGCCCGTGCTCTCAGGGAGCAGTGTGGCCATTTCAGCCAGCCCTGCACAGCACAGAGCACGTGCTGGAGGTGTAACACTGCAAAACTGCTCAGCACTGGCAGAGAGAGGGAACATCATGTCTCTTCCAGCTGCAGCTCTTGCAAATCCATGGGAAACTTTTCCTCTCAAATATCTCCATTAGTTTGCTATGTTCATTCTTCTTGTCTGGCTTGTATTTCTGTGTGCAGATAGTTCCAATGCAGTTGCTTAAAGCTATCCTCCATTTTGGTATCAAGCCACATATTTTCAACCCTCTAATATTTGTCATTAATATAAGCATGTATTTATACGTGTTAAATGCCAAATTGGCACATGACCTCTTGGCTAAGCCAGGGCCTGGAGACTTCTGCACATGGCATCCCTCCAGGCTGCAGGGATTCCTTCCAGTTCCAACAACAACTTTTCCCTGAAAGCTTCTGTGGCACCTGTGTTAACAACAGCAAGAGACCCTCAGGACCATGTCAAAGCACACTTGGCAGCTGCACAGCAGGGAGGGAGCACTGCCTTTTGTCCTCCTGCATCTCCAACCTGCCTGTGCTGTGAAAGCAGAGCCACGTGTGCAGCCCACTGGCAAAGCCTTCCCATGCCCCAGGCTCCTGTTCACCACAGCTGAGCTCCTGAACCCCCATCATGTCCCATCTACAAGGTGTTCTCACTTCCAAGCCCAGAACAGCTCTGCCTGTGCTGGGATGCTGCTTCAGTACTCAAAATAGCCTTACCTCTTCTACCTCTCCCTCCTTCTCTATCCGTCCTGCTCTGGCTTCCCCTGCCAAGGTGCCCAAGCACCTCCAAACCAAACAGCTCCCTGAAAAGCCTTCTCCTGGGGGCTGCCAGGCCTTGGCTGCTTTGGATCCACTTTCTCACTCTGTATTGCTTCTCACACATCATCTCATAGTAGCAGGCTCTCTGAATCCAGCACTCCAGCAGTAAGTGACAAAGAAGTTGATTGCAAACAGATATTTTCGGTATGCATGTACATGTTAATGCATACTTATGTTCAAGACTGGAAATCTTAAAATTGTTTTATTTCCTTGTATTCTCCCTACTCATTTCATGTTCCATTTTTAGCTGTGCTTGCAATTCACTTGGAACCTGCCCTCTTAAGTCAGATGGATGAATTATTGCTTTGCTTTTTCTGGGAAAATAATACTATAGAACGGTCACTCCAGCATACACAAGTATTACTGGCAAAGAATATGTAGGTAGTTTAGATTTATATGGCTGTAACTGGAAGCAGAACTTGGCTCTGTTCTGCCTGACTGTCATGAAAAGAGATAGTCACAATGGGCTTTAGTATGAACTTGGCTCCTAGAAATTACGGCAATAAAAATAGCAATGCCATCATTTGTTAATTCTAATTATTCCAAAGCTTAGACATACAGCCCTGCTCTTAAAGGGATGTGCTGAACTGAAATGCCTAGAAAGAAACTAGTAGTTCTTTTACCAGAATAATACAGACAACATAGAGCCCTCCAGGAACTTATGACTATCAGCACATGGTTTGAATACTACAGGTTCTTCTAGGCAGAAGAGAAAAAATTTCTTTTCCAACATCTTTTTTTTTTTTCATATTTACAGAGTTTATGAAGCAAGCTTCTGTTACTGAGGTGAATTGTATGCAAATGTAGAGAGACATTACAGTGGCTGACCCATGCCTTGGACACTTGCACTCAGAAATGCCACCACCCAGGTTGTGACCCTCATATCTTAGCAAAATATGGTTGGTAGACCACAGCCAACAGGAATCAGAAGTAAGAAAGCGGTTATAAGATTTTTTTAATTAGAATTTTTCCACAGGGTCTTGGGACTTTTCTCACAGCTCTGATAAATGTCCAGCCATAACCATCTCCTGTTCTTGTTGTCTTACAGATGATAGAGGCATTGATTTACCTTTTTGTGTTGGTCAATATCCAGTTAACAGCATTTCAGATGTAAGCAATTGCAAGCAGATCCTGCTGCACATTCTGTCCATTAAAAGCTCAGAAACAGAAAAAAATATTTCACTCAAATGTCACATGTAACTGTTATATCTTGTTCATTTCTTGAATGGATGTGCTTACTTTCAAGTTCATTTAGGGCTGATGACAAGAGCCATACTGACAAGCCCAAAGTTTTCCACAAATCCCTCATATCTTCATGGTATTGGAACCTGAGCATCTTCCAGTTAGCCGTGAATTTGTGCAGCACATCCATCCCGTGTGAGGTATTTTCCTTCACATCCTCTTGCTGGGGAAAGCTGTGCACATGAAGCCAACATGATTGGGCAGTATTTTTCTGAAGATGTGAAATTTTGCAGCCAGTTGTGCCTCAGCTGTCACACTGCACATGCTGTTAGGTAGCTCCTTCCTCCCTCCCTCACTTGCAAACTCCTGTACAGATTTTGAATCCACTGGCCACTTTCAGTCACATTGGATAAAATGGAAGAGATATCAAAGAGGTTCCTACAAAGCAGTGAAAACCAGGGCTTGGATAGAGGACGAAGACCCCACTGAGTGTTCTGAGTGAGGGAAGGACTGCAAGGTGACAGCAGTAATTACCTATCCTGTTTGATTGCCAGCTGGCAAGGAACAAACATTTCTGAGAGCCAGTCAGTACCACATGACTGAACACGGCACTGGCACACGCTGCTTTTGGTTTCCCTGGAGTTAGGATCACTGAAGAAGAGATGAGAGTCTGTGACGTGTTTCAGGTAGTGCGTGGAAGAGTGAGGTCATGGGAAATGTTTACATTGGTTGTCATTATGCTGATCACATCCAGAAATCCCATAGAAAAACAGGCTGGATCAATTTCCATGATCAGGAAATAACTTGTTTTAATATTTGCCTGCTCATTGTTCCCTGCAGAAGAGATGGGTTATGCCAAATGCCTGGCCCTGGGGGACAGAAAGTTCTGAGCTGCAGGATGTCCCCAGAGGCTGGTGGAGAACAATTTGTCCTCTGTACAGATGGGTTTCCATGTGCAGAGCTCAGACTCCCCAGCAGATATAGGCAACTGAAATTAGTTTAGCTCCTAAGACAGACAACTCACTCAAATTACCTTCTAATGTGGCAAACAGGGCACATGTCCACAAACTGCTGCCACAGGCAAAGTTTTGTTAACCTGCGGTCAGAGGGTTACTCTAACTTCACTGTGGAGCTGCAAGACAGAGATGAGATTAACTAGAATAGAAGTCTAGCAAGAAGAGCACATCTGCAGGACCATTAATCACAATACCATTGCAACTCCTCTTCAGTTTTGGTACAAAATTATCTATTCCCAGTAATGACACATTTGTTTACTGATGTGTTTAGCTTGTTTTTCCTCTTATATTTCCCCATGCAAAGAGTAGCAGTTGCAATGAAATGAGGGGAGAATCAGGAGAGGAGGATGAGGTACCAATACACATAAATACAGTGTGTCTTTCATCAGATGAAAAGAAACATTCCCCTAAAGCAACAGGAACTCAGGTTGCCCCATCATGGAGTCCTTCTGACTGATCGTCAGGCAAAATCAGAGCTCTTTCCTTTCCATCCTGCAAAATCAGAGCTCTTTCCTGTGTTTCTACATGGAGAGACACACTGGTAATGAAGATGACTGCCTGCATGGACTTTGCATGTGACCTTTCTCCAAAAGCAATTATTTTCCACCAGTTTTCCATCAAAATCCTCCTGTCCAGCTAATTCCTATGAGGGATCCTTAGCCCTCCCAGATGGATGGCTAAAGCATTGACCTATTCCCTGACCTTGGCATAGATTTTATAATTAAACTTGCAAAAGCAAGCAATTCTTCAGACTGCCAGGCCAGGCAAGAAACCCAGGTTGTGAGAAGCCACACAGTATGCACATGTTTTGTTTTACTGAGATCACTGGATTTGGCCAGCTGCTGACTCCTAGATTAATGACCAATACCTCCTCCCCTCAGGTGTCCCACTTAGCTTTTCCCTGGAGAAATGGGGCAGCCATCAGACCTGCTGGGATTTGAATCCCAAATTACTTTGGACATTGACCTTTCCAACACTGCGTGAATTTTTTTAAACAGTTACTGAAATCTCAATTAATGATTTATTTATTTTATAATTAATCAGCCCAATGGAGGAAAAAGAGATAGATTCTGACAGCTCCTTAGTCCCAGAGCTGCTTATCAGCATGTGCAGTAAACAGGGACAAAAATCATAAATATTTCATTATTCCTCAAGATAGGGGATTTCAGAGTGAAAAATTGCTTCCCAACAGCAAACTTCAGGGCAACGTCATGAAAATGGGTCACAGATTCCTAAAATGTAAAGTCTGTCATGGGTCTTCCTTGGAGCAAAGGATTCCCTCCCGCTCCCACACAGCTCCCTCAGGGCTCCCAGGCAGCTCCACTTCAGCATGGAAATTCAGGGCTGCACCTGAAGGTGTCTGCATTATCACCTGCATTGGTGACCTTCAGGAAAGGAGTGGAACCCCATTTGGTTTCTCATTTCAGAGGAACATGGATTTCCCAGCACAACTGCTGTTCAGGTCTTCTGCCTGTGTGGAGATGAAGTATTTTTGCTTGCTTTGGGACAAAGGGTGTCTTGCAGGCTGAAGGAACCACGCTCCCCACGGCCCATGCAGCCCCTGACTCTGCCAGGGGTTCTCTCCAGCACCGGCCACTGCAGTGGGAACTCAGCACAGCCTGGACCCACCCCACAAAACTCAGCCAAGTGGCAGAGAGGAGCCTCCAAAGCCCATCCCATCATGGGGCCCTCTGGGCAGGGATCCTGGAGCTGACAACAGGAGGTGGGTGATGGACTCCTTCTGAGAGAGAAACGATGTTCCCCCATCCCTGCAGGAAGCTGCTCTGGTTCCTGGCTCTATTTAGCATTCACAGTGATGACTTGGCATGCTCTCTACATAAATCCTGATAAACTCCTAACCTCAAAAACATCCTGTAACTAGGGGTTGCCGTGTCTAGTTGCCATATGGTGTGAAAAAATGCTTCCCCTTATCACTATTACATTTGCTCCTGCTGCTGAGTTTCACTGAACCTCTTATTTTAAAGACAATATGAATATTAATTCCTCCCTCTCTTATCTATCCCACCCACTCTCTTCATACATTTCTCATGTCCACTCTTATCAATCTCCTCTTCAATGTGAATTCCTCCAACTGTTTTCAGTTTCTTTTTTAAAAAGTTTTGCTTGTCCACATCAGTAATGGCATCAGTCACTACCTGCCTACTTTGAATAGGGACCAAAAGAATAGCAGCCAAAAGACCAAGGCAATTGTAACCCATTATTCAAAAATTAGGTCAAGCACCACTTCTTTTAATATAGCTACAGAAATAACTTAAGGTCTTACAACAGCATATTTACTCCGTTTGTGGCATTATTTTACTATTATTATATTCTGTACAGTAGGGCATATGTCCTATTAATTTTCAAAAGCATAAATAGTTTTTTAAGCTTCTATTTAAAGAGCTCTTGGCAAACTGTGTAAGGGCTAAAAGAACACAATCTTTTCTTTACATGCTTTTAATCCCTTCCCTAAACAAATCCTCTGACTTGAATATTTTACATTTTGAAGGCACTTGGGTTTATGCTTTGCTGTGTGATGCTCACTGTTAATGGTACCCATCACATTTTTGTGGTACCTACACTATTTGTTTTCTATAAGTGTGCCAGCATAATTCAAAACAGCAGCTTTCAAATAAGTTTTGCCTCTGCCTGAGGGAGATCACATCACTTTTTTTTAACACTTCTAGTGGAATTGCAGTAACCAAAGTCTAGTTTGCATGGCTCTTCCAGTCTTTAATGTTTAATCTAAGTGTCCTGGTATTGTTTAAACATCTATTAATTCTCCTAATATTCAGCCTGACTGTGAAGGAATCTCTGCAGCTGCCTTACAAAAAGCCTTCACTTCAGCCTCTTAATGGGAAAAGATATACGCCTGGAGCACAGCTCCAGTTTGCAGAGACACCTTGTCTGTTCCACTACAACCCTTCCCTAAAGCTTCCCCTTTAGACAGGCAGAGAGGAATCTGAGGAAATTGTTACTGTTCTTCTCTCTCCATTATGAAAATGAGAGTGTCCCTTCCTCCTCCATCCCTTCCAGTCCCTTCCCAGCATAAACATCTCTTCCACTACAGAGACGTGACACAGGGCAGAAGAGCTTCAGTTTATGTGTGAGCTTCAGTTGCAACGAGACAGTGTAGTTTAATGATGTAAAGGAAAATTAAATATTTATAGGTTTTTGCAGGATGTTCAATGTTAGTTCTGCAGCTGGGGAGAACTCCTGAATATCTTAATTGTCCTCTCAAAAGTAACCTTCTTCCCTCTAAAATAATAAGTCCTTGTGAATTCCTGATAAGAGCATTTTCATTTCCAGAAGTCACACCAGGACTACAGCTGTTAATCAAACAGTTTCTAGGCAAAGCTGTCACCTTGAAATCCATGTTGGTATCAGAGTCAGTACTGAAACTAAAAGCAGTCCCTTAACCTGATTGTGTTGATCCACATTCTATGACCCAAGGGAGTTTATTTTTATTGTTTCTCTAAAATAAAAAAAGCACAATTAAAAATAATTATATATGAAAACACAAGCAAAGAGGAAATGAATAAGCATTAAGCTCAGAACAATGGGATGGGTCACAAATGACCCGCCAGGCCAAACGAGAACTGCAGCCTTGGCTCCAGCCCTTCAAGAGCTTCTGAATACCCTTAACTCTATTTCCCCTGGCCTGATCCTGCACTGATTATGTCATTAGGGCCCCAAGTAAACTAAGAACAAGGGCAAGCCCTAAAGAAACCTTCTTGCCCAGGCATGTCTGTAACTCAATGATACAAACAGTACCTCTGAAGTCATGCTGGTGTCGTGCCGAGGTAGAATTTGTTTCTCCATGGGCTTGGTGATGACTTGGGGGATGACCTTCCAGAAAGGGACTGGTGGAGGTGAGGTGGTCATTGTGTCTCTCTGAGATCAAAAAGAGTTAATGTTCCAGCAGAGAATCAGGACACATCATGATGGGTGTCAGATCTTCCAGTGTCATGGCGTCTCTGCATGTTTTTGTTTAAAGTGAGACTACTGTGTGCTGCAGTGCGGTGCTCCTTGCTTTATCAACAGACAGGTTACATCCCTCTCTAGGAGTCTGTTTATCTTGTTTCAGTTTCAGAAGGCATTTGTCCAAATTGCCATCAACTCATTCAGTCTGGACTTCACGTAGAATCAAAATATCCCCTCAGAGGTGTGGAGGAATGCCTGTGGCTGAGATTGTACCACACTTGGGTCAAGTTATCCCGAACTATTACATAATGTGGCAGTGGCCTCTTGAGCAGACTCAGAGCAGTATGGTTGAAGAAGCCTGCAGCTCTCTGAGAAATTTGTTGTTCTTAGCTGCAGCCAGAGAATTGGAAACATTAATTATAAAGCAGACAAAAATGTAAATAGAGGAGCAATGTGTTGACCACTGCAGGCAAACACAAGGAGCCAGGGGAACAGAAAGAACTGTAAGTCTTTGTTCAGATGCTGTGACACAGCTGACCCCAGGGTGGCTCAGGACAGAGATCTGCTACAGGCCATCCAAACACTCATAGGAAGTAGAAGAAGCTTTAACAAGCATTTGTACAAGATATCCAAACAAAGAGATGTTGTGACAATAGGAGATTTTAGTTACCCAAAACTGTGTTGAAAAAGCAATAGGGTAACTTAAAAACTCTAGTACATAACCAAGGTTTTCAGCAGGAGTAGAAGAGTGAGAAGATCCTAAGTTTTCTGTGTTAGAAACATTAGAGCAAGCTACCCCTGTGCAGAGGAACACCAGGCACATGGAGGTACTATTCCAGGTGCAGCAACTTTCTGAGGACTTTGAAATGTGTAACACAAACTCTTAGCTAAGGATAAGTACAAGGAGTAAGGGAGAAAGACAAACAATTGGGTACAGAACCAAAGCTGCTACAGCACAGAAGGCAGTTCAACTTAGGAAAGACATCAACGGGAACTGGGAAAAGTTCTAAAAATACATTTTAATTAGAGGAAGAAAAAGGAAAGTCTTGGTCCATTGCTAAACAGGAAAAGAGAGCAAGTAACAAATTTTGCAGAGAAGCCTGGCGTGTCTCTTTATCCAGCCCTTATTTAAAAAAAAAAAAAAAAAACAGCTGTTTGTGACCAGCTAATTAACCAAATTATTTTTAAAATGAGTCAGAAATGCAGGTCAAAACAGGAAAAGACCAAGTTTAAGAATACTTGGATGAGCAAACTGCACACAAGTCAGCAGGGCCTCATAGAGTTCACCTGAACTTATTCAAGAAATAAGATGAAGTAATCTGTGAATAACTAACAATTATTGTAAAGCATATGTATAGAACAGGACGAGCCCTGGAGCACAGGAGAAGGGCCACTATAGTGCTGAATTTTAAAAAGGAATAATGAGACCCCAGGAAGCTATAAACCACTCATCCTGGCTTCCCAAAAATCTGGAATGAGTTACTAAGCAATCAGTTTTTTAAATACCTAGAATTATGGTATAGAGATAAAAAGCAGTCCACCTGAGTTTGTCAAGAACAAATCATGTCAGACCTGTCTATCTTCCCCCTTTCTAACGGAGTAGCTGACTTAGTGAATAAAGAAGAGCAAGTGGATGTGATTTATCTTATCTCCTGATATGGTCGCATTAGGTATGAGCTAAAATGTAATCACAACAAGACGGGAGCACAACTGGGTGAACTTTACTCCAAAACAACAGTTATCAATTGTTCTATCAAATAGGAAGTTGTTCAAGTGGGATTCCTCTGGGATCTTTTCAGGGCCCGTTTCCATTCTTTCCACTAAGGATGCAGAGGAAGAAATCTGTGATTACCATTAAACTTGGAGACGCTACAAGAGAATCAAAGTCAGAGGATCAAAGCACAGAAATTATCTGGAAAGATGGTCCACAGCCAACCTGATTAAGCAACCACTAGGATATAGTGCTGCTTTCAGAGAGAAGAAACCAAATTCCCAGCTATAAAGCTGAAAGAAATTTGTAAGCAGTGGCATGCCAAAAGAAGGTCTGAGGGATGTAGCAAATGACAGGCTGGATTTGAGTTGGCAGTGCAGTGCCCAGACAAAAAAAATACAATTACCTGAGTTGTATATATGAAGCACCATACATAAGACAAAGAAAGCAATTATTGTGCTCTGCACTTTGGTGTGGAGGTTTCAGTTGAAAGATTTTGTCAAGTTTGGGGCATTGTACTTTAATAAAGCCATAGATACACTGGAGACAATCCAGAGGAGATCAACAAGTATGATCAGAGATTTGGAAAATGCAGCCAGTGAGATAGAAAGAATTGCACTTGTTTAGTCTATAGAAGATTCTTTAGTTTAGAGAAGATGAAGGTGAGGCAACACTAATTCCTAAATGCATAAAAATCTCCAGCAAAGATGACAGTAAGCAGTTCTTCTTCTTGAAAGTAAGGACAAGAAGAGATCAGCTAAACACTCAGCAAAGGCTGCTAGGACTCGAGCTTGGGGAAAGCTTTCCATCCACGGGTGCAGCAGAGCAGAAGATTGTCCAAACTCCTTCACTGGAAAGGCTTAGGTGCAGGTTAGGGAAATCCCTTCTAGAAAGGGAGAAAACACACTATTCTGAGCCCCAAGAGATCTCTCGTTGGAAACCCTTCCCTGCCTGAGGTTCCTTAGTAGCTGAGGGTGCAAGTGTGTAATTTCTGGTATTATGCTGCAGTGACTCTGCTAGAACTTCAATAGAATGACTTTATATATAGTAATGATCAGCCTGAACAGCCCTGGTCCTGGCTGCCAAACGCCCTTGCCTATCAAACTTCTGCTGCTGCTGGGGAGGTAAGACAATGTTCACTGGGTTTTTTTAGATTAGCACAAGCAAGTTCTGGCAGAAACAAAATCAATGTTGATCACTGATTAAGCACTGAGTCCACGTCCATTTTTACGGTCCCAGGTACACAGCCCATCAGTGTGCCAAATCTGTACGAGGACACAGCCCAGGTGCACTGCTGCCTCCACTTTTCCCAAATGCAGTAAGATGGATTTGGCTGCATCCTGGCCAAGATTCACAGGATGCTCAGCCAGAACACCCATCTGCTCCAGCAGGACCACAGGGGGACTTGAGGGAAGCACCGGAGTCACATCTGGGTCCGGGGCATATCCTTGCCTTGTTGCAGCCTCTCGTATTGGCATGGCCTCTCTGATCCTCTGAGAGGAACGGAGACTCCCTGAGATCCCATCCCTCCCAGTGGCTGTGTCACTCAGATCCCGCCATTTGGAAAGGGCTCATGCTCCCCAGCCACACTCTATACTTCACAAGATGGCACTTTTCCTGCCCAATTAATTGCACACAGGAGGGTCTAGAAATTAATACCAACTTCCAGGCATGGCAAAAGGAGAAGGGGGGTGAAGAGAAGCCCTGTCAGAAACATCCACCTTCAATTATCTTTAATTAATGCACACAGCCAGGCATAATTTATCTCCATCAATTGTTCCCTATTTCAGAAAAACAGTGTTCAGAAAACCTAGGCTAAATTAAATCAATTAACTGAAACTGTGTTCCACTCTCTTTTTCAATATGCTTTTATGTATCTCTTTACAATTTATAACCTAATATATATTTTCTTTTAATTTTAAAATTTCAGAGGTGGAATTTTGCTGCTCATTTATTTTAGTGCCACATTTTGTTTTCTTAACTGCTCGGGTCTTGCACATCTGGTGAACAAGCAACATTTTGTGGGGGCCCAGCTATTTCCTGTGAGGCTCTGATGTGTTTTGTCCTATCACTGCACCGGTCTGCAAGTGACACCAAGTTAAGGTACTCGGGCTGCTTTCCTGTCTTGAATGCTGTAAATCAGTGCCAAAAAAATAAGGGCGTCAGGAAACTAATGAAGACAAGAAATGGCAGCAGTCATCAGAACAGATGCCTCCAGGTGATGGCCAAAGATAGCACTAGGGAAATGATGGAAATCACTGCAAGGGACTCAAACGGGACAGTATCATCAGCAGATAATTGAATTTTATAGTTAAATTAGAGCTGTGCTAATATAGACATGATTTTGGATTTCACAGTTAAAGCACAGTTCCGTTTTGCACTGAAAACAGGAATTCAGCTTCTTTGTTATGTTTGAAAATACAATCTCCTCCTCAAATTGGCAGCATTTATCCCTCTGAGTACAAGATGAGTGGTCTGGTAATTTGTTAGTGTGTGATTTGCAATTAATTAGAAACTTGGTCCTTTAAGAAATCTGTTCAAATTGTTCCTTTGTTTGAAACATCTCAACAATGAAATAATGCAGACCACAAAAATGCTCCATCTAGTCAAAATTCCCTGAAACTGCATACAGGCAATAGCTGAATAAATTAGTTTGCAATTTAAAAAAAATTTAACTAATTGCAGACAGGGAATACAGTGACTTCAGTGAAAGCTCATCCAATCATCTGGTTTCCTCCAGAGGGAATCTACTCAAGCTAATCCCACTGGCTGTAAGGATTTACGTTCAGTAATCCCAATGACTTGGCCATGGGTAAATGTATCAAGAAGACATTACTTGTACAGTTCCTTTAATTTTTTACACTCTGATTTGGTGCACAAAAGGCTCCCCTCAGCACTGCTGATCCAGTGCATATTTAAGGACCCTTGCTCAGGAACCGGAGGCAATAGAGCTCTGGAGAACATTGAAGTAGTGGGAGGGACCCTGTGCCCCTGTCACTCAAATACCACCCTCAGTTCCATCACTAATGCAGGACACTAAACTGCTGGTTTCAACCTGAGGCCTAGAAATCTCTAAGATGCTTAAGAAACACAATTTCAAAGGAGTCCCCAAACAGAAACTAAGAATTAACCTATTGCAGAAGACCCAAATCTCTTGCACAGGAGTATATGCTTCCTTTGGAATTTTTGTAGTGCTTCCAAAGTGAAAAGCAAAATGAAATCAACCAGTAGCACATCTGATCCATGTGTCCTCATTATCTGTTTGGTGTAGCTCTGGTTGCCTACATTGACTGTAAAATCCTGGCACAGAGCTAGATAAAGAAGGCAGGAGTAAAAAACAAGATAATACTAAAAAAAATAGAGGTGTACAAGGGATGTCAGTTGAAAGAAAAAAAAAAGATAAGAAACCAACAAGAAAAATCCCATCGTATTATCCCTGGAGGAGAAATTAAATGAGTTCCTTTCATACCACCTCTGGCTGACGATGTCTTCAATGGAGGACAGAATTGTCCTTGAACCATGGTCAGTGCAGCCATGAAGACTGTCCCTCTGCCACATGCTAAGGAAGAGTTAATGCCAAGGCTAAGAAAGCTGTTGTGAGTGCAGGAACACCTCTTTACCCCATAGCAATTTGCAAATCCCAGAACCAAGGGCTTGAATGAGTTCTGGTAAGAAAACAAAAATTTTAGAAAATCATGAAGATTTTGACTTAACCAAAAATTGCGCATTTGGGTAGTTTTATGAATGCTGTTAAAAATATTTCTATGACTGTTACAAATTTATAAATGAAAATGTAGTTCAGAAGCGAAAGAATGCTGCTGTTTAGAAGAAGATGAAACCAAATATTGTTTAACATTTAAACAGATTCTTTTTTTCCTTAAAGAAAACAATCTTTTGGTGTTTATCCCAAATTCATAAATATCTCTGATTCTCCCTTATTTGAACAGTGGGATGATAACATTTGCCAAAAAAAAAAAAAGTTATCTTGCTAAATCTTAAAATAACTAACATCCAAAAACATCAAACCAAATGGTCACTCAGACATGAACTACATCCAAAGATTTAACAAAGACCTAATACAGGAATTACCCAGTGCCTGGGAAAGAAAGCGGTCACCGGAACGGGCAGGATCCCAGTCAATCCCTCACCAGGGAGCAAAGCAGCCTGCACAGCCTGGAAACTCCAGCCAGGAGAGGGAATCAGGAGGGAAATGAAGAGCTGCAAATCTCTCGTGACAGAGAGAAGAATCCCAGAGCTGCTGAAGCTGGTGCGGGGGTGCAATCGGATTTCTCTGCCTTATCTGTCAGGAAAACACTGCCCAGCAGAAAGTGTGGGAGGAAGCTTGTGCCCTGTGGCAGGAGGGATATAGGCACCATGACACAGGGCTAGCTGCAGGGAGGTGATCCTGGCCTCTGGGACGTGGCCCTTTGACACAGTGAGGGTTGGCAGAAAAGACGGGATTCAAGAAGTCCCAAGTGGCAGAGAGGTGGCATATGCAGGTGAGAAGTAGTTGGGACACAAGGGGAAAATCTGCACTGGGAAATGCCACTGCCAGGAGAGATGTTTAGGGTGTCCTGCACATGGGTGCAGGCTCGGGTTGGGAACCTCAGAAGCCCTCATTTTCTTCCGGTTTAACATTGTTCTGGAAATGTTTATCCTGGGGACTAAAACAAAGAGGTTTGTTTTTTCTCCATGCTTCTGTTAGGAATTCCTCTGCATTTCCTATCCAAAAATAATAAGAGGTTACAGAGGATAAGACATGAGTGCTGTTTCTGCTCTGAGGCAGAGGTGGAGAGGGCTGATGGAGAGCGCTGAGCCAGCAGGAGGTGTGAGCCCCCCGGGGCTTCCTCCCAGCACCTCCTTGACTGGACACTCCCAGCTGAACTTCCCGCTTTTTGGAGGACAGGGTGGCCAAGGCAGTTGTTCCTCAGGTTGTCCCCGTGGGAACATGAATCTGCATACAGGAGTTGGAGGGGTGATCTAGGCAGTCAGTCCCTGTGTGTACGGGTCTGGCAGCAATTCCAGTCTACCCAGAATTCAAGGTTACAGTACTGAGCAAGGCGCTGTAAAGGCTTGCATGCAAGACCACTCGAACTCAGGAGATTAGAGAATAATGTAATAATACAAAATAATCTCCTGCAAGCAAACCATGGGATGATGTGACTCTGTCTTTGGGTCTGGCAGCTGGGCCAGTGTTGAGGAATCATGCAATAAAGTAGGTCACAGGTTTCCAAAAGACCATTTTTTTCCTTTAAGCTTATGAGAAAATGATGATTTATGAAAATCAGCTTGAAGCAAGGGAGTCGTTCTGATAATAAAACCTCGAAAGAGTATGGAGGGCCCTGTCATTACAGTAATGGGCCCCAGATAAGTGCTTCATCAAGAAGACTATACATCACTGCTACTTACAATGCGCTGAAAAGATGGGGCAGGCGGAGAACGAATGGCATCTGCTGCAAAAATAAACTACAGCAGAAATGGTGCTCAGTGGTTTTATATTTTATATCACAAAATACTCCGTTTTGGAATTCAGTTAAGCCAAACATGCATTCTTCACCTCCTCTCATCACCTCAGAGTGCAACTAAAACGCAAAGACCTGAGTGCACCCTGCAGGTCCAGCCTCCTGCTGGCGAGGTGGCCGCCCAGCCCCGGTGAGTGCCGTGGCCATCCCTCGGGAGCGTGCCCGGGGCACCCAGCAGCCCCGGGCAGTGCTAGAGGTCTTGCTGCCATGAGCTGCAGAGAGAAGCAATTTCCTGCCTTGTTTAAAAGCACTGAGGTGGCCAGCGAGATGCTGAGGAAAAGCAACCTCAGCCTTCCCTGCCACAGTACAAACAGAATTTGGTCCCTTGCCTTGTTTGTTCCCCTCTGCCCATGCTTGCAGCTCAGCCACACTGCTGGAGAGGCCAGGATGTAACAAACTGCTACCGAGCTTTACTTTGCTCAGGTGTTTTGTTAGATTTATGTAAAGGAAAACACTTTTTCTTGGATTTCTGCATGGCTGCCTCAGTTGCTGCAAGCTTTCCCCAACAAGCGAAAAACTTTTCTCAACTTAACCATGGAAAGTTGCTCAGTCATGAAAGTGGACTGTGGGAAGGACATGCTGGGGAGGGCAGGCTGCTGGGAAGCCCAGTTTGGGAGGTAAAGGGGAACAGCCCTCCTGGGACCTCTGGGACCATCCTGGGAGACAACCAGGACATGGAAGAGCCAGTGGCTCCAGCCCTGCCTGAAACCCTGAGCACACCTTGCTCATGGGGCCACAGTGATGTACTCAATAAGTGGATAAAGACAAAGGAAGCATGAGCTCAGACTCTGAGCCAGACCATTTCAGTGCTGCTTTCTTATGTTTGCATTGGCCTGGCAGCAAGGGAAGGGGAAGGCTTGGAGCAACAATCACAGTGGGTGTTCATCCTGTTATCAGGTACCACATAAACTAGGCACAGGTTCTCTTGCTAGGCTGCATGCTCTGTTGTATGTACAACTACTTCTGGTTTGTGGCTGTCTAAAATGTTTCTTACAATTGGTCATCTTCACTAACAGCAAATTTTTATTCATAATTTATGCAGTGCTTTTGCAACTTTCATGCAAAGTAAAATAAATGTAACAGCTGGTGCGTCTGTAGCTGAAGAGGGCAATTAAAAGAGGAATAAAGTATCTCTGAAATGAAATTTCCTTTCCAGCACATGCACTGGGTCCAACATAAAAGACACAACAGAAAGTTTAATTTAAAACTAATTTATTGGTGAAATGTTATCAGAAGCCCAACGAAGACAAATAAATCAACATGACACTGGGAGAAAGATCAGCTGGTGGGGATGAAAGCTACCAACATAACAATCCACAGATGGGGGAAGAGCTACACAAACTGGAGTACATCAGCAAAGGCAGAATGAAATGCTCCCTCCACAACTTTGCATTCCAAAATTAAATCATTTGAGGTTGAAATGCTGATGTGTGCAAATACTTACTCCTTTCATGAGAAGACAATCCTGAAGTTTTGACCATGAAATCTCCCTTGGCCTAATGCTTCTGTTTCCACTCCCCCCCGCTGCCTTCTGCAAAAACACCAAGTTACAAGCAAGGAACAGAAAAAAGAGAAGTGACACTTTTGGGGTGTGTTGACTGAACTTCACTAACGCCAGGTTTAAATGTTTCTTCTTATTGTGGCAAGGGAGACAGAAATTGGGTGGCTCCTTGGCTGCTCTAAATCAGGAGGCTGTGAATATTGTTTTGCTTTACTGGAAGAAAGGTCTGGATGAATGAGAAGCATGAAAAAAAAGGCTGACGAAAAAGTTTTTTCTGGTTCAAAGTTTGTCCAGATACTGTCTCAAGAGAAGGGACAGGCTTTTGACTGAGGACTTTGCCAGAAGTCCAGGGGCTGCACACCTTTCCTTCAGTGGTCTGATTCCTCTTGCACCCAAGGCAGCAGGGTTTGTATGCTGTTTTACAAATGTGGCTGAATCCACTGCCTATCTCTGCTTGTAACATCCAGTGAGTCCTTTATTTTGGGTGGCTGTTTTACATTACAAGTTTTGCTCACTCTTTGTGGATGTTTCATTGGAGAAGAGTCAGAGTGTCCAAGAAAACAATTTACTGACTATTCTCTTTGGGACCAGAGGCATGAGATGCTGGACCTCTTTGAGGAGCCCCTGCTGTCCCAAAGCCTACAGCCTACACTTGAGAGAAGGTTTTAATTTTGCATGAGGCACAGTTGCTTAGTGAAGCATTGCACAGCCTGCATTTTGAAGGATGCATTTCGTTTTAATGACCACAGAGTTATGAACAGCGGCTCCAGCTCAGCTCATGCACGATCAGACACAATTGTATTTAATCAATTATTTCACTCCTGCCTGAACCAGGGCTCCAATCTGCCCTATTTTCTTTTCTGTACTGTAACAAACTATTCCTATTGACTAAACAGAGTGTGCCAAAACTCCTTATGCTCTGATTTATGTGAAAGAATTAGCACGATATTGTCTGGGTTTGAGGTCACTCAGCTCTTTTGCTTGTACTTCAGCATCCGCATTTATTCCCATTCTGTGCCAATTAGTACAGAGGAAGCAGAATCCAGCCATAAAGGACAGCCACTCTGTTTCACATCATCCACTTCATCCAGACTCTTCTTACACAGCTTCTTATCTTTCCAGAAAGGACACTAAACCCCTCCTGAAAATAACCAACAAACAAGCAAAAAGCAACAAAACCCTCCACCTGACACCTTGGTTTCAGAACAGCAAAAACACGGCACAAAAAGAAGAATTCTGCAGAGCACAAGACTTCCAATTAAAGTAGAAGGACTGGTTTGTTCTAAAAACAAACTGCCCAACCATGTTGAAAAAACAAAAGGACCAAAAGAAAAGACTCCACTACCTATTTCTTGAAAAATGATTTAATCAGTCCTAAGGGGGAGTAAATGTCCAGGGCAGCTGTTCAGCCAGGGTAGATCAGCAGCTCCCCACTGCTGATTTGTGCCAACTGAACTATTTATGGAGCTCACTGGGCTCAGTGGTGAAAGAGGGGAAGTTGCCATTGACAGGAGTGTGAGGTGAAAGAGATGCAGATTGATCAGGGACAGAGTCCTTGAGGTTTCTTGGGTTTTATGTCTGGTTTTTTGATGAAGCATCTCTTCTCCCAGTAGGCTGCATTACTATTGCTCTGTTACAAGAGTTTATGATAAGTCTTCAACAACAAATACTCTTCTAGGCTAAACAGAGTTTATAGGGTGTTCTCTGCAAATGCTCCTCAGTCCTCTAGCCTTCCCTTGGCACCATGCATCCTGTGTGGTGGCCCCTGGGATCTCATTGCAAATTCTGCTTGTGCAGCTAGACATCTAGGAAAAGCTAAAAAATGCCACAATTAAAGTTCTGTTTGCAGCGTGGTGAGGTGCTTCTGGCAGGAAAACAAGTCCATCTGCCACACACGGTGAGGTGTGCACCAGCTAACCAGCTCTGTGTCCTTGGCACCATTTCTGCCCTGGAGCTGCCCCCTTTCAGTACACACTGAAGAATTTTGTGGAGCCAGAGGAGTCAAGACATGTCCAGACCTGGGAGACCTAGTCTGGAGCTGTAGCAGGGCAGATTTCACTCCAGGAGAGAAATGCCATCCTTTGTGACTGGGACCGACCTCGTCAGGAGAAGATGGTGTTCAGCATAGCTCATGTACATCCCAAGGATCAAGTGAAAGAGGCTTTTCCTCCAAATTCCTATTTTTGTAAGAGTGCAGTCAGTAGCAAAAATAAGCCTGGGAAAAACTCTGTTTTTCTTCCCAAAACCAATAAATCTTAAAGCTAAGAGCTGTAATTTATCTAAATCTCTGGTTGTACTTTGGTTTATTTCATTAAGTAAACAGCACCAACCACCTCTCACTATAGTTCTAGCACGACACCCTGCTGGAACACAAAGCCTGACCAAAGCAATCTTTTGTCTGTTTCTTTTATAAACATGATTTTGCATCAAAGAAAATAAAAAAAATGTGCAAGATAAGCTAATGCCAGACTGTGCTGCAAGTACTGGGCCTGAGCAGTTCCTGGAAGCTCAAGTCCACTGGAAATAGCAACATGAAATATTTCATTTCAAGGTACCAGCTTCAAAATCTCTCCCCTGTTATTAGGATCAACATCTTCATCAAACCTTTTCAGTAAAATTACTACTGGGTCGTAAAAATGTGGTGTGCCTACTTCTGGATCTGAGAAATTAGGTGACCTGAAGGAAGATACCTTTGGTTTTTCAACTGTTTTGTACAAAAGCCAGCCAAAGGGTGATGCTGAGGTGAGATGAGCAGGTGTGAATTGCAGATATTAAACACACCATGCTATTAGCAGTCCACATCTATCCTCACCATCCTTGATTAAATTTCATTCTTACCTCTGGAGTAATTTCCAGATTTCACCGACTGTCTGGTCATTGCTTTCCAAATTCATTACAGTAGTGAAGTGTCCCAGGAGCGTGGACAGGCTTTTCAGCTCTTGTGATGGAAAATGTGGTGTAATTGCAAGCAAGTAAGGAAAGACATTCCCTAAGTGGGGCTGAGGGTCTCTCATCCCACTTTCAGGTATTTATCTCCCAATTTTCACATCTTTTGTGACACTATTGCTACAAGAAAGATTGATGGATCACAGACAGCTTTGCTGGCCACTTACTCTACACTGGCATTTTCCCAAGGAGGAGCAGGTGGCACTTTTGATGTTACAATAACTCACAGTGAGAAGGAGAAGCCTGCAGATGGATCTGTCGAGGCACTAGTAAATTGCCTGCTAACAGATTCATGTTCTCCGAGCATCGCCTGGACACATGATAAAGAGAAATGCAGGATCAGGTTGCAAAGCAGCCTCTTATCAGGTGATGTCTCCTACTGATATCACACAAGACCCCAGCTTATGAGCCTTCAGCCAATTTGTGCTTGGTGTTACACATCTGATGAAATTTAAACACTGCATTCTAGGTGAGCTGTTCTGCACACCTGCCACAAGCTGGACACACTGTGGTGGGAGGAGAGCTGCCCACTGTGTTTGTTCTCCTGAAGCGTAGCATGTTAGAGAACACATACAGAGGCCACAAGTCTCTTTAATTTCAGAGTTTTCCATCGTACTTTATGGGACAAACATATTTTATTTCAAACAAAAAATGAGCCCGAAGAGGGTTTCAGCTCCAGATGCTGTAGCAAAGATTAAATGCTGATCTGAGTCTGGACTTTTCAGAGTAGATTAAAGTATTTCCACACTGTGAAGCCATGAAGTTCAACCCAGGAATCAGGTCTTTCCCTCCCAGACAGGATTTCTACACTGGTGTAATTTCATTTCATTGACTGACTCTAGTTCTATTTTGTGAAATGCAGATTATAAGGGGAACAAGGTCCTGGTTCTGAATGTCATGTTTTGGACGGGTCTTAATCGCCAACCTTTTTCTCAGGGCTTTCTTTAAGATCTCTTTGGCCATTCTGCCATCAGTAGAAAATTTATACACATATCCATGGGCAAGGTTTGGCCTTACTGGTTTTTAAAGACTGGGATAACAATAGGAGTTTATTTTAAATCCTACAGCCAGACTGAGAAAGAGCATTCTTATCATACTGCTTATGATAGCAAATCTCCAACCATACAAGGCTTAGACGAGGGACCAAAACTCTACTCTGTTTCTCAGACTCTCCTGCTACTATGAAAACCAACAAAAACAAGGAATGGCAGAGAGCCATGCCCAGAGCCTGGCAGCTCTGCACTACTTTCTGTCATCAGAAGTCTCAAATGGCCCTACCATAGCCCTTTATTGCTCTGCAAAATACACCATGTATTGCTCTGGAATGGTTGTTCTAACTAGGAGACTGGGAAGGCAGTAAGAGGAACAAATAATGGTTAGTGCTACTACTAATGCTACTACACTGTAGCCAGTGATGCAAGACAACAGAAGGAACCAGTTGTCTCTTTCAGGACTTGCATCTACTCATAGAAAGCAGAAAAATGTGTTGTGTTCACAAGGTTGGGCATGTGATGCTTCACAGTCCTCCAATATATCTGTCAGGGGCAAGCGGGGAAGACCATCTTTAACAATTAAAGGCTCAGAGATCTCTTCCTCTGAAAGCTTAATGCTGACCCATGGCCCAGCAGCCCAGAGGGATCACCCACCCCTGCTCGGTGTGAGTGAACTTGCTGTGAAGAAATCAGGGATGTTGGCTCCAACAAGCAGTGGGAAATTTCTGTGGAATATATGCAGGTCCGAACACTGGCAGACAATGTCTGCTCAACGCAATCTGCATGAGGCAGCTGAGTCTCATTTTCTGTCCTGTACCTGCCCTGGATTCTGTGCCTGGATTCTTCTGGAGAGCCCAGGAGGGCACTCTCCCTCCCCTCAAGGCACAGGATGACCTCACATTCCCCAATTATCATTACCCACATTGCCCAGTCTCTATGTGTACTCTCTGGTCTCACTGCCACTGCAGCAAACTGAGCTTCTGCAGGGCCCAGGTTCCCACACACGTGATGCCAGTTTGTCACTGTCACTGGTACCCCTCCACCTACTCCCTTCAGGCTTTCTCCATCTGTCCCTGGTGATTTACTGCACCAGAGCATCTCAGGAGGCCCCACGACTCCTTTGCCTGTGATTCTCTTAAGGTCATGAAGTCAGAGCATCCCAAAAAGCAGAGAAGGAGGATTTTCCCTTTGATTGTGAGACAGTTACAGCACTGACCCAGCTCACTTGTATCTCACAGGCATTAGGTCTAGGACTGTCCTGGACCAGCGATGTGGGGAAAGGTACCAAAGTGACAAAAAGCTCTTCCTCTTCTGCAGATGAGCCACTTGCAGAGCTTGGCCATTGTAGGGGTTAGGACCGGAAAAGAAACCCCACAGACGTGCACCATCCAAGAGCAGCATCAGGCTACCAATTTCTAACTGGTCTCTTCAAAGCGTCCTTGTAACCTTGTTACTGGCCAGGGCCACTGGGGATCCTGTGCTCGGAGAATTGAGTGGGGCCTTTCCCTGCCTGACAATAAAATCTATTCTAATTATAATGCCCTGCACGTATACTCTCTGAAGGACGGGGAAAAGCTCCTGCCGCTTGAGGTCAGGACTGAAAAATTATCTGGTGGGCTCTGGGAACACCTGCTGTAGGAGGCTTCCACAGGAGCAGAGGTGGCAGAGAGATTGATGACGACCTTGCTGCACACACCTAGAGGAGGGAGCTAAGGACAAGCCCGTGGTCTGGACTTGGAGCTTGCAGCAAGTTCAGCACCACGTCTCCAACCAGCCTCGTGGTGTACAAGGAGGCAACAGTCCCCTGGCTCCGTGGGAGGAATCATCTCATCAGGGTGCACCTCCACAGAGCCCTGCACACCCAAAACCACTGCAGGGACAGGTCCCAACACCCCAGTGCTGGGCTCCTTCTCCCTCTCGCTGCACCAGTAGGTCCCAAGGGAACAGACACAACATTTTTCTCTTCTACATGTTGAAAGACTTTTAAACTCTGAAATTTTCATTTTCCTTTTAAAATTCTAGTGGGAAATCCTGAGGCTACAACCACATTATGTTCTAAACCATTACACCCCCCCTAAATTTTAGGGGTTTTTTTAAAACATTTTTCCTTTGAGAAATTTCTACTTTGGAATATATAGGATAGAGAAAATAGTGGAAATTAAGTTAGAGCCCCTCAGTCTTATTTATTCAATTGCAATTAAGGAAATGAAAGAACAGGAAAAAACTAATTTTGAAATATAAAAATATTTTGAATCTTTTTAAAAAGAGAGATAAAACTACATATAGTTGATGTAGATTTACATCAAAGTCAAGAAATTGTCAGCAGATCGGAAAAAATATTTAAGAAATTTTCTCAATGAAAAAGGTCGTAAATTTGCAATTTCTGTGACTACTCAGATAAGTATCTGCTTGGCCATATGAATTATTCTTCAAACAAGGAAAGGAGGCACACACTATATTAGCAGTTCTCACAGCAGCCCCAGAAGTCATTTTCAGCTGAACAACCCTGCAGCTTCTGAAAACATTTCAAGATATTTTCACAGAAAATGTGTCTAAGTATTTATTATCCTGGACCAAGGTAAACAGAAATTCTATATAAATGATCACTAAACAGGGAAAAACCCTGAAACATCTATAGTTTTTCTCCTTATGTAATGTATCATTCCCAGACTGGAAGCCAGTTGTGCAGTGGTTTTCTAGTGGTGAGAGCAGGATATTGGGTTTCAGGACTCTTGGGTTAAATTATTGAATCTGCCATTGATTCGCAGTGTGACCCTGGGCAAGTAATTTAAAGGGAAATATGTAATTATTAGTTTCATTTGGCCAGGCTGACTTACTGTCTATGGTTTTAGAGCAATTGCTACTTTCTGTTAGACTGCACGGGAGGCAGGAGGTCTCCTTTTTGCAGATGCTTTTCCCTGTTTCAAAGGGTTTGAGGGTTTTTAATGTCTCTATTAATGTATGGAATACCCGAACAATCCAACAGAGAAAACAAATATCTGGATTCTACAAGTGGGTTTGAGTGTACTGCGAGCTGCATTCCTGAGCACTCAATTGGAACAGCATCCCTTTGGTTACTGCAGCACACAACTGTGTGTGTGTGCATTGCTGGGAGATCAGAGCTCAGAGGAACACCAAAGGAGGAGCAAATCACACAAACACATCACAAGATGAGGAGCTTTGCCCTGTGTAACAGTTAAAATAGATATAGTACAAAACAACCCTCAGGGATTTGGGGGTGAGAGGAGCTAACTGGGAAAGGATTTGTTTTAACAAAGATAACTTTGTCCAAAATGAAGGGGTTAAACAGAAATCATCTTCAGATTTTTTTAAAACATAAACTTTCTAATAATTCTAAATAAAAGTGTTTTCTGGATTAAAATATTTGCCCACATGTGGGTTCAAGCATTTTGTTATTTTATTTAGCACAGTAGCAGTGTTTCAAAAATAAGAAGATTGCCATTTTTTACACCTTCAAGTAGCTATGAACATAAGAACAACATAAGAAGGGTTGAGGGGGTTTCCCAGATATTCTCATATTTTCTGACTCATCTTTATACTTTTTCAGAATATTTTGAGATGGAAATTTTAATTCTGAAAAGCATTGGGGGGATGAATACTTCATTTTTTAACAACGTGGTTAAAAGAAAGTTTAAAGTTAAGGTAGTCCATAAGTTAGGATTTGTTCTATCTTTTCTGTAGCCTGATGGGACTATGCAAAATACGATATAGTACTTACATGTCCTGCAGGATTATTTATTTTGAAGCTTAGCTGTAGTTTATAAAGTGCTCAGAGATCATCTGATGAAAATATAATAACTATGTCATCATCATCATCATTGTTATTATTACGAATATCATTATTTTTATTCCCCTGGTGAAATAAGAAATCAGTCTGTAAAAATTACAACAGCTGCAGGGAATGTGCCTCAATAACTTCTCTGTGTTTTGTACCACTGCCAAGAGAGGTTTTTAAAATGCTGCAGGAATAACCGTGTTCCGAGAGAACAGGAGGAATTTACTTGGACTGTCAAATGTTTGCCCAATATGACAAATAAAACTAACGAGTACACCGTGCACCGTTTTTCTTTCAAGGGCTGCATAAAAGTCTTTATGTAAATGCCCTTTTTAACCTCAGACAATTACTTATATTTTTTAGGGGCATGCAAGTTGCAGTTATTACAGGTAACGTGCGAGCTGTTAAGGGTGAGGTCTGGCAAATGCCATAACCAAGAGGTCCCATAATGAGAGCACCAGCTCATGGCTTGTTACTAACCTTAAACCTGGGCTGGGAGAGTGACTGAAGCCACGGCTGTCACAATAAATCTGGCTCACCAGCAACCTGGGGGGTATGTTTGTCTCACAAAAGGGTAGACATGGCTGTCCTTGGCAGGAGAAGGGGTCTCGAGTACTCCGTAGGAAATTTTCCCATAAACTCTTCATGGTTTAAATGTCACATCCTGAACGTCTCACTCACAATTAACTGCTACTTGAGGGACATTTATCTGACAAGTTAATCCAGTCACTATCACATGGGAGGAGAAAGCAGCAACAACTGAGGATATGAAGAAGAAAAAGTGACCAGAAGTGAGGGCAGTAATCTGAATCTCAAAAGCCAACCTCTGCTCTGCCACAGACTCATCATATGACCTTGGTCAAGTGCCTTAATCACTGGATGCACCAATTGTCCAAGCATAAATTGGAGCTAAAAGTGCTGCCTGGCTTCCCTTCCAAGTGAGGATCAACACAAGACACTTTGGGAGGAGTTCAAAGAAACTCTTTTACATGGAGAGAGTTTTGCTCACCAGGTATCTGAATCAGAGGACAGTCCTGAAAAGAGGCCAGTGGGATTCATTCAGGTGAAGGAACGTTTAAGTGTCAGCAGATGGAAAATTCTCCTTCTCTTTCTAAATTAGATGTCACAAACAAGAGGAAAATTAAATCCACTTCCCAGAATGTGTCCCTGCACAGGAAATTCATTGGAGGGGTGTTTCCCTGATAAGAGCTTTCCCTGGGAAGAAACTGAGTCTGCCTTTTGTACGTGGCTCTGAAAAATAACTGCCAGAATCCAGATCCTGTCAAAATTATGTGAGAACATGAGACATTTTACTATCAAAATATTTTGGCTGCAGAAACTAGCAAATCTTTCTGCCTCGCTATGAAAAGATGCAGGCAAATGAAGTGGTTTTCCCAGTGCCACAGACTGCGGTGGCAGCAAGCAATCACTTCATTTCCCTCTGTCACTGAGACCTCACAAGCTCCTGGCACCTCGCCCACGCTCCCACCACTGCCTCCTGCCTGCTGCTGCTGCTCACTGGCTGGCTCACAGATCCTCGTTGGAGCATTCCCCTTTTATGTCGAAATTTCTCCTGGAAAAATTATGCCCCATTGTCTCTATAAAAAAGAAGTTGTTAGTGGGGACATCGTTTATAGACTTATGTCCCCTCCTGGGTTCAGTGGCAGTGACGGGACCTGCAGTGAACCTGTGGTGATGTGCTGGCATCTCACCTAAGCAGGCACACAGGAGCTCATCTGATATCTCTTCCTGCAGCTGTTTTCCACCCTGGGATAGCATTAGCTTGTACCTGGCTGAGCTTACCTGTGATGTGGCCTGCCCTGCACTGCCTCACAAATCATTTACACATTTCAGGCTTGTTTCGACACACTAATTTGCTGTTTTTAAATGGGAGGTTTCTTAATTTCTTGCTAGCATTTGAAAGTTTTTCTGCATTAGCTGAAAGCTAGAGCTATAGTTTCTCCCAAATCCTTCTGTTTGAAAGAGCATAGCCAGATGTTTTGTTCTGAAGTTTTGTTTCAAGGAGTTCCAGTGGTCTTTCCGTGACAAAATTGTTCCCAGCACCTTGTAACACATGAGCTCTGTGGAAGAGGGGAGTACAGCACTGTGATTCTCCCCTCTGGGACCACCACCCTCACCAGACCCAGGAAAGCGGCTCAGGCATCAGCTCTGCAGCTGCACTGGACACCTCCCTGTGCTGCTGTGGGTGCCATAGCAGGCACAGACTTGCTGCAGGGGCTGCAGGATGGGAGGGGACTGAGGCAGCGTTTGTGCAGCCCACAAGAGGACGTACTGTCATCTGTGTGGCACCAGGACAGCTGCAAAACCCTAAATCCAGGCTTTTGCAAACGCTTCAGACTTCTGTCCCCAAGACCTTTGAAACCCCCAGCTTCGATCCAACTGCTAATACAACTGCTGTTTCCCAGAGTTAGCAGGCAGCTGGGGAGGCTTCCTGAGGCTGCAGCCTGTGCATTAGCCCAGAGAGGCCCGAGGGGTCCAGGTGCCCCAAGGAGCTGGGATGGGGGCCCTGCCCATGCAGCCCCAGGACTGAGACCACCTCTGCCTGCCCAAACATGCTCAGTGCCCTCATTCTTTTTGGGGTGAGCACGTGAGGGTCTCCCACTCAGGTCTGCTTCCAATCACCGAGCCGTGCTGAATGAAAGACTGCTCACATCGGAGCCAGCGCGGGTCAGGGGTGGCCAGGGCAGAGTGCATGAGAACTTCCCCCATCCGGGAAAACATTTTTAATAGAACAAATCTGGCTCCTCACAGCAAGCAGCCAGCCCAAGGCAGAGGGGAGGGAGGCAAAAGCACAGGCTTCTCCAGCAGCTGTCAGCCTGCCTGCACAGCAGCAGCTATTACAGCTGCTTAATAGGAACCACCCTCCCACGCGACACTCCGCGCTCTCCGGCAGGTTGGAGACACGGCGAGCCAGCCAGGGGCACAGACCAGCAATTCTGCACATGGGTGTGAACAGGGAAAGAGGTTTGTATCACTAGGGCCACAGTTGTGCACTCTGCCAGACAAGGGCAGACCCGTACTGGCATCCTCTGTGAAGATATGGCAGTGCTAAGAGCCTAGAGAATTTATGGGATGACAGATTTCAGGCCCAGATTTGCTCTGATTGGAGTTAAATCCCCAGCCCTATATTAAAAATCATGTGGTCTGCAGAGCAAATACTGCCTGGCAGGATGTGAGCGAGCTCCAACCCAAGTCTCCAAGCTCCACTTCCCAGGGTAAATTCTGTGAAGCCAACAGCTGCTCTAGCTCTGGGCCCCCCTCTCTGCTGCCAGCCTGCAGCCAGGCAGAGCCAGGGCAGGTGCCAATGGACCATCTCCTGCACAGGGCAGGAGGCTGAATAAAGGCCACACATCCTCTCTGAGAAGTGAAGACTAGAACAATTACAGAGTGCTGTAATTTACTGTCTGTGTCACACTTTTTCCCTCACTTTTTGGAAGGGCAGCCTGTGTTGGCTCGGGGACTCAGCCCAGAGGTGGATAGTTTCTCTGTAATCAACCATTCACTCTTAGGTGCTGCTGCTTCTCAACCACCAGACACAAGCTGCCGCCTGAAGCTTAGGGGACAGCAGGATTTTTTTGATCCTTCGGAAGGTAGGGAGGTATCACAGCCAAAGGGAGTGGGACGCCACCAGGACACGGGTTTGCCAGGGCCCAATCAAGTGGTGCAATTACATTTCCAATTTGTTCCTAAATAAACATTCACCAGGGGGCTCTTGAACCTGTAAGTTAAAGGTGGTGATTTGCTTGGACCTGCCCTGATCAGGCAGCTGAGTCACTCTGAGCTACTTATACCCCATCAGTGTGGAAGTCCAGCAGTTGGTCCCAGACATGTGAAAACAAAGGGTAAATGCACTCCATGGGACTTTTCATCTCAGCTCCAATGGCAGGCTGGAAGTGCTGTATCATCTGGCTGTTGAGGGCATCAAGGTATTGAGATAAAGTAAAGGACTAACACTTTGGTGGCAAAATCTGGGTGAGCTCTGTCCATCTCTAACAGCATTACTACTCTTATTTTAAAAGACTCTTTCTCATCATCTGAAGTAAAATGATGAAGAACACGCCATTTGAGCCAAATTTCTGCTGGTCACCCTGTTTTATCTAGGTTTGAGGAATTTTTCATTTTAGATAAACAAATATTTTGTGGCTTCTTATTCACAGCAGCTGGACTTTATCAGCAGGTCACCACAGGGAGAAGATAAGGCGTCTCCTTCACTTGGCGCCCTAGAAGGAGTCTCACAATCCCAGGTTGGTTTATATGGCCATTTAAAAACCCTCTAAAGTGATTTTGATCTCAGTACCTTTCCAAAAGCTCTATGGTTCAGAGAGCTCCTCTGCTAACAGAGGAAATGGGACTTTTGTGGCTCTATCATGGATTAAAGTTCAGCCATACAGATACACCCTTAAAACTGCTTTTATTGTCCTTCACATACATTTACAAGGTGGGACCTCATAAATTTGCTGTCACTTACCCCTGTTCCCACCTTTCTTGCAGCACCTTGCAGCATGCAGTCCATCTCCAGCAAAGGACTTCTTGCTCCAGCTGAAAGGGAAACTTAGGTCGGAGAAGCATTTCAAGAACCCTCAGTGATTTAGGCAAACTGTTTCTGTAAAAAGAAACTAAATCACAGTAGAAGGGAAAAGGAAAAATTAGAAGGGGCAGGAGGAGAAGGAAGAAAGTAGGAAAAGGGAAAAGGGAAGTTCTCCCTGTCTCCCCCAACTTCATGACTTGAAATACCTTTGAAATCAAATCATAAGGAAATTTCATCCTCAGTTGAAAACATGGGGGGGGTTTTTAGAACTGTACTTATGAGAGATAATAATTCAAACTAATACACTGGCTTTTGAAAATGCAAACAAGGTGTTATATTGCTGGATATTTTTAATGTTGTGCAGTTTGAGTTCCCAAAACATTTCAGCAATCTTTCTGCACAAACCACTTTTTTATCCTTGCGGGCTCTTTGAGTCTGACCGGGGATGTGAAAAGCCCTGTCTTCTCTCCGTGTGGCCGGGAGGGGCAGCGAGGCACGTCCTCCTCCCGTGCTTACCGTGACCAGCACCGGCACCAGGGGGACCAGTCCCTGTGCCCCCGAAAGCGGCTGGCGGGGGAGGCTGCGGTGCTGCGGCCCCGCGCTGCCCTGCACTGCCGGCAGAGGGGAACCGGCCCCGGAGGAAAATCATGGGCTCACCTCGTGAAACGAGTCTTACTGCTATCATATCCCTTTCAGCAGGAGACCTGCATGCAAGGCTTTGGTAAGGCAAGATAAGATACAGTTGGGCAAAGGTTTCCTGGTAGTTTCTCTCCTTCCTTCTCTTTATTTTTTTTTACAGCACACCTTCCAAAAATCAGCACTCTATGCTGAGGAGTTATTCGGTATTAGGAAACAAATTCCTTCTTGCAGAGGAAATACTGATTTTGCACTCAAAAATTTAAATGTATCTCAGGAGCCTTTGGAAGATGACAGGAAGTCACTGAATCCTCCCTACTCTCTCACATCTCAGGGAAAAGAAAAGGAAAAAAGAAACTCTTATTGTACCGGAGAAATTTGGGGCAGACATTTTGAGGACTTCCAGTTTTCTGACCAAAAATAGTACACCTCCTAAGAAAGCATGTGCTTTCCTCAAAACATCAGTGCCAGCAAATGCAAAAGCTCTGTTCCCTTTCCCGTGAAGCAGGCAGAGGGTGACGACTCAGCACCAGCACCCAGGCAGCAGGCAGGGAGCTGGGCAGAGCAGCAGCCCCCGGGGCAGGAGAGCTCCCCTCGGGGCCAGCTGCAGGCTGCCTGACTGAGAACATCCAAACAGCCTCTTGCCTTGCTCCTCTTTGCAGCCTTGAGAACGTGGGTGAGCAAGAGTTGGCCTGCTGTGGGCCCGCTGGGATCGCAAAAGTGCGTGGGACAAAGAAAACTGCAGCCTTGTTGATACCACTTCTGCTGGCTCAAACACCCTCTGCATTCTCTGTACATATGCACAGATAGTCCCTCCATACTTGTGCTCCTCTGTGGAAAACCCAGTTTCTAGGAACAGTCAAGATGAACTGTTGTCTGCAAAATACTTCCTTACTCCATTAATAACAACTATAAGCATGTTTACATAGCAGCTAGCATTTGCAAAATGTTTTACCCATTAATACATACCCTAATTATTCACAGAAAATTTTTTCTTTACCCCAAATTAGCCCTTTTTGTTTCCCTGACCTGCTTCCAATCAGATCATGATTACAGCAAACTTAATGAACCCTCTACGCAGGCACACTTCATCCTGTGGCTGCCTGGTAATTGTATGATTGCTGTGAGTTTCACAGCTTTCCAAAATCAAAGCACTTTTGACAGGACAAATAAATCACTGGTATATCTCTGTTAAGTCATGGGTGTTTTTTTTTAAAGGTAGATAGTTTGGAATTGAAAATTGACTTTTCAAAACTATTATGTAATCTTCAGGTGCTATTTATTGCTCGGCCAGCTTTCCTGACTGTAAAACCTTTTTTTTCCCCTCAGCTGCCCAATACAGTTTCAACCATATATATGCACACTTTATATATACTTAGAACAGTCACAGGAAGAAAAAAGCAGCACAAAGCTCATTGTGGGGTAAAGACCATACTGTCATCTGTTCACTTGCTAAAGTGGAAGGCAATGTGTTTAACACCAAGCAGGCCTGAAAATACTCCAGTCAAAGAGCAAGAGCATTTGGTGAAGCAGAGCACTGCTGACAGCTTAGGCTGAAATTTGCCCCACATCATGAAGCCAAGACTGAAATGGTACCTCTAAAGCCTATGGGGATTCCCACTTGTGCATGCTACCCTAAAATGTGCCTTGCCAGCAGATCCAGGTGCTGGCTGGACAGGCTGCTTGCATCGCCCCACAAGCCGTGCTGCAGACCCCATTGTGCAGGCACTGCAGACACAGGGCTTCAGCAAAGGGCACAGGTCTGCTATTCCCCCAGAGGACGGAGCTTTGAAGACTTGCTTTCCAGAGATTTTCAGCCTCTCCATAGACTTAAAATGAAGAGATGAGAAGCAGGGAAGGCAAAAGGGGGAGAAGAGAAGGGAATACACTCAGATGGAAACATAGCCTTGCATGCTGACACTGTTGGAAAGCACCTTGTGTGAAGTCAACAACAGGCAGAGCTAATGCTTCAAGCCCAACAGGAGCAGCCTGTTGCTGCTTGTGCAGAAAGATGCATGTGCAGCCACTCTACATAAAAATCCCCACAGCTGCCAGCTTTCCAGCACAGCAGCTCTCAAACGGCGCTGTGCACATGAGGATGCTGCTGCCAGTGAAGGGAGAGAGGAGGAGTAAAACAGCCATCATCCCTCAAAACCTCTTCATGCAAGGAAAAGGGGCAGCAAGCGTGCCACACTGTACCTGGAGGGAATCCAAGCCTGCCTCCTCCTAAATGAAGTTGGAGAGGACCAGGCTTGCTCATTGAGAGCAGCTCTCAAGGGACAGCAGGCACAGGACAAAGCATATTGTTTAGCTGTTTGACTCGGCTCGTACCATCTATTCTGTCCCCGACACACAAAGCCACAGGCGCCCTGTGGAACTCAGCCACACCAAGCCTGGTGGGACCTGCACAGGGCGGTGGTGGGGAGCAGCCCCTGGGCACATCTCCAGCCAGGGAGGGCACCAGGGGACGAGGCAGCCTCGGCGTGCGCGCTCCCGTGCCCGGCCCTCCGGAAGAGAAGGAAACCAGCAGAGACAGGCAGCTAAGGGACAGGCAGGAGACAGGAACAACGTCAGCACAAATGCAGGAACCCCGGTCTGAGCTGCAGACAAAGGTAATTCGACAAGCAGCTCTAAACTCCCGAGCGAGCAAGGGTTTTATTGGGAGAGCTCCCAGCGGGAAGTAAGCAGAGGCTCCAGGTCTGGCACCACTCAGGCCATCAAGGCTGGGTGTTGTCCAGACTTGCAGAGGGAGATCCCAAGCTCAGGCTTTGGGTGGCCAGGTGGAGCCAAGCCTTGGCGACACCGTCATCGGGATGTCTGGTGCGTCCCAAAGTGATTTAGATGCTTGTCAGCAGGAAAAAATAGACTTTCCTTGAATTGGGCAAACACGCCTTTCATCTGGACACCGGCTGCTAAAAACAGGCAGCTTTTGGAGCAGTAAGGGCTGGATTTACTGTAAAGCTGTCCCCTCCCTGCTCCCCATAAAGGCAAACACCCACAGCTGTACGGGACCAGCATATATGGTGCCAGAGCAGCTGCACAGCTGTGCAGCCCCCGGGCTGCGCCAGACAGCCCTGGGATTAAATCCCCGGTCTCCCACCTAGGATTAAGCCCACCATTTATCAGTGGTTAATTAACAGATTACTGGGAGGCTGAGAGAGTCTTTTCAGATAGATTGCACACTGGCCTGTTTGGCCTACAAACATAAAGCCATTGGATTCACTCTGGATCCAGTGCTATTTCACAGGGCAGTGGGAAGTGCACACAATCACCAAAACTTGACAATTGCATCATTTTTCACAGATTTTTCCCACCAGAAAACATTATATGGGCTTTAAAGGTCTCCTCCTTTGGAAGGCTTAGAGTAGAACAGACACAAAACTGTTGATACTGAGGTTTTACTGGAAACATGGTCTGCAATTAACTGAAATTTTTCATGAAAACTGTTTACTTTTTTTGGAAAAGTTTGGCTTTCATTCAAAAGTGAATGGAAATTTTTCCCTTATTCTTTTTTTTTTTCCCCCAACAGAAAAGATTATTTGCATGTGTTCTGGTACTCCAGTACCTCATGGGAAATGGAGTTGAACATCACTGGTGAGGAGGTGGCTGAGGGGTAGCACAGCAGGCATTGCCCTGGTGGGAGGTCTCTGAGGAGGTCAACAGAAAGGTTCCCGGAACACCAGCGTGACTCTGGGTGACATCAGAAAAAAGAACCAGCTGGGATACAGCCTAATATCCTTTTATGGCGTTTCAAAATTTTCTCTGGAAAGGGGAGAAAAATGGCCAAACAATAATGAGCCTCGCCTTCCCCTAATTTTCTTAATGTAGGCCAGAAATTTCTGTCATTGGAAAATAATTATAGCAAGTGAAATGCCGTCTCCTTTCCCTGCTTTGTCCAGTCTGCCCACCTGAGGAGCTGGAGGGACAGAGTCGAGTAAGCCACCCAGAAAATTGTGTTCCAACACTTCTGAACCTCCAAGCACACTTAACTAGTTTTCAGTTGACATCCTAGACTGTTCAAAAAAGGACAAGCCAGCCTGGAAACAGATGTGCTCCAAACACCACAGGAAAACAAGATCTGGACCCCGTTAAAAGACAAGAGGGGAGGTTTCCCTGATTTCGGCAGCACTAGCACGCAGCTCAGAACGAGCACAGACTTCACAGAAGCTGCAAAGAGTCACAGGCAAGTTCTGCCCTGAACTCTGATCCGGGGATGACAGCTATCCAGTGCTGTAAAGGATCAATCTCCTTCTTACTTTTATGAAGTGGCATCTTGCAGGACCCCACTGAGGACATAGCGGTAAAATACAAGCCATAGCTCCTGAGGGGAAAGGACAGCCCTCAGGCCCTGCAAACATTCCATTTCTTACAGCAGAAGGGCTGTGAGGGCAGTCCCCAGGCACCTCGAAGCCCTGGCAGTGATGTCTGAGCACCCGAGGTGGGATGGGAGACACAGGGTGGGTCTGCAGCTGGGCCAGCCCATTCCTGCAGCCCACTCCTCTTCAGGAAAGGCTACCATGAAGAAGGAGCCCCTTTGAGAAAGGGGGAAATGTCTGCACCCGTCTCCGAGGAAGAAACCTGGCCCAGGACAGGATTGCTTCACATTCAAAATCATATTCTCATTAAAGTAGGAACAAGACCCTCTCTGAACTCCAGTCTGCCCTTATCCCTCTCCTTCTCCCCCTCTATTTTTTCCTCTCATTTTTGATCCCACATTCCTATTTTCTGAAACTTTTTCCCACTGAAAAGCCACACATCAAACACATGAGCTCAGGTGTTGCTCCTGCAGACTTGGTTTCGCGCTCAGGAGTGGCTCTGTGTTCTCTCTGGGCCAGCTGTCATTGCTGCAGGGCTGTGCAGGCTGAATCCACCTCCTGGTGCCAGTGGGCTTAAAGCATCCTTTGCTCCCTGCAGCATCCTCCAGCCAGCCTGGCTGTGCACGCAGACACATCCTCGCAGTTCCAAGGACTAGCTTTGCAACCACAGGGCAGGACTGGCCAAGGACATCCTCTTGCTACTGAACCACCAGAGCTGTGACCTGAAGAAGTCAGCATTTGGAGATTTCCCTAAACACTGAGCCACGAGGCAGGCAAGGAGCAGGGAATGGCAGGAGAGTCACAGGGGACCAACAGGCTCATTCCACAGACACAGAGAGACCTCTCACTGCTCCCAGGAGACAGCACCAACGTTTTGCACAGCGTGGGCAAAGGCTCAGCTAATGAAGGTGACTTGAAGTAGTTAAGACTGTCAGTCTGCAAGCATTTCAGGAGCTGGCTGCACTAAAATTTCAGTCATTTCTCATGCAAGGTAGAGCTCATCTGTACAATTCCATAAAACAGGTTGAATCCTCTTTTACAGAAAAAACATGGATTTGGAGTCCACAAACTGCTTTGCAAACGCACGTTAATTCTGTTGCAACAGTCACTTAGGAAAGAGTGCTGCAAAAGACAGACAAAAATAGAAGCACTCCAATTAATTCATTTCTATCGAAGCCATTTGTGAATTTTGGAGAAAAATGGCTTGACATTTTCAAAATTCTATTAGTAATTTTATGTCACCTTATTTTTATAATTTCAAAATTCCTGTGTTGCACAAAGTCACTGCAGAAATGCTCTATTTCATCCTCCAAAATTCTTATTTCTCTGTTTCATGATTTTAAGAGATCAATCTGAGGTCCTCCAGACACAAATTGCTTGTTTTAGTGGATGAAACTCACTGCATCCTCGCTTCTCCTGCACTGGCTTCCCCTCAAGTGATGTTGATACTGCACCCAGAGAATTACCTGAGAACAAGCTCTCCCTGCACTTGGCACCATGCTAGTTAAACTTGAGCAGCGTTGGAGTTTGGTGCTAACAGGCAACCCAGCATGAAACAGGACTGCTGAAAAAAAAAACCAAACCTGTTTATTTTATAGAGTCAAATTTTGGAAATTCTGTCCTGGTTTCCCCTGGCTATTCCTTAAAAAAAAAACAAAAAGGAGGGTGGAGGTAGAGGCAGGGGGAAGAATGTATCAGCAATGGAGTAAACAGTTTGGAAGCCAAACATAATTGGCTGGTGACTGCATATTGTGATTCACAGAGGGAAGGCTTTTTTTAAACTCCAGGAGCCACGGAGCAAGGACAGCCATGCAGTCATCTTCCTGTGCGAAACAAAAGCCCCGGGCCAGCGAGGTGCAGCACAGCGTGCCGGGACAATGGGGACACAGAGCGTTCCCTCAGGCCTGCGCTGTGCCACGCGGTGACCGGCCTGATGCTTCCAAGCCAGGCAATGGCTTTTGGTATCAGGGTTTGGTGACTCAAGCCCTGTTCCCTCTCGGGGGCTCTGAGCGCTACAGATCATTCCTATTTGGGGATCATACCTTATCTAAGTCCATTATTGCCTCTGCCTAATATAAACACTGTCTCACTCCGTACAAGGTCTGTGCATTGAAAGTTTTCTTAAACCAAGGAAATCTGGAATAAATACCTCATTGTCTTGAGGACTTTATCACAGTGGTATGAAAGAAAACTGGTGTGTGACTGTTTTCCAGCAATAAAGTTCTTTTAGTCTCAGGAAGGATAGTTTTGATTTGTAAATCCATTGCTCTCACAGTCAGGACTTCACACTTGACCGGAGTAGCTGATATACTGTGAAGACTCTGATCTGGCGTGCAGTCTGCAAACAGTCTGTCTGACATGAAAGGAAGAGAGAGGGACTTCACCCATGTTTTCTACACTTTTAACTAAGAAAGATCTAAAAGTTTAAAACTTTGTCTTTTGAAACAGGGGAAAAAGAAAGGTAAGATTAAACATCACCAAAAAGTTTCACAAACTTGTCTCCAAACTGCCACAGTGCTGCTGTCAGGGGAAATTAATTCTTTTCTTGAAAAAGTCAAACACTGGGTTTTGAATGAGAAATTACTCTTACAAAAGGTTCTTTGCTTCTTTCTTTTATAAAAAAGTCCTTTAAAATTGACTGAATCTGAATGGAATGCTCCATTTCATTCAAAACTTTTGTCTTTCTCATTTTACTTTGTGGCTTGCAATTTTGGAAGTGATGACATACTCAGGGCTGTAGCAGTGGAGAACTGCAGAATTTCCCATGTCTCTGGCAGCATGCTCTATTTTGCTAAATCCCAGCTAAGCCCACTGCCTGTTTCTCTGTGCTGCCAAGGGGCAGGATACCAGGCAAGGTGGGCCTCTGGCTTTTCTCTCCCACCCACATCCCTCCCCTCTGTTGTGCTGACAGCTAAGTCCAGATTTTCATCCCTGCTCATGAGTGTGGGCAGGTATGGGTTCACTGTCAGCCAGGACCCCCTGAGCTCCTGCAAGATGGAACAAAGTGGGAACAGCCAGACCATTCCAGGCTTCACCTCCTTCTCACACTGACAAATTGGTCTCCTGGCCCAAGCTCTGTTCAAGGGGAGAGAGCTGACAAGGGCATTAAGCACCATTAAGCTCTGGCATTATTTAGGAGAGTTTCAGGGCAGCCCTGACCTTGAGTACACAGCGGGGACCGTGCTGGTCTGCACCATCTCTTGAGCAACAAACCAAGCAGCCTCTGCTGACTGCTGAGTGGGGCAAACTTAGGTTAAGTCTCTAGATAAAAGACTCACAGGTTCTTGCCTGAAAACCGCTGTACTCTGAAATGCCCAGGCCAGAAACTCATTCTGATTCAGACCACAAGTCATCCACTGGAGATGGAGCCAAAGGGATTCCCAAGCACCTTGCCCATCAACCATGCTAGAAGACCTGCCAGGTATAACTAACATTTTGCATACTTCAGCTTTTGCCATGGCCTGACTGACTCCAGCAAGAGCAGTGTCTCCAGCTCCACAATGCTGGGGCAAAGTGCAAATAGCCAAACATCCCAAATTGTGTCTGAGCTGGGAGCAGTAAAATCCCACCCAAGCGGGATCCATCTGTCAGGTTTCCAGCCCAAACAGGAATGCTGGCTGGACTGATTGGGTTTTAGCTGAAAGATGTATCTCAGCAGTGTGGACACACATGAGCAGTCCCTGGAGCAGGCGGAAGCAGCGGGCGGAAAGGCTCGGGAGCACTGGTCCTGCTGAGGATGGACTTGTGACACGAAACAACAAACAGGGTGTCTGGTGAGCTTGGCATAACAACCCAGGCACATGTGAAGGAAGAATCACTCTAAACACAAGAATGGGACCAGAGGAGTTGATTTCAATGGTTTATTGTAAGAAAGCTCCTTAGATTACGCAGATTAAAATCTTCATGGAAACATTTCTGGAGACTGTATGTTGCTCAGCTTCCTGCACAAGGCACTGCTTGGTCATGACTACATGGAATAGCAAACTTAGAAGAGGGGAGTTTATTAGTTTATTATTATTACGAGAATACAGAGCTTGTGTATCTCTGTATTGGTTTCCTCTTACACTGGAGGAAAGTAAATCTGCTTCAGAGTAACCCACAAGTGAAGGAAAAGACAGAGTAAAGTGAGTAGGCATTCAGCAGAGATTTTCAGAAATGCAGCTCCATGGGGCTGTGATTCACAGTCCCCAGTAGGCATTCAGCGGAGATTTTCCCCTCAGCCCCTGCAAAACATAGCCCAGGACTACCAGGCTGGAGAAGGGGAACAGCCAGGCTGCAGTTTTTCCTATCTGTGGGGCTCCCCAATAAAACTGAATAACCTGAATTATTCAGCTGTGGGATCAGGGAAAGAGTTCAGACTTCACACGTCAGCCTGCTCCTTAGTACAATTCCTTCACCCCAGCAGTGCAGAAGCCAGAAGATGAATGGCTGGTGCTGAGGTTGCATGTGATGGCAGAAGTTCCCAGTGTGAGCTTGAAGCTCTTCTATGATGCCCCTGAGATCCTTCTAGGAAAGAGGAGCTCTGCTCACTGTGGTCTGCTTGGTGAAAAAGCTTTAATTTTTCGTGACTACAATGTGCCCAGTGAGTGCAATTATGTTGAATTCCACCGCTGCTTTCACCCGGAGCAAGAGAGCAGATTGAGCAATGAACACTAGAAGTGAAAACCCAGTGCCTCATACTTAATGTACTCACTGCACTGAGTTTCCACGGGCCACAGGCACACAGGGCATGTCCTCCCATTGCAGCTGGGACAGGCAAGAGGAAACCACTCTCTGGAGAAGCTTCTCTCTCCTCAGTGGCTATGGAAGGAGCCAAGAACAAGCAGTTCACACGAGAAGTTTTGTTTTTAGAGGGCCAAGGTCAGATATGGAGCATGCTGGGCAAGCTGGCTTGTGAGGTTGGAGTGTCCACAGCTGAACTGTGCTAAACTCAGCTGAGAGGCCACAAAGAGCTGAGTGAGGGGTCAGCTGGTGAGCAACTGGGAAATCATGGGCAGGGACAAAAGACAGGGGGAGTGGCAGACTTGGACCAAAGCAAAAAGCAAAAAATGTGATAAATGGAGGGGGGAAATAATTTTTACTAAATCTTAAATCCAGAGTTTCCTTTTGCTTTTATGTTCTTTAACTCTGCAAATCTGGCTTTTTATCATGCCTGTTTCTAAATGAAAAATCTCCTTTCAAAGTGAAAAGCCAAAAACCTTCAGTTTGCAGTTATCCAAGGGAAAAGGTCTGGTGCATTAAAATCCCACTCTGTGTTCCAAACTGCTTATCAAACTTTGCATGATTCTGGAAATCAGTCCAGCCACTCTGAAACTTCCTATTTCATTAATCTTCCCTGCCCTACCATGTTCTCCATTTCTCTCATCCTTTTGTCCTCCTTTTCAGAAATGCAGCTCCATGGGGCTGTGATTCACAGTCCCCAGGTATCCCCCAGCAAGTGGGGCTCAACCTTAACAATGTCTGTAGGTACTTCCTGGTCCAAATGCTCTCTAATAACATGATTATTTTGCAAAGTGCTGCTGGCAGCAGGAGTTAGCTTTAGTGCTGTAACTTTTAAAATTAGCAGCCTCACCACCTTGAACCCATACATGGTTACGTACTCCTTCATGTCCTCCTGAGGCAGCGTTTTTCTCCCACTGAGTGGACTGAGTAAAACTGCTGTCTTGGAGTGAAGTATTCATTTGAGGAAATACAAGAAACATGAATCTAAAGTATCAAAACTGCAAATAAAACACCAAACTCACCGCATATCAGGCAAAACTCATGTTTAAATGTTTTTGCCCCCAGTTCTGCCAGGGACAATGGGGATAAAACTGCCCTTAAAGATATGAGGTCAGAAAATGACATGTCCATCAAAGATGTCATCTGAGGGTTTGTGTTCAAGTATTCAAGCTCCTGCCTGCAATCAGATGGGACATGAAAGGTTTGGAGGACGTTAGTGATAGCTGTGATGCCACCTGACCCCACCATCCACCCAACAGGAGACAGGGCTCTGCATGCACATGGTGGTGTCCAGCCCTGCCACCTTCATGCCGTGATGGCCATTGGCTCCTTCTTGGACAGTGTGGACATAGGGGCACAGGGACAGCAAGACATTTAGCCAGGTGCTACAGGAATTACGAGGAGCCCTGCAATGTGAGGGTAATTTTTCTCATCAAGCAGAAATTATGTTTTCTTTCAAGCCCCTTCTCCCAGAAGAGCAGGAACTACTAAAAGACCAAAGATTTGTACACATGAGCTGATACTGCAAAAACCTTTTCTTCACAGTAGATGTCATTCCAGATGCACCACCTGCCAGAAGACCAAAACACTAGTGAAATGCTAAATTCTAAAACACAAATAGTTATGTTATACTTTTGCCAGAGAGACAACCACTTTTGAGTGGTTTCCAGAAGTTACCTGGCTTACGGAGTCATTGGAAACAGGCAGAGAATGATAACATCATTATGGTTAATGATTTAATTTGCGAGGGGGGTGAGCAATTAATTTTTATTATGTTTATCAACATCTTTGGTCACAATGTAATGGTGAAAATGTTTCTATTTTGACCCAGGAAATTGAAAAGCATGTGTGAGTAACACAAGTAATTATGTATTTGTACATGTTTTATGTTACTACAACATTATTATATCCTAGCATGTGACTTGTATATTCTTGTAATTGTCTTATTAGGCCAGTTTGAGTTTCCAATAGCACCTATGCTGCAGTTTTTAAGATGTTTGCTTTGGAAGGAACTATGAAATGCAAAAACATATGGATCACTTTATAATGTATCGAAAGCATACAGTAAAAATTTGGCTTTCATTACTGCATTAGCATGGATCTAGATACACACTCAATGTTGAGACTTGGTCACTCGTGTTTATGACATTCAGAGCTGCTTTGTGTTAGCGTGGATATACATTCACTCTGCTGGACATACAGCACAACTCTCCACTGAATATTCCTTCTGGCAAATACTGTGAGATCCAGGATAACTGAAACCAGGGCTTGTTACTGGTGAAATAAATATGCTTTCAGCCAGCTAGTTCCCCACCATCTCTCCACTTCACATGTCTCCTCCATCCTGCAGTTCTGCACTGTGGTAATGTTTTGCTGCTTTGGTCGGGTGACTAAGACTTCCCTAACACAGTGAGATAAATTCAGATGGACAAGGATGGCCAGGACAGAAAACCTTCTTGGAAGACTCCTGTTTTTCACTAATGGAAATGTTCCAGCACTGTGGGTAGGATTTAGTTAGCACTAGCGTCTTCTTACATGAAAAGGACACGTGACACTGTGGGTGCACAGTAGGAGAAAATGGAAGCTCTGCGTGGGTGAGTGCAGATGGTATGGGTGAGGATTGTTTCTTTCATGGCCAGGGCACCTCACTGCAATGGAGAGCTGGTGGAGTCATGCCTGGTACACAAAACAGATGGTCTGACTGCAAGCAAAATGTATGAACTCTGTCATCATTCCCTCTAGTGGTTAAATCCACATAACGCTGAAAAAGTTTAAGCATTAAGCTTCATCTCTCCTCTCAAACAAGGCAGAATCACAATTTCTGCACTGAAGGTCATGGTCCCAATCCCAGTGGTGGCTCAAGGAGTGTCATTTACAGGAACCCACTCTCCTAAGTAATCTCTTGAGCACTTCTAGGTTCCTGATAATATTCAGGAACCGAATGCCATACATTGCACTACAACACCCAGCCTTTGTCATGGCCTAGAAAGATTCTTCCTGGGATACTTCCAGGGTGACACCGGATTTTGCAGAGACGGTAAAAAGCCCAGCAAGTGAGAGTTTATTTGGTGCTGAACACACCTCCACAGCCAGATTAGAGTAGCAGTACTGCTGGACAACAGCAGCTCAAGGAAAGCTGTGCTTTTTTGCCTGCTGAGGCAAAAGCACTATGGCAAAGCACTATGCTGGCCATCACTCTGCTGCAAACGCTTTCACCAGCCAAACCCACGGCACCAAAGACTGTTTGAAGGGCTGCAGCTGCCTCGATTTCCCATGGTGCTGACAACAGCACATGGTCACCTGCACTGAGAGCACCTCGCACTGGTGACT
Organism: Dicrurus megarhynchus; assembly: GCA_013399195.1. Lineage (NCBI taxonomy): Eukaryota > Metazoa > Chordata > Aves > Passeriformes > Dicruridae > Dicrurus > Dicrurus megarhynchus. The sequence goes on from VXAD01012520.1 coordinate 1,626,574, forward strand.
GCTGGCAGGGAGGCGCCTCAGCTGGTGGCCTCCGTGTAAACAAAGCAGTCAGGATGGAGAGATGCTGAGCTCTGTATTTGTCCCTGGAGGCACAGTGACAACTTCCTCCTGAGCTGCTGACATTACCCTTCCCATAGCTCTTTCACCCACAACAAAAAGAAACAGTTGCTGTTGAGTACAATTACAATTGGATGTTTCTAAACACGGCATGTTGACAAGTTCCCATAAATCTGAAATTCTGAGAGTTGGGCATCTTTGCATTATTAGCAACATTTAGGAAAAACAAAATTTGTAGGTACTACACATTTAATGGAAACGAATTTTAATTACTTCTATCTTATAAACTATTCAACAGATTTACTTGTAAATTCTCAGCAAGAACATCCTTTGCCTGCAGGAATAATGCTGAATTTGCAGAGGATGTGCTATATTTCTCTAGACGGCTCAGATCATAATTTTAGGTACAAAGTAAAACCCTGTCTCCTCGTGGACCTCCAGGCAAGATCTCCGTGACTCTCCTGTTACCAATGGTGCATAATGATGGTAAAATGGTCTTAGCCCTACTGACAGCATGGGCCACCAGCAGTGTCAGTAAATCACAGGTATTTATCTTGTGCCTGACAGAACATGTCTAATAAAACCCCACAGCCATATTTAGAAACCAAATTAACTCTGTATAGACTCCAGTCAAGGAGTGAGGACGATATCACACTGAGTGGGTACCCCATCAACACAAATCAGTGGTCCCTGATGGGATTTGTTCCATTGGTAAGGCCAGGCTTCATCTTCCCCCAGTCAGCTGCTGTTTGCTTGATTTGGGGAGAAAGTTTTTATTCCCAACAGAGCCTTTCTGGTGCCAGCATACCTCCTCAGAGTGCTTCAGCATGCAGCTCTGCTTCCTCCTTTAACCACAACGTAAATTTCTTTTTGGAGAGCTTTAAAAGCAAGATAAAGTGAGCTTACTGTCAGTCCCTTTGCAGCCCTGGGGAATTGCGTGGGACCATTTCTCCTGTGCAATTTCTAGAAACACCAGAGGTTGTGACCTCAGAAGAATTGTCTTCTTTCCTTACTTCGGCTGCCTTTATTGAAACAAAATTAAAAGCTTTAACCCCCTGAGAATTCAGTGATTTCACACGGTTTGGCCCACTCTGATTTATACCTTTGCTAATGCAATAAACATTTTTCCTGCTGTATGATTCTTTTGGCCTGATTTTCAGCGCCACTTAGCTATCCCAGAGTAACCATCAATGACAAATGCTTTGAAAATTGGCCCCGAATTCCCCTCTGCCTCCTGCCTCAAGGGCAAATTTGTTCTATTTGGTAAAAGGCTAAAGACACAATGTACAAGTGGACTTGTACCACTTTCCTGTGTCACCTGAACTCATTCTGAGAAGACTTTGCACAAAATCAGTAAATAACAGACTTTTACTTCACTTGTTGTTCCAGTAGATAATTAACTATATTTTTTGAACATGATGTGGATCCACCTGATAAAAAATACTTTCATTTAATTTTTTATGAGATGAAAACTAAAAATAAAGAAAATTCATCGGGATTGACCCCAAATCACCTTTTGTTTAATACTTCTTGGGTTTTTTAAAGCATTTATTTTACAGCAAACTAAATTAAACATTTACATAGAATATTTATAAGGAAGGAACTAAAATATTTTTCTCAGAAAATGCCAGAAAGAGAGGTTTTCCATTTTTTTATGAAGAGAGGTACTTGGGCAAAAGGAGTTTGTAAGTCTGATACCAATTTATATGTTGCAGTCACTCCAAGCCAGTGAAAAAACGCAACTGTTGGAAAAGTTCACATGGCTCTATTTACACATCCATTCTGGGGACAATTTTACCCCCCATCCTGGGCTTCTGTTATTGAAAAGATCTTAGCCATGACAGAAGAAACAATGACCCTGAAGTTCACCACAAAGACCCACAGTCTTTGCTAGTCTGAATCTCCCCCCATTCATAATTTATCTTACCCTCAAGTCCACTAATTTGTAAACTGCAAAAACAAAGACGGTGCCCAAGAGCTGTGCAAGAGATTCCAGCTCTCCGGCATGCAGGAGTTCACAGAGTCCCCTGAGATAGCCCGTGAACTCAGCAGCACAAGTTTAATGCTGCCCAATAGCTTTTACAACTTACTTTCATGATCTTTTTTCAATGGCAATATAATAAATAATGTCAGTTCGGGATTTTTTCCTTCCCTTTTTTTTTGTTGCAACAGACATAGAGAAAATCCCTGATAAGCATCTGTTGTGGAGAAAAATTAAGTACAGTATGTATACACAGAACACATATTAGTTTCCCAAATCGTCTTAATGATGGGCTATAAATATGTTTTTGGCCTGCCTGCAGGCATATTACTTTTGGCCGTGATCATGTCAGCTTCCATTAACAGAGCTGGATCCGTATTTTTAATGGACAAGTAACATAAATGCAGCCACAAAACAAGAGCTCTTTTTCCTGTGCACTGATCATAAGCTCTACCATATTTCATAAGGGTGGTGTACTACCAAAGAGTCACCTGTCTGACAGGGGTATAAAGCAGATGTCTTAATGGCTTGGAGGATCTTGTGGCATTATCTTGTGAGTGCTGCAGGAACGGGATGTTCTACCCTAAGTGTAACTCAAGATGTTAAATGTCTATACTCTGCCTCCTTAAAGTCTCTGTTATGGCTTGGTTGGATCTATGTCCTGTATTTCCAATGACTGACTGCCAAATATATTTATCCAGCTGCTATGTTCCTCACCAGAAGTTGCTGCACCACAGTAAATAACCTCTAATCCATCACAAAGTGCTGCTATGAAGTTTATGTAGGTAAAACTCTTTAGGGTAATCAGATGAAATTTACAGAGCAGGAATTATCTGCAATAGTCAGAGTTAATTATATCATTAAATATTTGACCACAGCTGGATTAAGCAGTTGGACAGACTCTAGATAAGGGGGAACTCCAGAAAAGTATTGTAAACATTTTGTTCCAACAACAGCATTTCTTCAGATTCCCAGCTCCCAAGCAAGCCTAAGCTAACTGCACTTAATAGCATAAAATGTAGATGCCGCTAATTCTTGAACAAAAATGAACTACAGGGAGCAGCGCTGGAATTGCAGAGGGTTGGAGGTGGAAGAGGAATGTGTTGTGGAGGAGAGAGATAAAGTCCATGCAGCAAGGCAGCACTGGAAATGAATGGATACCATACAGCAAGAAGAGCAAGAGCAAAGAAAGAAAATGAATTCTTCAAAGGAAACAGAGACAGAAACAAGAAACAAATTAAATATGTTAAATAAGTTATTCACTTGACAAGATTGGGCTTGGATTTCAGTTTGGCAGGAAATGTGCCTGAAGCACAGAGCATATACCTTCAAGTCCTACTAACTTCAGCAGGACTATGCTTACATTTCAATGTAGTACCTAATTATTAGTCTGCTGAGACAAAGGCACAATACACAGTCCTTGTCAATGGCAAACTCTTGCTCTCTGTCACGAATTTGGTATCAGGCAAACAAGCCCAGTCAAAGCAAAGACGCAACATTGAACTTTACAGAAAGTTTGGATGATAAGAATCCAGGTTCATAGTTTATTAATAAACTCTAACTTTCAAAAATCTTTACCAAATACTGGTTAATTAAAAGTCCTATGATCACAGTATAGGTAATTATGTGATGATTTGGGGCAGGGAAAGAAGAAAGCAAGTTTGGGTTAGGCAATCCCACCTAGTGACCTTAGCTGGAGGCACCTTCCTTGCCTGCAGGGCCTGGATTAAGCTGACTTGAGCAAGGGCCTAAGTTCCCTTTTCCCACACTGAAGGGGAATCTGAAATATGTCAACAATATCGGAGGAAAACAGGGGAAGAGAAATGAGAAGAACTGTCGATCTGGAGGAGCTGCCTGCAGGCATGGGGCAGAAAGCACCAGGGAGCTGCTGATGTGATCAGTGCTGAACCTGGGCTGCTCCATCCTTTCTCAGATAATTCTCTCTCTCTGAAGGACACCCCAGAATGATTTCCACAAAACCCATTCAACTTCAGCTCAGCATCTGCATGCTGTTATCAACAAGAAAGTACTTGTAAATGGAGCTAAGTTACTGAACAGCATCACAGAAAAATTTAGCTTTCTTTGTCCACAGGTTTACTGGGAGAAAGTCACAACTTTTACTAGGGCAGCTATAATTCCAGACAAATTGCCCCTCAGAAGCAGGATGTGGTAATGACAGGCAAGGGCTGTTTCATGTGGGCTTATATGCCATATGCAGGGCTCCTTGCAGAAGTTCAGAATTCCTGTTGCTGCTGGCAGTGTGTGAAGCAGAAAAACCCAGCCCCATCCTGAAATACCAGGCTGAGCTGCCAGGTCTGGGGAGAATTTTATCAAGCTTCAGAATCCTGTTGTCCATTTTGATGGCAGACTCAAAGAACAGGCTGTGCCTGTCTTGACTGAGAGACAGAGGTGAAAGAATGAGTTTTCCAGTGCATTAGAGAAAAAGGGTTTTCATGCCAACATCCAGGTACAAGCCCTAGTAAGGAGCTTTGAGGGGAATTAAACTGTAAAGAGGGGGAGAAAGGCAGTGAACAAACTGTCTGTGAGTGTTTGAATATCAAGCAGTGCCTTGGGCAGGGGGTAAATCATGTCCAGGGTAGGGAGTCACCCTGTTTTCTTGCAGGTACAGACCATGCCTGCAGTGGCCGTGAGGGTGTGCAGACCCAGTGCAGAGGTGTGAATGCTGGAGGCAGCCGAGAGCCAGCTCTGTCCCCAGGGCTTTGACTGGCTTGGGGACAAGCACTTAGAAGAAACCGACTCCCTCACACCCTCAGAGCTCTGAATGGGTTGAAAGGCAGCAGGAAATCCTGCCCGATTCCTATGCTGGAAGGCTCTCAGGAAGGGAGAGGTGATGGGGGGGTGCCATGGCCACAACAAAAGCAGAGGAGCACTGTGGGCAGATACCAAGAACCACCCAGGAAAAAGCTGCCAACATATGGAAACCACACAGAGGCCAGAGTGATGGACACCCCAGAGGAATGTGAGATGTGCAGATGTGCAGTGGTTTTTGAAAGGTGTTTACCCAGCTACATAGTAGGCAGTGTTTTGATGCATAAAATTTAGTTGGATGCTATGTTAACAGCATCCTTGTGCCCTGACAACTGGACATGATGTTAAGGTCCTCTGGGAGGTAATGTTGAGAGCCAAGAGTATGGGAAACCCAGTAGGGATATCAGGGCCAATATCTTGATCCTGGTGGAAAATGCTAAATGCAGCAAAGATTTGGCCCTAGATGGAACGACCTAAAGTAATTCTGGCTCCAAGTCAGACTTGATAAAACTGACTATTGCTACGGACAGTGGATCTGAACAGTTTTCTCTGTGAATTCTTGCCTCCCCCCAAAAAAATGAGACAGTATCCATATGAGGCTGAGGGGCAGGTGAGGGCAGCCAGCCTCCTAGAAGGCCAGAGGTTGCCACATTAGGATGAACAAACATAGCTTTTATTCTCTTTTCTACTTCAGGAGTTTTCCCAATCACAGCAGGTATGTACATCCCTCTATGTCTGGATGCTATTGTAGGAGTAGCCCAGAGGACGAGCTCTGGAGGGAAGCCCAGAGAGGCCCTGGAATCAATATCCCTGGAGTTCTTCAGGACTCACCTGCTTTAGCAGGGGGTTGGATTAGAGGTCTTCTATGACTCTAATAATCACCATTCTGGCAGATATTAAATGAGCCTCCTCACTTAAGCCAAGCCCAAGGACAACACACAATCTGGAGCACCAAGGTTTCTTCTATAACCTTGGACACTTGAGTTAAAAAAACTCGCTTGAACTCCTGGAAGGGTGGAGGAGCCCAGCTAGAAGCTGTGGCATGCTGCTGCTCAGCCTTCCCTCCCTTCCCGAGCAGCTGCTAATGACTCACCTCAGAAATGCTGCCAAGAGCCATAGGAGCCATAGGGACTGGGGGAGAATTCCTTTCTCTTCTGCATCCAATAGCATTTATTGAATAACAATGCTACCAGCTCTGAATCCCGTTCCTGTCAGCAGGCAGGGGCTGCACAGATGTGCTCCTCCACTGCTTCCAAACCCACCTCCTTGGCACAATGCTGGTACTAAAGGGCCTGATGATTGAAACCCTTTAGTCAAAAATCCATCCAGAGATTAAATCTAGAGCTGAGTGATGGTCTTATTTCAGATACTGAGCACATGAGGAACTTGGCACGGTTGAGGCTTGAACAGAAGCAAAGCTGTCTGAACTGTGAAAAGAGGCCCTCTGTCAGAAGGCATTTTGCTGGGGCCTTGAACAGCAAAATGTTGTACGTGTGATGGCTGCTGTGATAGACTCACACTACCAGCACAGGAAAACAATCATCTGGTTTTTTAAACTACTCCAAGATAAATCACAAGTAGTGTACTATTATTGATTTATTTTTATCTCAATGGAATATTTCAGCTATAAATTAGGGTTGGATAAACACAAACTGTGCAGAATTTTGCATTGTTTGAACTTGTCAATGGCAGGCCTTTCTCATGTTTTCATTTTAATGTAAATCAAACTGTGAAATGTATGGATGCAATTTATTTCCAGTTATGTTTATTGGACTTGGGAAAGACTTATTAACCAGGGGCTTTACTCAAATTCTCATTTGATTTCCGTGGATTTGACTGCCCAGCCTCTGTGGAGCTTTCATGGCTTGAGCACTGCAGACTCTAAATCTGATGTAAGAGACAACAGTGGTTTTCTCACAGTGCCCTTGTGGAGTCCTGGAGTGAGGCTGTAATGGAAAGAATACATCCTGCAGAGCAGAGTGCTCAGAAGAAAGGGCTGGTGTCTGGGTGAAATCCCTGCTTGGCTGCCAAGTCTTCCCTTCATTGCAAGAGGGACAGGAGTTCAGTTTCTACGTGTAATTTAACTCTGTGGGGAGACTCACCCTCTACAATATACTGCAGAATCCTCTGGTGTCAAGGAAAAGACTGCAAGGGCTCAAGAGAAGATGGTATTTATGCAATTTTGAAGTAAGGGAAACAAACCCCAATAATGCTAACCAAATCCAGATCAGTGAGGACAAGAAAAGCTCAGTTCCTGGCCTGTAAATGCAGCGGAGGTGTTTTCAGGTAGCCCGTGCCTGACCATGCCATGGCTGACACAGACCTCTTCCTGAAGTGGAACAGACAGAGCAGCAGAGGCAAAAAGGCAAAAAGGACCCAGGTTTTTCAGTCCTCCTTTGAATCCAACTCAAAAATCCTGACCTGACATCTTGACAGTAGCTGCCCTGATGATTCCTCTCCAACTCAACAACTTCCCCGAGACCTCGATGGACCTTGGGGAAAGCTTGGCCGTGGTGAAGTCAGTAAGAGTTTTACCCTCACCCTACACAACAGGCTGCCCTTGGTGACTCTGAGGAAGTCTCTCATCACCATGTACCTCAGTTTCTCCAGAGAATACAATGATTTCCTGTTTGATTGAGGTGTCACAAGGACAAACTCCTGGTGCCTGGGGAGCACTAGCTGTGATGCTGATAACAGGCACAGGAAAGTCTGTGTGGGTCACTGGACACATTCCATTCTTATGACACGTGGATCCAAAAGAGCATTTAAATCAAAACATCACTGGTTAAACTCAATCTATAGTGAACGTCAGCCTGTAAATTTCTTAGTCTAAATTATTAAGAGAACATTGCATGCTTTATAACTGCACGTTTGAAAATACTCATGGGGTCAGACTCTCCTTTTAGCCCCAGCAACATAAAGTTGGAGACATTGCCTGACTCCAAGGCAGTTACTCCAGATTTATTTCAGGGTAACTCTGAGCAGGATCCTGGGTTTTGTTTATGACTTTTCATTTGTATTTTGTGAAAACTTAATAAAAATCTTTTAAAACTGAAAAACATGGTTCCATAAACCCCACATATGGGATCTTTAAACTCAACCAACTTATGAACTTAACCCTGACTTGTCTTCATCCTCTTGGCCTTGTCAGCAACTAGCAGTCTTTAGCCATGTCTGTACTTACAGAGGTCAGAAAACCCTTAGACAGGCAACTCTGGCCTTTGCCTAAAACAATAACAGGAACACATGACAAAACCGAACCACAATGTCCTGAAATGGGAAAAACAATGCTGAAAATGAGGAGAGACAGCTGAGAGAATCCAACTTAATGCCTGCAAAGCAGAGCCTTCCCAGGCTAGTAGGACACGACTTTAGGTAACACTGGAAGTTATTGAGATGTACTGGTACAACTAGCACCTTTTTTTTAGAGATTCTATTAACACAGTGGAAAAATTACACATCCTGTCCTAGAGGTCTTTCACTCAAAACTCTGCTTGTGAGTAGCTCTATCCATGCTACTGTCTGTTATCCAGAGATTTCAAGGCATAGGATTTTATAACAGTCTGTTCTCAACTGCTTGAAGCTGGCCATGGGTTTTTTCCACAGAGATTTCCACACTCAACTCACCTACATGTGGCTGATGCAGGGCACAGGTAATGCAAGGTACCTGCTTCCAATTTAAACACTTTGAGGAACTGAGAGAATTCACAAGTTCCTACATCAACTAGCAAATTCTTTCAATATTTGATAATCCTGCCTGCTAGAAATCATTGTGTTTCTGAATATCTCAGCGCAATTCCATTGATTTCTGGGAAGTCCCTCCTGGGTAAAAGAATCTTTGAAGAATGGGAGTGGAGAAAGCTTGGTTTAGATTCAGCCTTGGGATAAGATCCTCTGGTTTAGACTCAATATATGTGTGACACTTCTTATCTCCTGAGGATCTGCCTCCTAGCTTTGCTTCCGAGGAAAAAAAGGAAAAAAAAAGGTGCTTCGGACTGAAATGTCAAAACTGCCTAGGAAAAATTTAATTAGTTGAGAAATGAGCAAACAGGTCTCTCCAGGGGCTTTGAAAATCTTCACTTCAGCTGTAGCAGAGTTAAGAATGAAAGGAGTAATTAAGGGCCTGATCTACATCCCTGGAAGCCCAGTGGCAACACATCCCAAGGAAATCAACATCAGATTTGGAAATGAAGGAAAAAAAATAATATGAAAAAGAGTAACTAGAGATACTAGTTAAATGCAGAGATGGTGTGCATTGAGTTATTCCTCAGTCAGCATCAATGGAAAAGCATTGTTCTAACCCACAGGGAAAGCACCCCCAGCAGCCCTGTGAGCCACAGGAGAACAGACCCTGCTTGCCTTCTGCTCCCCTCAGTGCTCCTGGGCAGGCTCCCAGAACACCACAATCCCCACCAGGGCTGGCAGCATTGCTGGTGCTGTTTGGGGATGCTCTGAGTTGTGCAGACTGCCCAGTGTAACTCTGTGACAGCTGCAGCCAAAGGTCAGACAAATAGAAGGAGTCATCTCCTCAGTGTTGCAGATGGCCGTGTCTGCCCAGGAAACCAAGGTCCTGAACTCTCTGGGTAATGTAGGCAAGTGCTTTCCAAACTCTTGTGCATCTCATTGCAAGCTCCTTGGGGACCAGCCTTCTTCTTAAAGGAAGGTCTGGCACAACGGGACCCTCCTGTACTTTAGCACCATAAAAGCACATTTTAAATGGCTGAAGAAATGGAGAATTGCCTCTTTCAGAAAGCTGTTAACATCAGAGAAACTACAGTCTAGGTATAACAGGGGGCAGGGGGCAGCCGCACCACTGATATTGGCCTGGGCATTACTAAGCACTTTCCTTAATGATCTGAAAATAAAGACATGAAAAACTGGATCAATTGTTAAGATGGGACCATTTAAACAAAACTTATTATATTAATTATATAAATTAATTATATAAATTAATAGAGATAACAAAGATGTCTAGGGAAAATGTAATTATTTGAGAACTGAGTGACAGACATTTCCTGAGACCTTGGAAATCTTAGACTTGTTCCACAGATTGGAAGAAGTCAGGCAAGCAGAGCAAGAAAAAAATGCAAGAGGAAAGCAGAGACTTTACTGAAGAACTATACAGTCAGAGCAGACAACACAGGCTAAGTTCCAAGCATGCTCCTCTGGCAAAATAGAGCAAACGCCATGGCTCAAAGTGCAACTGGAGGAGATGTGAGACAGGGGACAAATTATTTGCCCCGTATCTGCAATAGTTGCATGCTGCAAATTTGGGTGCCTTTCAGAAAATATTGACAGATTCAGGAAGGAAAGAGAAAGGAACCACAGAAATTGCTTAAGGGCTGGAGAAAACAGGTCTTGAGAGACATCAAAAGAAGGAGAAGTCCACAGGCTGCAGCCATCAATATGTCATCAGTAAATATTCTCCTGTAGCAAGGCATATAAAGAAGTCCACATAGTCAGCTTCTCAAAAAGAACATTTAGTGGTGATTTTGTTTTGGTGCCCGAATATCCTCAAATAGAGGATATATTAGGATATATTAGTCACTGACAGAATCTTTTAATCTAGAAAAGGTAGCAGCAACACAGACCAATACCTGACAAATCAAAGACATAAAAATTCCACTTAGAAATGCAGCCATACTTTTTTTGTTGTTGTTTTTTTTTTTTAATCCATGTCTGTCCTTAGATATTGAAGAAAATCACCCACAAAAGTGAAGGATGTCTACATGTCTTGGAGTACTCAGAGCATCGCTGAAGCCCACCCTGGAGGAGACAGTTTTTGCTAGCACACCTTGTTGAACTCAGTCCAGGAGCAACTTTGCAAAACGAAGTGGCCTGTGATATCCAGGTCAAACTCAATGGCTCCCTTCAAGTTCAGCAGTGTTGCAGTAATACCAGTGAGCTAAAAACAACTGGTTTAGTCTTTGGCAGGCAACAGCTGGCAGTCAAGCACTCCCATGCTGGTTGGTTGGAGGGGTCAAGATTTCCCCAGAGGAAAACCTTCCCCGTAACTACCCCAATGCTACCATAATGCTCCTCCTGGGCCTTCTGGAGAGTGAGTTTCAAGCTACAGTAGACTGATTTTGAGAGACAAGTAATTGCTTCTGCAGGCTATGGTCTGCAGTCTGGTTTTCAATCAATCAGTGCAGCACACAGGTGGGGCAGGGAAGCGTTCTAGACCACAGCAGGAGGACTTGGTGAGCGCAGCCAAAACAAGCTTTTATGTCCCAGCTGACATCTGTGGGAGTGGGTAGGTCTTTCACTGTGTGGAACATACAGGATTTATACAAAGGGATCCCTAAACACTTTAGTATTCATTGTTTTTAAAAGAGGTTGGATTCTGCAAAGGGGAGGGGATGTGTTTTCATACCTTGAGAACATTACTCCCTTGCATGACACCAATGTTTTAATGACTCGTTTATTTTCTCCTGTCTAGTGGAGCAGAAAAAAGGAGAATGAAGCATTTATTTGCCAGAAAATTCTTACTACTTTTCTAGGGAATCAGAGAAGACTAACATTTCTTACCTTTGTTGGTTTTGCAAGATGCTCTGTGCATGCTCTCTTTTGAGGAAATACATTTAATTTTTTTTACCAACAGTGGTTCACAGACACCAAATCCTCAGCAGAATCTGTAATGGTCTCATAGAACTGCTGGGTGACATGGTCCAGGCCTTAAGAACTCAGACCCATTGGTGATTGATTGTCTCTAGCTGCAATTTATTTTGTACATGCAAATTAAGAATACAAGAAGAACATTTAAAATTATGAGGCTGGAACACCATTTTTACAGATGGCTATTTCTGCCAGCGGGCAATTTGTTCTCCTCATATAAACATTAGGAAAATTTAAGCATCTGCTCCTAATTAGTTCCCTTGCACAAGTTACTGATGTGCATAACTCACACTTCCCCATGCTCATTGCTAAGATCTGAGATGATTAGTTTGTTTGCACACTGCTCCTTGGAATTAGACAAAGCTGAAGACTTGGAATCACAGCTGTTCTCTCTGCACCAGAAATCAAACCAAATTTTATTGGAATGATGAAAATTGCCAAGACCAGATGACCCTGGGAAGCAAACACAAGTTAATTGGGCCCCAGTTGACCTTAATGTAACCATATGAATTTGGGGGGAATCTGGCCAGTATTTGATTAATTTGTTTAAAGAACACGTTAGAATGATTTTCTTATACTAAAAAAAAAAAGTAAATTTTCTTACCCAGAAAATTGCATGTTTTATAACTCAAGCCATTTTTGCCTCCTCACCAGAGCTGGGACAAAGCCATGGTACATCTTTCAAAGTATATTCAGACCTAACCCTCCTATGCCAATTAACATCTGAGCTTTAGGTCCAGAGAAAATTAGGTTTGGGTTCTGGCTATGGTATGCAACTGTTCACATTCAAGTGACATGGAGAATCAACAGAGCCATCCAGCAACTTTTGCTCTACAGCTGAACAGAGCATTGCATGGTTTAAACCTTTCCAAAAATCCTTACTCAAACACATCTTTCATGTTTTTAATGACGTCATCAAAGCTTTATGTGTTCCTTAAAAGCTTCCAGAAATATTAGCTCTGGAAAAAATTTTCTTCAAACTTTTTATTCAGACAAAAGAAATTATTAGACTGATTTGGAGAGACATAAAACATAGAGCCTCAAGCCTCTCTATATTTTAATATCCAACAGAAATCTCTCACATGCCTTTTACCAATATGTATCCAGTTAGCAGAAGTGTAGCGAAGCTCAGAACCCCTCCTGTTTATAAGACCATACAGCCACATTCATCCGCTGTACAGGATCATATAGATCAGAAACATATTCAAACTTCACTTGCTTAACAGCTAGACCAAAATGTTCCCTATGCCTTGCATGGTATGTATGGCATCTTTTGAGTTTGTTGTTCGTAAATTAATACAATGGGGAGCATTAGGAGAAGCTCACTCTTTTTGTGACTACTCAGGTCTTAGCATCAATTAAAGTGACCACTCTTGTATATATTAAGAAAATGTGGAACTCAAAGATCTTACAGTGTAATGCCACTGTAGTAAGTAACTAGAGTTTAAAGTACATGGAGCTTTTAATTACACTTATCTCAGGGGTCATTTCTTTGCAGTGGGCAAAACACATTCCAAGCCACTTAAGTATCGTTAACCCCATTTTTAAAACAGGTAATGGCCCCAAAAATGGAAGAACAGAAGATACTTACCTAGTATTCCCCAACACACCATTACTGGATCCCAGTTATTCAGAACCTGTTTCAGTTCTCTGTTAATAGAAAACACTGCTCTTTTTAAAAGGATCCATACTTACTAATACGTTCAAGTGGTTTCATTTTTCTCCAGAAAAGTGTTTTCTTATTCTTATCCCAATACTTGAATGCAAAACTAGGTGTGCTGAACAAACAAAAGCATCAGGATCAATGAAATCAGTTTCCTTTAGATTTGTGTCTCATGGATGAGTGACTTTGATATCTAAAATTTTTTTGCAGCTGAGACATCTGTAAGGGTTTTTCCCCATATGGATTCTCTCATTTCTAATAAAGTGCACTCTGGTTCTGCTCTTTTCCCTACTGTCAGGTCCTCCCAACAAAATTTTCTTTCACCTAGCCATCTGCTTTAAGAGGCTTACTTATCTTAGACATCTATACTTCTCTAACAAATCTGGTGGAAGTCAGCCAACGAATTCAAAAGGTGTCAGGGACACACACAGACATACACACGTACACAAAATCCTCTTTTCTGTAAGAAATCAGGCCTCATTTCCCTAGACTCAACTGAAAAATCTAAAAAATTATACACAAATAAACTTGCTTCCTACAATTATTAAATCACTGTAATAGAAGGTATTTCAATTTTAAAGACTCCAGCATCTTCTAACTGTTTATAGCATCTAGACTTAAGTCCATTAACACACCAGCTTAATACTGATGTGAACTTCACTGATATCACAGCAGTCATATATGGTACATGAACACAAAATCAGCCCTGTTTGCTTCAATTAATATAGACAGTAGGACAGTGGCTGCAGTGTGTAGAGATCTACTAAATATTTGGAGTAAGAAAGAAAATGTACTATTCTTCCTCCTCAACAGACCAGGGCAAAGACCACCGAGTTTGTTTTTCAAGGATCTAAATAGTCATGTGCTATTTATTTTCTCAGCAATGAGTTTCATTCTTACTGTGTGGTCAAGTCTGCCTGGTTATGAAAAAGAGAACTGGTTCTGATAGAAACCTGGTTCTGAGGCAGTGTTCTTTGATTGCGAAATCCAAGGGACAGCACTGCAAACACCTCCACAAAGGGTCAGAGTTCCAAAGTTCATATTCAGCTTTGTACTATATGGCAAGTGAAAATGTTGGGATGTGATCTGGACTTTGTCTATCAGAGATTAGTGGATGTTTCTCTTACAAGAGCTTAATTTTAAAACACCAGTTAACTGTGCACAAAGTACTAGGTATTACATCCTTCCAGCTTAAAGACTTTTGCCCAAACATGCCGTCTTGATCCATCTGAGGTCAGATTTCCACAACTGCTCAGTGAAATGGATTCTCTTACCAATTTCACAGCTAGATTGTCAGCAAAAATAACAGAAGCTGTCAGTTTTGGTGAGCAGATTGTACAAATCACTGGAAATACCACTTAATTTGTGGTTTAGTTTGGTTTACACTGAAAATCAACTTAAAAAAATAAACATTTTGCCAAACTGGAGAACAGTGTTCAGCTCTAGTGCCCACTTCTACCATGGGCTGGGCAAGCCTTGTCTTAAGAATAATCTCATCAAAGGCAACATCAGTGTACCCATTACCTCTTTCAGAGAAAATAAAATTATTGCTGCTGCAAGCTATTATTCTGCAGCCAAGAAGTGCCCCCCACCTTCACACTTGGTTTTCACACAGTGCTTACTCAGTCAAAGGTCCCATTGACTTTCGGTGGGTGACCGGTACACAAGTAGGAACTTCAAGATTTGGCCGACATATGTTTCGTAACTGAATGTTGAGGGAAAAGCAACTTGATCTCATTTCAAAGCCTGGCAGAACACAATATAGCATAATCACTAAAAAAATCTAAGACAGAATTTCATCAAGCAAAAACAAACACTGTTCAGAAACTCAGCAGGAGACAGCCAGCCCTGAGCCTACAGTAATTGCAACATTGAGAATAGGAGTGAATTCCCTGAAGATGCTCCTTACAGTAGCAAACCATCTGTCTAAACACTTGCAGAAAAGGCTCATGTTTGAAAACCCTGGATCTCGCCAAGGTCTTTGCCATTGGCTTTGGAAGTGTAATGACATGGGATACTCACAGATGTTCTTTCTGAATGTCCCCCACTCCCTGTAAGCAGATGGATCTTGGAGACTGCAAAATGAACTACCAGGAAAGACAACAAAACCTTTTTCCACCTCCTGTTGCCTTTCTCCACGGCAGGGACTGAGGCCTCAAAAATCAATTAGCATTTTTCTGCTGATGGGCAACAGTAAGGAAAATGCTCCCTTCTAACACTGAGCATCACTGAAACCGACCCCCATGTAGAATTTCATCAAGGTGCCCTTACACATGGCCCTGGACCACCAACCCTATCCTTCAGAACAAACATCTGTGATTCACAGCAACTCCAGAGAACATTTCTCAAGTACCTTGGGAAAAAGATGACAGCTGTTGAGACCTAGAGAACACTCGAGTCCTGGGATTTTGCAAAACAAGTACAGTTTGTCACTAATATATATGAAAAATCCAGTCCATGGCAGGGTGAATGACATAAGCTTGTAAAACAGAAAATAATTCATGTTGCAGTATAAAAGCAATGACATTTGAAGTTAAGGGTCAGCTGCCAATTCTCTTGTGAGGTCTATTTTTCAGGGCTTTAGAACTTGAATAACTACACACAACATCAAGTTGACAGTCTCGATGTTTTTTCAAACAACGGATTAACTTTCTTAAACTGATTTCAATACTTACAGTAATGTTTAATTGGAATTTTAAGAGTTGTGAAAAGAAAGCCCACTGAGAGGCATACAAATTGGAATCTGCTTACCCCTACACTCAGTGCAGTGTTCAGCACAAGATGAGGCTTCCTCTGCTGCTGAACCACTGGGCTTCACCCCACCAAAGAGAAAGCTAAGAGCAGTTTCTTCCCTATGGCGTTCTGCAAGTGGCTCTAACAAGCAGAGAGATGAAGATTGACACTATGGGAATTTCATGCTGTGGAAAATCTAAACAGAATAATTCACTTGCATTCAGCTTTCTTCTCAGCATCTGGCAGAACTCCTTGTGGTGGGTTTTTAAGCCCCACCTGCACTGGCCTTCCTCAGATGCTGCATCATGCTCTATCCCTGTAGCTCAGTTGCTAACTTTCAAGATATTCCGTTCCATGTTTTGCCCCACCAACAAAACAAAGCTGTTGACAAACACAGAAGCCTTGATTTGGGAAGAAATTCCAAACATATTTTTGCACTTCATCACAGGCATGCGAGGAAAGGAAGTAGGGGCTACCTCCCATTGTCTCCTGGCTCCTGTCTGGCTAAAGGTGCCCTGCAAGACCCACCTCCACCTCTGCTTGCTGCAGTGCAGTTGTTTGGTTCAGGACATATGGCACCTGTGTGTCAGTGACTGGTGGAGACAAATGTTCCAAGCGTCAGCATCTGTATTTCATAAAGGAACATGAGGATCTGATAAAGCCAGCCTGCAGGACCTCCCAGAAACCCAAAAAGAATGATCTCAGCTCCCCATGGGCCTCTAGGTAATGGCAGCACAGCATTTTCCCCACCTTGACAACAGGGAGCTGCCATAGCTGCTTTGTGGCCCTTCTCAATGTAGTACCTCACTGCATCCCAGGTTTTACTTACTGTTTCTTCAAAGAAGTTCTTTGAGGCAAGGAGATCTTATGTCCCTACTCACACACCAGGACAGCGAGGCCCGAGTGTGATGGAGAGAAAACACCAGGAACCCAAAGGGTACATCCACACGTCTGTCAGTCAGCTGGCAGGGAGCATCAGTCCCATCAGTGCCGTGTGGTGGCCAGGAAGGTTGAGAGGTGTCTGACAAGTGGTGGGAACCTTGGCCAATACACCGTGTCTCCTCTAAAGGCTGACCTGAGCTTCTTCCCAGCTTTACTCAGGAGCTCTCTTAAACCTTTTCCCAGACAATCTGAACACTGGATAAGTCTAGGTTTAAATGCATGCTCAAATTGGTGCTTAAAATCTAAGCCAGAGAATCATTGGAAGGTGTATAGCAGAGCAGGGATCTGGACCCAGGCTTCTCTCCTGTAACTGGTCTTTCTCCCTTTATAGTTCTTTACTCTTAGAGGTCTTTTCCACCACTATTTGGGGTTTTACAGCCATGAAAAAAAAAAAAATCAGAAGAGGATGGATGAGGAAAATTGGGATAGAAAACAGGAAAAGAAAGGAAAAAAATATTTCAAACTATATTATTTCTAGATAATGCTAACTGAAGAATTCTAAAAAATCAAAAACCATAAAAATCTTGAAGAAAATAACACCAGTACCCTAATATTTTCGCTACAACTTCTGGGTTAAAAAAAAAGTGGGAAAGAAAACTGTGACCAGCTCCCACCAAGAACCTTTAAAAATTTCTCATGACAAGGATTACAGCACATTTATGAGGTGGCCATTCCATGTGCAATCAAGCCAACTGGCTTTTTGTGTTCCCAATAATGAAAAAGAGGTGCTGCTACACCAGTGTAATATTAGTGATGAGAGTGTTGAGATAAGTTTCCGTGCAGTCAGGTCTTTCTCAAATAAAGTTTATAATCTATGCTTGTCCCTTTTATACTAAACTGCATGATCTGCTTTATGTCTGCAATAGAAAACGTGGTTGTAAAAGTCTTCTTTACTCTTGTTTTTATTTAACATAATATCAGAATCAGTAGCATGGAAACGAAGGACGCAGGTTACATGCCAGGAGCCTTGGAACATAAAACCTTTCTGTGGGCTGATAATATCTCACTGATTTTTACCAGTCTCCAAGACTCTGTCCACGACCCTTCTGCAAAATAAACTTTATGAAATCAAAACTTGCACCCTTCTCAGAAGTCCAATCCCTTCCTGTGGTGAACACTGCTTTTGTGATAACCAAAGGAATTTTATATTTAGGGACAGCACTTGCTCTTGACCTTCAGAGGACTGTTTCCATTGACACATGCTGAAAAGAAAAGGGATAAAAATTCCCTTTGGGATTTCAGTTCAGATAGTACAGTTCTAATATGAAATTTAAACTGCCCCAAGCTGCTAGTGTTAGAATACCACCTGCTAAGTATAAAGCAGAAAGGGAAAAGTCCAGAAGACAATACTTCATTACATGGAAATTCTTTGAATCCTAAAGCCATATGGAATATTAAAAGCTTTCCCCAAATCCCTCTCAGACCAATGGAATTCAATTGTTGTACAAAACTGATGTTTAGAAGAAGAAGAAGAAGAAAATTTTGATTTTCTGCATCTCTGGGAGCTGGCTGAGACTCATCTATGACTAGAAAAATAGCTTCAGCACAAGTATAAAAGCCAGGAAACAAAATCTCCTTTAATCATTTAATCAGCAGCTTTCTCAGTGAATTAGGCCATGTGCCTCCTCCAGTTCAGAGATCAATGCTTCTCGGTCATAAAAGATCCTTTAAGACCTTCTGTGAATCCTGCATTTTATGAGCAAAGTTTCACAAATAGGTCTGTTTTGTGAGCATCCCTACCATTGCACATTATGGGCAGCCGTGCTCACAGTTTCTTGTGGGTTTTGCCTTCTGAAGAAGAGTAGCTCTAACAACCCTGTCAAAAAAGTCACACAATTCACCAGATGTAAGGTGCAGATTCCTTCATGGGCATACACAGGAGGTAGTTCACACACAAATGAATTTGCAAAAGTTTTTAGTCAACCCATTATGAGAAATTAACAAATCTACAAAGATAATGACCTTGATCTTGGAAAAGTCATGGCCAGAAAAAGAGTCTGCCTTTGAGAAATGCACTGTTGTTTTCCTACCACCACCCTGAGTTCAAGAGCCTGTTCTACTGGGCTGGGAAAAGGATGTGATCACAAGTTCCCAGATCAGCACCTGTTCCACAGGACACAAAGGGCTTTAGGGCTCTCTTGAAGAACAAATTTGAAAAAAAAAATATTTTGTCCCATGTCATCCTCAAAAGCTAGTGGGTTTTTTACATTAATTTTTCACATAATACACAGGCTGTTTTCCACCCAGGCAACAGAAGCCAGGATTTGGTAAAATACCATAGCAACATACTAACTTCCCTGGCAATGTGAGTGACCCACTCTTCACCACAAAAGATATTAACATGGCATGACATTTTAATGAAACTCTCAGAGCACCTCTCAAGTTGTTCAGGGCAGAGTGTGCTGCAATTTTTGCTTCCATTTAGCTGGAACAGCTCACTCAGAGGAATAGCACGCTGTGCTTGTTGGCCTCCTTCCACTCAAGGTTGTGAATCAGAACTGTGTTAACGAACCCAGAGAAACCTCCTCCATGCTGAGCACAGCAGAAGGCCAACCAAGATTTAATTGTCCTTGCTATTGCTCTCCTTTGCTAGGCTCAAGGCTGAGGCTCCAAGCCCTGGGGGGCATGGCTATTCCCACGGCACATTCCCTGCTGCACAGAGCGCATGCCCAGCACAAAGGCAGAACGGAGCACGACCAACGAGTGTGAAGCAAGATCTTTGCTTGCCATCACCTTGACTTTGCAATGTACCACAGAGAGATGTTATTCATCCATTCTGTTGCACCCTGTGGGTTTGCGTACACCCACCATCGCTGTGCCATGTGGTAATGATTTTCTGCAGACAGCAACATCATATATTCTTGCCGGGAGTTTGTATGAACTACGTGGCTCTTGCTGCTCCCTGTTCAGGAAATACCTTCTCCTTGGTAGGATCGGTGGGCCAAACTTTGATGTCAACATTCAGCTCTTTTTTGTCGTGCAGAACTCTGGCTAGCCATGTAAGCATCTGCCTCAGCCAAGATGAAGTAAAATTCAATCACAAGACCCTCTCAAGTTGAATAATAAATGGCTCTCATTTTATGTCAAACTTCTTTCTAGCAGTTTTTCCTTAAAAATCAAAGGATGAAATGCAAATAGCTGCATGTGCGAAATGTTCCCTGTGCAAAACTGTGAATTTTAGGAGAGGAGACTGTGTAAGTGTGCTCCAGTTTTGTGGTCCTTTCCCAGTGGGGGGTATCAGGCTCAGTTTCCCATCATCTCTGGCTGGACACTGAGTGAGCAGGAAATACTGTGGCTGTCCAAAGCTTTCATTCTGTTTTGATCACCTCAGATACAAAAGCAGCATTCACTTTGCAACAGCACAGCTGGCAGTACAGCAAGTGAGGCTGAGGAGAGACAGGCACACCAAACCCACTTCATGCCATGGGGGCAGAGGCCAATCATGAGGAGCAGTGAGCAGAATGATGCATGTTCAGGCAGATAAAGGTAATTAACCCTTGGCTAGTCTAACCCAAGGTCTTTTGTCTCTTGAAGACTTTGAATCAATATATGATATCTCTCTTTTAAAAAAAATGAGCTTTCACTCTGCCACAACTCAGACCTCACAGATGAATCACAGGGCATGCAAGATGTATCCTATATAAAGAGTCCATCCAGACAACCACACAAATCCCTATGGACTTAAATGCAATGAATCAGGCCTTGTTTAACCTATACCTGTGTTATTTCTATGGCCAAAACCAAATCTTTTGCACAGCTCCAATGCGTTTGAGCAGAGTTGTGCCTGCTTTCATCACAGGCCTGCATACCATGTCCACACAAATATCTGCTGTGTTTTTAACTTTTTCCTTCTTAAAAACTTACAGGCACCACGAAGCTTCACTTCTTCCAACTGAATCAGTGACTAATGAATCGTGGCCAGATTCTCTCCATTAAACACCCAGATTTTTTGATTGTGCTGACCTATTTACACCCAAGAGTTTTTTTTAACACGGAATTTTTTCTCCCCTTCTCAAATTTCTTTTTTAACAGAATTTAAGAAAATGCAAGAAATTTTTTGCTGATATTTGGTTACTCACCACATGCTGAGTTGAGTTTCCTGTTTAAAGGAGAGAGAGACTGAGTGTGTATGTGTGTGTGTGTGTGCATGTGTGTGTGCGCCAACAGGCATAGAAGCACCAATACCCAGCCATGAGATTTTTCTGAGCTATCTTGACCCAACTAGCACCAAACACAGCTTGTGCACTGCAAGCAGCACTGGGCAGAGGTCCCAACAAATGCAAAACAATATTTTTGATTCATCTGGGGGATTTCCTGAAGCAAACCTTGGCACAGAAAGAGCAAATCGCATTCAGCTAGAGTGGCAATGTTTTAGAAGGATTTAGCCGGCGATAGATGCCTTTAGTGGAGTGCAAGTTCCTCTCAAAGTTTGTCCCTGAAGCAGGGGTGTGCGAGGGGCAGTGAGGGAGTTAGAGAGCATGAGAGAGAGGCAATTAATAGCAGATGGGGGAATAAAGAACTGCTTTCAACAGGCCTCCAAAACTGTATGGAAAGAAGTGGGAAAGAAGGGCTACAGAGAAAGCTATCCTGCCCCTTGTAAGAGCTGCAGAAAAAGCGGCAGGGCAGAGTGGTGTGCCCTGAAAAACTAGATTTCCCAAAATATAATACATACAATACATACATGACCCTGAAAACGAGGGTCACATGTGGAAGGGAAGGAAAATACCCAAACTAAGAGTCAACAGAGATAATCCTGAAAAAAATCCTTTCCGATTCAAAGGGTCACCCTCCCTCACATTCTGATTGTGGGTATTGTGAAATCGGGTGGATTTTTTAAAAGTCCAGCTTGTGAAATCTTAGGATTTGTGTGTGAACCTCATTCAGCATTCTTTCTTCCCTTCACGAGGACTTCTTACCCCCATGCATAGAAACGTAACCTGCAGATTTACCTAAACGGTCAGAAATTAGCTGCAAGAAACAGAAATGTCTCCATTTGTAAAATTTGTTTTAAGCCAATCTCAATACTTTGCAAAGATCATTTTTTAGTTCATGGAAAATTGGAAGCTGAACTTTGCTCCCTTTTGACAGTCAGGGACTTGCATATCACTTCGGCAAAACAAAACAAGCCTGCAAACAATATGATTAGGTAAAGCCTTTTCTATTAATGTCCTAGCAAGAAATCCTTTACAGCACAAACAATGTACTAATCTCCAATCTGCCTCTAACTCTATAATATCACTCCAGGCACTATATTAAGCCTTATTGTTCCCCTCAGTAAAAGGCTGTTCTGAGGCTGTGTTTCTGGGGACCGCTTCGCACAATTAGAGACTGAATCGCTGTAAGCACGACTCCTACAACTGAGAGGAATGAGCACTTAATATGGCCCTTCCTAAAAGACAGAAGATATGAGGATAAAGGTCAAGTGCTTTGAACCAAAGGCTGGGAAAGAAAACCAGCCTCTTGCTACTCTACGCAATGGCACTATATGTCTGTTCAGTTGATCTGCTGAGCTCTCTCGGAAGTGAATGCACAGTGCATGGGAGACCTTGCATGCCATTTTCTTATGAGGTTCCAGCTTGCTTTCTGCTGTACTTGAGATTGCAACTGTAGTCCAGAGCATTAGAGAACCACAGATCCTGAAGTGTCCTTCCACATTCTGAAATGTGCATTTCTTGTGAAGTGCAGGAGAAAGAGCATTATGAATACAAAACAAGGGACTAGCGCTCCCAGTTCCAGAGCCTTGCTCTGCCTTTCACAGCTGCCTGCAGTGAGGCATATCACTCCCTTGGTACCTCAGTTTCCTCGGGAATAATGTGCTTCAATGGTAGGAAGAACATTGGATTTGGCTATTGCTTGCCAAGTACATGTGAGGTACTTTAGTAAGTGATATTTACTACTCATTGTATTTGAAAATACAAACTAATTTTCAGAAACATTCAAGGCTATCGTCATTTGATCCAGACTCCTCTGAAGTCACCAAAAGTGACATTTTGATGTGACTATCAGCAGGATTTGGTCAAACAGCCTTCCCCACAAGACACCAGTCCTTTCCTGATGCTAACTACCGATCTGGTCTTGATTCAGGGCATGTCTAACCTGCAGACTTCTTTAATCACAGCACTACTGGATTTTGCACATGTATTTTCAACAAAAAAAAAGAAAGAATATGTTTTCTCCACTCTTTCAAAGTGCACCTGCCTTGGAGGAAGCACACACAGGAAGAGGCTCACAGGTTTAAGGCTCACCCTTTTCACAGAATCACGAATGGTTTGGGTGGGAAGGGGCCTTTAAAGCTTATCCAGTCCGACTTCCCTGCAATGGGCAGGGACGTCTTCAGCTAGATCAGGTTGTTGAAAGCCTTGTCCAACCTGACTTTGAATGTTTCCAGGGATGGGACATTCTCTGGGCAACCTGTGCCAATGTTCCAGCACCCTCATTGTAAAAAGCTTCTCTCTTATATCTAAAACCACCCTTTTTTAATTTAAAAGCATTACTCCT
Source organism: Dicrurus megarhynchus (assembly GCA_013399195.1). Classification (NCBI taxonomy): domain Eukaryota; kingdom Metazoa; phylum Chordata; class Aves; order Passeriformes; family Dicruridae; genus Dicrurus; species Dicrurus megarhynchus. Next base: position 1,649,832 of record VXAD01012520.1, read on the forward strand.
TGTCCTATCACAATAGGCTAAAAAGTCTGTCCTCATCTTTCCAGTAATGAATTCTAGTTTGGATCCCCTCTGGAGGCATTAGACTCTGGATAAGAAGTTTTGGCAGGTAACATGAGATTGCAGTTATTTCCCTGGCTGGCAACAGCTAACACTTTGTTCTATGGGAGTGACCAGAAAGGTGACAAAGAGCCTCAAAACTTGCTGAAATTAACTGGAATCGGGGACCACTGCAATGTTCCTCAAGATCTTAATTTTCAATGCAAATTGGTCCAGTGTTGCCCCTTCAGCTGAAGGGATTTCCTATTTCTAATCAAATGGAAATATCCTGAACTAAAGCAGAGCAAAAAGCTGCCAATCCACAGCTGCCTTTTTCCTGTAGGTTCATCCAAGTCTCCCATGGAGTAATTGAAATATCACTGTGTAATGAAACTTATAAAACTTTAATATAGGATTTATACTTTTTCATGTCTATTATTTCCAAAGCTTGCCTCCATACCCTGTCAATAGGTTTCCTCAAGGGTATGGGTAGGGATCTCAGCTGCATCTGATTTGACTGCATCGTAATGAAAATGGTGAGCTGATCAGTATCGGATATATCTGAACATTCTCCCAAAATTACATCTGACATTTACGAGGAAATAAGACTGTAAATTCAACCTTAGGATCTAGTAGTTGCTTGTAAAGCAAGAATTGGCACTGGCAGGCTCATGTTGATCTAGAAATTTCAGGGAATATAAGAATTCCTTCAGCAGTATAAAACCTGTGCCTGTATTGGAAGTAAATTTTAGGCATCCAGTGTCAATCAGAAATGAAATGCAATGTAATTCAATACCCACCTTGAGATGTGGCCAAAAAGGAAAACTTTCACAAGTTGAAGAGTAGCTAGTAACCCATCCTCCCATATTGCATAATGCAACCCAGCTCACATATGGTTTTGCTCAGTGTTTATCAGACAACACAAACACTTCCACAAGCGGGAAAGAAAGTCCCAGGGACAGACTGGGGCAGTAAAAGGGAGATCTGAGACAAGCTACACTACCTCAAGATGAACTCTTGGAAGGACAGGGCTGAACACCACCCCTTTCCAGAGACAGCTGTTGGGCAGGGAAGATTAGGTTTTTTGGGGGTTTCATAATGCAGTGCCATTCGACTATAACTGTTTTTCTCCCTGGGAAAGTTTTTTCTTGTAAAGTTTCCAGTTTGAAGTTTCTTCTTCCTCCAAATTACTCAAACTTCTACTTTTCAAAGTATCTTTTTATTTTCCAAATTTAAGATAATTGTAGTGGCTAGAAACCATTTAGAAATATTCAGAACTAAACAAAAACATTTGAAAATTATCTAAACAAAGTGGTGCACTTGACCCCTAACCTTATTGCTCTTTTCCAGATTTTCAGTTCACCAATATGTTTCAGATTTTGACTTTCCAGCCTCTGTCAGAACAAAAAAAAAGTTTTTCCAGTGCTTTGAAACTCCTCACAAAATAAGAAAATAATTTCCAGCCTAGATCTAGTGCCAGTCCCATGCCCTGCTCCCTATATAATGCTTAGTTTTTCTCCCCTGGCAATGGCAGGATATTTAAAAAAGAAGAGTTTTGACATTCAAAAGTTTGCAAAGACTGTAGCTGCAGTGGAGATAAAGAAGACAGAAAAAGGGAGATGGTGTCAGATAGAGTGCATCTCCTGTGAACCTCAGTCTTACCCGTTTCAGCTCCCTCTCCGCCCTCAGTAAGTTTTTGCTAGAGCCAGTATGAAAAATTTCCCAAGGCACTGGTGCTCCAGCCCACACGAGGTGCTGGTGGGCAGTTCCCTTTGTTTTTTGCACTTGTTCCCATGTGTATCAGCCATGGAGTGCAGGTCCCAGGGTCAGCCTCACCCACAGACACGTTACTTGCTCTGGGTCAGATCCAGTATTTTAATGCCAATTCTTACTCAACCAAAACTCCCAACTGACCCCCAGAAGACTTGACTGCAAAGTATGTCTCTGCCATTACTCATAACTCTTGCAAAACATCCATGAGCTTAGAAAACATACTGAGAGTCCTTTTGGATTTAGAGAAATCCCTCTTCAGAAGAGAGTTCTCATTCACATCACCCTTGCGTCTCCAGCTGCAGCAGAACACCCCAGCCAGTCCCTCCAGCTGCCGCAGGCCTGAGTGAGAGCAGGAGAGGGTCACACAGCCACAAACATTTGAAGTAGCTCTCAGGCCAGTTGCATGCTCTCTCTGCTCCCCTCTCACTCTGCTGCAGTATAGCAGGATGGAGAGCAATCTTCCAGATAGACACACAAAGACAGCAAATCATGCCGAGGCTGATGTTCACACATGCCTCTCTGCTCAGGGGACTACTGCCCCTTGAAACTGGGCATGGCCAAAGCTGGCACAGGCAAGGATTCCACCGACCTGGCTGCAGCCGTTTAGAATAAAGCAAATTACATAGGCTGTGTTTTCTTCCTCAGCAGTCAAAAGGGAGGTAACCTCAGGAGAGCAGAGACTTCATTTCAGAAACACCATCTCCTTGCCCACATCTAGGTGTGTCTGGGAGACCAGTGGAGTCAGGGCTCTAGTAACCCCCTGACCTCACAGTCTGGTGGGAACAGACATGACACCGACGGTGTCTATGGTGCAGCCCTGCTGGGCTCCACTCCTTGCCCCTAGGCATGCCAAGAGACATCAGCACAGCATGGAAACAAACCTAACTCCAAATCGAGGGCACGCCTTGGCACAAAAGCGGCCAGACACAGAGGCTGGGGTGAGTTGTGCTCTGGGAAGGCACACAAGGCACCTGCACACACTACAAGCTGCACATTCCCGGGTGGAGCGGGGCCACCATGGCTTGCACTGCTGCCAGCAGCCCAGAGATCATCTCTGAGCTGTCATGAGGAAGATCTGCCACATCCCCCTCCTCACTGATCATGACTTCTGCTTACGAGCTCAGAGCTGAAAGCCCCACATGCAGTAGGACAGGGTGCAATGCAGCAAGGCTGAGCTCTGGAAGCCATCTCATGGGAGCAGCTGCTCCAAGGCAGGACACACTGTTTCGGCAGCTAAATCTGACTGGGGACAGCCTGTTTGCTCTGGCAACTCCTGCACCTCATTAAGCCAAAGAAGCAGCAGACACTGGGAGTGACCTTAGCAGCTCCCTAGTGCCTGCATTTCTCACCGTCCTTAGTGCCTCCAGTTCTCACCCTGATCTCTGTAATGACTGGAGCTGAGTCTCGGGCAGGCTGAATCTAAACAAATTGAGTTTCACCCCAGACTACAGCACACCTCAAGGCAGTGAGTGCCTGTGAGTGCTATGAAGCACCTGTGTGAGGTTTAGAAGAAAAAAGTTCTATGAGACCTGAGTACAGAGAAGTATGTGTTTCTCATAAATGTGGCCAACCATGCCCTCCCCAAACCATTCAAGAGATCCCTGAAAAAGGCATCTTAAAAATCATTGGATTTATCAGCATAATAGTAATGTTTCTGGGATTATTTTTATTTGCCCTCTGGTTTGGGGGCTTTTTAGATCATATTTATGTGTGGGTTTTTTCTGCAACCATAAAACCTAAAATCTGTGTTGAAATTTTTATTGTTCCCATGAATCCAGGAGCTGGAAGTTCACAGAATGTTCATGGGACTTATGGAAAAACTCATGAGCTAAGAATGCATAGGCTTGAATGCAAGAGGCTGTTGTGTTGTACTAAGCATATTTAGTCTGTGTAACAATATGTGAAGGGAGTTACATAAGGAGGATGTTGTAAGTTAGTATGACATGTGTGTTGGGGAGATGATGTGCATACAGGGGATTCTTGCACTTTAGGATCATAAGTACATCTCTGGCAATTGTGTGTTTTGAAATGTGCCTGGTATTTTATTTTTTTCAGAGTGCAGAAATGCATCAACACAGTTTGCTAGTTATTTGCTGGCTGCATACAGGAGGTTTTAGAAAACACAGAAACATAGACTGGTATTTGAGGACTACATGGTCCAGGCTGTGACCAAGAATAGACACAGCTGGACCTGCCCTTCGGGTTAATCCAAACATAGGCTTTTCTCCTGTGTGCTCACTGAATCCAAATTACAGAAAGGATTAAATCTAACTGAATCACAAAGTGCTGGCTGGTGGTAGATTAACTCCAGAGCTAGAAGGTAAAATACCAGAATCAGCTATTTTTGAGTATTCTGTACCTTTTCAGTCATCAATTCTGGCAAGCTCATGGCATCCTCTACCAGGCCTACCTACTAATAAGGACCCTGTGATGCAAATTCAAGGCACCTAGAGTTTTACAATATCTGACTTCAAGAGTTGCCAGTGTGCAAATCACCCCTGTCCCCAGTGCCCACCTCATTTCAGGAGCTTGCACGTGCTGTGTCCCACACAGGCACACCCCTCACAATAGCACAGCGTTTATCTGCAGGAGCAAATCCTGTCCTAGCCCCACTGAGCTTCCAGAGCCACTGCTGCCAGAGCCAGCATTGTGCTGCTGGCAGGCAGCCGAGGCCACCGTGCCAGGCTTCCCTGTGAGCCCAGAGGTGCGCTGCTGCTGAGGCAGTGCTGGCGTGTCGGCTGCTCCGCATCCCTGCACGGGATCAGCAGTGCTGTCACAAATGGAAACACTCAGCAATCACAAATCATTGGAATTCTCTAGAGACCACTCCATCTTTCAAGTGAAACTGTCCAAGTGTTCAAGCCCCAGAGCCAGGTATCTGGTTACCCTTATCTCAGGGACATAACTGCCATGATATTAGCAACCATTAAATTGCCCAATCATTTTTTAATATGCCTCCAATACAATTGACCTGGTGACCCATCTGCTGCACCAAATACCGCAGGCAAAAAGCTCCAGGAAACTCTCAAGAAACCCAGCAGTCAGTAAACTGTCCCATTCTGGTTTTCTGGGCTAGCCCTACAGTTTAAACCACTCAGCTGTGTCAGGGCTTAGCGCTTTGAAAAACGTGTTCTCAAAAAGGCCTGGCTTGTCTTCCTATCAAGATAGAATACTTGGTCATTTATCATTTGTCTTCTCATGGCTTTCTTCCTGAGGCCCAGCAGCTCACTTGGAAGTTAAGTCCTAATTGTTTTCCATCTCAGGTTTCTCAACTAGCTATCTTGGGGATTTTCACAGGAGTATATAGAAGTGACCACCAGGAACATAAAACATTGCAGAATTACCCACCCAAGATTTAATACTCTTCTAGGCACATAATAAAAAGGACTCTGTTGCTAATTAATCACCTGATTAAGGTTCTGGGCTTGCAGGTCTCATTTTTTTCTATTGAGGCGTGCTTTGTTTCAGTGCCTGTCAACATAGCTGTACTTGAACCCTTGCCTGCATAAGCACAGTAAGATCCTCTTCATGGGCAGTGCTCTAGTGATCATCAGTGGAATGGTGGCTTCAGATCCTGCTGACCTGGAGGATCACATGGTGGAACTGATAGCAATAACTTGGAAATGTTGTAACAGATAGAGTAAGATAAATACTAGAAGAAATTAGACTTCTTCATATGCACAACATTCCCAGAAGATTCATCAAGACTTTACATAGAGCTTGCAGGGCTGGATGGTGAAAAATAACCAGATTTTTTTTCTTTAGGCCTAATATTCACTTCTAACCTTACATCAGGAACTGAAGCAGAAATGTCAACAAGAGCATGAAATTCTGCTTCAGAAGTGGGCATCTTGGTGATGCAGGCAGAGTTGAAGAACTGGAGCTCTGCAGAGTCGGGGGAGAGTTCTTCTGGTCCACTTTAGCTTAGTTCATCATGTTCAGAGCTCAATTTGAGCCTTAATTACGGGGGTGGCTGTGCAAAAGATAGGGCGGAAGAGCTACATGCAGAAACAATTTTCCAGTGAGTTGCTGTTTCAGTGATTCAATCATTTTACTGGTCAGTGTGGAGTGGCTCTCAAGTGATCCCCTTAAACTGACGGGCAGCTGTTTTTCAGCATCAAAAAATTACAATTACAGCAAAATTCCAGGCATGACCCTTTCCACATGTATTTTAGCTCCTATATAAATCCTTTTGGCAGCATCAGACAGGAGGAAAAGGCTCTTTGGTCAAACAGTTTAAAACTTATTGTTTTTTTTTAAGTAAATACTTGATAACATCTATTTAACACAAGCTCTCTGTGAATACTTGTATAAGGAAAAAAAATCTGTGTGTGAGAGATATAAGACTATAACTAAATCTGGTTTGCAAATTTCCGACTAAACAAAGTTTCATCAGTAAACACTGCTTCCTTGAACATTTCATCTGAAGCATCTCACGTTTGATCAAGTTTCGCTGAAGTTGGGACAAAGCTAAGGTTTAATAGATTGACAATGAAATTTCTGCATTGCTAAGCAGCTCAGATGAGTTTCATTTCTCAGACTTGTTTTCAGAATTTCCATTATATAACAGTAAAGAATAAATTAGAAACTGAAAAACTTTCCCAAGAGCCAGCAATGCTGAATTTGGGTCACACTTACTGATGTCATGTTCAGCTGTGATTTGAGAAGTTCCCTTCCTTGTTCTTGACCCCTTAGAAAGGGAAGATTAGATATTACTAAACAAAGATCAATTATAATAATAAAATAATTGTAAATTTTGCCAGAAAAAAATTGAAAAGAAGCAAGGGGAGGAGAAGGACCAAAAAAATTCCACAAGTAGTTTCAATTTTCACCTCTTCAGTATCACTGTGTAGAACCAACACAGACTCTGGTGTATTAAACGGAAATAGCTGCAAGCTCTTTGTTTATTTGTATTTCTTATTTTTGACCTCTGACAAAGTGGTCACTGATCCCAAAGACGCCAAAGATCCCAAACACGACACTGTAGCTGCTTTTTTTAACAGTGAGGGGGAATTTAGAGGGGTCTGAAATTTAAAACATATCTGAGATGCCAACTTTCAGAAAGTGCTGAGAAGTGATGCCGCAGAAATAAGCCTCACTGCAGTTTTCCCATTCTGGAACTCAAATATCAAGGCATTCAAAATCACTGCCACATGGACTCTTTGTAGTCCGAAAAACTCAATCCCTAATTAAGCCGATGCATAAAAAAAGTGGTAATTTTTTGCTGTTTTTAGAAACCATTTTCTAAATACTAATTAAATTAATTGCCTAACCACGTAGTGGGAAATCACCTCCCTCTTAGTTAGTCTTCTAAAACACCGATAAAAACAACTTTGCAAGAACTTGTCTCAATCACTCCGGGAACTTTCAACACTATTTCATGGAAATCAGCCCCAACGCTACCATTTTCACCATGCATTATATATGCAAGCGTGTGTGTGTGTATTCATGTACACACATGTACACATACAAGGTGCTCGAAAGAGCCCAAATATGCCAAAAGGCCATCCAGCATTGCAAAACGTCAGAGAGGTATATGGAATAACTGCAAAACAGGAGAATTTCTCCTCTCAATGTATCTTGGTACCTATATCTGCACTTAAATACTATTTCAAGCACTGATGCTGCCTGTTTGTGTGTGCATATACTGTGCTTTGTTTTCTTTTCTATCTGGATCATTAACTGGAATAAGTCAGCTCATGTGCAAAACATCTGGTTTTCAGTAAAGTCCTGCTTTTCCTCAGCTTAACAGCTGCATTGATTGAGGCATAAAGCTGTAGCTGAATTGTTCACAAGCAGTGTGACACGGGCAGAAAAGCAACCGAGGCTCCTTCCCAACCTTGGTTGCTTTCTTTCTGATGCCAACTGAGAAAAATTAGCATTATGAATGATTGATAGCATGCAATCAACTGCTTCCAGATCTATTACCATCTCTAATTCAGGGAGGGAGGAGGTGACTCAGCCTTGTTTACACTATTGAAATCTGGCTGGAGGGCTTTGCCTAGGCTGCAAAGGCTCAGTTCAGTTCATCTGGGGATTTATGTCAGCATTTCACACGTTCTGGGAAACTTCACTCACCCTGGAGACGGTGCCTCTAGCTCTAGAAGGTAGCCTGGGCCATAGAGGATCTATGACAACCATATCATTATCCAAGGTGGTTTCCATCTCCACTCTAGTTTATGTCTAGTGTTTATATGGGGCCCCATAGGTGTGCACAGCATGTTTTATGGCCATGCACAACGTGGAATCTAGGGCCTCCTGCAATCAGGTCCACTGCTAGGAGCTCTAGTGACCATGCTTTGGCTGGAAGGGCTCTGCTGGAGCATCAGCCTGTGGGCCTCTATATCTAGAGGCAGGATCAGGGAGAGCACTAGGCGATACACAAAAAAGTGTGGCTCAGGGTACAGGGAGGCTGAGATGTGAAATCCTGAAGTGCAAAACACTTTGGTTACAGATAGTTTCAGGTATTATTCTTCACTTAATTAGGTTTTAGTTACACTTATACCATTTGGGCCAACTAACATATGGACTCACCTTGTTTATACCTGTTTCCCACCATGAACAAAGAAAGAGACAGAGGCAACAGAGATCCTAATTTCAGTGTCTCAGTCAAGTGTCTTCATTTGGGCTGAATGGATGTCGGATGTAGTATTGAGAAGCCTGGAGAAAGACTGGTTTCCTTCGAGAAAAATCAGTACAACTACAAATGATCCCAGCATAAATAGAAAGATGGGGTCAGACACAGACAGGGCACTCCCAGGACCTGTGAGTATCATAGGCAGAGATGTCATCACATCAATATTTATTCTTGCCGTGTCATCACACCAGTATCTTTTTCTTGCCATCCAGTCAACTCACATCAACCAAACCTGGCCACTGCCATCATGGGCTTCTTGATGCAATGATATTATTGCAGAGGTTTTTTGCTCAGATGAACTAGACTAACCAGCAGCTCTGTTTAGGCTGAATTTAAACCACACTGTTCTCCTCAATGCAAATATGAGCTATCTGTTCCCTAACAGCAGAGCCTTTAACCTTTCAGGAAGTGTGAGGCAGCTGCCATCTGGCTGGCCATCTGTCTTTCAAAAGGTGAGGAAGCAGGAAGACTGGGTGACGTATGACAATGCTGAATTCCCAAAGTATTGGTGACCTCAGTGCTTTACAGTCTGCTTTTGCCCCACGTGTATTCTGTCAGTCTCCCTTGCTCGTGCAGTTAGCAGCCACAAACACAATTACTGCTGGGCTGGGGGTCCTCCCCCTCTTCGTCTGACATTAGTGAAATTGCAAGCAGATATGGCTGTACTTGCTGCCCTGCTTTGGCAATGTTTACAAAGCTGTTACCTTGCTGGGCTCTCCGTTCAGTGCCAAGTGGAAGAAAAGCCTTTGAGGTTGCATTTACTATTTCACCTCCTTGGATGTTGTTATGTCTTCTGGCTGGGAGCTGGATACCAGCACAGACAGAACCAATTATCCAAGCCCCTCCACATCTGGCACACAAGTATCTGCACGCTGCCATAGCTAAATGGCATTTGACCTGGGAGCCTGATCTTCCATAGACAGCAACTTTATTAAGAACAGCTCAAGGAAATCCCCCATCCCCTCCACCCTAATCTGTGCTGTGTTAGGTTGCCCTCTGCTCGGTCGCTCCTGAAAAATACTGGATTGCTTACGAGGCCTTGGGGCACACACACAAAGCCACCACAACTGATTTTACTGGCACACCCAGCCTTCTCTGCTGTTGCCTATTGCCATCTTTCATCACAGTGTCATGGAATGTTTGTGTAGAGGGCTTAAATATTCATTTCTCTGGAGATTCATTTGCACTGTAACGTCTCAGACTTGGACTCTACCTTTTTTAATACATTCTGTGGGATTTGTAGTGTATAAACCAACACAGAATGGTTTATGAGAACTTTCCTTCAGCAGCATGTACAGCCAAAGTTTCTTGGACCATGGGAGTTTGTGCAGAGGGTGTGAGTTTTGCTTCTTGAAGAGTTTTTTGTTGTTGTTCATAGCCTTGGCATTTTACATCTGAGTGAAATGAAATGTCCAAGATGAAACAAGACAAAAGTTTAGTGGCAGGAGGAAAAACCCAATTATGTAGTTTTCATGTGATTGCTAAGTATGACATTAGCAGAAGGCTCAGGAACTACACACACAAGTCATGTTTAAAAATACCTAAATATGCATGGCTGTGCTCATAAGGACTAACTCATCATCTTCTCAGCTAAAACAGCTTTCCAGATTACCCAACCATAAATGGCACACCAAAAAAATGATTAATTAAGAGATGACCCATTCTAATTGCTTATACAACTCCACAGTAACACATGGAAGTCTATCATATTATAATTCCCAGTCTGTTCTGCTCAGATGACAAGTGCAAACTGGGACATATAAAAAGAAAAATTATGTAGCCAAGGCCTCACAGATTGTTCAGGACAGAAAATTCGACTTGCAGGCTTAAAGCACTGGTCTAGCCTCCTTCGCACTGGACTGGATGTGGTCTCAAGAAGCTTCACCTGCAGATAAGGACATGCATTCTCTCTCTGTGTGTACAAGAGATGATGAGTTTGCTGTACCACAGTAAAGAACAGTTAAAAGTCACTTGAGGCTGGATGGTAAAGGATTCAAGATCTGGTGCTAAATCTCAACTACAAGGCCTGAAGTGAAACACCACCTGTCTTTTGGATTTTGCTTGTTCTACTAGGCTGCTACAATCCAATCAGTCACCCATTCCCAAGGCCATCTTAGTCTGCAAGTTCATGTCGTTCTCCTTACAGAAAGTGAATTTACATTCTAAGAAGAGAGGAGAAGGTGTCGCACCCTCCAAACAAAACTGTTTCATTTGTTTCCTGCTGTGGCTAGACTAACTTACAAATACAGCAGTAAGAACTATTCATCATGAACTGTCATTGCAGCTGAACTACAGATTCATGATTTGTATCAAGTTCCTCAAAGTTTGTGGGCATTTTCAAGGGACACCCCCTCCCCCAAACCAGAGCTGAGTAAAACTGGATCAATTTATAGCTCCAGGTCAGAGCCAGAAGAAATTCTCTCTTTTGACCTCAAAGTAGTTGATTTTGTGTACACTTAACCCTCAGACCATGGATATGCAGATCAAAACCAAAGAAAGCCCTTACAAGAGAGGCCCTTTCACCATGAATCTGCATAGCTCTCCCTGGGAACTGAAGGAAAGAAAGTTGCTGTCCTTTCAGCTTTGAAGTAAGAGCACAAATTGGTTAGGATCAACAGTGTTAGAGGAGTGGGGTGATGCAGTGGTTTATTAATCACCCTGGGATCTCAGACATGTGCCTTCACTTCCCACTTGTAGAACTACATAATGGGATTTTCAACTAGTTCTTTAGATGAGAAAGAGATTTTAAGTGTGGTGTACTCTGAATGCAGAATTTGCCACTGGTGAAGGAACGTTTTAACATTGCTTAAAATCTGTAAGTGCTACAAGAGCAGAAATTGTACTAATCAAAAAAGGGACAAGAAGACTACATGAAAGTGCTATAACCTGTGCTTTCATTCATTCAAATTTTTCAATTTAGCATATTAAGTCTATGAAAAACAGACAGTGCAGAGGCTAATAAAAAGGCCAAGGACATATATCTGGTGTTCAGAAGAAAGAAAATCACAACAGATGGGGTTTTTCCCCCCCCATTAAAATGACTTTGATTCTGCTTTGTACTCTGCTTTCTGTTGCTAATCGATTACAATATTTACATCAGTTAGAAATTCAAAAAGCAGGTACATTTACTAACATCACATTTCAGCCAGATATAAAAATAACAAAATTAAACTGGCAGAGAAGCAGCAGCATCCAGAGACATTCAGACACCCACCTTGTGGTTACTCTGATCTCACCTGGCATTGTCTACTCTGGTTCAGGGCAGAGCAAGAGGACTGAGAGAGGGGCTCAGGTATCATTTTGATAGTTGCCTTTGGAATTCAGGTCTCCCACATATCCCAGTTTTGATTTCCCAGAAGGAATTTAAAGTTCTTAGGATGTGTAGGATCTAATATTCAAGAAAAGATGAGCCTAAGTCACTGCAGAAAAACATCATTAGGAGTGTTTTCTGCCTTTGGATCTAAGAGCCTTAAGTCCTGGGAATCTTTGTCCCACCAGGTTTTCAGCAGCTCTCAGAAGCCTAGGAACAGAAGATCCCTCTAGCCACCACCCCAGACAGAAAGACCTTCTCCTTCCAAGACTACAGCTTCCATGTGAGAGAAATAGTTTGAAGTGGGACCCAACACTTGAAGAAACCTTAACCTTCAAGACAGCCCTCTTAGGTCAATAGCAACATGGATGGAAGCAGTGGGAACCTGACCCTGTGTCATGGGAGCATCCTGTTATCCCTGGCAACTTTTGTAGAGAAATCAGGCTGCCCTGGGTATCCAACAGCCCACAGAGAGAGCCCACTTACTTTGTGGGCTGCCTAACTGGCTGTACCCTCTGAAAACCCAGTATCTGTGCTTCTGATAATCAGCCTTCCATCCAGCCTCTGCTGTGTGGGAGAGAGGTCACCTGCAGATCTCATATCTCTGACAGACAAAACAAAGGGAGATAGAAGACTCAATCGGTTTGACTATATTTATAATAAATTTTTTTAAAGGAAAAAAAAAAAAAAAAACAAGCTGCAAAATTCAAATTTGGATTTGGAAAGCAGGTAAACTCTATTTTACCCAATCCAGAATTCTATGAAACTTCTGGCAGCTTCTTTCAAGGGAGAGAAGCTATTCATTGGCATTTCCTGCAATTTCTACTCCTAGGAAATAGAAAGAATCATTGGGCTTCTGTAGCTATCCAGCTCCCTTCAAGCTCTAAGAGAACTATACTCTAAGAACTAAGTTCTTTCTCTTCCTGAGAACCATGTATTTATCTGTGCTTTATAACTGACTCTGAGTAAATGATAGGGAATGATGAAACCATTGAGTGGGCTAAATCTGTTTCCTCAGCTTGATTGAATGGGCATTGCTTTAAATGTTAATGACTGCAGGAAAAAACCTGGCTTGATTAGCTGTGATTGGGCAGAGAGGTCACCTGGGTTTTCTTACTGGTGGATACAAATTCTACATATGCTGATTATTCATGGAGAGCAATATATTCATTTGCAGGTGGTTCGCACAAGCTGATGCCAGTGAATATTGTCCGATTAAAAGCTCCTTGAAAGCTGAAAGCACCCAGCTGCTATCAGATGTCAAACAGTATTTAGCAAAGGCCTGTAAAACAACTGATACAATCAACATCCCCTTCATCACAATTGCCTAGCAGCATCCAGTTTAGAGAAGATCCACTCATGCCAAGCATGCTCAGTACTGTACAAAAATAAATTGTTCCTGATTCAGACATATTCTCTTCAGTTGTGCTTCCAGTCCTCCTCTTGCCATGCTGTGGCTCTTAAATCTCCTTGATGGAAAGAGCTGATTGAATTCTGTTTCTAAATGAAAAATAGCTGGTATGGGATGGAAATTTAATAGACATTGCTCTTCCTCTCTTTTTTTTGTATAATAGGACACCATCAAGAATCACAGTGTTAATATCCAAAGACTAAAACACTCAAACCCAGTGTGGCATAACATTTGTATATCCCATGAAAGGTTGCTTTAAAGTGTGAGACCAAAAAACTGAGTTAAAAATCAGACAAATTGTCTGAGAATGAAGGCAAAAATCTCTTCCTCTAAAACACTCTTTTTGGCCACTCTACCCCAGTGTTGGTTACCCCCACAGCTCCACACTCCTGTAAAATCCACCATCAGAGGCAGAAGCTCGGTTCTCACTGAAGTCAGCGGGGTCTTCTTCAGCCCCTCACAGCCAGGATGTGCCCATCACCCATCCCTCCCTGCCCTCCACCGGGTGCACCATGCGGAGCATCCCTTGAAGTGAACAGGAGTTTTGCCAAATTAAGATCTGCAGGTTCAAGCCCTGCATGCTGTAAATAATTAGCCTTAAAAACATCCCCACAAAAAAATTCTCTGCCTGAGGACTTGTAAATGAACACAGTAAAAATAATTCTCTTGCTGCCTGTAAAATGTGTTCCTTATTAGAGAACACTCCTGACCCCAAGAGTGCCCACACTGTATTTCTCCCTCTGCCTCTCTCTCTTACACGCATGCGCATGTGTGCATGTACTTTGTTCTTTCCTAAAGCTGGCAGCTGTAGCAGTAACAGCAGTTGTAGACATTTTGAGTATTTATTCATCCCCCATATGTTGGGAAAGCCTTTGGGGATTCAAAATAAGATCCTTTGCCCTCCTAGAAAGATGAATAAATATATTTAAAAGAATGTTACAAATTTGGCAAACATCACATCACAACATCAATCCAGACCCTCATCAGAGTGAAGCAAATAACAATGTGCAGATCTTATTGAAAGTACAGGAATGAAAAAACTGTTTCCCACAACTGAGGAACTTAAAAGTCAAAAATAAGCAGGCCTGAACTCTAGCTTTGCCTGCAGTAATGAGCTGTTTCTCCCCCAGCGGAGTGCAGATGAGTGTTTGCGTCACCCTGCACTGCACTCCTTTCTCTGAGAGTTGTCAGTTAAATAAATAGATTGTGCTGAACAAAAAAGAAAACATTTCCTTCAGTAGCCAATGAATCCTGATCCTCCCTCTGCCCCGGCTTTACATGTTCTCTAAAGCAAAAACAACGTTTTTCTGGATGAATGCATTTCCATGCAAGGTGCCTTCTGTTCGGTTTCCCACTACACAGTGGCTGCTCAGTCTCCACAAAGATGCAACATCACTTGATTGTAATGATTCCTGATCAGAACTAAAGGCAATTTATCAGCACAATTGGACACATAACAAACATATGTAAGTGACCGTGTTCTGGGTGCAGTGAGAACCACAGCCATCAGCACCACAGCTCAAAGCATTTTTTGAGGAGAAAGCAAATTGTTTTCAGTGTCATTGGGATTGTAATCACTGAGATCAGGCATAAGAGGGAGACGTGGTCACGTAACAGAGCAATTCAGAGTTTAGTTCCACTCTTTCTGCTCTTAAATTTCCTCAAATGAAAATATGGAATAACTATTGGTTCCACTGAGGCTGCTCTGATTTATGCTGAAGGAAACAAAACACTGTCTGGCCTTAGGGGCTTTAACTTTTAAAAGGGGCTTATTAGAATGCAACCACAAGAGATTAAAAAAAGTAGAGTCAAATTCCCTGCTCTTCCAAAAACAAGAAGTTCTGGGATTGGTACTGAATGCACAGCATGAACTTTAAGACTGAAAGAGTCAGATTAGGTGATCACAGTGATTTCTTCTGGTCTTAAAACATCTAACATATATGACAAAAGTAGAGAAACCAAGGGAAACATGAAAGATCCTTTGCTTAGCTCTGTATTCCTTTCTATTTCCTATTTGTTCACTTCATCATTGCTATACTTTGGATGAAATGAAATATTCTGCAGCTCATGAAAGAAATATCACTAAGGCATGGCTCTCGCTAATAATTACCAGCAGAACCCCTAGGTGGATAATGCTTATTTATCAAATTTGACATTGATTTGCATTTTCAACACTTGCAGTAATCTGATCTATGCAGAAACTGGCACCTTTACGTTGTCTTTGGAGCTGGAGGGTGTTTAGAATCATTCTTCAGAGCCAGTAAACCAAGATCCTTATCCCATAAGAGAATTTCACCCGGAACTTTGACTGTACATTTGAATCAGTTATATTAAATCTGAACACTTTTCAAGCAGTCAGACAAGTTTAAATTCCAGTGGAGCCAAAACATTTTCAGCCATATAACAACCAGGGTTTAGTGCTAATAAATGTCCTTTCCTCCTGTCTACAGGATGTCACTACGAAATGAAACTGCTCCTAAAGCATGTTAACAGAGACACACAATACATTTTACCTCCTTGGACTCCTACAGCTGTGCAGAAAGGGTAACTCAGGGCTACAGGGCTACATTCCAATCCCCGGTGCTTATAAAGTAATTTTCCTTTGTCCTGAAGATCACACTTGTCTCTAATGAGGTCAAAGACATAACTGGGATGGAGGGACTTATGAGTGCAGATCTCATTTCCAGCATAGATGGAACTGGTAACTCTAGGCAGGTTTTGTATCCTGAGGGCCAAAGTCAAAGTGAGAGTCTACGACATTGTAGCAACTATATTCCATAGCTTCTTTCAGCTCCTTCTGTCATTCTAAGCACAGTTCCTCCAACTTTGTTTAAACTTGGGCACACTTACTGCCATGGAAATACGACTCACCTTTACAGAAGGTTGTTCGCTTGCATCCTTTCCCTTACATCTGTGTATAGGCTCCCACGAGCCAACAGCTCACAGAGCAAACACCAAGGTGATGTAGAAAGTTGCAAATTAGGAGGCCTATTCAGATCAATTTGCACCAAAGTAGATTTTCAACTGTATTCACTGGGGATAAACAGATCTACAAGAAGGAATCTAAACCAGAACATGTCACTTCCCTACTGAATGCAGCCAAATTTACTTCCTGGTTTACTGCCTGTAGCCTGATGTAGTAAGAGACTACTACCTCAGAGTGAATTAATTCGCTGGGCTGAGCTTGAACCCATGGAACCTCTTGGTGAGCTGTCAAGAGTGTTGCCCCAGACATGTTACACTTTGTAACCTTAGAAATGGAGAGTAAACAGAGAGTAACCGCAGTGTCTCTTAACAAGGCTCTAAATGCAGATGAAAAATCTCCTTGTGCCCACCAAAAGCATGCAAATTCTACTGATAAGACTATACAAGCTTCCAGGCATAAATTCCCGGTAAACTATACTACAGGTTCTGAAACATTAATCTTAATGATTGAAATCTCTCAGGCTCAGTTATTTTCCCAAAATCATTTGAAAGTTTGACGAAAATGGTTAAGCAGCTTCTGGAGCATGAGGATAATGAAAACTTTATACAAAGGTATTTTCATTTTTGAAATATGGGAGGAAGACAAGATTTTTTTTAATTGAATCCAAACGCAGTAAAAGTTTGCACCAAAATAACAAATGGAAATAATTAAAGCACATCATTGGACATGTGTATTACACCTCCTACATTTGTTGTCCTCTCCTCCAGTCAGGCCCTGAGACATACGGGAAAAACAAAGTTAAACCAGTCATATTAATAAAGCCTTGAAGCATAATTGTTTGTAGGCATACAGCCAGTATCCACCTGCCATAACCTGGAACTGCACTGTGCTCCCAGATAAGAATGATCAAGTACAGTGAAGGTCACAGACAGCTTTGGGGGGAAAAGGAAATCCAGCATTTTTCCTCCTGTTTAAATCTTCAAATTAAATAAAACTGTTCCAAACTGGGAAGGTGGCTCTTTTCTCTGGCAATGAGTGGGATGGCTGAGGTCACTGTGGAATTCAAGACCATGTGAAGGTAATAGATAGCATGAACAATCCTGGGATTCTGGCTGGATGCAGACCCCTTGGCAATGATTGTCCACAGAGCCTACAAGCAGCAGGGAAGCAGAGGAAGCAATCCAAATAGAATTAAGAAACACTTAAACATTCTACACAGTTAGCCAGAGGATGGAAATTATATTGATCTCGATGTCATGAAGACCTAATTAGCCATTTCACATGTCACAGTGAGAGCTGTGGATTCAGGCAGACACATATTCTCAGCAATATTTTATTACCCATCTTATGATTTGCCCTCAGAGGGAAAAGAACTTGACAGTAACTTCAAGCTCTGAAGTTACAGTGCATGCATACATAACAGGAAGCTGCCTTTGTGTCATCTCCTGATCCTGCTGTATCACCTTGCTACTGATGGGGGGAAGCTCCTTTTAGGAATCACGACAGCCACACTGACATAAGCAGGAGTTAACATGAATGTGTGCTGAGGGCAATTAGACAGTGCAGTCAAAAGTGGTTCTTAAAAGTGGTCCATGGGCCATTTTAGCCCTTGATCAAAAGCTTCTAAGTATGGAGAAATCTCAGACCCACCATTTCCTACTGAATGTAAGATTTCCCCAAGTGCTTTAATGGTCTCCTTGCTGTTGGGACTGGAGTAGGCAGAGTCTAAAATTCCAGTTCAGATTTATAACATGTGAAATGAGAGTATTGCAACACTGAGACACAGACAGATCTTCAGTTCAAGAGTTCTGCATCCTAGTCCTCTAAACAAGTTTCACTTTCTTTCTGACATTCCCTTAGGTAAGAGAGCTGCAAAACAAGTACAGCATGACAGCTTTTACTGTTGGTTATTTACATCAAAAATTTTTCTATGGACATTTGCAATTGAACAACATTTTTAGAAAATGTCTCATGTTTTACTTTTTTTTTTTTTTTGCCTTCAAAACCTTGTAATTTAACAGCTTTAAAGTTTTTGCCAAAATGTATTGATTGAAGAAGTTGGTAGAAAGTGGCATGTGTGAGGGAGGCACATAGTAATTCAAAGTGTCTGGGGATGGGGAGACATTTTCTGCCGAAAACTGTTCAACTTCCAGAAACAAAGGCATTATGAGTTTTCAGAGTTTAGGACAGATTTCTGAAAGCAAAAGTTTCCATGTTGGGAAAGAGATACATTATTTAGTGATTCATCAGCACAGGATTCATCAGTTCAGTTGTGTGTTACATGAACCAGCAGCCTGCAGTTCACTGTGCTATTAATTAGCCAGAGTAAGGGGGGAGGACTGATCTAAACAAAACACCAACTTGTATAACAATATATTTGTGAAAACCAGATCACTGTACATGGGCAGGGTGTAATAGCAAAAGGAAAGGTCACTGAGAAATTATCTTCCATTTGGCAGAATAATAAGGTATTATCAGACAGGTCTCATGGCAGTGGATTGGGCAGGCAGGTAACTCACCAGAAGCTCATGCAGCATCCACACAAGCCAGTGAATCCTGCCAGCAGTTTGTACAGCCAGGGCCAGCCCCACAAAGGCACTTTGCCTGCTTACAGTGCAGAGCTGGACAGACTTCATGAGAAATGGTGTCTCTGAGCCTGCTGAAATCACCCTGGTGTTATCCAAAGTATGTTCTCATTCTTTAGAAATGCCTAATTTTTCCTCTCTTCCCTTTTTGTCGAGGTGAAAAACCTTTCTTAACACTGATCCCTTGAATAAACAAGCGGGTAACACAAGCATGTTGACATGGACTGAAATTCTTGCTGGTCACTTTTGGGTCAACTGAATTAAAGAATTTCAATTTGAAAAGGTACCTAAGTCAGGTCTGGAATTAAACATAACCTAAGAGGAGATGGGGTCCAGAATCTGAATCCGAATCTCTGAGCTCCTACAAACAAAATTCTATTCTCTAGGAAAAAGATAATTTCCAAGAAAACTTCATTCCAGATTTCCCCATCAAGAAATAATGGGTTCCCAGTAGGAAAATTAGAAAAAAAAATGGGCACAGGCAGGGGGAAGGGTGAGAAAACAAAGACTTGCTTTGTTCCCCATCCTCTAACTGTCCTTAAGCTCTTGTCACTTGAAAACCAGATAATTTTTTTTATTTTAACTTTGCCAGTTGGAACAAAACAGTGGAACTATGTGCAAGCTTTACTTTCTGAGCAGAAGTCACACTTCCACATGGAAATGAAACTATTTTTTAAAAAACTGTTTGAGAGAAACAAAACCTGCAATTACACCCTATTTCATTCTGGTGAAAAAACTTCATTTTTGACAGAAAGCTTTTACTTTCGTTTAAAAGGTTTTCTAACCAGCTCTGCTTACAGATGATATTTTAAAGATCTGTTTCACAAATCAGTGTGAGCCTTTCTAGGGCTCATCAGTGAGGCATGCATTATTTTGTCCAAAGCTATTACCCTTGTCCAAAGCAATTACCCTTATCCAGAGCTTTCTGCCTCAGCTCTCAAGCTGATCAGCTTGCAACTGCCTCATTTTATACTTGAATGCCTCATTTACACCAATGAAAACATGTGAGAGCCATTTGTGTTGGCTCACATCATATTCTGCTCAGCACAAAAGAACCAAGGGCAATTTCACTGCAGGCACAACAATGGCCACTGTGCCTGTGAGCCCCACGGCAGCTCCAGCCTGCTTTATTTACAGCCCCACACACACTCCACCATGCTCCAGCAGGGAAAACCAGCCCTCCCAGTGGGGTTGTTTTGGTCTCTCCAGCAGGAGACCACAAGCAAATCAAACACACAGGATCCTCCTGCTAAAGAAAGGGCAGGAATCACCACGAAGTCACTCTGCTGCTATGACCTGGGTGGGAGATAGGCTCTGGGTATTTTCTCTGCAGTTATAAAAAGTGGTGAGCACAAAACATAAGGGTATAAATGGAGCGGTTCATGTGACAACAGACAGAGTTTAAGTGACAAATTCCCAGCAGCAAATATATCAGTTTTTACTTCCCTAGCCTAAGACCAGATGACACCCAAAGAAAGTCATGGCAGCCCTCTAGCAGTGCAAAGCTGTCCCCAAAGTGTTAAATGTGTTAACTACCTAGGAGTCAATAGCAGGGCTGGGAGGTCCTGCCTGCGATCCCTGAATTAATCCACCTATACCCACAGGCTACACAAAAAGCTTAGCTTTAAAGATCTCAGTTTCTAGCCACTTTGTAGAAGAGCCATGGGCTCAGAGCAGGGGATAGGAAGGATGTGAAATCAGACGGAGTTCTCCCAAGAATAGCTGGTCTCCATATCTCTGGTTGAGTGGATGGATCAATAATTTTTTTTTTTTTCTACTGAAAAAAATCATTCCTCAGCCAAGACAGGGATTGCAAACTTTGCTCAATTTGGCTCGGGTACAAGGTCATGCCACGATTCACTGCCTTCCTACCCTCTCTGCTGTGATATTTGCAAGCCCTCAAGCCTTCCTTTGTGGAAGGGCTGGAAAGGAAGACACTACACTGCAGCCTGAAACATCTCCACACACCAGCCTTTGTTCTTCTTGGTTTGCCCTTTGGCACAAGAAGTCATGCTACAATTGTCTGCTAGTTGTGAGAAATACACTGGAAACACCTAAGGAAAATATCTGATTCCCTTTTTCTTTTTCTTCTTCTTCTTCTTCTTCTTCTTCTTCTTCTTCTTCTTCTTCTTCTTCTTCTTCTTCTTCTTCTTCTTTTTCTTTTCTTCCTCTGAGGGATGCAAGGAGAAGGAGGATTATGAAATTACCCATTCGCAGTGAATATTTCCTAAAATGTCATATTTATAATCTACCTCCTTTTATAGCTGATCTGCCAGGAAATTCTCTCAGGAATGCACATTCCTGAACTCAAGAATCTGCAGTTAATACCTGTGTTGAGACTTATTTTTGGAGGAAACTAAATGGCAGGAACATCCTGGATGGATGCACCAGTGACCTGATTTCATTTCTTCCCTGTGGTGTCAGTCTCATTACCAAACACATCACTACCCCCGGAACTAATTTCCACAGGAGCCTCAGGAGTGGAAGTCAGGAGCTAACTACATACACATACAAATGATGGGAACAACCACAGTCAGACTAACTGGAAATGACTTCAAAATGCAGAAAATATATGACTGACACTACTTCGGGGAATTAGTCAAGCACCATGTAACAGAAATAAGGTTAATATTGTATCCTCTGGTGAAAAAGATCATTTTTAAGACAGGAGTCGATACACACAGAGCAATGCCACGAACAGCTGATATCAGCTGATTCCAGAGCTGATGTAGAATGGGGTGTCATCTTCTGGGGGCTGCTGAGGGTGAACTAGGAAGGCAAAGACAAGCAAGATCTCTGTCTGGTGTCTGAAAGGAGTCAGGAAAAGTTAGAAGAGCAAAGGATGTCTCCACAGAGAGAAAACAGTGGTGACATCCAATTGAACTGAGCATTCACACTCATTCCTGAATCAAACCCCCAGATCTAAATATTGCCAAGTTTTGGAGGCACCTCCCCAAAATCTGTGCCTTGCAAACACCCACTCTAAATATGGTGAACCAAAACTCACATCTGACTTTCCCATGCTATGGGGTGGCCATACAGAAATGCCAGACTCAAATTTTAAGCTTGATCCTCTTTCACAGATTAGATCCCTTAGGGAAAACCAAAGGTTCAGCTTTGTTGCTTATCCCAGCATCTGTACTTTGCACAGAGGCCTAGAAATAACAGCAAGCTTGGCTCCTCCTTGGCACTGCAAGATCTCTGCTGGAGCTAATGCTGGAAAGCACCCAGAAATGGCCACAAACCAAAACCACCAAGGGGCTGCCGCAAGTCTCGCAAACCTTGGGTTTGTACTGAGCTAATAGCATCAACATCACTGAAGTTATGCATGATTTGTAGTCTGTAAGTGAGAACAGAAGCTGGCTGTCTGTGCAGAGAAGCTAAATCCCTTTAATTATTAAAACATATCCTACTGCTGTTGAAAATCCCATTGCTGTTGGAAAAAATACACTAGTAATAATGTATGCTATACATCAAAGGCCTCTTTTGTAAATATAGTATTCAATTTTTTATCTTTTTTCTAAAAAAAAAAATGGCCTTAGGACTAAATTAATGTTTGGTATATTATCTTAGAAACATTTTGGAGTGGCAGATTTATCTGCTGTTTACATTTTTCCTCCTAATACAGCAATGAATAATTCCTGTTGATAATGGTAAATGATTTAATATAAATGGTTGAAGAGTCCTCTTCTGAAGCCAGTGGGAAATTCGGCTGGGCAGGAAACACATCATTGGAGAGGAGAGCAGAAAAACTCAGAGAATCATTCCTGCAGTCCCAAATGTATTTGAGAGAGTGCCATGCAAGTTGCCCCATCCTGGCCTTCAGAGGTGAATAAAGCTGCAGCCCCACTTCCAACATGTACAGTCTTTTGGTTCTGAAACAGCAACTGTGCAGTTAACTCTTACTTACATATGTTAGGAATTCATGGCTTAATTCCAAAGGAGCCAGTGTCCCATACCAGTATAAACACCAGAGCTAGGAATTTGCTCTTACTCTGGTGAAAACGTGCCTTGGCTTACAACTGCATAGAGGACTAGGCACAGGCAGCTGGGCGTCCCAACTCCCTCCCAGCCAGTCATGTAGGCAGCATTTCTGGCACACAGATCACAGACAACTCCCCTGGCCCCAGAGTCGAGCTTGGCCTCCTGAATGGGTGCAATTTGGCTGCAGAGGCTGAAGAGCTGGTGAGTGTTTAGTCTGCAGCAGTAGGGCCTTTGCCTTCCAAACTGCACCAATAATCTGGACTCTGAAGGGGAAACACAATAAGAAAGGTGCTGCATTTACAAGCTGTGTCTGTCTTACCATGCCCTTGAATCCTCTGCAGGCAGCAGGCAGGCAGATTTTTGTCCCTGTGTTCCACCATGGGTTTGCACACTTCATGCCATCACTTCCCCTGCTAAAAGCAGGGTCCATTCCTGCCCTGTGCACTGTCCATTCTGCCCAGGGCTGCTGGCACAGCAGGATAGCCCCTGACGCCTCTGTGTGCTGCACCTCCCCACTCCATCCCTGCAGCCCCAGGCACAGAGCCAGGGTCCCACTTTCCCATCTGCAGCACACCGCGGAGCCCTGGCCAGCACTGCATTCATGTGATGCTTCATAAGCAAGGCTGTCTAAATAAGCAATGTGAGCACAACATCTGCTTCACAGCCCTACCCATTGTTCTCATGGAGGGCTTCAATCAGCAGTTCCCTCCACCCGAATTCAAGTTAATGCAAGGATATTGAGCGCACATTTCTGCTTGGACTATGTTTTACACTGCAAAGCTGCAGGGCAGAAATTACCAGCTGAAGTGTAGAGGAGAAATATGTTCTTGGGCATCCCATGGGCCTTAAGCTCTGCACCTTCTTGCTGGCTTCCAGCCCATCCAGCTCCTCTCAGCAGAGGGCACTGACATGGCCCTTTTCCAGAGTGTCCAAAGGGAAGATGCCATCCTCCTCCACCCTCCCAAAACAGTGATGAAGACTCCAGGGCACCATCCTCTAGCCAGGGACTTCTAGAGTTGCAGGACATGTCCTTGATGCATCTCTTCAGTAAGGTTTGCCGGGAAGATCTCCAGCCATCATAAAATGCCTGGCTCTGTCCTTGTCTACTCCATCCCTCTGCCATGCTGGACTGGCACAAAGGGTCAGAGAACTCACCCCCTGCTTGAGTACTGCCTGACCCTCACCCCACCTGACATGGATGAACTTGAAAAAACTATGACCTGTGAACACACAGGCTATAAAAAAGCATGGGGAAATGATAAATTAGTTCTCCAAATGGTAAATCTCCCAACTTGCTCTATCAGGCAGTGATGGAGCTTTAAGATAAGGTAGGAATTCTCCTAAAGTAAGCCAGTCAAAAACAAAATGTCATACCTGAAACATGTACTGAGGGTCTCCAAGAGTCAGAGGAGGGCACAAGTGCTTCCTCTGCAGTCTATTCAGGTAATTGATAACTGGGCACCTCTGACAGGACCTTTCTGGAGATGCTGGTCTTTTTCTTGTCTCACAGACCCAGTGACTACTTTAGATTGGATACCAAGGCTGAAGTTGGGGAAAAAAAAAAAGAAACACATATTGCAGCATGAGTCTTGCTAAGTAAAGCTACCAGTTGCAGACAGGAGAAGCCTGGAAAGGAAACCTGTATCAGATTTCAAGCATCATGAGTGTATCCCCTCAAACCAAGCCCAGCTTATAAATGTTCCCTACTCAGGCCTTTCCACTTCACACTACAGTTGTTACTCACAAAAATCTGCTACTCCCTGCCTGATCAGATCTGCAGATGAGGAAACCCTCCTGTGTGTCTTTGCCAAGTGTTTGTACAGTTCCTGTCCCTGAATTTTCAAGTCATTCAGGCAATTCTTAAATCAATCTATAATAAATCCAGTTTTGGTTGGCAGGCTTTGCAAGTACTCTGTGAGCTTTCCTGATACCCATGGGGCTGATCTGAAAGAAAACCCACAATCTGAGGAGAAGAAACAAATTCAGAGATTGTTTTTGGGCAGCTGAGAGAGCAGGATCTATTTTGGGAGTAACTCAATGAGAAATTTGTTTATGAGACTCTGGGGAAGAATAGAAGTTATGTGTTATAAACCAAAATAGGTCCTTTACCCTCTTCCTAAATACAGAGTACTTGAAGGCTGCTTTAGGGTGGAAACACATGCAATCCTTGGAGACAAACCACAGGAACAAGAGCAAAAAGAAAAATAGAGCTCTGCCCACCCACCCGTGTAGCAAAATCCCTCTGTGAGATACCTGGCACCACAGGGCAATGGTGAGAAGCTTGCCCAAAGGGACTTTGGGTGGCGTAAGGGCCTTGGCAGTGCAGATGCTGCTGTGGGTTGAAATACAGACCTACAGGGTGGAGTTTCAAGCAGAGGCAGTTGGTGCCTCACGCTCCCGGCTTCCATGATTCCCAGGGTGGCTGGGGCCAGCTGCGTTCAATCCTCTAAAAGATGCGTGCAGGGACAGCTGCATGGCTCTGCCTTTGGATGATCAGGCTATGGGTCATTTTGGCAGGCAGACTGTGCAATGATTTATGGTGCCAAATATTCACCACAGAGAATAGAGTGAGGTCTTCATGAGAGAACCAGTGGCTGAAAGTTTTGCTGAGGTTTCCACAACGCCTGGGTCTTTAGCTTCATTATTGCATTTGTATCTTCCTGAAGCCTTACAAAGCAACAAACTGGAAATCCAAAGTATTCATCCACATGGAGTCTATACACATTTACATGTTCTGCTTCATATTATTGACAGTAAAGAGACTCCAATGCTAAGCTCTCATATTCTAGACCGGGCCATATCTTTAAAGGAGCTTCACAGACACCGGAAAAATTAGGTTAAACAGGTTGGACCCAGAAAAAGATAACATTTTCTTTAAATATTCTAATGACAATTTTTAAAATTAAATATCTCCTTTTGAAAATGCTGAAACATTTCATGTTGACTGTTTTAATTATATTTAGGTCAGAGTTTGTTTTCAAAATGAAAATTTTCATTTAAAAGGACCTACACTTACAATTAACTAAAAAGGTGAAAATGCTTTCATATGGGCAAATTAAGCCAAGAGCAATTCTGTTGCAGCTAGACCTGAATTTTGATGTAATTAAAATATATCCTTTTTTTTTCCCCAGTGTGTGTGCTTACTACACTCAATAACCGCTTAGTTAAGTAATGGCATCAAAAAAACCACTTGCTGCTCCAGCCCTAGGGAATATTCATCCTTCAGCTATCAGTGAGATTCATTCTCTAAACAAGTCACAGATGCTTCACAGAGTGAGGGCACAGCAGCCCCTTGTGAAGACCTGAGGATGTCCCAGCTCAGTGCTCTCACAATATACTGTACACAATCTTCTGTCCTTTGCACCCCTGCTTGCCCCAAGAGTAGCACAGCTATGGAAGGGAAATACTTCAGATACGCAGAATACTGTGAGGGCCCTGATGGAATACTGGAACGGCCCCCAGTTGTAATAAGGTTTCCTTTCCATTGCACCAGTTATATCAATGACTACAGCTCAGGAAGAGCAGGAGCTGGACACCCTCCAAGTCTGCTGAACAGAGCACCAAGATGCTGATTACAATGGAAAGGGCTCCTCATGGCCTCTGCTTCAGCAGAACAGAGGCATCTATGTGAAGGATCACACAGAAGGGTCTTACAGCCCCAGAACTGGAAGAGTTTGCACTCTGAGGTCCTTCTTCAGGCCCATCAATTACCCTTCATTAAAGGGGTGATGATTCTCCACAAAATCTGATCTGCCTCTCAGGAACAGCAGAGCTGCAGCAGTTCTCTCCCGAATACATTTCCACTCCGCTGTTTCATTTAGCCCCACACAACCAAATGTGTAAAACTGTGCTAATGAGTTAGCTAGCCCAGGAGCAGGCAACCTGGGGACTGTTCCTGCCTAGGCACTGGCATGACATCTATCTGTTAAGATGAAGGCATTCTTTGTGTGCAAGTTGCCAGCAAGCTTGATTCTCAGATTCCAGTTGGATTCATAAGGCAGGTGGCTGGAAAGGAACATCTTCCCAGTCAGGGGAGTGCACTTGAATTTGGCTTTCTGTGCAAGGCACAGTTTTGCTGTCTCACTTTTCAAAGCAGAACCACACTCAAACAGCAGATACTCAAGTTTGGGAGCAGGAACCTAACTGAAAGCAACCCTGATATCCTAATTATGGGCTGCCAGCTCTCCCAGCTGGAATAGCCACAGAAAGCCCTGCAGGAAGACCAGCCACCCCACACACAGGGAGCTTGTCAGTAAGGGCCAGCTGGTCCTGGGGCCTGCCAATCCTGCTGTCATTCCTCGGCTGTTTTACAGAAGGCAGTCTCTGTCTGCTCCTCTGTGCGCACTCTGTGCTGGGCTTCTGGCACGATACCAGTTGAAGTCATGGTGGGAAAGCCTGAAATTCTTCCTTTCCATCTACATTTCCTTTTCAGTTTCTCATGCTCTCCAGACAGCCACTCCTACAGCTCTCCTTCCCTCTTGCCCCGACCTGCTCAACACCCCGGCGAGGTGGTGACGGCGTTCTGCCAGATACACTGAACCTGAGAGCGTCCCCATCTTGCCCAGCAATCACCCTGGGAGGGAAGCAGCATTTATCACCACTCCATCATCTGCTGCCAGACACTCTTGCCATTAAGAGGTCAAAACAGGTTTCTCTGTGGAAATGCAACAGCCCTGCAGACTTACCCTTGCCAGCAGCAGCCCCAGTTGGACATCTGTTCCCTTTCAACCTCACATGTGCACTTTAAATGCCGGTACTGTCCACTTCTTTGGGGGATTAGGCTCCTATTAAAGCTGCCTTCTGCATGATTCATTGTTATCTCCTGGTGTTGATCTGATTTATGGATTGGCCTGTGTTAATTAAGGTCATAAAATTGGGAGTGGGAAAAGGCTTCCAGCACTGTGATGCTGTTTAACGTTGGGTCATTTTCCAGTGCCTATGTTATTTTTCAGGGGATGGGAGAGAGCACAGCTGATGTCCTGTGGTCAGAAATGAGATTTTACTGGGATGAGCCCTTGCTGTCCTCTCAGTCTTGGGAGAGGGGACAAGTCAGTGGAAAGGTGAAAGCATCTCTGTTCAGCACTGATTCACAGACCCCAGTCTGGGAATCTGGTTCAAGCTGTTACTACCCGGATTAGGCTTGGGTCTATAGCCCCATCTGAGACTGGAGCTCCATTCTGCTGGGCACCATACATCATATTGTAAAGATGATTCCTGCACCATGAAATCTTGCTGACAATTCTGCCATGGGCACATTGCACTCTTCTCTGTGACTACAGCAAAACAAAGACAGACTTGAGCCCACCTTGCTCAGCTCAGGAATCACCAGCAGCATAACTCTGGCCAAATGCTGCTCCCTGCAGGTTGTCACTGTCTCCCAGGTCACACAGAGCTCCAAGCCACTGTGGCAGGTCTGTGACTCCTTGCTGAGCCACACTGGTCCAAGCTGGCTCAAGCACCCAAGTCAGTGCATGGATCAGAAGGTTCTCTGCCACCAAAGCAGCACCCAGCCATGCAGGAACTGGCCACCATGCCCAAGGTCACACCATGAGTTCACAGAAAAGCCAGAACCCAGGTGGGGGTAGCCACCACGGTCCTTCAGGCATCTGGCCACATCCCTCAGGGCCCATGTGTCAGTCCAGCTGCAGGGATGCTGTCTTGTCACTTCAACCTACATCTTTTCACATGTAACACTGGGGTTTTTGTTTGGGATTAGGTTTTTGGGTTTGGGGAGTTTTGGTAACAAAATTTTCAAAGGCCAGAGACTGTTGTCAATATAAAAATCACTGATGAGATTACTCTGTCAGTATAAAAATTACTCTGATGCAGTAGTACAGACCTGGTTGATGCACATTTGGCCTCATGTGCTGCTATAAAGTAGGTAAATAAACAAACAAAAAAACAGTGCTATGCATTTATCTTTGCAAGCTGCTACACTTTTTTTCAGGAATTTGTTACAACCTGTGATTTCTTAGTTTCACAACCTTCACTTATTTTACAGCACACTTGCACCCATTGGTAGTGGAAGGTTTACCTTTTGCATGTGAACCTGACTTGTCCAGAGAGTGTGATTTCTTTCTCTGCTTCACTTTCCTCTTCCAGCCAACTGCATTACAAGATTCCCATGAACTGGCTCAGTAATTCACTTCTTGTGGCCATTTTAGCAACCAGGGACTTTATGCTTATTATACATTCAACATCAGTGTTGGTCACTGTAAATCTGCTATGGCTCCACCATCAACCACAGCAAAACAGTTTCCTTGATGCAAACATAATGAAATCATATATATTTCCAGTGCTAGTAAAAAATATTTTATGTACTATAAATAAAATTAGAGACAGGACTAAATATTTCTATCTGAAAGTTTAATTTAAATTAAAAAATCAAAAGCAATATAAAAATAAATTTAATTCCTCTGTTAAGAATTTGCAGACTTTACCAGAGGGATATCCACATAGGAAAAACATCACAAATTCTTCATCACGTAAAGTCTTTGCTTAAAGACTGCCTATCTTTAATGTCTTAGAAAAAAGAAAAAAGGTACAATTTATAGCCTGGTGGAAGGAATTTCTGGGTGAGCTTCTGTGACCTTTGTTATGCATGAGGTCAGATCGATTATCATAATGGTCCCTTCTGGCAATGAGCTATGAATCTGTTAATTTTAGCTCAATATCCTCTTTCTCTAGGGGGGTAAGCTAACTGAAATTATATCACATTTTCCACTTAGGACTAAAGACACACACACAGTCCCTGCAGCTGAGCTGGCACATACTGCTGTACCATCACACACTAACTGCTCTGTGTGTCTGAACTTTCATTAAGATAGTTGATAAGTCACATTGTTCTCCTCAGATCATGAATTATTACTGATATCCCCGATGATCAAAATCAGACTGAGATAGCCTTTCTGCTCCACCCTCCAGAAACGATTTAAATTGTTTTATTTAAAACAATTAAAATATTAATCTTCCTTCTGACGCAAATGTTTAAGTTCCTGCTTTGGAGTTCCCCTCGTATTCTATTCTATTTCATGTATCATCACGGCTTATTTATGTATTTTAAGAGGACCTGAAATTCGCTCAGTTTCCACATCCCCACAGGTGGGGCTTTACAGCAGAGCAAACAGATCCTGTGATACTTCACAGTGATGCAAAGAGCTCTGCAGTTGTGGGTTATCAGAAGACAGACTGAACAATTTCACAGCTAGGCAAGCCAATGTGTTTTACGGCACCAAGGCTTCTTGGTGGCCAAGGAAAAGCCACAAACTTCATTTCCAGATCCAGCTGTTCACATGATACAATGTTTTAAAAAGGTTCTTTTTCAACACAGATAATCCACCCACAGTTAACTGAGAACTGACTCTTCCACTCTGGGCTGTTTAAATTGAAATGAAAACATTTTGGCCTGGCCAGCCAAGCAGCAGTGTTCTGCTCCAGGTCAGTTCAGTGCTCCTTTGCCTGTGGCCCTGGTGCCTCCCAGCCACTGCAGAAAGTGGGGTGCAGCACACCTAAATGCTTTGCAGACTGTACCCCTCATCTGCTTTGACATTTTTCATTCCACATTTTTCCTAACACTCTATGGGAAACGAGTTA
Organism: Dicrurus megarhynchus; assembly: GCA_013399195.1. Lineage (NCBI taxonomy): Eukaryota > Metazoa > Chordata > Aves > Passeriformes > Dicruridae > Dicrurus > Dicrurus megarhynchus. Next base: position 1,680,087 of record VXAD01012520.1, read on the forward strand.
TCTGGTCTCTTTTCCCCAACTTGGAATAAAAACTAATAGTGATATATGCAGATTTCCCTTGAGAGAAAACATCCAATTTTTACACAGTGTGTATCCAAGATGTTGAACTTGGATAGAGGAAAGTTTTGGTGAAAACAGAGAGGAGGGTTTTAGCCCAGGAAAAATTATACAATATTTAATCCTGATCAGTTCTCCAATCCACTCCTCTACAGGGACATCCAAAGGGCTCTGCTGGTACAAAGGAAAGGGAGAAGGAAGAGATGTTGGGGACAGAAAACAGTGGCATGCAGCCAGGGCAACTTAATCCAGCTCTCAGGAAACTACAGCCTCAAAAAGGAAAGGTCAAAGTGAGGTTTACAGCAGAAATGCAGACAGAATATGACGATGGGGAGACAATCTGCTCTCCATGATATTCCTGTTATCCTAAGCAAACAGTAGAGGAGAATGAAAAGTACCACGGGGCTGTTCTGTTGTGTTTGTGTAAGAATGCCATTTTAATTCATTTTCACCAGTGCCTCTAAGTCAATACTTCTTTAGAGCTACATTCTCACGTGAAATCCATATCCCAGCAACTGGAACCAAGATTGCCCCAGGTCAGACACCTGTAAAGCTGAACTGCATCAGGAAAGAATGGCACTTTGTATTAATAGGCAAGAGGCAAGTCAGAGTCACAGTTCTCCTGTTGGACCTTCAGAAGGCAGAAAGACTCATCACATGATTACAAATAACCTCATTATTATGCAGTTTCTCTTTAACCTTCCCCCTCCACTTATCTCCATACCCACTTGTAGAGAGGCAGCTCAAGGAGCCAGATTCCAGGGCAAATGGGTATACAACAGATCCACGCCAAATTTGTCTACAAACAAACACTTTTGTAGATTTAGTTCATTTTTAAAGACTTAGACTTCAGCTTCTTTGCCTCTCCCAGACTTTGGTCTCCTGGATTTGTCTAGGGAGATTCCTGCAACTTAGTCACTGAACTCTACACTCAGTCAGAGGATTGGGAGAAGGAGAAAGCCTGCTCATTGAAGTTTATGTTAATATGGAACCTGTAGATGCCCTCACCTGTAAGTAAAAACTTGCTTTTATCTCCAAAAAACACAGCTATTGCCTTTTGCAATGCAAATTATGCTGTGAGTACCTAACCCTCTTCATCCCAACCCAGCAACCAACCCTCAGAGGATGCTCTTCTGTGCACCCACAGTCCCTAGATGCTTTGCCAGATGAAGTTAAGATTGCAGAAAATAACCCTGGTGAGGTGTCTGTATATCCCCCACCATCCTTGATGCCTGTGGTGAGAGCTGGAAGACTCAGAAGCAGCAGCTCATGGCTTGGGGTGACTGACTGGGTCCTCACCTTTCCCTCTGCTCTTCTTTCAGAGGCTTCTGCCACCACAGCCTGGGTGGCTTAACTGCTTGTGAAACAGTTCGTGCCTGGTGTCTCAAAGGCTTCACCAGATGTGCTGGAAACAATCCCCAAGAGAGGGATGAGCCAAACTGCTGGGGACAGCAATGTCCATTCCAGCTGCATCCGTGGCTGCCCGTGACTCAACGCCCTCGAGCTCTTCAGCTTTGCTCAGGAGCCACGGTCTCCCAGCAGACACCTCACCAGTGCTTGAGTTGGGAGAAGATCAAGCACTAGCAGACCATGCCTTGGGCATGCCTTCAGGGAGAGCAGCTCAGGGAAGTGCCAGGGACAGCCTCCTTGTTCTGGGGCTTCCAGCAAACAGCTAATTCTGTGCAGGAGGCAGCTGCAGGGGAGGGAGATGTTGATGCTCTGTATCTCTCTGCTGCTGCTGCAGCCTTGAAGGTGTCTTCTCCTGCAGCCAACTGCTAGGAATATTCAAGCAATTCTGCTATGATTTACAAGGAACCTACTAATTGCCTGGAAATGCTAAAAAATTACAGATCCTAAGGCAAAAAATATCTATCAACCTTAACTCAAACAAAATTGTTGTATATTATTACATAAACCTATTATTTTCCCCATTCTAAGTGCCTCTTAATTGAAATCCCTGATTGTTTTTTCCAGGCCCCTCTCCAGCCCACCACCTAAAGATTAGTGATGCATGTAGCAAAGTGTTGTTAACATCCAATGATGTGTGGTAGGGAATGCCCATGATTATTTCACCAATTCCTTCTGTGGTCTGGTCTTTTTATTGAAGCAAAAGGGTCTTGCCAGTCTTAATTGAAGTTAAATAAGATGAAATTTTTCCAGGGGCCTCTCTCCACAAATTACAAATCATATACATGACACTCAATTTTGCATCCCATAATCACATTAACAATGCCACTGTAGTGAACAGAGCTCCTTGGGTGAGTAAGAGTTACTCTCACAAAAACTTATTGCAGATTTGGTTGCGGCCTAAGTTGGACTCACTCCAAACTGGAAGTGTAATTTTCCCTAGTCTTGTTCATGATTTTGGGGCAAATTTCATCCTTTTAAGAAATGATGCCAACTGCACATCAGATGAGTGTGGGGTTTTCTATTTAAAGAGTGGAGTGTTTCTAACAATTTAATTCCACTGATGCTTTCCGACTATAATCCCAAACACTGTTTTTGCAGCTGGCTGCTTAGAAGTGAAACAAACCCAAAGCACCTCTGTAAGAGTGAGCCTTTTAAGCTGCACTGAATGGCAGGCAGGCACACCTCTGTGAGACACTGTAGGAGACGTTTATGCTGAACAGGACAGGACAGAGCCAGTCTGGCATCAAATACTATTTAATGTAGTTCAAATCCATAGAAAAGGCTGTAATGGGATGTTCAAGCTGAGCAGAAAGTTGAGTACCTTGTTTCCAATGTAACTTTCAGAGAGTGGTGTGTGCTAGGGCCACAGGTGACAAGGTCCAAGCAAAAGCTGTACCTTCTGTAAGCAGGACAGAGCCTGTGGCACACTGTGGGCTCATACAGAGATGCCATTCACACCACCAGGAGACATGGCACAGCATTTCAGTTGCTAGTGGATGCACTCATCTGGGGTTTGCTGATCCCCTGAGCTCCTCTCGGGCTATGGCAGGCTGCCCAGCAGCCCCAGCAGTGCTCCCATGCCATGCCACTGCAGAGTCACACCAGCAGTGCATCCACTGGGAGCCATCATCTAGTTTCCTTGGGGTCCTATTGTTCACAGACAATGCTGAGATCACTTCAGCCATTGTGGCCAATATCAGTGACTGTACAGCTCTCCAGACACAAACCCACAAGGTTTCAGACTGACTTGAGCCACAGAGCTGGTCTGCACAATGAGTGTCTGCACCACATATATCCACAACAGGTCAGAAATAAAGGGCCCCTGGAGGCACATAAAACTCTCCCCTCCTCACACAGACATTTGACTTTTGTTCTTAATTCACTCTCCTGGGATAGATATGATTGTTCTCTGAGAGAGAAACCCAGCACCAGCTCACTCTGAACCAGGCCCCCACAGCCTGGTCTCTCTTTCAGCATGAATTACACATTATGCTACAATTTTGACATTCTCTGTCGCTCTGCCATGACATTTTATCTGAGGTGCCCTAGCCTTCAACAGGAAAGGGCTTTCTCCACCACAGAGGTGGCCAGAATGGCTAGGTAGAGCTTCCAGAAAATGTACTCCCAGCAACGTCCTTCCCACACCCCAGACACCCTCCACAACACTGCAGGCAATAAGTAAAAGTTTGCTTCCTATGAAAGATCTTGGGAAGTCCTTTGGGACTACAGTACAGATCAGGACAATATAAGTCTTTGGGATCACAAGGGCAGGAAACAATGAAACAATGTTACATTTTTTATTATTTTTAATAAAATGTATTCCATATTGTATTTCAATACTTCTATGAGACTTCTCTTCAGTCACTCATGGCCCTTAGAACACCCTCTTCACCTTCCCTGGGGGCACCTGACATTTTTAACATCAGCAAATTTGAATGTGATTTATACAGTTTCTTAAATATAGCCCTTACCTAGTTATAAAATAGTGCCCCAATTCTTTTATATACAATAACCATTGTGCTTATGATGACTTAAGCCATGTGTATTATTTTTTAAAAGAATTATATTTACATGGAATGTTTAAGAAAAGAATTTTCCAGATTCCGGAACCTCCTTCAGAACAGGAAGGAAATAATTAATTTTTACCTTAAAACCCAACCAGTGTAATGGTTTATTACCCAGCGGGAAAAGTGTGAGAGAGTTTCTTTTCAGCTTAATGAGGTGGATGTTTATATTAAGAGATTGTTCTGAAACTCCGGTGCCACCAGCAAGTGAATAACAATACTCAGATCATGCTTCAATCTCAAAACATTTTAGAGATGAAGTCATTAATGTTTTGGGATAGAGGGACACACGAGGCACAATGAAAGACAGGTGACTTGCTCAAAGCCACCTCAGAGGTCAGTAGCAAAGCTGACCTCTCTGAGCATTGAACTCAGGGTTCCAGTCCCTCTCTTCTACTGGTCTGACCATGACTCCTTCCTGACTCCTAAAGCCTCAGCCACAAAGTGTTTTTCTGTAGTGATTAGTTCCTCCTCAGTAGGCAGGACCTTAGGGAGGCACTCTGTCATACTGTGAAGTTCTACTATGCCATCTTGGATTTTGAGCCAAACACAAGGAGTTTTGAGAACATTAACTGTAACCCAGAACTTCACAGTATTTGGAAAATTCTATTTAGAAATTAAGATAAGAGAATAGAAGCAATCTGCAGCCTTGCTGGACCATGACACTGCATATTCACATCTATTCATGTCTTCCACGTGACCCCATTTCTGGAGATGCCCAACATGGATGTGCAGGGATCTGAGGAGACCTGAGCAGCAAGTGTGTTTTCCCAAATAATTTCTGAATAACTCTTCTTGCAAAGCTGAAGTGCCCCGAGTGTACCACAAATCAGGAGCAAAACCTCATTCCTCTTCAAACCTAAGGGTCCTGCCTAACATTTGGGGATTTGTACCACCTCAAGCATCTTCCTTTGGCCAAAGTCTTAAGCACTTATTTTGACATGTGTGAGTAGCATGACACCAACACTGATACCCTGGCCATGTAATGATTAGGGAAGTGCTGTCTAGTCCATTCCACATTCCTGCTGGTGATTCAGTTCCCTTTGTACCCTGCTTTGCTGCACAACCTTGACAATAAATAGGCTGCCCTGCTGTGTCCCAGTGGTGGGGCTGCCTTTCAACAGTAAAAGTAATGTGAAAGTAATTTCTGAGCATAATAGTTTTCTGTTATTTTCAGGCTTCAAAGCACTTTGAGATCTCTCAGAAGCTGGGGAGATAATACTACTTCTATAGAATATTACTCCTCCTACAGACATGCATGTACCCCTAGGACCCAAAGGCAAACACGGGGGAACTTAAGTCCTAGAGCTGAACTCCAGCTGCATTCATCACCTCATCTGTTATTTGATGGACTTCTGCCAATGGGCATTGTCAACAGGAAAAAAAATAGAGAGGAAAAAAACCTGAACAATTTTCCAGCTAGTATTTTAAGGCTGTGAGTTACACACCATTTCCAAGAAAGGAGAAGTATAGGTACTTTGAGCATGAGTTTTGAGCATGCCTTTCTTAGGTGGGTATGGGGAAAGTATGATTGGTCTTCCAGGATGAGTATTGCATTAATCAGTCAGGAGAGCTGGGAGAGGGGACAGATGCAGCCCCTTGAGCCGTCTCTTCTCCTTTGACAAATCCACCCTTCCTGAGAATACAGCAAAAATATAACTAGTAGGAGAGAAGATTTGATGTGGGGATCCCATCACATCCACATGTCAATGAATTCAAAGGATCTCCAGCTACCATGTCAGTGAAAGCAAGCTCCATGCTGGCAGTGGCCCAGCCCTGTGGGACATTGTGTGTGCCTCCACTAGCATCCATTCACCTCTGGCTAGGGAATTGGTCTGCACGGCCCCTGATCCCTAATCTCAACTCTCCGACATCACCTTTAGAGAAGTCTCTCCTTGTCTTAGGAGCAAAATTAACCCTAAAACCCAAACACATTCCTGAATGCTTGTGTTCTCTAAAGCAGCACCTTCCCCACCTTTTCTATCCCTCACTTGCTCAATTTACTCAGTGTGTCCCTTCATGACAGGGAACAGGCCATGTTGAATCTGGTGGTTGGCAATGTGTGTATGCAGTGAGGTGTGGTCAAGTGCCTGCACCCTGATCTGGATGAGATCAGGACAGCAAAACTGTGTGGCCTGGACCTTCTGTACTGCAAAGGGTGCATAAGACCTTGGGATTTGTACTTCTGGAGCAATATATTTAATTTCCTGGTTTCTGTGAAATAAGATGTATCTACTGGGTGTGTAGCCAAAACAGGTATTGGAAGCCCATAAACTTGTTACAATTCAATGTTACAATAACAGTACTCAGAACTGGACTCCAGCATGCCACAGGCCAGCAGCTGTGGGGTTTAGCTAACCTGTATCCTGCATACTTCTAACATCTGTCATTCGGTGCCCAAAAGATTCGCCTTCCATAGGAACAGACAGAACTTGCACATTTACCACTGCTTACTGTTGGGCTTCAATAGGAAAAGCACCTCCAGCATTTGCTCCTCAAAGGATCAGAGCTGCAGATCCTGTTGCAGTGACTCAGAGCAACTTCAACCACCTCAGCTTGAAGTTCTGCAAAACATTAGCAACAGACATACCAGTGTATGACTGGACAGTGATTCAGAGTTCTTGTCTGATCTTATTGTCAGTTCTTAGGAAAAAGGAGGGAAAGAGGGAAGGGAGAACTGGATTGAAGTCAAAGTCATTAATACCCTTCTACTTGAAGAATAAGCTCAGGGAGAAAAAGCAAGGTCAAATGTACATTGAAGTAGTGAGATACTACAGCAGCAGGCACAACCAAAGTCATAAAACAATACTTTTGCCTTCTTTTTCCCCACTCCGAACTCAAAAATTCTTATCTAAGCAAAATTAAGTATTAGGGCAGAGACAAATCCATATTATGATCCTTGATTCTGAGGCAGAGTGAAGCAAACTGCAGGGTGGAGCTGGCTGAAAATGAGCTGCTCCAGGCCTAAGAGACATCATCAATCCTGTGCCACAGAGCGTGTGCACTCTGTTAGAGCTGCACAAGTGCTGTTGCAAGTGTGGTCACCTCTGGGCAACTTGTGACTTGCAGAGCATCCTTAAGCAGTAAAAAGTGAGATTTTTGGGATCTCTCAACCAACTGTACTTGCCCTGTACAGTTACCCTCGGGAGAGGGGGTACTTGGTAAACAGAGACAGCTCAAAATGAGGAATTCTCCCAAAAGCTGCTCCTTATAACTTGTTACTAAACCAAGAACCTCTTTCCCATACCACTGTCCAGATCTGACTCGTTGTGAAACCACTGGGAAGAATGTCTGCACTTTCACTGGCAGGTCCTTGAGAAACCAGTGGGAAATGTATTTTCATGAATACCTGCATTTTTCACAACTGTGGGAGGGACGTCTCCATCTGGTGGTCAGGCCAGGGAAGAGAGGCTTACAGACCGTGCTCCAGCTTGCCCAGTTCTGAGCACTCCTGCTCTGTTTCGGGGGCTTTGGCTTCTCCAGCTGCACATTGATACAGCAACATTTCCCAAACTTCCAGGGGGTCCTGTTATGTCAGAGAAAGGCCTGGAGATTCTTGGCTGGACACTCCACTGTGAGCTGCAGCCCAGATTCCACCCACTCAGCTCAGCCAGAGCAGGAGGGGATCAAATTGTCATCTCAACATCTGGTTTGAATCCAGTAAGAGAGATGTTGTGGTGTCACACACACGCATACACATACACATACACATACACTCAAAGGCTTACAAGTATCAGGTTGTGGTGACATCCCAGTGGTTTCAGAAGGTGGAGGTGTGAGTGAAGGGAAAATCTGGCTGTCCATCAACTCCCAACTACTATTTACTTGGCTTTCCTTAACAGAAAGTATAGCAAATAATAGCAAGCCATGCCAGCATTAATGTCTTTATCTCCTCAGCATCCCTAAGAGGTGGGGTAGTGTTGTCAGTCTCACTCTACAGCTGGAGAACCAAAGGCCAAGAGTAGCCAAAGCAAGTCAACCCAAATCCTGTGCAGGCCAGAGGCAGAGTGAGGAGGTAAATGTAGGTCCTCCAGCACTGAGCATGGCCTGCTTGCTGACTCCATATTACTGACTCACTCTGGAGCCTGGCAGAGCACCCAGAGCAAAGCTGCAGCCCAGTATAAATACTGTAACACAGCTTAATTCCCCAAGCTGTGTGTAAAGAGGTATCTCAGCCAGGGGACACACTCAGATACCTCAACAGGAGAGCTTTGTGTTGTCACCAAGTACAGTGATGAATTACCTGCAAGAAGGCAGATTTCATCCTGCACGGCAGATGGGGAACAAACCATAAAGATAGCTCACAGGAGCATGGAGGGGAGCGGGGCTGGGTCCTCCTGCTGAGCAGGCACATTGCATCACCTGCCACAAGGTCCTGGCCCCAAACTGAGCATTTTGAGGGGCAGCCAAAAGAGAAGAGCGGGAATGGATGGGAAGGTACAGAAAATGGCAGGACTTCACGCAATATAAGCAAACACATTTGGAATGGAAAAAGCAGTTCCAATCAAAAGGAACTCTTAATTTCCCTCTAGACACAGGGTATTAAAAATAATCCCAGCTGAATTTTACCTACCTCTCTCACAGCATCTCCCAGCTGCTTCAAAAATAAACAGCTCTGTCTGGGTGGAACTGCAGCCACACATGATTTTGGGCTCCCAACCTGAGTGTGGGAATGGTGAATAGAGTTTCCCTGGTCCATCTGTCCAGGAGGGTCTGCCACATACAGTTTCTGACTGCAATGGCAACTGCCAAGTGGATAAGATACAGTGAAATTAATCACGAGGAGAAGGGCTCTGACCACATTTTAAGAAGATTTAGCACAAGTTATGTGAATTCCAGTGCCTGTGGGACTCATTTTACTCTCGGGGTCTCCAAACCTGGGACAAAAGTCTAACAGGAGGGTATGGAGGTCTCATGGAGTCAGAGACAGCAGGGGCTGCAGGCTCACTGGAAGACCCAGGGCACCTCAATGACCATGTTTAACCACAAACAGTTGTCAGACTTTGCACCTCTCCTCTGGTGCCTGGCCAGCAGCAAGTCTGGCAGCATGGGGTTTGGGGAACACTAAACCAGGCTTTATGGCTGCCAGGGAATAGGACACAGTTTTGGGTGTGAAACAGTTCCTGACTGGCTCTTGGGTTTTAAGTGATTTATGTTGCAACTTCTACATTTTTAAGTTATCTGAAGTTGGTCAGGCAAAATCTCCTGCACCAGGCTCCACTGATCTTCAGACACCAGAAAGCTTTTCATTTTTTAACAAATTTTCTCCCAGGAACTGCAAGATCTAATAGGTACCTGGCAGATGACAAATGAGCCCATCCCCGGCTGGAATGCTGCTCTTTGTCAGTTGTCTTTGTCCCCCCTCTCAATCTAAAGACCAGGATCCCTTCCAACCTTGAACCCTGCCAACTCCTAACACTGTGCAGAAATCCCCAGGGGAGGTGGAAACCACTCTCTCTAGCAGACTCCAAGTCTCTAGCAAGTTCCGAATTTTTGAAGGTGTTAACCTTATCTGAAAGGGGAAGCAAGTAACAGGGCTAGTCCATGGCAAAAATAATCAGGCTGGGTGGGAATTACAGCTCCTTTTGATGGGGCCACACAATCCGCTCGGCAGCAAACCCTTTGTTAATCTCCCACCTATTTCCTGCTGCAGAATTAATTGTCGGGTGCTCCTTGAGGGAGGCAGCAGTCAGAGGCAGGCTTTCCCTTCCAGCCCAGCAAGGGCCACTGCACATCATGCCGCCCTGGAAAGCTCCTTTCTGAGGGACTTGGCTGAAGGACAGTTTCCAATTCTGGTTGCTCTATTTCAGGCAGAGCACGTACACCCAACCTGGGCTCGCTGCCTCGTTGCAGGCTTGCCTTTTCATTTTCCTCAGATTCTGTTGAGGAAAATTCTCATTGACCTCCATCTTCTGGTACGTCATCCTTGGAGAGCAAGTGTGGCACTCAGCTGTGATGACACAGCGCAGCCTGTGCCCTGCTCAGACCCTGACAGTCTCCAAGGCAGCCTCTGCCAGAGATGCAGCCCCATGCCCCAACCTGCCGTGGGCTCAGGGGGAGGCTCTCAGCAGGGAAACCCCCCAGAAGAAGGGCACATGGGCAGCCACTGTCCTTCCCAAGCTGCCCATGTGCTGGGGGGAAGGGGAACATGGCTGGGCGCCTTCCTGCTCCTGGGAGAGGTTTCCCAGCATGGACATGGTGAGAACTCCTCTGGGGTAGCAAGACTCACCCAGCAAGACTCACATGCGTGCCTAGAAGTACCCGCCTGGCACAGTTCCTCCTTGGTAATTTTAGAAATGTCTTTCTGGCAGGAGTGAGAAGCTTTTCATAGAGGACACACAGGGCATGGGAACAAAGAAGGCATGCACAAGAGAGAGCCTCAGGCAGTGCTAGACAAGGGGTTCAGAGAATGTGACAGAAATTCAAAATCTCATGCTGGAGACTTCAGAAAGCAGCAGCAAACCATCACTAACAATCAGCTTCTTCCAGCCCAAGGCCTCACGCATGCTCCTGAGCCTGTCACTCCTGCCAGCTGTATTCTGGTGTGACAAATCCAAATTTTTAACATACCAGCGTGCTTTCCCCACCTTTCCTATACGGACTGCTCATTGTTCTCTCACTCCTCACGGCTGGCAATTGTTACTTGCAATGTAGATGTTAAAGAGTCACAGGTTTCCTGAAAACTGTAGCACGGGCTGTGAAACTAAACAACACGTGCTGTACAATAAGTCATAAAGCATGTGTGAAAAATAGTTGACACAGAAGCTGTCATGGAAACCAGTGCTACTAGAGAGCACACAGCCACAGAGCTCCCATTAAAGGCTGCAAAGTTGAACACAAATGCTAATAACTAAGGCAGAATATATTAAATTTACCATCATGCCCCTTTCAATCTTTACAGCAAGTCAGCTGAAAACTACAACCATTTCCGCTGGCAGTGCTGGATGGTAGGTAGTAGTAATTAAATTACCAGAAATCTTCTCACAGAGAAATTCTTTTCATCTTGTGTACCCTAGAAACTGTTTTTACTGACTAGGGACTGATTTTCTCCTGGGGAGCAAGTCTATTTAAAATAGACTATACACATTTCTCCAGCCTGGGTTATATTCTCCTACCAGCTCCCCTGAGCAACAATACCCTGCAAGCAAGAAAAAGCCCAGGCTGGAAAAAGAAACACGGTGAAACCAGACTAAGCTGTTCAAGCAAGATAAAGAGAGACAGACTTTAAACTGCACAATATCCTGCAAGTATTACAGGCATACCCCACACCGTGATCAAACCTGTGGTCCTTAGATACCAGCTAGAAGGAAGCTACTGACTTAAAAATATTCACATATATAGGTACCTTTTGACAGCTCGCAGGCAGAGAAGGGGTGGAGGAACTTTGCCCTCAGTTGTGGAGAAAGAGCTGTACAGCCTTTCCTCATTGCCCAGCCTGGCACACTTCTCAGGTGGCCTCGCTGCCGGGGCTTCAGACGTGGGTGTTGCATGTTCTGCTGAGATGGGGACACACCAGAACTCATCCCTGACAGCAGCACTTACAGCCAAGAGCAGTGCTGAGCTGTCTGGTGTGGTCTGGATGGAGGTGCAGGATTCTATTTTTTCCCTCTACCACTTTGTTAAAAATATTTTGATGTATCCAAGGGCCAGAGCCGTGCATTTAAGTGTATTTTTCGTGCTCTCTCTCAGGGCCTGGTCTTTATCTCAGTGACTTCAGAAAGCTTCACGATTGCATTGGTTCAGGCTATGAGGAAAGCCAGCTTTTTTTGCTGACTCTACAAACATATAACAAGGCTTTTACTGACCTATAAAGGAAGCGTCTATGCCAGAGTTGTCAAAAGTAGGGCACCAGCAAACTTATTTCACCTTATTTTTAATCCACCCAAATACCATAGGTTGGAAAGTTCATCTAGTGCTCAAAGGTTTATAGGGATCTTATTTTGCTCAAGAGGCTATAGAAAAAGAAATAATGGAGGAGAAAATAAAAACCTTATGAAGAAAAATTAGGACTGGTTGAAAATTCCTGATGAAGAAAAATTAGGGCTGGTTGAGAAAATTTGTCAGAATTATTTTTCTGGAAAGAAGTCAGATGCTTGAGTAAGTGAAATTTTTAGAGCATACAAAAAATATGTACTTTCTGTAGAAAATAAAAAGTTTGTCATAACCTTTTGGCTGAAAAGTATGTGATTCTGCCAGATGCTCTTGGTTAACTCTTCTTGGTTTATAGGTGAAAAGTTGCCTTGTTTCACAGGGAGATGCAAGAGGAAGCAGTAGGGTCAGGTAGGAAGTGTCCAGTTACAGTCCTACAAAAAGAGATTTTAAAATAAACTAGAGAATGACTACTAAATGAGAAAGAAAGACAGATCCTGAAAAGGGGATGAGACAAGAAAGGGTAAAATGAAAGCACGGGTTCACATTGAATAAGGTACATAAGGACAAAGTCAGTGCTCTCCTAATGTAGGAGTCAGAAAGAGGTCTTTGGCCAAGGCTAGGGCCTTTTCCACACATTCACTGCCTTCTTTAATGGCAAGATCACAACCCATTTCTCCTACAGTTCTGTTCACTGCACATACTTTTTATTATGCTGCAGCATATCAAACTACAATATGCACATTTTTTATGACACATAAAAGGTGCAAGCCTAGGTAACACAGATGGCTACGTGACAGTCATGATGGGAAAAGGACAATATTTGCCATTAAACAAAGAGCCTTCAGTACATAAATATTGAAGTGTGACACAAGATCAAGCTGCAGCTCATCAGATTGGGTGTAGCTTTCCCTTAGACTCACTGAAATCCAAAGTTCTGCTGCTGACCCCACGTCAACCTAGGCTTGTTTCTTCAGATGAAGGATGTCAATGCTCTGGCTCCAAAGAAGGCATTATCTCTTCACTTCCTCCTTCCCCACATGGCAAGATGGGGAGGTGACTGTATTTCTGACATTTCCCATTTAAAGTTCTTCTACTGGTGCTGCCAGGTGTATACAGAGGAAATCACATTAGCTCTGCTATGTCAATACAGTGGGACAAATTTACACCAATGGAACTTGTGACCCAAAATGACACACACCTTAGCATTTTTTTCTATGAGATAGACCCCAGAAATGCCAGTTTTATCTCCCAAGCTTGACAAAAGCAGCTTAAAGGCTTTCCCATCACACTCAAAGTGAGAGATGATAAGGCTGAAAATCCAGAAATTGCTTACTTTACAACTCTGAGTCCCTTTCAAGCTGACCTCCTGCCCTGAAAGCCTAAAACTCCTCACCAACAGCTATATTTAGGCAACTAAAGGACTGGAACATCTGGGAATAATAACAGCAGTCACACTTGGAAATGGCATTTATAGACCGTTGTCTAGAAAACATCACCGTGCTGCAAAAGCTTTCCAAAGTCCACTTGGTAGATTTCAGACTGGAAAATTACCTGCTAGACAATCTGTGCATCACCAGAGCACATAATCATACGTAGTCATATGTAGGAATAGCCCAGTTATTAAAAAAAAAATCTTAAAACAAAGCTCAGCAGTGTGACCTGGCAAAATAAAAAAACAATAAAAAAACCCTTTAAAAAGTGTCCCAAACTTTCTTCAATCAGAATGTTTTCCATGACCTCTTGGAGGTGTATTTCAGCATTGCCCTTCCAGCACTGAAAATGCAAAGCCATCAAGAACTGACCAACGCCTGAGAAAGAGGAAATCAAACTGCCGGGTATTTTCACCTCCCAAGCTGAGCAGCATGTGAAAAAACAAACAAGCAGTCTTCAGGATCTCACAGTGATTTCTTTTGATTGCTTCCTTTTAAAGGGGGTTGCAAAACTAAATGGAGCTCTGGGTCAATACTAGCAGCATTAGTTGTTTGTCCAGCCTGCTCTTCATCACAGCTTGCCTAGGGCTATTCATGGTCAACACATAAGTAAGCAAAATAACTAATCTCAGGTAAAAGTTCTTTGCAGATATCCAGAATTCTGTTGGTTAACCCTTGGAGTCCTTAAGAATCCTTAAATGCTTTGGTAGTGTTGAAAAATAACTAATGAGCCTAGTTCATACAGCCAGTGGAGCAGGGGTAAATGTGGGATCTTGCTCGTCCTGACACAGGACTGTGAGCTGGATGCAGACATTAGCTGTTGTCAAGTCCTGTTTGATAAACTGTCCTGTACCAGGAATGGGAGATAATTTGTTGGAGCCAGTAGCTAAGCTTGCAGTGAAGAGCAAAAATATCAGGCTACAGTTACTCACATGGGGCTGAATAGCTGTACCTGGAGAGACAGCCAGGACAACCCAGGCAATTTTAGTACAATGGACTGAGCCTAGCAAATATCTTCATGCTGTGGCCAGGAGGTGAGGTACAGACTGGCAAGAACTCATTTGCATCCAGACATATCAGTATTTAAAAGCATTTGATGTGTCACACTGATACATGAGGCAAATAACTGCCTGTGGATGAGATACTTGCTCAGATTTACATCTCTGGCTCTGCCTGCTTGCAGTCATAGCAGCTCCATGTGATAATTAAATGCCTGTTACACTAGTACTGATTCCTGGACTTGTAGGGGCATCCTAAATTTGACAGCACACCATCAACACAGGCAGCAAGCAGTGTAAGACTATGGGACTTGTTAGCATTTGCAGAAGTCAACATGCAGGCACATACCAACCCCCACCACAGCTGAAAGCAAAGGCTGGGCCCCTAAGTCAGCAGCATGTCCACACTGAGTGCTGGGATCAATGCCAAGGTCACTGTGAAGCTGTGATCCAGTGATCATCTGAGTTGCAAACCCCCTTACCCTTTGTCACCATCTTCCAATGCAGTTTTGCTGAACTCTCACACGGGAAGTCAGGACCATCCTGCCTTCCTCCTCTCTGCTGGGTATTTGGTCAGCAATAAAGGATGTCATCCCAAGAAGATCCCATGTAACTTCCACTCCCCTTGCACCACACTGAGTCTTCAACCTCCCCATGAGTAGCAGCAAGTCTGCAAGGAAATGTAAAAGACTGTTCTAGATAAGATTTTTTCCTTGAAGAGAACTCTGAAAGGAATCTGAAATATTTTTATTTGCATGGAGCTTAAAAAAACTACCAAAAAAGCAGCAGCCTCTGGACAGTTTTGGTGTGCACTGCAAGGTGCACAGCCTGTAGAGGAAAAGCACATCACATATTACTGAGCTGGTGGATCCAGGTCCACACAGCAACCTTGGCCATCTGCGATGTCACACTACCTCTTCAGCTCCTCTGGGTGCCTGTGTGCTTGCTCCACATTTGGCAAGTGCTGAGGTCAAACTGAATTCCCATCGCCTCTCTGATTTCGTCTCTAGGCTCACTTAAAAGCCCAAAGCTGTATCACGTAGCACGCATTCTTTAATTTTAAAATTAACTTCTGAGGGGACAAAAGGTGAAGTAAAGTAGGGAAGTAGGATAGGGAAAGGCAAAGGAAATTGCTTTACTGAAACACATTTTATTAATTTTGGTACTGTCTCCTTTTCATCTGGCCAAATAATTGTCAAGGCTGTTTCAAGTCCTGCAGAGGAGTTTGTGGAGACTGGAGTGATATGCACTTGTCACGACTCAGTCAGTCAATTTAAGGTTCCCATGCATCAGCCTCTGAGCCAGCAGGACACTTCATGACTCCACTAACAAAACCAGTAATTAGAATTACAGAGAGTGACAGCTATGAAAAATAAACAGCAACAAAGACTAAAGATTCCAAAGCTGCCCAACCAATGGGAGCTAAAGTTTATGTACTCAGTTTAAGAAAGACCTTGTAGAGCTCCCCTGTGGTCTTCTGGCAATTTGATTTAATTTAGTCTGTTCCTCCAACAAATAATTTTTAAATTAAAAGAGAGGGGAAAAAAAAGAAACCAACCCAAACACTGCAGTGCATTTGTCCAGTGCTCAGACTTGGTTGATTACAGCTCTCTAGCTTCCAGGAAATCTTGGAAAGCTTCAAAAGCCAGATGACTGTTATTGGATCCACAAAATCTTCTTTTTTGCTATGTTTCTCCCTTTACTTGACCCCAGTAGGGCTCAGCACATCAGACAGGGAGGCAGGAGACCCCTGTCTCTGTAGAAGGTGACCATAACCATGCACACAGCCATGGTGCAGGTACACAGGGCTCCATACAGGTAGGGCAGGAGGAGCTATTTGTGGTAGAGCCCCTGCACTGCTGAAGAAGTAAGAGGAGGATTTAAACACACAGTTTCAACCCAAACAGTAGAGCCATTATTACTTTTGGCACCTGTTACACACAGGTAAACTAACAACACTGTTTTGTTCTAGACCTTGGGCACTTGGGCTTGCCTTCCTCTGGCCTATACAGCCTCTGATCAGGCAAGTCATCAGACACTTCCAAGGACATACCTCTTTCTTTTTTGCCTGCCTTTCACATCCTGAAACCTTCACCTCCCTCCTCTGCAGAAGGGCGTGTGTGTCGTCTGCCCCATCCCCTGACAACTCTCTTCAGTTCTGGTCGTGCTAAGGACAATTTGCAAAACCAGCCATGCAAACATCAGCTTTCCTCTGCTGCCCCTCAGGGTACAGCCCTAACTCACCTTTTTCCAGCCCAAGTCTGCAGCAATTTTAACACCAAGATATGCATTGGAATGTGCCAGAAGGAATGAAAGTCAAAGAGGTAGAATGAGCCAGAAGAGCAGATCCTATTCTGACACACATACAAATCTCTGCAGCTAAACATCACACATTGCAGTATGAAATGACATGTCTCCAGACACATTCTCAGCCTGGAGGGTTACACTGCCAGAGCACTCCTTCTCTTCTGAATCACAGAGCATTGTCATAGCCACAGAGTACCAAAATCAAGAAGAAAACACATGAGAAAAGTTACCAAAGCTTATTTGGCAAGGATATCCAAACAAACAACTCTATGCTTAAAAAAAGTTGTTTCCTTTTTACCAGAAAAACAAGACTTTGGTGCTTAAACCACCTCCAAGCAACTTCAGTAGCACAGTGACTGTAGAACTTTGCTGGGACATTGATTTAATAAATAAAATATCTCAATTAACCAACACCATTTCATGAAACACCTGTTCTTGTCTGCTTCCTATACAAGTTTTGGCATGATTGACTCTTGCTTAACATTGACATCAGATGAAATCATAGCTCAAAGCATTACATTGAGAATTAAAGGGATGAGTTATCCAACACAATCAGAAGTCCTAAATTCTCCTTCAAGTCAACTCTGGTGGGCTACATGCCCTTTGGAAGAAATTACTGCATATTTGTTGCAAAGCACTTAAGAAATCACCTTTTGTCCTTCAATGCATTTTTATCAGGAAAATGACCAGACAAGGAATGAGTTTCAGGTTTCAGTTTTTCCAAGTCACTTATCTTTTTCTATATTAAAATGGAATAAAAAGAGAAGCAGTCATTTTTGCAGTACTTCGAAGGCTGCTCCATGCAGAAAAACCAATGCCAACATTTTGAGTCAATATTACAACAATCGAGTCCCTCGCCATACTAATGATCTGCAAGTAAGTATCACTTTACATCCTCCTTCATATATTATCTCCCTTACACCTAATCAATCCCATTGTGATCTCAATGTGATTTGTAGAATCCCTTATTATTTGTCAGTGGGAGGGAAGGGCCGGAGTCTTTGGGGACTCCTCTATAAGCCAAAAGAATACGCATCAATTGGTAACATTTAGAGCCTCTTGCAATCATTCTTTATAAATTCCACTCTAATTGCTAGGCTGCCATGGACCATGCTGTGTGCCAGCAGTTCCCAGTAATAGGCTTCTTCACATGAGGAGTGAAAGAGATCTGACAGTAAGTGGTAGGTAGTGTCAGTGGCTTTCCTGAGTAATTTCCTGAGTTCCTACAGAAAATGAACCTGTAAGACAGCTGCCTTAGAGTTCAAGAGGCATAATCAGACACAGATGTGAAACAAGGACAGCTCTTTGAGCTCAGTGAGAGGAATACATAATTTTGAACACACTGCTGCATTGGTGGCTAATTAGTTCCAATAAAATTGGATGTGTGCTCTTTGTCAGGGCTCTGAAGTCATTAACTCCCAGAATACAGATAACAAAACACTCTGCCTGACCCACCTGTGCTGTCATCATGACATGTTGAGATTATTTTTTAAAGGTGTCTTATCAAAACAACTCTTCCATATACTCACTAGAAGTACTTCCACCACCTTTCTAACCACAAGTCCCTCTCTGACCACTAGGTACAGCCCTGTCTTGCTCCTGAGATCCGTGTGGAGGTGCAAAGGCCAGTCGAAGCTGAAATATGCAAGCCTAAGTCCAGGTTTTCTGAAAAGTCATCTCCCACCTCTTCCAGTGATGAAGCACTGGAGAGATAAGTCTAAAAGCCTTGGTAGATGGAGCACCCACTGCTGGGCACAACTGAAGGCCAATGAGTATTAACTTTCATGCAAGTTGGATGCTCTCCAGTGAAGGCCACCCAAAAGAGCAGTAGAGGAGCAGCTCAGACAGAATGTGCACCATCATCCTTGGAATACTGCTGCTCCAGAAGGAACACTGCTTATGACTTCAGATGGAGTCTCTTCAAGCAGTTCAAGGGGCTGAGACGAGTGTACTGCAGTGCTGTAGTTTTGCACCAAGTTGATTGTTTCCAATGAGGTGTTTCTTATCTTGCCTTTTTTCCCCTCCTCTTTTAATTGAAAGAGCTAAGATTTTGTTTAAGCCTTGTTCAACCAGGAGGGAGAATCCCATTGACCAGAAAGAATGGTGCATCAGTCTGTTTACAAGAACACATCATTGCTTTGATTCCAGTAGCATGAGCAGATTGAAGTTGCTTACGTAATATTTACAGACTGGTTTGCTCCTTAGAAAAAAATCCTGAATGAATCCTGTAACACTTCCCCTTTTTTGTGAATCTTAAAGATAACTTATTTGACATAATTTAATAAAAATGGCTTTCTTACTAAAATAACCATATCCTTGAATGAGTACAGTGAATCTGTATTTGGAGAAGAGACAGATCTTACCTGTTTTGCTCTTGTTCAGTGAGCACATTTTTCTGCAGCATTCCTCCTCCCTCCCTACAAGAGGAAGCTTGTAAGTACAAGGTGTGATTTTTTTTGCCAGGCTTTTTTATTCACCAAGCCAAGACAATGCTGAGTCCCACTACCCTGACTGCCTGATCTTTTCGCCATAGGGATAAATAAGAAAAGAAGCTGCTGGCCTTCTCTTTAATCAGTACTGCACTCCCTGAGAAGGCCAGAAGGCAGCCAGGATCAGAAGAGAGGAGCTGTGGTCATTGCAGGTCATGGTTGTATTTGCTTTCTGGCTTCCTTCCAAAGTAATACCTTTTCTTGGATCAGAGTTTATTTTGCATTCTGAAAATATTCTCAACAACACCGTTTCCTTTTTCAAGTTATTTTTTGCACAGCCCTTTGGGAACCTCTGCTGCAGGCTGGCCAGCATGTGTGCGTGAGCGTGTGCATGCCTGGCTCTCACACCACTGCCCAGGGCAGCTCAGAGCCTTCCCAACAGCTCCTGACCTCTGCAACCTCTAGTAAGTCTGGAGTGGTTACTCCATGCCAGGCAGCTGCAAACATGCGGCAATAGAAACAACTACTGATCTAATAAACCTAGGTCTGAAGTGTGTCTTGCCCTCTCACTCAAAACCATATCTTTTTTCTGAACATCACACACAGCTCAGCCATGGCAACATCACATTGTGAAGTTGTCACACAGGACACCTCTCCAAGTGATTGGAACAGAAGCTACCACACTACCAACACTGGCAACATTTCAGCCAGGCCTGCCTGGCCTTTCTGATACTGTTTTGTGTTCACAGACACCTCGTATGTATTAGCCAAGGTCCTCTCCCAGAGGCCAGACTGTAGATACCGTGAAGGCAGTTGCAGAGAAGAGCTGCATTCCCATCTGGCATCCTCTGATCTAGGATCTCCAGTTCAGCTGTCCTAATTCTGCTCTTGCTAAAGCCAAAGATCCAGTTTGCACAGTATCCCTTTCACTTCCAGTTCAGACACCAGACTTAGCAAACAGTCTCAAATCTTCCAGATGACAGTAACATCGGGCCAATCTCCAGATGACAGTAACACTGGGTCACAGCTGACCACTTCTGCATGTAGGAAATGGAAGATTAAATGGCCCTTTGGTTCCCCCAGCAACAAAAACACAGGGCATTTCCTTCATCCCCACACTTTAGTTTCTCAGAGGATGTTTACCCACACACTGCCAGAGCTAATGATGTACTGCAGGTTTGGAGACCTGTCACGAACCAGCCATAGGATGAATTAAGGAGCAGATTGCAACTTCATGGTGTTTCTGAAGGTGAAGAATGGCTCAGTGAGTAGGAGCAAAGGACGTTGATTAATCTTACTTTAAAATTACACAGCTTACTTGTCCCCACAGAGTATTTCTGCTGTACCAGAAAAATTGCAGTTTGAAACATATGAGACATCACATTCTGTATTGAAAAAAAGCATCTGAATTTTCTCAGCCACAATGGAGCTAGGTCAGGCAATGCTTTCTGTGGATGCTGGACTGGATATAAAAAGACAAGGCTGGTGACTTAGTCACTGCCTCCTGAACAACGGCCTGTTCCCCTTTTAGAAAAGAAAGAGAAAAGCTGAGCTTGAGCCAAAAGATTTACAGTGATACAGTGAACTCTGACTCTGGCTTTTGGGTCAAGTTGCAGAGGCAGCCAGGCCACTATTCAGTATCCCACTCTTGGAAAATGTAGTTTTCTTGAACTTCAGATTTTCTGTTGGAAAACAATGCCAGTAGAATTGACCTGGGGCAAGAGGAGGGAAGCATGCAGGGAATCAAGAAGAAGCATTACACTTCAAAATATTTCCTGCATCTGCTCGGTTCCTCATGCTCCCCTTTTCTCCAACAGACCACACTAACCTCCCAGCTGTCTCTTAATTCACTTGAAATAGAGGCACTCTGAGCTGCACCTTCCCTTATTCTTCCCTATCTAAATGCCCTCTCTAAGGCATAGCTAGGATATATGCCTGACTATTTCTTTATACTTCCCTGGTGGTTTCTGTGTCTAGCACTCATCTGAGTCACTGTACTGAAGAGACTGGAGAGCACAGACTCCCTCAACAGTTCAGGACACTGGATACTCTGCTTGTGTCACACATGTCAATATTGGAGACCTTTCCCTGGACACAGCTCTCATCCTAGTCCGCTCTCTACTGCAGGTCACTTGTGTTATTTCTGCTCTCAACTCTACCTTAAACACAAACTCTCCTATAAAATGATTTCCAAATAACTCTGAAGCACAGCTGCAGCAAAGGCTACCAAGTGAAGGTGCTTAGTTGTTTAGATGCTCAGAGTGCCCCAGCTGAGGCAGACCAAAGGGGAAGAGAATAACGATTTTATCAAATGAGCCACACAGAATTACCACGCCTCTTTGAATACGGCCATTCCTATCACAACAGGCGAATCCCACTAGCAAATTTAATTTCCTATGTGCGTGGGCAGCTTCTTAGCAATATTAGAAATCTCTTGGTTTCTTTCCCAAAGAGTGGATGGACAAAGTGGGGAAAATGCAATTCCAGGAAACAAATCTTCAGGACCACTGCAGAATCTGTAATCCATGAAGCTTTCCAAAAATCACTTTCACAGCATGCATCATTCAATAGCCATTACGCAATGCAGGAAGCATCTCCCCCACCATGCAAAATGCCCACAGATAAATGTCATGTCTCCTTCACTTCCCACCTTCCCTGTCTTTGCATCTACACCATGCTGCACAAGGAGCAGCAGAAACAGCCACATGAGTGAAAGGATCACACTTCTACTCACGGCCTTGCCTGGAGGCAGCTGGGACTTCCCAGGATCTGAGGGACAGTGAATTCCTTTTGTTTGATACCTATTTCTTGAGCTAACACTTCAAATGTACAGTAGAAGGTGGCCTTACTGTAAAAGCTCCTTTCCCACAGCATTCCTAAAGCTCCTCCACCTAGATTTATGTTCCTCCTGTTAAATAAATATAATAGCCTGTACTGCTAATGGTGAATAAGCCATGGTTGGTTTGTGTTTCAGTAAAAGCTTAGTTCTTGACAAACAGAGATGGTCAGATTATTATATATATGATGTGAACTGGAGAGTAATGCAATGCTAAATGGTTTAATGAGCTGGAAGAAAGCAAGCTCTGTTTAACTATTGTTTTTGCAGGCCTGCTAATATCTATAATTCATCCAAATAATTGGCAAATAGAAGATCTATAGCAGCCAAGTAATCCTGGCCATTCCCACATTCCCACCTGTCTAGCAAACAGAAATTGACGATTAAACAAAATGTCTGAATCTGTTGGCAGCAATAAAACCTTGTGAGCTGAGACAGGATCTGAGCTAGAAGAGTCCATGGAGACCAGGAATGCTCTATGCTGGCTAGATCCCACCAGGGCAAATTGTGGTTGGGCTGGCAAGACAAGTAGCTACATTACCCTCGAATGAGATGCAGTGGTAGAAAATAAAATTGCTGGTTTAAAATTATCTGCTGCTATTGCTTATATACAGCTTTCTGGAAGGCAGAGTTCTGCAGCCTTCTTGGCCAGGCTGTGTCAGCCATCATGTGAATTTCTGTCAAGACTGAGGTTCATGAAAAGATGGATGTGCCCCCATGCCTCCCAACTATATTCCAGTGAGAGGAGCTTTTAGACTGTTGAATTAGACATGAGAAAGAAGTATGCCAGAAAAATGTAAAACCACCCTGATTTCAGTGAAGCCTCTTTCTTATGGCTGGCTACCACCCACTCAGCTTGTCAGAAATAAACACTGCAAAGTGGACACACAGCCTCCAGTGCCCAGACACTGATGGGGTGCTCTGGGATGTATTAAACTTTCTGACACAGAACAGCAGCACCAGTGAACCTGTAAGGCAGCAGCAAATATACACAGAGCTAAGCACTGGTCACATGTGCTGCTGAGACAACCAGAGCTGGGGTTCCCTTTCTGGCATTGATCCAATACTTTAGAAAAATTCTGCTGTTAGATGCAACCCCAAGTCAGCTGTCAACACCCTCTGGCTTCTGGGCCTACACATTGCTGTTAACATCTGCCTCTGAACAGATGATCTGAGCCTCCCCAGATTCTCTTGATTCGAGTGACCAGACTTGTGCTTCAGACCAATGCAGAGCTGCAGTTAATGGAAACTTTAATGTGCAGTTGCACCAAGAGCTGGCTTTGCCACCAGCAAGGCTCCGTGCTTTAGACTCTTCCAGGATAGGTTCCCTAACATGGAAACCATAACACAAGCAAGACTTGACAGTGTAGAGAGTTTTCCCTCTTCACCTCAATACACTCATGTTCTTGGTCCTTGAATCATTCAAATTACTTCCAGAAAAATCACCAAGTAATCAGGTGGATGCAAACCTTCTGGCCATGAAAAGAAGTAGACAACATCCTGGAGAAACAAAAAATCAAAAATAACAATTTGTCTTCCTTGTGATCTATTACTTTCGCAAACATATGGAAACTAAGGTATAAATCTGTGCCTCAACTGAGTTCATCATTTAACAAAGGCTACAACAAACAGAAACAGTCTTGCAAAACCCAAGACTGACTATTCCTTATTGACTATTTCCTTATTGACTCTTGAGTTAAGGGCGGGAAAAAAAAGCAGCAGTGTGTGCTTATCTGGCTTCTGACAGCCACTAGAAAAGCCCATTCCAGAAATATAACGGTGCAATCCAACCATCTCCATGCGCTCCCTCATGCTATTCAAAGCAAGGCTTTTCCCTGTTCTCAGCAGTGCATAACTGTGCTTTCACAGTGGAAGAAGAAAGCACCATGGATTTGAAGAGCACTCTCAACATACATTAGTTCTTAAGAAAAATCAGCACAAGAAACCTCAGGCACTTCTTCAATAATTTGCAACTCTGTTCTCTCTGCATCTGGTTTAATCTTGCTTTCATTCCAACTTATTTCAAGTTAAGCCTCCTGGTTATTAACCGGAACAAATTGCTGTCATGTTCCCTTCAGTTCAGCAATCAGGGGAAGTTTTTATATCCATAAAAATGCATTAGATGGTTGTGATAACACTTTTGGGGGAAGGGGAGTTAATACAAAACTCCTGCCAGATTGAGCACATTGGATACTTTCTCTTGAGCTGACCCAGGAGGATATGCTCCACACCTCCAATAGAGTGACTCAAATGAGTGCTGTCCACGTAAACCACCAGCAATGCATAAAGAAATGTCCTGTCATACTTCCTAGGTTTGTGTTAAACAGGTCCTTTTGACAAGGAAGAGCAAAGGAAGGAAGCTGCAGCTCACATGCCCTTGATTATTAGTACATCAAGAGACGGCTGGGAAGTTAATCTCAGATGTAGCAATTGCAGAGCATTGTCTTTGATGCAATGCATCTCTCCCTTGTGATGTACTGCTTCCCCATAAGCAGCTGTGAGTCCTTTAAAATATTACTTTCCTAAGGGTGACATTTACAGACAACAGGTAGCTAAGTGAAGCACATATTGATGTGCTTAACACCAACAGGGCACGAAACCTACACCTGGGCTGTTTCACACAACCACGTGCAAAACCAGAGCCCAGGGGACTGCTCCTGTAACATCCATGTCAGGTGGAATCCTGCTGTCAATCTCAGTGTGAATAACACCAGGTTTCTGAAGTCTCTGAGTGCAGATCACTCAGCAAACTAAACTGATTCCTGGGCTCATTGTTGCTGAAAGAGTGAAAGGGTCTTGCTGACACTCTCCACTGATAATTTTCACCAACAATAGTGAACTGAATCAGGTCACAGATGGACTCAACAAACAGTAGAGTTGGCAGAAGAAAGCAGATGGGATGACACAGCCAGGATCAAGAGCAAGAGACACACAGTTCTCAACAAAAGTGTGTTAAACAAAATGCTGTCAAAGAAAACGTAATAAAATAAGGTAAAACTGAAAAGCAGTTGCATAACAACTGCAAACACCCAGCTGGCAGCAGAGGGGTGCAGAACAGCACCCTGTTCACCCACAGCACAGCTGCCAGGTAGCTTAAATCAGCTGTGAAACTCCATCTCCAATACAAGGGTCCCAAGTGCCAGGAAGGAGCTATCCTGCTCTGACCTAGCCACCACCTGGCTGTGTTAGTTTGTCACAATGCGATTATTCAAGGCTTCAGGGAGTTGAAAAGCATGCTGTGTTCCTAGCTGATAGCATGTTTATGAACATGCTCTGTTCCTATTTGGCACCAGGTCATCACTGTATAATTTAGGAGTCATAAGCTGTCAGGCTGCCAGCAGCACACTGTACATGCAGCACGATGGGTTTTGTTGTTTCACCATTGTTTAAATTTATATAAAATCTTAATTGCAAATGGAAAAAAAATCTGCCTAGTCAATCAGGCCTGTTCTGAAGAGAGTTTCCAAAAGCCTGCTCTGAGTTTCATAATTGGGAAGTTCAATCCAGTCCAGAAAAGATTTACTGGAGTTAACAATAAGAAAGGGCTTGCTTGAAACTGTTGCCAAACTCCGACTCAAGACAGAAAATCAGCTGGAGAGCACCATCTATTGGCCAGAAGAATGGCTGGCTTGCCGTCTTTTCTCTTTTTGAAGCCAAAGGGAAGGCAGCTCCCCGGCTCTGCACCGCAGGATGTGCCCAGTGCACCCAGCCCTGCAGGGAGCAGGACGCTCCAGCCACCGCACACCCAGAGTCCCGTCCGGGGGCAGCTTTTTCACGTGTCCGACAGAAATTCTGGCTTGAACGAAAGTGACCCAAGGGCCAGCTGCTGAGGGGAGGACAGTACAACAGTCCCAGTTCTTTATTTCAATGCCATTTTCCTCCCCGCCAATGACCTCTTGGTCTGGTGATTTCATGGCACAACCAAGCTACCGGTGTTGTCTGATTCTGGCTTTCGACGACCACTGACGCCTCACCCAAAGGTCCATCCCACAAATGAGCAGCATCCCACACTGGTGAAACCAGTGTCAAACTGGCACCTGGCGGCTGTCTGTGCATGGCACTGGGTGAATCCATCAGCCCTTCAGCCTCTGTCTCTGCCTGCACACAACAGCACTGTCCTGGGTGTCTCTGTACAAAAGGGACAGGAGAGGGTTAGCTTACATCTGTGCCTTATTTCTGTGACGTTTTGTCAGCAGCCCTAATGGATGATTCAGAATGGATTTATTCAGGAAGTATTTTTGACTGCAGAATTATGTTTCTGAGGATTCCTACTCTAAGCTGGTCTTATCTTTAGGCTATCTCTATTTAGATGCCCAAGTTTATATTTCAAGGATTGGCCTATGAATCCTACGTTTAACTGCAAAACACCTCTCCCTGGGGAACACTTTCATTACAGCTGGCTAACACTTTTGGCCAGAGAAGCAGGAAAGAAATCTTAAGTAGCTTTTCTCTACCTTTTGCCTAATTGCCAGTTGTGTTTATTAGAAACACCATGAAGGCATAAAAATTAAATTAATGCTGTCCTTTTGCCAAGGGAGGCTGACCCAGGTCACCACCAAACTCTGTGGCACTGGTGGTCTCCTGGAAACGGTCATTAGAAGTCAAATAGGTTGAAAGATCTCTCCCAGTGCCCACCTCCAGCAAGCTCAGAGGGACCTGTCTGTGGTACAAACTTAAGAGAGGCACACAGCCCCACAGCAAAGATACTGCTGCAGGTAACCCAGTTCAGTTTCCCAAAGCAAAGCCAGTGATTCAGGTCCTGACTGGACACAAGAAAGTCTCTGCACTGCCCAAGCAGTGAGGCACAGGAGGACCACTGCTATCACATGTGGTCTCTGGAGCATTTCCAGCTCCAGTAGTTTTCCAAAGACTTTTTGCAGAAGCTGTACAAAGCTGGTTAAATAAAACTTATCAGCCATAATTGTTAACTAACTATCTGTGATATCAATCAATTAAATAACCAGTATAGGCTGTGTTTTGGTTTGAACTAAAATGGAAGTTTCCAGAGAAACAGAAAAGCTGTTCTGGTCAATCATACATATTTAGTATATATTTTTTCTAGAAAGAAATATGTTAATGGTTGTGTTTGGACTTGTTTTTTAAATCTTCTTTTTTTCAGGAGGGGAGTTAATTTTGGAGTGGATACAAATGTCAAACTTCAGAGCAACAAAAATCCAGATTCCAATCAGAACATCTCAGCTCAAATCAAACACTGGATGAGAAAGTAAATCTGACAGTGGCAACAACTGCAGCCCCAAAGGCCTGCCCACCTTAGCAAATTTCCTGATTTAAAAGAACAGGAAAATATACAAAACTAACTGGATTTCATAGGAGAGAGAGGGGTCCTCTTTTGTTGGGGCTCTTCCCCATTGTCCCCATTCAAACTGGCACAGAACGCAGCAGGGGATGTGGCAGTGCAGGAATGGAAAGGTGAGCCATGGTAAATTGCAACAAGTGTTAAAATAAATCAGCACCAATAAGATAAACTCTGTGGCAAATTTCTGCTGTGGGGTATAGAGGAGACAATTAAATCAGAAGCAAAAGTTATGGCTGACAAATAACTTGACAGAATTAGGAGAAAGATATATCAGCCTGTAAGTTACTCCAAAAGAGGCAGGCGAGGGAATGTCCAGCAAAAAGCACCCTGTCTGAGCTGCCTAAGTGGAATTCCACTGGGAGAAGGCCAGCAGGTCTGAGGTCTCAGAGCCCAGAGCACAAATTGGAAAATAATGAAGCTGGTCTGCTGTGATTGCTATAGAGGTGACAGCGCTGCAAAACAAAGGGATTCTGGAGCCTGAGTTAGGGCAGTGGGAGAGATCAGCTTGCACACACGGCAAGGGGTTGGGTTACATGTAATTGCTCCTGTGAAGAGTGGGTGGTTTGCAAGTGTTATGACAGCTGCAGAGCAGAGGATGTCTCTGCTATGAGACAACACAAAGCTAGACCAGAAAACAGGGAGGCACAAGTCCCCGAACTTTCTAACCCAGGGCAAGTACTCTGTCCCAAGGCACTTGCACTATGCAGGGACTCCAGGAGCAGGAAAGTTTATCAGCACTCACACTCACCCATTCATTCCCTCCAAGGAGCACAGAGTGGCTCTACAAAGACTAAGAAATAAACTTCAGGGTATCTAACAGGTCCCTTCACTGCACAAATCCATATGTTAACCATATGAGTGGGACTTTATTCTCACAACTTGCCAGGGGAGGGCTGGGTGATGGTGATTTTTCAATCCAGACCTACCATATTTATCATGTTTTCATCTTCATTACTTGAAGATAAAAAAGCTTTAATTGCATGTTCTTAACATGACAGGTCATCTTGCCAATATAATCTGTATTCAGAAGTTCCCGAAACTGCATAGCCAATGACAGCATGATTTTAACCTTTAAATGACTGATACTCAATCTCACCTTTAACTCCATCTTTACATCTTTTATCTAGGAATGCATTTAGCAGCCAGTCCCTCTTGTCTGCATTTTCTATTGAGAATACTTAGTAGGAATGAGTGAGCAGCAGGCAGCTAGCACATTCCTACACCAACAGCTCCCACACACACAAGAGCTCGCCTTAAGCCTTGCTGCTTTTATAAAGCTCTCTATCTGCATGCCAGTTTGGGTGCAGTGCTCACAAAGCCTCCCCTTATTGCATCCAAATAAACTGGGCACTGGTGCCTTGTAAATGCACATGTGGGGAGCGAGCCTGGCACTCTGCCACAGTCAAAACATGAGCAGGCCCTCGGGCTCAGGCCGGCCAGCTGGCTGGGGCTGCTCAGCCCGCTGGCACTACCACTGGCTCATCTGCCAGCCCTGCTGCACCTTCCACCTCTTCCCCATCTTGTAGGACCCTGTGGGTGATGGTTTCTTCCTTACTCGCATCAGTATCCAAAACCCTTTTGAAGTGCTTCACACAATGAGTTTGTAGCACAAGCAGGGTATACTCTCCCCTTCTGGTTTTATTATTTTATTTTGCCTGTGCAGTGGTTGATCTCTAAACTGTATTAGGGTACCACTTTGTTTTCCTGTTCTGGGGAAAACTTGCAAGTGAAAATTGTATTTGAACAAAAAGGGAAAATGCCTTGAAGTGTTAGCCTTCCCTCTGCCAGAGAGGAGCAGGACAGCATTTTTATCACAGAGAGCAAGATAAAATTCCAGCTTGGGTTTGATCCTGCAGCAACAAATGTTCTTCCACAGTGCTTTACATATCATTCCAAATGAAATAGGGACCCCTATCCACCCACCCTCCTGCCCTGGTGCCCAGTATTCTCAACACTTGACACCTGTGTGGCCACTTCATCTGCTTGGCCAGCCTTTGTTCATCCACGTCCTGAACCCTGCGGTCATTTCCCCAAGGATATAAGCCATTACAAACCTTAATTGCAGAGCCCACTTCAGCTCAATCTGGACAGACCCAAGTGCTTTCAGCACACGAGGTCTCTCATTTCAGTCCTGGGGGAATCTGCCTAGACAACTGCTGTCACAAAACTAACAGAGCCAGATTGTGCCTTGAAGGCTTGGGCCCATGTGGGAGCACCACTGAGCTGCATGATCTGGGCAGAAGCTCGAAATGTGATTCTCCAGGAGGACGTGCAGTCCTTCCATCAACTGACAGTCATCTCTTCTATGCTGAAAGCACTGCCCCCTTTCTTATTACCAGTGAGGGTGGCTTGTGTCTGACAAGTCCACTAAGCTCTGAAAGTAAGACCCAGGAAACCGATGGCGGAAGGGACCAGTGGGAAAAAAAGCAATAAACAGATAGAGACCTTGTATCTGTTCCATTCAACATACTCTTTAAAAAAAGCAAGACTAGGCATCTCTGTCTTATGTGCTGAAATAACACCTTTTGGTTCTGCTGATGTGCTTTCTTCCGGACCCTGTCGAGAGCTGTCCTTGATGAACAGCAAAAACATGTCCAGTCCATCACAAAGTTTGACTGTGCCAGGAAATCTAGGAGTGAAACAGAGAACAGTGCTTCAGAAACCCAATTTCTGTCCTTCACACCTCCCTGTCCTTGCAGAAAGGGCAGACAGCTAGCACAGTGGTTTGCTGCAAGGGGAGGCAAAGCAGTACACGCTGAGCCATCACTGCTCAGCGCACACGAGAAGAGGTGCTTCTACATCAGGTCAATTCTGCACACAGTACAGGAGGGGGAGCTGAGCCGGGAACCTGCAGCCTGGGGGCCACAACTGCACACCCAGGCACATTCTGCTTCTTTCTCCCCAGTCCCCTCATTATTCAGTCACACAATGGCAGCTCACAAAAGTCTATTTGACCTTCACTGAGGAAAAATTCTCTTTCCTCTGATTTAACAGATCTAGCATTTTCAGCAGAGAGAGGCTCTTTGTCCCATCATCATTCCTTCTTAGTTCTCTGAGAGTTTACCTAAGAAAAGGCCGCAAAATTCTACCCTTTCACTGTAAACCAGTATGTACAAACCATGTGCAGGACCTGACCATGCTAAAAGCCACAGGAGCATTGTCACTGATTTTATTTGGGCCATGATTTCTGTCTTGGTTTGAAAGACAGGTGTCTGCTAAGGAAGGCAGGAGCCTGCCTTGAAACGAGAAAAATAAAAATGCAACCCCCTTCCCTCCGAATTATTATAATTTTGAAATTAGGGGCTTTCAGGCAAAGATATGAGGAATAGGAATAACAGTTCTTTACTACTATATATATATATATGTATAACAAGGCACACAAACAACAATAACTATGGCAGTAACAGCAAACGGAACCAGTAACCCAGTGCCAGCCTCTCTCGGCTCCAGGCCCATTCCCCATTGGTGCAGTTACGGTCACAGCCGGCAGCGGTGCTGGCAGCTCCCGGTGAGCAGGGCGGGTGCGGTGGTTCCCCCTGGGCAGGCAATCCTGGTGCCTGGCCGGACCCTCGGGAACAGCAGGCTGGAACAGCAGGGATGAGCACAAATCCCGGGTAGCAGACGAGATGTCCCAAACTCCCAAACTCCGGCAGATCTCGGCAGGCAGGGTGTGCGGGGCTACAGTGCAGCGAAGGCTCAAAGGAAACGGCAGGAGCAGAGCGGCCGCAGCCCGGCTCCCAGCGGGGCAGGGAAAGGTGGGCTTAGGATCCCGGGGTTTCTCCCTGAGGCACGGTAGAAGGAAGGCAGCTGAAAAAAAACCAGAAACCTGCAGTGCTGACACGATGGCTGTCTCTCCCTCTCCGTCCGAACGCCGAGAGCAACTCACTCACAAGCCCAGGTGAAAAAAGAGTGGCCAGTTGGACCCCTCCCCACTGTGGCCAGGTCTTTTGTCTCTCTTAAACACCCAGCAATTTGTTGTCCTGGCAACATATATGGGGAAAATTCCTCAAGAAACAAAGGGAAACAGAAGGGGAACCCCTAAAACCTCAACAATTTCACATGTAGTTTTCTATTGAGAGAGGAAAGAGAAGCCCCCACTCCTTCCCCTGCCCGCATTTTCTCTGGTGCTTCCCAGTTATCCAAATCTACAGCACAATTTTCACAAGAGATTCTTTGTTATTTTCCTTTCCTGTAGTAGCACAAATTTAACATGCAACAACCTTAGCCTTTTTGATGTCAGATATGACTCATGAGATAGATGCTGGCTTTACTGATTAATCTTACTTATGCACATGTCTTATTCCTCCCCTATGACTTGCCAAGAGCATGTATTTCTGCTACACTAGGAACAAAATCTCAGCTATGTCTCTGGAGCATTACATATTGCAGACTCTGTCTCTTTGGCCCCCTGCATTAATTTTCTTCAAATGACACCAAGGGGCCAATATGTTAAGTTTGCACTATTGGTCTGACAAACTTTTGGCTTCTATTTATAATCATTTGTATAAAAAGCATCAGTTTGGTTTAGCTTAGGCCTATTGTGGAGGGAATCACTCTAGCACAGATCATTCCAAAACTGCTTTCACTTTCTGTACTTGCTGAGGTTTGTGCTTTTGAGGCAGTGTAAATTTTATCAGGGGTACTGACAACTCTCTGATGTGCAATTGGAGGTGTACACTGGAAGACTCTATTAATCCCAGCTTTGGTCTCCTGCCCTTTTAAAGAGGATTTCTTCATAGAATTAGGTATTGATCCTACTCTAGTTATTGGAGTTGATTCACAGCTGCATGACTCCATGGCCTGCTGGCATAAACAGTCTAAAATCAGATTAATATTATGAGCAGTAATACACAAGGTGCAACAAGGGCAATTCCAGTTACATACTAAGGATGGAGATATCTGAACCCCTCGAGACCTCTGCCCCAGTGTTTTACTTTCCTTACTGTTCTTTGTCTTTATCTTTCAGATACAAGAATCTAAGATTATTCCTCACATGTTAGTCTCCCAGGTTTGGGTATATCACGGTTGGATGTAACCCATTCTACAGGCCTTCTGATGTTTCTTTGGGCTGACTTAACTGTAATAAATTTAGCTGTCATTAAGTTCTTCAATATTTAGTCTAAATTTTGGGGTTTAACATTGTCATAATACTTCCAGTTATAAATGAATGTTGTTCCCAGCAACTCTAGAAACAGTACATGTTGAAAAACTTCTTGCAAGCTTCCTTCTTGTAGGAGGTATGAGTTCCTGGATCTGCTAGCTCAGCCTGCTCATCTTGAAAGTATACTGAACGCTGATAAGGTCATATTGTGTCAGCAGCCTACCCCCAGGCATCTTTTTTCCAGCCTGACAGTGCATTGGTGACCTGCATGGTGCAGCCATCTACCCTCACCTTTTATAGACACCTAAACAAAGGTATTGCTGCCTAACCACGTGGCAAAATACAAGCCAGAGCTCCTACATTCCAAAAGTATACACTTATATGCTCTACACTGTAGCAAGCACTAAACTCAACAAACCTAAGTTAAAAACACAGAACTATTCACTGAGGAAGTTTGATCTGAAGCTCTGCCTCTTGAGTACTTGAAAATTAACTAAGAAAATAAACCAATAATGTAACTGATTGATTCATATTTGGAAAAAAGAATCGTTTGATGCATACAGCAAGACAATATAGCTAATTAGAACTATCCCTTGCAAAACAGACCAGCATGGACAGGGCCCCAAACACTTCATGTCTGCCTGTTTCTAGCTACATTCTAATCATATTCGTCAGCCTCTGGAATTTAGGAAATACAAGTTTTTACATGTGTTCTTATGAAAAGCCCAACAAACTTTTGCAACTTTAACTTCATATTGTCATAATGAAAAGCATCTTAGCAGAGGCTCTACAGAGCCTGGATCTGCTCTACTGTATTCTAGAAAAGGTTGCTGATGGATTTCAACCTTTTAGGCTCAAATCTAAAAAAGTTCATTCACACAAAGCAGCTCAGTGAATCCAAATAACTAGGCTTAGCCCAGGCTGCCCTGAGATATTTTATTACAAATGAAATCAATTCCCTTTGAATATAAGGGAATGCTTTAGTAGATGGACTCTATTTTGCTTTTGGCAAGATTATGTAAATCTGGAGTAATGCCATTAACTTCACAAAAACCTCACCCCAGATTTAGTGATGTCACCAGGAGCAGGATCCAAGCCCTGGTTGATTGAAAAAGAGTACCAAACACTTTAATTGAAACTGAATCTTAAAGTAACCAGTGGGAAGATATTTCCTCAATTGCACTTGTGATTATTGTTAATTTGCAGTGAGTTATAATGAAACTATTAAAGTTGAAGAACTCACATAAATCAGTACAATTTATGAGAGGAATTGAGCATACCTAATTAACTCTAATTATTGGTTATTAATTTTTATTTTTTTAAACCAAGTAACCAAGGCTCTTAATGCTATAGTCTGAGCCATAAAATCTAGTCTGTTTTGACAATGTACAGATATTTGAGATTTAGAGCATAATTGAAAGGTCCACATTTTCTTTAGTATAACTTCCCTCAACTCAAACACATTCAAAGTGATATGCAGGGAGAATTAAGTTTTTTCTTAGTTAGTTTCTCAATGTTCTGCTTCCAAATTATTTGAATTTTGGACCAAAATAGCCCAAAAACATACATGGGAAAAGAAAACTTTAAGTAAAAAACCACCATATTCTTCAAAATCTTTTCTTCTGAAAGAAGTGCATTTTTGAGACTCCTTTTTTCACATGACTCTCAATGCCAAGCATTAAGTCAGTGGTGAACAGGTTACAGTTATGACATACTTTTAAATGATATTTCATATAACCTTATGAAATCACTTGAGTTCCTGGCAAAGTCTGCTTCTTCCTTTATAAATGTTTAAGGCTCAGGGGCACCATTGTCATAATCTGGTCTGATCTGCTAAACAGGCAGCCAAGCTTTGAGAGAGAATATATTGTATATATTGTTAGTAGTGCAGCTCTGTATACCCAGTCCAGTCATGGAACACTCCATAGTGCCACTTGGAAGCTTGCACTGTTCTTCTCATCTTGACCTACCAGGCTAAATTGGTGGAAATTCTCAATATTTATTCAGTGATCATAAGAAATTTCATGATACAGAGCTAGGATTATACAATAGTGTTGACACTTCATGGATGATTTTCACCTTTTCACCCCACTCTAACTTGCATCCAGTACTGCCTACCATTAGGTCATGGCCTCTAGAGGCATCTGATGGAGGTATGGTACCTTTTAAACCTCCCAACACATGTAGTTAGACCCCTATGCTGAGTAAGGTCCCTCACTGATGCTCAGCTTGGGTCATTCTGACACAGAAAGCAGGCTGCAGGGGCATTACCATTTCATCAGCGATGTCAGCAGTCAGAACATGTATCCAGATCCTATTTCATGTTCCAATAGGCTCCTTGCCTCAGAAGATGTCATAGGGTCAGCAGAATAGATCTGGGGAAAGGTCCAGAGATGAGAAGGAGAACACCAACCTCAGAATAAGTCACAGAGGGGTGGTATAAAGCACATCGTACCACAGGCAACAGCAAACCACTGTAAAGCAGGAAGATGAAAGATGTTTTCATATTATTCTGAGAATTTACATTCAGGGTCTAGTATGTAATCCCAAGCTTTACAACACTCTGATCAGCCTCTTCGTCTCATCTTTCTAATTCTCACCTCATGCCCCCTGGATCTATTTAAAACAGTCCAGTTAAAATTAATTTCTTGGCCTGGTATTTGACCACGTCATATAAACCAAATCTGAGCCAGAGGCAAACTAGTTCAGCTTGTGGTTCAGGTTTGGGTTTAAATCAAAAGAATGTTTGTGATTTGAGTAGATGGAACATTAACAAGTAACAACAATATAATAGCCTGTAATAATAAGTTTACTTTGCAAGAATAGAGTCACAGATGAGTCAAAAGAGGAAACTAATCCCCTGGGTGATATGGTTGTAGGATTAATATGGTATGAACACAGTTAGATCTTCAGAGACATGCAAATCTATCCAAAATGCAGTAGGGTTTGTTTGGCACCAAGCTTCCAACTTTGACTCCATCCTAATAAAAATCAGAGTTGTATATATTTTTTTGTTTTCCCCTAACTTATATAAACGCATTTCAACCAATTTAAAGAGCAAAACCTTCCCAAACTACCAAAGTCCAGGGGCCTCTATTTTTGCAGCTCTAACAATTTTACTAAGACATCTCCTACTCTGTGACATTTTAATTATTCACAGCACCAGTGCACTACAAGTGAAACATGCTGTGTATTCTCCATTCACTCATTCATTAGTTTTAATTAAACCCTCTAATTTTATTTATGCTGTCATGGACTGATTAACAATCTGCAGCACAAACCAGGAAGTTTTAAACAGCACCTTGAGAAATCTTCCTTGCTCTAAACAGGGATCTGCTATTATAACTACAAATCTGCTGGATTATGCTCTGAAAGGCAAAAGGAACTACATAGCAGCTTTCCCAAAGCAATTTTCTTTTAGCTGTTTAACAAAATATATCTCAAGACCTTTGGTGAGAAACATGGATGATGAGGTATCCAAGGGATTCAGCAGAATGGAACTGCAGACAGACACAGTGAAAGTTCCTTTATTAGAAGCAGTCTAGGGCTACGATGGAGCAGCATGATGCAACAGGAACAGTGGACCAAGTCCTACTCCAGCAGAGACTCAGGACACTTTAAGTGTTGCCAAAAGGACGAGAGGCACTGCCTGGAACTTGTTAAAGGATAAATTCATGGAACAGCTCAAGTAACTCCAGAGTCTTTATAGCTGCAATTTGCACATTTTATTATTCTTTTAAATTCCTGTCTTCCATATGAAGAGCCTGTAGTTTGCACCCTCTGACAACAGACCTGTCTCTCAAGACCTCCATCTGAGTGATCTTTGAGCACCTGAACTCATCAGCATGTGTGCTATACCTCAAAATGCAAATATTTAAGTTCACTCAAAGCAGCCACCCATACACCTCTGCAGTGTCCTGCTCAGCAATTAATTCTGGTCCCCAGATTTCATGACAGGCCTTCCCTCACTCTTCACATCTGTTCTTTCCTCTCTGATCCCCATCTACACATCTCCTTCTCACATCTGTTTCTGTCCCCACCTGCACATCCCAGTTCTGCCTCTCCTGCCCCTACAGCAGTGTTTCATTCCTTCCTACCTGACTTGAAAAGACTACCTCAGACCACTTTTCCCACCTTTCCCTGTTAGGTGTAGCTGGGCTCACCAACTGAGTCAAGGGAGATAAAATTCTAGGAGAAGAAATAAGCATCTCCACTGAAAGATTTGGGGAGGATACCCAGAGCTCCTGGGCCCTTTCTCTTACCACTCTTTCCTTCTCAACCCTCTGCTCAGTACAATATATGCTTTATACAACTCTGAGTTACTGCCAGCTGCTGTGGAGCCCACAAAAAACTATTCCCATTCTTCTACGGTCTTTTTGTGCAACGTAGAAAAATGCAGTTTACAGACATTGACATCCTACCATGAAGGAGGGAGCTGTGCACTACCTCCCATTTTTATGGTACAGGATCCATGCTGCAACAGGACAAGCTAATGGAGTAAAGAGGGAGAGGGAAAACCTCTTCAGGGACAACAACCATTCCTACATAGCCACCACCATTAAGTCAATCCCTATTACTTTGCTTATTGCCTTGAAATTAAGGAGGAATGAATACACAGTGAAGCACTGACATTTCATCTTCCTGACCTCTGCCCTGAGTACAAACTGAGGCCAGACAGCGAAATCGGTTTGAGTCTGTCAGTCTGAAGTGAACTAAAACAACACAGTTCTTTATCCTTTGGCACACCCTCCAAAATCTGCACACACAACAATTCAGCAGCAGGCTATTTATAGAGCCTGCACTACCTCCAGGCCTGGAGCAAAGCACTGTCCCAGGAGAGCCCAGCTAAGACAAAGCAGAGCAGCATAGGCTGAATCTGCCCACCTCATCAGGAGGCTTGGATTTCACTCTGGCCAAGAGCATTCTCGGCAACAAATGAGGCCTCCCTTAACGTATTCCAATAAAAACAGAGTCTTTAAAAAGAAACCAGTGTTTTGTTCCCTTCCAAGACATATAAATCATTTTAAATCACGCTATTTTGGAAGCATTTGTGATTTCTTTTAGGCGATGCCTCCCTCTAGTGTTAAAGCCGGCAGGTGGCCACCACCGGGTCTCTGACAGCCCTGTTTTTGAGGAGGTGAGAGACTTTCAAGTACTCAGATATTTATTATGCTTCTCTTCCTGGCACCATCGACAGTTCAAACACGGCCTGAGCAGGACTCTTCCAGCGAGCTTTAGGACTCATCACAGGTGCTAGTAGTCCTTGCAAGGAGACCTGCACAGGTCAACAGCAGGTGGAAAGCAGCAGCTTCTGACTGCCGAGGTAAGACAGATGTAGAAGATCCTGGTTCTGGGATGCAAGAGCCAGAGCCTTGTCCTAAGCTTCTGTGAACAACTATGAAGTACACAAAATGTGAAAGGCTGGTTTGAAAAAACAATAAACAGCCAGGTTTGTCTTCCCTCTTTGCCTGCAGGAGATTGATGCCAACATCCTATTGCATGCTTACTCAGTTCTTAAAACTTCTATAATTTTTTTCTCCTTTTTATACAGGGCCTTAAAAAATGTTGTGCACACACACCTGTAAAAGATACATAGCAAAGACAATGAAGCAATGATCCGGCTGCAAGCTCAGAAAAAGGCCTCTAACAAGCTGCAGCAGATTCACCTAGAAAATCACTTTTTAATTCCTTTGGAGAAAAATACAGCCCAAATAACCACAAACACGGAGCTTTCCTATAAAATTGGTATTATCAAGAACTTCCTTACATGTGAGCTGTTGTCTAGCAATATTTGTTGGAAATACAAAAGGTGAGCAATCTAACCACAGAAAAGCAGTGGGAGAAACCTTCACTTCTGGAATTTGTTCCTATTTGCAGTCATTAGCTTTCCAACCTAGTAGTGCATTAGGAGTAGATTTCTGCATTTAATTTCTTAAATGCACCACAGCAGGGAGAGTGAGGAAAGAAAAAAAAAAACAATTTTATTTCTCTGCAATATAAAGAGTAACAGTTATTGCTTGCCAACTACACAATTATTTTCAAAGAGCTTAGCATCTCTCTTAGGTTGATATATTAGCTTTATTACACTGGCATGGCTCTGAGAGATACTTGCCACTCAACTCGTTGGTACAAAGAGATACAGATGCTTTATTACTGTGGATGGAATTCCCATTTCTGCCAATGCTGCCGGCAATTCTGTGCCCTCCTGAGAAGTAATGCAGCCCTTAAATCATTTATTATCTATTCTCATCACAACTTCACAGTTTTGGCATTTTGTTTTAAAAGTATCAGTGTGCCTCAGTGTATAGCATTTTCACCACCAGCACAGAAAGCTCCTAGGGTGTTGGCTCAGACCCACAGTTGATACTTCATCAGGAAAGGATTGGAAAATAGAGAAGCTAAACTGATATGCATTAAAATCTGCCACCGCCATCTGTTTTTTAGCAGAACAGTGCTGCCTGTGGGTGCTAGGACACTCCACACCTGACTAACTGACCCCTCTAGAATAGCGTTGGGATTTTTGGCTTCTAAGCTGGCCTCAGGCAGGACAAGTGTAGCCAGCTGATCAGCTCAGCCACAAAAGCAGCATTTCTAGGAACAGCTATAGCACAGGGAAGCACATAACTGCTTAGGGCAGTTTTAAGTGAAACCTCTGGTGTCCATCCCATTTCAGACCTCTAAGCAGGTAAGGGAAAGTTTATTCTACTGAAATTCAGCCTCAAGATTTTACAAAGTTGTGTTTGAGACTTATTCTAAAATTCCATTGAAGTCTTTCCTTCTTCTGTGTTTAACAGATCAGCCTCTTTTAAGCACGTGGCATTTTTTTCTAAAGCTAGTGTGTTTCAGGTTACATGAAAGATAGCATGAAGGATCAGCCCCTGGAACAATCCAAGTCATGTAGTGGATTTTATACTGTTCAGTGTATTTAAATCAAAATGTGATGTCCTGATAAAACATCTGTGCCACCTCACCTCCAAGACTCAGGCCTGATGTAGAAGTTACTGAGTGAGTATTTTTAGTGTCACACAGGAGGTCAGAAAGAATGATCTAATGGTCCTGTCTGGCCTTAAGCTCTATGAATAAATGAAAATCTTAGGCCTAAGAACTTTGGGACAAAGGAACATCTTTAAATATTTAGCAAAGCACTGCATCCACTGGGACTGCTCCATAAATAAAAGTAGCAGTTACATGCCTGAGGCTCAACCATCTCAGGTCACCTTAATGCATGTAAACACTGGTGTGATGAAAGCTCAAAGATGCTCAAATCCCATGGTCACTTAACTCTGAAAATGTAGTGGTTTGGATTTGTTTTTTCTTAGACAGTCAGTCTAAGCCTTTCTGTGTGGTTGCTCCATTGTGATCAGTCATAGTTCATGTACAGCACTTCCTCAGAACAAAATCCATAAATATGTTCTGTCACAAAGTCCTTCCTTAGCCTGAAGTCTGGCAAAATACATACTAAAATCTGTGGAGGAAAGGCCTACTTGAAAAGCAAGAATGAAGATTTGGCCAACTGCCAGCCTTAACAGCACAACCAAAGGGCTTGAGAGGATCATCTCCCACTAAGAACCAGCACTTAGACATGGTAGGTTATTACTGGTGATACTGGTTGCATCACCAGGATGTGTTTATCATAGAGGGATAACTTTAGAGCAGGAAACTGAAAAAATGATAGACCAAAAATTAAATCATTGCCCCTTTCCCCCTAATCACTGACCATAATCTACAGAACCCAATTTTTCATTACCCAATTCAGAGTCACTGAAACAAATTGCTTCCTTTCCAAGTTGTTACGCTGCTTGAGCTTCCTCGGGAGTCTGAGTTTCTTCACATCCCTCCAGATCCAATAGCTGAGCTCCGAGCTGCTGCTTCACATGCTCTGCCAGGATCCTTCCCAGAAACCCCACAAGGCTGATAGTAAGGGAAGACACATAGTTTAAATTCCCAATCTTGCTGGTTCAAAAGAGCATAACATCTGCATATCAAAACTTGCTAGAACCAGCTCCAGTAAGAGTTGTTATCACTAATGCTTGCATACAAGGGGGGTGAAGACTGTGGCTATGTTACAACATTAAAAAAAACCTAATCAAACAAGCAGAACTTGTCCTGCCCACGAAACCACGCTGCCAATGGTTTAGCAGAGTAGCTGCACTGCAGCAAGCAGTTATCTACATGTAGAAAAATAAAGGAAAACAAAATTAACGTAAACACAATTAAATGCTAAAGTAAAAGATAAACATGCATGCATACGTGCTACATGAAAATATCAGAAGCCATATGCGTATGTAGCCAAAACCAGAACTGAATTTTTTGGTTCATTAGAAGTTAATTTTCTGTGTGAAAATGACTGCACTGAAAATATAACTTCGAAGACATTCTGTTTTATAATACAGATTGTGTACTTTTACAGCCTTTGTAATGCACCATTCGAGGCAATAGGTGAAGCTGAGAACAGAGAGAAACAATAGATCACCCCTGCTTAGGTAAAACTGAGCGTCGAGGTTGAAGAGTTAAAGAAAGGCATAATGTTGCAAATGTATCAAGGATGGACCACCATGGAAGGAGCTTTAAAGGCCTAAGGGATCTTTCCCTGCTATGACTTTAATGCAGCCACATGGATTTTCAGCTGCTGGAGGATCTGGTTCAGCAGACTTCAGTTGAACAGCCACCATTCACACGAGCTGTGAGCCTGACCCAGTTTGCCCAGGCTATGTGTACAATTTGCTCTGTGGTGCTTCACAGACAGATGTCATTGATGAGTTTCCAAAAGGAACTCCCACATTTTTATATTATGGTTTCAGAGCACTCCCAGAAACACCATCTTCAGTCCCATATATGCCCTTATATATAGAGCCCAATACGGATATTTGTCAGCAAGCTCTACCTGGGATCTTTGGAGTCACAGCCACGATAGAGTGTAACTGTTTTGTTTTGCAAGTACCTGCTTTGAAGCAATAATATTTAATGTCTTCTTCCGATCTTAGTAGTGACCAGCACTCACATTAGTGATCTCTTAACCCATAGAAGTCTGTAGGAAATGTAGGAAAATCTTCAATTTCCGCCTGAGCTTAGGAAAGAAGCAGCCTGTCATTTGTAAACTTCTCTCCTAGCAAATAATACAAAGCTCTTGTTTTCTGCTTCCAGGACAACTTATCTTTTGACCCTCATTAATCAGTTTCTGGAAAATGGAGCCTACCCCTCCATGCCATAGTTTAGTTTTGACCGCAGCTTGGTGTTGCTCTGTCTTTAAATGGCCCCTGGTTGCTGCCTTTCTTTTTGTCTCTTTCGCTGCTGAAAGATTTTGCGCTTCACATTTAAATTGTTTCAGCAAAACAAAAACATCACTCCTTCTACGTAGAACATGGCAATGAAGATTTTAAAAAACTTCCTCATTGTAGGCACTAAATATTAAGGATATTTGCAGTAATAGCGTATTTCAGAGCAAAGGAAACAAGCAAGAGTTTATCAACATAGCACTGCTTTATATGCCTGATGACCTCTGAATGACCTTTTGGGTCTTGGTCTTAGAGATATGAGAGAACCCATTCTGTGTTTTCCTGAGGCTTGTAGACGTTACAAGGCAGGAACAAATTAATGGAAAAAAGGAACATCTTCAGTCAAGGACCTGAAATTGTAGTTCAGAATAAAGCCGGAAAACAGCCATCAACATTTCTGGGAATTATTCATTAATATCTATGTATTCTACAATATATCGATGCTCTCACAGTGGGCCCAAGGCTGCCAGGCAATAAATTCAGTTCTGCTGCCCAAAGGAGGGGGAGCTGGATGCGGGAGTTCCACGACGCTGAAACGAGGAGGCAGCAGGAGGAGTAAAAAGGCCACGGAAGGGGCGAGACCCNCCCGCCGCGGCGGAGACAGCTTTCGGCCGGCGGCCCCGTGCCAGCGCTGCGCTCGCTCGCACACGGAGGTGGGTGAAGCACCCGCTCTGCCCGAGCACCGCCTGGTGCAGGCGGGGCAAAGGGCACCGGGGTTCCTCGCAGGGGGCGGGCCGGGCGTGGTGCGGTACGTGTGGTACCTGTTGCCTGAATGCGGGACCGAGCCCGGTGCGGGCGTGTTCCGAGCGGATGGGAGAAAACTGTGAGGTGGGACTGAGATCCGTGCTGATCTGCTGAGGCTGCCATGCTAGGAGAGGTTGCTGAACCATTCTAGCTCCAGGCTTGCCTTAGTAAGTCAGTCCAGCATTAATTTTTCTGAGAACTAAGGTGCTTTATTCTCCGCTTTAAAGCTGAATTGTCAAACTAAAGCTTACGGCTAACTACACTCATTAGTGCTTTCAATGGCAAGCCTTAACCTGTTTCCAAAGGTTGTATTTTTGGGGTTTGGATATGTTAAGTTGCGTCTGTTTTTCTTATGTCACAGTCTTCTGGACCATGACCATTGACACGCGGGACTGTGTTCACTATCTGGCAAGGAGAGTGATTTTTACGTGTTGTCTTATTTGTTTTCATATCGATGTCGGAAGACGTTGGAGGGTTAAACATAGTTGTCTCTGAGAGGTTTTGGCTACTCTTGATTGTAGAAGTTGGTGTGGAGATGCCTCTGCAAGGAGGACTCATGGAGAAGTAGACTACCAGGTGTTTTGAAACAAGAATTTATCATAAACTTGCTTTTTGATTTGCTTACTTTTTGGGGGGCACATGGTCTTCATGAGGAACTTTGTATGTGTGGATGTTCTTATGATAATGTGCTTCTTCTTTATTGCCTTTGAGCAGAGGATGCCAACAGACAAGAGTTGCCTCCCAGACAGTATCCAAGAACAAGAGTCTGCCACTACTTCGAGCAATAATTGCCTGCATAATGATGAGGAATTGGGAACTGAAGAGGAAAATGGCATTTGTGACAATGGCGTGGGTAATGGTATCGGAATTCCCAACTCTGACAGCCAGGCTTCCACTTCCATGGCTGCTCCTTTGGAGGTGCCCAGAAGAGGACATCCCCTTTTACAAATCAACAGGCAGCAGATTCAGTCTGTCTCATGTAGTGCACATGCTGCTGAGCTCAAAGATTTAGGAGTTGATGTCTATGACCAGGATGTGTTGGAGCAAGGAGTTCTTCAGCAAGTAGATAATGCAATTAATGAAGCAGCTAAAGCAGCAAAAATAGCTAATGCATCAAAAGAGTATGAGTCAGTACTGGAGGATTTAAGGTAAATTGTGTTTTTTCTTACTGTTCCTTTTT
Organism: Dicrurus megarhynchus; assembly: GCA_013399195.1. NCBI lineage: Eukaryota > Metazoa > Chordata > Aves > Passeriformes > Dicruridae > Dicrurus > Dicrurus megarhynchus. The sequence continues at coordinate 1,723,607 of VXAD01012520.1, forward strand.
GCTACTGATGATCTGATGAGACTTGGTATCTCATGTTTTTAAAATCTGAAAGAGGAAAAGATGTTTTGAAAGCACTAGATCACATGTACTCTTTGGAGTCACTCACCTTTTAAAAATGGAGAAAATATTTTTCACATCAGACAGTGCTTCACTGCTCTTATTTGACTAATCTAGTCATGCACCAAGGTGACAGAGTGCATCTCCTTTTTCTGCTGTGTCTTCTACCTCACCAAGATGCATCTGTTTTCTGGGCAGTGGAGAATGGCATTATACTCTGTTATTCAAAGTTACAGTCAGAAAAAGTGTCACTTCCTCAATTCTGTATGTTCGATGGGGTTACCTGCTTTGGGTTATGTTCCTTCTGTAACTTGGGTGACTCCATCTCATGAATGTCCTACAACCAAAACAACCTTATCACAAGTGTTTGTAAGAAGTGCTTAATGACAACTTAAAATAATAAAATGCTTAAGTAACATCAGTACTATTGATAGTAGAAGACTTTGCGGAACAAGAGCTGCTAATCTTTAAAATTTTGATCTCCCTTTCTGTTTCTAGTCTCATTGTAGAGTTAATGTGTGGACTATTGCAAGTAAATTATTCTACCTGGGTATGTTTCACTGTATTGCATTAATGGTGTTTTTTCAGTGCTCAGGAGTGCTGTAGGCCTCAGTTACCTGTGTGAGCTCTCACAGCTCTCTTATGCTTAATGTTATGCACTTCATTAATTTTCCAGTTTGGGTGTGGAGATGTGAAGTTAAATAAGTTTGCACCACTGGAATCTAATTTCAGGTGTTATGGAGCAGAAGAACATAATGAGTAAGATGGTATTGAGAGAAAGAATGGAGCAGCATAACCATTACAATTAGATGATGTGGTGCACAACACTGTTAGTTTATGTTTTCCCATTTTTCTTCCAGAAGCATCCTATGATTTTTCTTACCCCTCTATTTTCACCTTTCATTTCAAGTCATAAAATAAGATTTACAAGAGAGAATGCAAATGGTTTATGCAGGTTTGCAGAACCTTGTCTGCATAAGATGTAATGTGAGAATCTGAAAGTTGATTTTTGAGAAAATTACAGGTGTAGCTGACTTTGAGCAGAGGGACTAACAAAACTTAGACATGAGTAAAGGATGATAGAATTGGTTAAAATCCTGTAGCACAGTGAATGCGTGACTAGAGAAAAAATCTGGCAATAAGTGTTTTTTGAGTAGTTTGAACAGAGTTCGTGGTAGAAGCTGCGTCATTCTATAATATACCCACATATTTAAGCAGAAGAAGGAGAATAAAAATGTTTGAAGTTAAATCCAAAGTCCTGTTAATTAAAGTTTTGTGGAAGAAGATAGTGTCAAGAGGGCCAAGGAAGCAAGGGCCAAAATTAGGAGATGTGCAGGAGAATGCCGGTGTACTGCAAAGCAGCATGACTGGAGAGTGAGAAAGGGGATGGGGTGGTTCAAAAGTGTTGAAAGAGAGTGGAGAAGAGAAGATGGCAGTGATTGCTGCGGAGGTGGTAGAATATGTCTCCTAGGAAGGATAACAGTGGTAGAATCCATATTAGAGCTGGAGGCAAGTGTGGCCCAACAATTTCCTCCCCGACAACTGAGGAGACTTCCTTAGTGCTTCTCTTTGCATTTGGGGGAATAATGGCTGCTTTGCAGGTGTTGTGAACAGTTCTCTTTGACTTTTTTCATAATGCTTTGGGATTCTAATTTGCATATCCTTATGAAATATTTTGATATGTGAATTAACAAACCTAAGTTTGTTGCTTCTGATGGTCGGGCAGTTCCTTCTTGCAAATGAATTCAACAGCAGAAACATGATATTAGGTTGTAGCAAGTGGTTCTCCTTGAATTTCATATTGTAAATGGAAACATGAAAAATGGTAGTGCCTGAGTAATGGAAGTTTAATGTTGATGTGCTTTTAATTCTTTGAGCTAGTCTGTCTCATGAAATTCCATTTTTATCTTGTAATCTACTTTTTGTGTAAAAGGTAAAAAATACATGTTTCCTTATATATTGGCGTCAAACCATTAGAAGCATTTTAGCAAATGAAATCATGGGGTTTCCCATTTAGATTTTTGTTTCATGTTTTGTTTACCTTGAATAATGAAAACAACCACTCTCACTTGGCATCATCAGACTTGTAAATTTTGAGTACTAAATATTACAGTGGTTGTTCAGTTTACTTTCTTCTGGAATTTTAGTATTAGCAAAACTTGGTTTAAAAATATTTTATAATGTACAACTTTTTTAAGTGTTTAGTATTTCCAATGTTGTTTAAATATAATATGCTTATTCGGAAACTTACCTTTAGAGCTTTTTAAGTCTTACCTTAAATCTCTTGGAATTTCTAAATTGTCTGAATTGTGAATGTGCTATTTTTCTTTCTGGAATTTACCAGTTCATTGCAATCTTACTGTTTTTTCAGATCATGTACAACATCTCTTAGACATATAAATAAAATTATTGAGGAACTTTCACCTCAAGCTGCTGACAACAAAAATATTAACAGAAAACTAGATTCAGTAAAACGGCAAAAATATAACAAGGTAATTGAATTACAGTAATTTTCTGTTTACAATTCTTAGTTTGTGTTTTGTCTTAAGGTTTGGCTTTTGTGATATAATTCTTAATTATGTTGTTCAGAGTCAGTCTAGAATTGCTGTTCCTTTCCTTTGAAATGGTTTCATGCTAATTTAAAGAATTTAAAGTGCTGAAATTTTTTTATTCTAAGTTTTGGAACAAGATGTAAAACTAAAGTTTCAGGACCTGCTCAGAAGATTGATTTGCATTAATTTAATTGAAATCCTCCAAGTAGTATTTGGAGAATTAACAAAGCCTTGTTAGGGCATGATTTAGTAGTTTAACTGAATCTCAGCTCTCATGGTCTTCCTTCCCTGTGTTCTTTTCCTTAATTCTCTTTCATTATCTGTATCTTGTCAGTACGCAGTTTCCTTCTGTGAGCCTCTTTAACTCATTGTTTTGTCAGAAACTGCTGCAGCTTTTTTCTGCCAGAGTGGTGAATTAAGGGAGCTGTAGAGCAATCAATCTAGCTGGCATCAGGGTAGCGTAGGCAATGGACCTCTACAGCTGTGAGTAGGAAGAGATTTGAGAAAAGAGAAATTTCTGCTACTCAGCAATGTAGCACCTTTGATCAGCTCACTGTCTGCTGGAAATTCACCCTAATACTTTCTTTAATGATAAACCTGACTGTGAAACTTACTGTCCTTTGCCCTCAGACAGGCCAGTCTTAGGTCATTTGCCACTGACTCATTCACTTGTAGTTTTTTAACCTTGATAATTTCAGCAGCTTGGATAACACTGTGCTCATAAATTAGCCTATTAAGAGAGTGGTGGGGACAGTACTGAGCAGTGGCAAAGGACTAGAAAAAAGTAGCTGGAAGTAGCAGGAAGAGTTGCATTAAACCAAACTTACCATGAAAGAATGATCACTATTCTGCATGTTTTCATATTGCTTGAAGAGATTTACACACATGTTAGTTGAAGGGGAAGTTCAGACCTCCTTGCAAGTTTGTTGTTAACCATCTTCGAAGTAAAAGAAAAGAATCTCCTTTTGAAAACTATAAGCCAGTGGTCCTAAAAACCTGAAGAGTGTTTTGGAGGCAGGCAGTGTATTTAAAGCTGGTCTTGAGCTACTTGTTGCATGGAAGATACTTTTTAGTACTCTTCCTTTTGTAGTATTTAAAGAAAAATGCTAAAGATGACTGAATTCTTCTGTTATTGAGACAAATGGGAAACTAATGACTGGTACAAGACAACTGTTTCCTTAGAGCTGACATACAGGTCATGTTTTATGATACAAAGTACTCTGGTAGCAAGGTTAGTCATGCATACACAAGAGATACTATATTGTACCATACATGAATACAGTTGCTCTTTGAGTTTTGAAAAGTGCTACGTGAAGGCATGGGCAGGACAGTGAACTGTTCTTCATCAAAAAAAAAAAAATTGGTCATTTTGCAACGGACTTGATATTTACTGGAGCATGTGGGACTTTAGGTAAGGAAATACTTCCAAAGAATAGAGTTACAAATGTGGAAGGTTATGTTGTCTGCGTCTTTGTTTTACTGGTTGGAATGTTTTGTTTCACAAATGAAAATTAGCAACACTTGGTGTGTCACCCCAAGACACCAAGGAATCATAACATCACAAGTAGATACACTGTTGAGGACATGATAATCAGATAAAAGGTATAACAGAAGAGTTATTAGCTAAGAATTCTTTTCTTAGCATTGGTAAACTATACTTGTTACATCGTCTGTAACATTGATCTTTTGAAGTCATTTCACTTTTTATTTTTTGCTGTTAAATTATCCGTGACCACTCCTGAACTAACACCATGTACCAACACCTATCAGGATGTTGGACTCATTTGCAATTTCAGTTTCATTGTAACAAAACATTCCAAAACTTCTGGGATAATAAATAAATCTTAGTAAATCTTACAGCTGTTACTTGTGGCTAAGTAATCATGAACCCAGTCTTGCAATCATGAACAAATCTCTTGGTGTTCTTTGTGCATCTCAGCAATCTGCTTTGATGGGCTTCCTTAACTAGAATCAACACATTCATAAAATGACCTTAAGAAATGTACATAAAAATGCAGTGTGCACATGAATTTTGTGTGTGTAAACAGTCTGATCTTACTATACACATATGGTGAGATAATCATACACCCAAAATCTTGTGTCTCCTGTGGGTTGGAGCCGTATAGGTATCGTGGTGACACTTTTTTTGTACTTCTTTTTGTTTCAAGTGTTATACTGTAAACATTTGAATATGAGATTCTGGTTGAAAATACTGCAAGTATATTGATATAAGTGTTGTTTAAAAGGTTAGCAAGTTTATAAACCAGATTAAAAATTAGATTACTTATCTAATTATTGTTGAAGGAGCAACAGCTGAAGAAGATAAAAGCAAAACAAAAACGTCTCCAAGGAATACTTGGTTTAACAGAGTTTGCTGATGAAGCAAATGAGATTGAATACGAGGAAGATGAAGGTATGTATAGAAGAAGGCTGAAAGTTCTGTTCTACTTTGATGTAATGCTTTTTTTTTTGTTTGAGGCTATTTTGTAAGATTTTTGCCAGTAACGAAGTAAATTTCAGTGGTTGGCTTTCAAAGAGAGAGTTAGGAACACTTATTCTGTACACCTGCAGATTTGCAAATCTTGGCGTATTCATGTGGGAAGTTTTAAAAAATGGATGTTAATCTATGTTCAGATGAGTAGGGATGACTGAAGCACATTAGAGTATTGGGCTTAATAAATTGGAAATCCTAACATTTTTTTCACAGCTAATTTGATAAAGATGACTAACATCATGATTGAATTACATTTTATATGCTGGATGCTATCAATCAGCATTAACAAAATTGTTTTTTCTTACTGTTGGGAAGTATCACTAGAAATGGAAGGGGGAAACGCTTCTTCTTTTCAGGCTGCAGTGTGATTTTTTTAAATTAAACATAAGGTTTCTTCCAGAGCAGGATATATGTTACCTCAGTGTTTTACTAGGTGTTCTTTCTCTCTGCTGTCTGCAAACTAAGTTTGGCCACAGTCAGTAACCTGCAGTATTCTGCAGGGCAAGTTTGGGTCCCATTGGTGTCTGTGCATCCCCTTTGGGTTTTATTGTTGTTTTCAGAGGTAAAAAAACTCTTTGTGCTGTTTGTCCCGTGCACATTTCACTGGAGTAAATTCCCATCTTGCAAAGCTCATGCTTCTCTCCTGATTCAACAAAACTTAAAGGAGTCAAAGCCTCAGTTAACTTTTCTCAGTAAAAAAGCATCTTAAATCCTTTTTCTTTGAATGGATTCGTGCAGCAAAGCTCAGGCACACAGTGTGTTGAAATGTAACTAAGAAGTGAGTGGAGCTCAACAGAAGAAATGGAGCAGTTCCAGTAGGAAGGGCTGGAGGCGGAGGGGTTTCACACCTGATGCGCTGTCGTTACTCATTAAACATATGATAGATACAGTGCTTTAAAATGGGACATTTAAAGCTGTGCTGGCAATTCTAATACACTTATTTTGAAATTTTGGAGTCTAATAATAGATTTCAGGCCAGAATTCCCCTTCAACTTCTTCAATTCAAAAGCTTTTCTTTCTTTTTGGTTTCAGACACCCATTACAGTTTGTGTGTAGTAATTAAGTGCACCTAAAAGTGCTCTTTTATGGCAGAGTGCTGTGCAGCTAATCTGACTTTAAAAGCCATCATCCTCATATTAGTATCGTGGGGTAGGAAGACAGGTTTGGGGTTTTTTGGTTTGGTTTTATTGTTTGTTGGTTTGTTGTTGGGTTTTTTTTGAAGCATATGGTAGGACAGTCTGTGTTTTGTGAGATTTGTGTCTGTTCTGTTGTGGTAATCAAAATGTCAAATTTCAGGCTTATGAGTAGGAATGAAAAATCAATAATAAAATTGAAATGGGCAGTGTTGCTGGAGATGGGAACACAGTGCTTTCTTGGACTGAACATGGTGACATGGGTGGAATTGACAGCATAGGTGGTGCATTAGAGTTTGTGTATCATTTGGAACTGTAATTTTATGGTAGTTTTTGCTGCCGTATGTTGTTTCAGAAGTATTTGCATTTTGATAGTGTGTGTAAGTAACACCCTTGTTCCTGTATTTTAGTTATACAGAAGGTGTTAAAGGCATGCTTTATGTTCTGACTTTTGTTGCAGAACCTGGTCCATCATCTCTTGGCAGTATGCTTATGCCTGCTCAGGAAACAGAGTGGGCAGAGCTCATTCGAACTGGTCAGATGACTCCATTTGGAACTAAAATACCTCAGAAGCCAGAGAGGAAGGCACGACAGTTAAGACTAAATGAAGCATCTGATTTTGAGAAGTACTTAGCAGACCAAGCTAAGCTGTCATCTGAACGAAGGAAGTTATCCTGCCGCAAAGGAGCAAAGAAGAAAGCACGAGCCAAAAATGTTGAGTGCGCGGCTCCTGCAGCTGCTCCAAAGGAAAAAAGTGGTAAAGCCCTCTCAAAAACAGATAAGCGCTTAAAAAAACACTTGAGAGAACTTCAGAAGCATGCTCTTCACATTCATTCAAAGGCCAGGATTCCAAAGGAAAAGAAGTATCCTGAGACCAAGAAGTTCAGGCATGACCAAGAGGATGATAGTGAGGAGTCTGACTCTGTACCTGATGAGGAGATCTTTGATCCAGAAGCAGCAGAAGAGGAAGAAGAACAGGCATCTTCTCTTGCTGAGAATGATTCTGATTATGAACTTAAGAATTTATCAAGAAAAAGAAAACATTTGGTGAAGAAGAGTTTTAAAGAAGCTGAAAATGATGCTGACTTCGTTCCAAGCTCTGAGGAAGAAGAGCATACACCAGGGAAGCACAAAGTGAGACGATGGAGAGATGATGGAGATGTGGACTATTATAAACAAAGACTAAGGTTAGTCCTAGACATTTTTATTAGTATTGCTAACAAATTAGTATGTTGAAAATGCAAAGGACAATGTCTAGTATAGACTGCTAGGAAGTGTATTGAAGTAAGGGAGATGAGGCAGTCAGAAGGATCCTTCCAAAAGGATTCAGACATGGAGCCTAATTAGAAGAACTTTGCTGTTATTTTTTTCTGGTTGTTATACGTCCTTATTTGTGTATCACTTTGTGCTAATTTGTGATTTATGAAATTTGTATAACCTTTGTATTGGTGATCTCTGCAGCTATAGTGTGCTGTTGAGATGTTTTCTCTACTGATAGCATAGTTTTTGAGCTCCTAACAATAAGACTGAGCAGTTTTTTCCATTTTTCACAACTCTTTGGGAAACATTTTGAAGGGGCAGTGAAATGGCATGCAATTTGTTAGGCTGTTAAAATGCTAACTAGACAAGCCTGTGAAGTTATGAATCTTTTGCACATACTGGGAGTCAATAGATCAAGGTCACTGAAATGGTTGTATTGTTGTAATTGTTCTCTAACCACTGGCATGTTGTCCCCTTTCTAGTATAGGGGTTGAGCTTCATATAATAAACTTCAGCTTGTTGATGGCATGTGTACTTTCAATTAGTTATCTTTACTGAATATCCTTCAGGAAGTTCTAAAGTCCTCTAGAAAATAATGGAACTTGAAAACACTTCTCTAGAGTGAAAGGAAGAGCATATATTAGGACTGTCAGTGAAGGGTGATTGATGTAGAGATAAACCCTAGCATAGCAACTTGATTAATGCTTGGGAGGCTCAAATTTTACACTTCTATGGAAATATAAAATCTTATGGATTTAAATGTTGCTGTGTCAGAGAAGGAACCAAGAAGTAGAGGTATAAACACCATCTCTCCTGTGGTGAAAGCCTGAGTTGCTGTGGAGGAAGAGGTATCTTGTGATAGCAGAAGTGCCCTCAGTTGTGGAAAATCTCACGTAGGAAGAGCCCAACTTCACTTTCATATCCCAGGTTACAAAGGCAGATCAGGAACTGATATAAGGCAATAGGTTTGCAATCCCAGGATGTTGCTTTTCAAAATTAAAGCATAGTTTATTGCTCTTGAATAAAAATTTCAGCAAGAGGCTAATCTGAACAATGTCCAAAGGGTCAAAAAGAAGTATGTTTTCTATTGGATGCATTAACGGAAATTAATTGTTCTTAATCGGTAAAATATTTACTGTTTTATTGAATAAAACTGTATTCTTCACATTTAAAGTAGACCAATATTAAATCATTTTTAATTCAGTGTTTTCATCAAGAGTAATTTATTTTGATTGAAAGTTTTAATATGACTCACAGTTTAAATTCATTCAAAAACGTTTTTTAATAACGTTAAGATTGTGACAATTTATCCTTAGCAAAGTCATATCATAGACTACATTTCTTTTGGTTACTGAAGTTACAATAAAAGCCTAAATGAATTTTAGAAATATCAATAACTGTAATTGCTACCAAAACACTACATCTCTTAAAAATTTCATAGCTACAGTTATTGTGGCTGTTAAGCTGCAGCTGTCCACATTGATGTTTTTATGCTGACACCCCCAGGTAATCTTCATTATGGGAAATGCCATGAGAAAATAAAATGTAGTGAATTAAGAAACATATTAAGAATGCTATAGAAGTGCTGTCATTTGCTTACATTTATATCTTGTTTCATGTCAGTTTTACTTTTGAATGCAAACGAATGGGTGAGATTATGGTATATTTTACCCGTGAGAGAGGCAGAGGAAAATCCTTCAGGATTACTTTATTCTTCTGAACATCTAGTCTTGTGCTTGGCAATGAATTCAGTCCTACACTCCTAGAGATTGAAAATGAGTTTCCTTAACATTAAAACTTTTCAGAAATGGGACTTCAAGAGATTGGGCTGTGTCAAGGGGAAACTACATTGATGTTGTTAAAGCATGCTAATTAGCTAACTGCACGACTGCAGAGCATCTCTAGAACAAGAGACTTGTCAGAACAGGAGCTGTTGTCTGTAGGAAGTATCAGGCGGGAGAGCAGCTGTCTCTTCCCTGTCCTTCTAAAGGCTACATCCAGAGGTTGGCCTAGTCACTCAAAGCAAGGTGTGCTCAGTGGAACACGAAAAAGTAAAATTTAGCTATGCAGAATTCAGCTTAGGCTATCAGGAATTTCAGGTTTTTTCCCTCGCGTGGGTCTTGCCTTTCTCTGGTTACTGTTACTAGAGCCATGTTGCTGTGTAGACATGCAGATGAAAAAAATCTTCTGTTCTGAAAGGTCAATGTCTAAGGTGAACCATAGCTTGCTAGAACAGTAAACAGTACCTAGAAGGAACATAGAAGGAGCATCAGGGTTATGAAGAGTAAGGTAAATCAGCAGGATACTGTCATACACCTATAAGGTAATTTAAATATTCAGTGAAATTAGCGTATCGTCATTCCCAGCTGTGCGTCCTTCTGGCTATACCAGCTGAACCCATAGGCTTAGATAATCAGTCTCTAGGATGGAATAACTGGAATGTCTCAGAGACTTTATCCCCATCAACAGATATGTTACCAATGTCTATTTTGTCATACTCAATAGTGACCATCTTCATCTAGAAGTGTTCAGAATTGGAGCTGGTGGGATCTAAACCTGTTCCCTCCTGTCCAGTGGAATGCTCAGGTGTTGTGGTTTAACCCCAGCCAGCAGCCAAGCCCCCACAGCCACTCACTCACTCCATCACCAGGAGAGATCAGAAGAGTAAAAGCTGGAAAGCTCATGGGCTGAGATAAAGGCAGTTTAATAGGGAAGACAAAAGCCACACGTGCAAGCAAAGCAAACCAAGGAATTAATTCATGGCTTCCCATGGGCAGGCAGGTGTTCAGCCATCCCCGGGAGAGCAGGGCCCCACCTCAGATAACAGTGACTTGGGAAGACAAGCAACATCACTACAAATGTTCCCCCCTTCCTTCTTGTTCCCCCACTTTATGTACTGAGTGTGATGCCATCTGGTCTGGAATATCCCTTTGGTCCTTGGGGTCACCTGTCCTGGCTGTGTCTCCCCCCAGCCTCCCGTGCCCCCCCAGCCTCCTCGGCAGCGTGGCAGCACGAAAAGGCCTTGGCTCTGTGTAAGCCCTGCTCAGCAATGACAACAACGTCTCTGTATTATCAGCCCTGTGTGCAGCACAAATCCAAAACACAGCCCCATACCAGCCACTGTGAAGAAAATTAGCTCTATTCCATCAAAAACCAGCACATCAGGTCATGGCAGTCAGTTTCTTTGAAGACTATGGAAAGGGTGAAAATGGACCTGTTTTTCAACTTCTTTTACACAGAATCACAAAACAAAAGTAACCTTGAATGCATTTTAAGTGTGTAGGAAAAAACTTTTTTGCTTGTTTTTTTCTCAACAAGAAAACTGCTGTGTGTTTTTCTTGTATTATTCTCAAACTTTGCAGATGTGAAAACTGCAGATTATCAAGATTTTGTTTATATTATTTAAAGTTTTCCTTTGCATGTCTTAAAATGCCAAGCATAAGTATAAAAAAGTAATTTTTTTGAAATATATGTAGTTACTATGTTACATTGTTGACATCAGTAAGGTGTCAGTATAAGGTAATAGCTTGGAGTCAAAATAAACCTTAGCAGTCTTACGGAGACTCTTCCCATACCAGTTGTCAGTATGTATCTGCCTGCTGCTTCAAGGAAGGAATTATATGTCATATTATGGGAGATCAGTGCCATATCTATGTTTTCTTGTGTATTCTGTATCGTTTGTGGAGTACAGTATTTGACTTCTATTGCTGTCAAGTGCACAGAGGCAAGGCTAGGAAAGCTGCTTCTTTTTGTGTCTCTCAAGTGATATCCCAGCAGTTGAGTAGCAGGAAGCTTTGGCTGTCAGTATACAAAGCAGTTGATTCAAATTTAAAAAAAACAGTTTAAATTAAATTGGTTTTCATAGATCAGTTTTCATGTGCTAGCTTTCTTTGATGTATCTGAGTTACTGAATCTCTCGATGTTTCAAAGTTATAAATTAAAAAAGGATTAAATACTACCTCTCCTGAAAGATACTTTCTTAAAGCATCCTTACTGCTCTTTAAAGTGACAAAGCCAGGACACAAATGAAGATATATTTTGTCTCACTCGCTGAGTACACCTTTCATTCGAAACTCAAGTGTGTAATTGTCTACATCAGTCTTAATTTACTTATGGAGGCTTGTGGTACTAACTGCGTGTATTTCATCTGTTAGGACATACCAATTAAATCCACCCATATAGACCATAAAAAGTTAGATCAAAAAAGTAATACTGAATGCGTCAATTTAGCAAATTAGAATAATCTATAAGGGATTCTTAGTTGTATAAAATATGAAATATATTGTGCTTCACAAATGCAAACTATATTAAATACTCAGCTTGGTTCCTGACTGTATTTTTTTTTAAAAAAAGTCAAATTGTGCTTATTACTGTTTTGGGTGCAGAATTTCTTTCTAGGGTATTGCAATAAGTGGGAAATGGGCTTAGTATCTGAATACATTCTTATATTAAGAAGAAATTTAATTGTATGATATATGGCTTTCATACTTCACTTTCAGGGATAGAATTATATTTATGGACAAGATAAGACAGATGTCTCAAAGGTCATGCTTCTGTTTTGAAGAGACTTTGGTAATATAGTAAAACCTGAATTTTCTGATTGTTTAGGCATACTAATGATGTTTAACTGATATGTGTAAGGAATATATTGACCAAATGGACAGTAAGTTACTGTGTATGTAAGTCAAAGATGAGCTACCGCTATTTCTCCCTCCAAAGTTTGGCTTCCATGGAAAGGTGCAAGACCAGATTAACCAACAGACTGATCTGGCCTTGGAAATAGTGTTTGTCCTCCCACGGCTTCAGCCATATGGATATTTACACTTTTCTGAAGAAAATAATGAAGTTTCAGCGTAGAATATCATAATGGTGTCTATTACATTAAGTTCACAGCCTTTTGGAAACTGAATAGCTTCTTCAGACTTTGACAGTTGTTTGTGATAACAAGTTGCTGCTATGTTTTTAACTGGTAATTGATGGGGAAAAACCTCTAGACATTTGGAAGAGATGTAGTACTTCAATGAAGTAACAGGTAACAGCATGTAAAAAGGAAACGTTTTTTAGGAAATTTAAGTACAGGGTTTATTAAGTTCAAATTCTAGATGTATACATTTTCTAGGTATAATTTTAGGAGAAATCCCAATATCGATCACACTTCCTGTAGAAAATGTAGTAGGTATATGGAGGTGAAGCTCATAAATTCCTGGACAGTTTTGAGTTAACCTCAGTTTCCTCTTGGTTGTTTCTGGATCAGTTTTCCCAATGCACACTAGAGGGCAATCTGCTCCTTCCCAGGGGAGGCTGCTGCTCCAGTGCTGATTCGCATTGAGTACAAAATTAATAGCAAACTCTTGAACAAATTATTGCCCTGCTTGGGTTTAGCATGGATTGTTTGCCTAGATGTCTCTTTGGAAGCTTTGTAATCTGTAGTTGTTTTGATTTCAGTGTGGTAAGTAGGAGTTTCCTTCCTTGGTTTGAGTCCTGTCATAACCCATTTAGATGAAATAATCAAGTTCTAGCATGTCTCAGTTCCAGCAGTGACACAGTCTGAAGCAAGGACTATCAGCATTTGTCAATTTGAATTCCTTTTTCTGGAACTCAGAAAAGAAAGACCCTCTGTGCCTGATAGAGTAACATTGTAGTACTGAAGAAAAATAAATGCATTTTTATGCTGTGACTCTAGAATGTATCATATCTTTCTGTTAGACTCCAGAGTATGAGTGTAATTTTTCTAAGTCAAACATTTAGCAGACTCCTAGTCTAAGAAATTTCCATTCCTGCTAGGATAGGTATGTAAAAGAGGAAAACACTGACATTTCATGTATTTTTAGTAAGTTCTGTTCTATTACTTAGCCATATACATGATTTCATATAACGAAATAAGAAAAATCTGATAATAAAAATTAGCAACTCATCAGTTTCAATCAGCAAACTGAAGACTGTCTTTTTTCATCTTAATTTTTTCCCCGTATATGCTCTTTTTTCTCTCCATCATTATTTTTTTTTTCTTCTGAAGGCTTCTTGACTTAAGAGGTCAAAATATGCTTCAGTGAAACTGGCTCTCTAAACCTGTCCAGCATTGTGTTGTCTTAGTTTTTCAGTGCTTTCATTGTGTGTATTTGGAGATGGTGATGTTTATTTTCAGTTAATAAAACAATACCAAGTTTGTTACTAGTTCCATAAAGACTCAAAGTATTTTCTCAAAAGGTACTTCTGAAAAGTCCGTCTAGAAACCTCACATAATTAGCTTTCTTTCATGAGAGTGTATGATTGTGTTGCTTGTCTGTGAAGTGTTGAACTTCTTCCCTGCTCTCTTTTTCCTAACACAAGTGTTTTGAAACAAATTGGCCAGGTATGCAGAGACCATTAAGTGGAGGTCTGCTTTTGCACTGCATCCAGGACAGTAGCATATGGATGTTTTTAATGTGTTCTGAACCATGCCGATTTCTGTAGGGATGCTGTCAGTTTATACACCACATTTGGTGTGCCTGCAGTAAATGGCACTTTCATGAGAGAATTCTGGCAAAACCCGAATTGTCAGTAAAGCGCTGTTGGTTGAGTAGTACATACCCAGCTAGAGTACACTTTACCATTAGAGGCAGGTGGGTTTGGGTCACTGAAACACAAGTTCATAATTTCATTGGAATGTTGAAGATGCTTTGGTACTTTTTCAGCAGTGGGGGAATGATGGGACAGGAAGGTAATTCTCCAAGCTGCCTGGAATCCAAATAAGATGAGGCTGCAAACCACAAATCACACTGTAATTTCAAAACCTCATAAAACTCATTCTCTTAATAATGACTGCTTTACAGATTTAGAGCATGTCATCCTGAAGATGGTGATGTTTCCAGCTGAGTCTTGTGTATAAGTTTGTACACTGCTTCACATTTCTCTACAGGAAGGAAGTTAAATTTAAGTGTTTGGTTAAATTAATAAAATAGTTTTGGAATACCTAAACTTTATCACTGTTTTGACAGGGGGTAGGGGGAGGAAGGGGAGGGAGATTTAGGAGTTTAAAATAGCCAGATTTTCTGGTGCTGTTAACTGTTGATTCCATTAGATTAGTATTTTTGTCTATAGAAAATTGTAACTAGCTATAAAACATGTACCTTTTAATATATTGGATATTTCAAGCATTTACTTGCATAATTCTCTCCTCCAAAGGATTACTATTTTAAATCATGACATCAGAGCATGTGTTTTTGTTGGGTTTTTTATCTGATTGAAAATTCAGTGTCATTTTCGTAGAGTATCTTTTCCATGCTATAATTGAATGTTGACTCCTTGTGTCACTCCAGGAAGTGGCAAAAAGAACGTTTGAAGGACAAAGAACATCAAACAGCTGAGGAACTCTCTGAAGAAAGTGACGTTGAATTTGAAGAGGGTTTCAAAGTACCAGGATTTCTCTTCAAAAAGCTTTTTAAGTATGTATTGAGTACATTATTTTTATATTATGCTGCTGTATGCTGTTAATAATATTAGTAATAATAGTCATGGTGAGTTCCAGGTGCCATTTGCTTCACTTCAGTGAATGATGCCTTAACTTTTACTTCAATTGTTTCAGTAGGATTCTTTCTTTCAAAAAGATTTCAGGATCAAGCTTCAATGAAATTACTGTGAGCACAAAATGCAATTACATGAAAATATAGATGATAACTGGCTGATGTGAATATTGTAAATGTGTATTAGCTAAACTATGAATTGAAAAGCTCTCCTTGACTATTTTTATAAATGCTTTCTTTTATTGATATATGCTTGCTCCTAATTCAGGTGTGGAGTGGTAGAATAACTTTACTTTGAAACATAAGATGTTGGCAAGATGTGATAAGAGAAAACAAGAAATACCATGTTTCTCTGATTGGGTGGAGTGAAATTTTCTGCCGGTAAAAAATATGGACAACTTTTTCTTTAAGTAACTACTCAAAGTATTTTCAAAATAACTACTTGTAATTCGTATGAACATTTTGCCAAAATTTCAAAATATAGTGAATTCTTAATTCCTCTGGTAGATGGAAAACACTCTACAATTCATTCTTTAGTTATTTAATGCTTAGTTACAGATTTGGACATAACTGTTTTCTGTTTCAGTTTTTTAAAACATAGTGCCCAGTGATGCTTTCAAGTTCCTCTCAAAAAAACTAATGACAAACGACAGCCCAAAAAAGCTAGCATCTGACCAGTTAACTTCATCCCTAATCTCTCCCTCAAATTTCATGCATAATGGGATTGAATTCAGTTTTGTTGGCAACATCTCACACAGCAGGAAAAACATCTTATCTTTCAAAAGCAAACTCTTAAAATCTTACTGTAGTAGAAAGCCCTGGTTTATAATGGGTGTGTGTGGTATCCCTTCCAAGAGAACCACTTAGTCTTGACCTCAAAGAAATTATTACTGTTGTCCTGTAGTCCTCAGAAGGAAAGCACTAGCTCTGAAATGGGATTGAATTAATGACTTGGTTGCTGGGACCATAGAGAGCCAATATGTGGTCTCCAGTTGTTTATGTGAAGGTACTGCACAAGTATTCATCTTGAGGACGGATGTGTGGTCTGAGCAACCCGAAGGGAAATGAAATAGAGTAGTCACTAAAAATTAATCTTGAAGATGCAAGCCTCACTAATGAAGGGGGTATCCCTGCAAGCATGAGTCAGTTGGCAAAACTTCTTAAGTGGTTAGAAAGATCAATTGGGTTGAATGATTTGTCTGACTTGTAACTTAAATGCTGAAATCTCCAATGTAGGAAAGCCCATAGTCAATAGTCATTAAAAACTGTTGAGTTCTGAGCAAGTTTAGTGCAAAACATGGAAGCATATTGACCCATGGACATGTATAGCATGTACTTTAAATGATCTTCCTGCATAGTTAAAGTCCAAAGAAGTTAGCTCATGCTGGAAGTAGGAGACCCTCAGGTCTGTTCTTTGGTAAGCCTGTTAAAAGTGGACAATCTGTTTCTTCCGTGCGCACTTGTCTGCTTTGATGAACATTGAGCAGGAATAGCATTTATGCTGCTGTGAAACAAAACTGAGCAGAGCTGCAAACATTGCCTTATCCTGCCTGCACTAAGCCTGAGAGAATGTTCTCTGTATGAAAAAGAAAACAGGGTTCATCATTATTTGCTTCCAGTGTGTGATTTCCCTGATAAATCTGAAACGCAATTTTGTTTCTGCAGCAATGCAGCTGAACTCTCGTAGCTACTGTGGTGAATTTTGAGGGATGCATCACAGCATGATTGCTCATGTGAAATACAGTCCAATATAACTATTCTGGAAGACCAGCAGCACTTTTATTTACTTCCAGAATATTTTTGGAATTAAAAAAAATCGGTGCAATAAAAGTGTAAGGTTGAAAAGAATTAATTATCTTTCCATATAACCACAAAAAATGGAGGGGGATGTGTTCCTTTAACTTTTGCATAGTTACAATTATTGCATGTTTATTTGATTATACAAAGAAAGCACCTGCATCTTTCACGTTTTTAAATAACCATGGAGCAGAATTTATCACAAGCTTAATTATCTACTGTGAAGCTTTCTCAGGAGAAGGAAGGAGAGGGAGAAATATGCTTATAAATTTATCTAATTTTAAAGCTCTATATTTAATCCTAAAAAATAATACAAATTTATATTAGGAATTTATTGAATGGTTGTCTTCTGAAGAGACATGCTGAACATTAGTCTGGGGGAGCAGCTTATGACTGGAATTAGGGTTATCTTCAATTCTTTAATGTTTGTCAGAAAACGTTTTGTCTTCATAAAATGTAGTAATGATAGCATCTTAATCCAATTATAGCTAATCTTGCAAGCCATTTCATAGTTGTTTTATAGATTGCTGCATTTTAAGGTGAATTAATTTCTAATAAAAGGGTTTCTTAAGGGCTTCGTGGCATAATGCTTTTGAGACACCAGCAGATAGTGTGATGTCTGAACCATTAGATGTGTTCTTTGATCGTCTTTTTTTAACTACTCAAGCCATTTGTTTGTCTCCATTTAGCATTCTCTAAATCCATACCAAACTCATCACAAATTGATTTTTAATAGTACTTTGTAGACACTAGTGTCGTTAGCTGTCAGTAGTCCTAAATATTATTTGTTCGAGGATGGAAACAGGATTTTGAAATGCACACAAGAAATCACCTAAAATGAACAACCTCTCTTTAAAATAAAAGTGTTTTGTTCTTTGCTGTGCTCTGCACTCCAGAAATGTGTACCATCAAGAAAATTATCAGTAACTTTTTTTTTCCTGTGAGTTACAAGGCACTGAGGTGCTGAAACACTTGATTTTTTTAAAAAAAAAAATTAATGTGATTTAAAGATACAGTTTTTCATTTATTTCTTTTGTTTTCAATTTAACCCCCACACATGGTGTGTTATTCCTACTGGGCTCACTATTTCATATTGTTATAAAAAGGTATGTCCTAAAGTGATTCTCAGTCCAGCATCTAATCTTCACCTTTTTAGCTTGCCATCATAAATATTGCTTTCTAGTTCACTTCTTTTAAGTGGATTGTGCAACATTGTTGCTTGTATGATTTCCAGTGAAGGACTGGGAGTAGAAACTGCTCTGATGCTCTCACGTAATGCTCTGCTGTATCCCATGCGCTGCAGGAGTTTCTATTGCTTAG
Organism: Dicrurus megarhynchus; assembly: GCA_013399195.1. Taxonomy (NCBI): domain Eukaryota; kingdom Metazoa; phylum Chordata; class Aves; order Passeriformes; family Dicruridae; genus Dicrurus; species Dicrurus megarhynchus. The sequence goes on from VXAD01012520.1 coordinate 1,741,722, forward strand.
CCTTGGGTTTTTCTCTTCATTGAAAGAGACTAAATGTTATTAAATAAATTTATGTTAAAAAGAAGCATGGTTTGGCAGATGTGATCAGTTTTTGTAGTGGAGTATGAAGTCGGTACCCATTACAAGTCAACCTTTTCCTTCAGTTCAAGGTATATGTTCCAAAGAATATTATTTACTAGACCCTTGCATGTTGTCTTTTCTGAAAAGATAATGCTTCATAAGAGTAACTTTCCAAGTTGCTTTTAGCACTTATAAATATATATGAAATAAAATACCCTCTAATTACCATGACTATCAGTTTAATTAGAAATGTTTTAGTGTTGCATAAAGAAGGAAAGTCACATGTAATGTCTGAGTGCATCAAAAATGTATGACCTAGTAAATACAGCACTCATGTAAAACACACATCCAGCATGTTACTGTAACTGGTATAAGAACCTTGCCAAATGATTAATTCATGAGTACTTTCTGTTATGATCTGTATTATCAAACATTTGCCATCTTCTTTTTCCTTGTTTTAGGTACCAGCAGACAGGTGTTAGGTGGCTTTGGGAATTGCACTGCCAGCAGGCAGGAGGAATTCTGGGAGATGAGATGGGATTGGGCAAGACCATTCAGATAATTGCCTTCCTGGCAGGTCTGAGCTACAGCAATATGAGGACTCGTGGTTCAAATTACAGGCAAGTGCTTCTCTGCAGACTGTCAGTCTGTGGAGCTCAATTAATATTTCATCAGATGTATTACTGGTGGAGGAGGGTCCTGTGAATTATTAATGACATTTCAATTACAATATTCCTTTAATTCTTTTAGTGGGGGACATCAAAGGAAAAATTTTACGAGACAATGGAGCTGTAGGGCAGGAAAAATTAAACATGTAACACTTTTAATGAATTCCAGGCATTGATGCTTCATTTTGCAGATGAGCCACGCTAGATATTTTGGGTCAATACAGTGTCTAAGGTTACTTTCCACAAATGGATTGTTTACAAACTCAATTACATTAATATCAATAGTTTACACAATATGGAATTTTAAATTAGATGTAATACCTTTAGTTCCATTTATTAAATTTTACATTAAAATATTTGTTCTGGCAAGCCACCAGGTAAATGTTTTACAGGAAGTAGCAAGCTGATTTGCAGTGAAAGTTAGAGTTTCTGATGGGCAGGGAATTATCCATGCCAAAAATTAGTAGTAAGATTAAAACCAGTAACTTATACAGCGGAATTTCCATCAGTTTTTGGTTTTCTGTTGTTGTTGCTTTTCAAAACATATGCTACTGTGACTGGACTTTCTTAGAAGATATTTTATGTTTTTTTGGTACTGAACAATGCTTTAAAATTTCTTCTTCATAGGTGAAATTACTGGCAAGACACTTGTTTGTGTCTTCGGATTTGCAAATGCATGCATGAATAGTACTTGATTTTATTTACTTCTGTTGGCCTGTGTATCTGATGTAAATAGCTACATGAAATTTAGCAACTATCATAGTACTGTCCTAAACAAAAATAATCACCTTTATATAGAGGTACGTTTAAATTATGTTCAGCTTGTACATGGATTGTAAAATAATGCTTTAAAGAGAAAATATTCCTGTTTTCTCTCCAGTTGCTTCCTAACTTAGCCTTAATATAAAAAAAACCCCACAGGTCCTTCATCACTCAGGCCAGTTGATTTACTTTAATATGGCTGCCTGGTTAAGGATGCTACTGTACAGATTATTTTATATTCCCTACCCCACTTGGAAGACCACTGAGTCGATGGAAATCCTTCAGGGACATCTCTTGACACTGTTAAATAGTGTGAAACTACAGTAAAACTTTGATAAGGCCAAAATCGGTTTGCCCACCTAAGTTGCAGTGTTCTTTTTGCATGGAAGATAATGTGTTGGATTTCATGTTTTGGCTGGTGCATGTCATTGAGTCCGTCATGATAATAATTCCATGGGAGGAAACAAGGTTTAATATATTGGTGAAGTTTGCACTGATTTTGCTTGTGTGCTGTAAGGCAGGCAGTCTAAACTACTTGATCTTTCCCAGTCAAGTGTTTCCCTCCCCTGGACTGAGAAGACAGTAATCCTGGAAGCCAGTAGCTCTGGTTAACTTGTTTCTACTTGAAAGAGTGTGGTGTGATAGGCAGGAGACTTTCTGGGCAGCCTTGCTGCAAAGTCAGCACTAAGAGTGGACAAAGTTGTGTTGCCAGCACTAAGTGTCTTCCAGCCTAGCTTGGGTCGCGTTACTGTGGTGTGTAACAAAAACCTTTTCACTACAGGCTTGCCTTCATTTATTTGAGACATCAGATGAGAAGCTGACAGAAATTTTATACACTGGTTATTTACCCATCTGTGCTCTTCAGGATACTGAGACATAAACATAAACAGCTCAATCTCTACTTTGAGTGGCAGAGATTAATTTCCATGGTTTAGGTAAATAAAAATCCATTGCCCCAGAAAATGTGTGTTGCTCTTGCTGCCCCGTTCTCTTATTTTCACTAGGGTTTAGTTATTGTTTCAGCTTGAAAACATGATTTGCCAGTCCTTGGCAACATTTGGTTTTAATGAAACATGTTTTCTTCTGCTAATTTTTTGAGTATTTAAAGATTATAAATATAGTATGAATACAGCTTCCTTTTTCTTGGTAGCAAGTTGCAGGAATAGACTTTATGTGCAATTCTAATTGCATCCAATTAAATAACAACAAATAAAGGATACTTGTGAATTTGGGCTTTATAAACTAGAAGCAACAGAAGAAAGATTTGGATATATTGATCATACATGATATTGACCATAAGCTATCAGTACAATGTGTCTGTGAAAAAAGGACAGAATACAATATGACAAAATATTTGGAGTAGGAATAGGACAGTATTATCTTGGTACAAGGCACTAGTAAGACTTCAGTTTTGAATATTTTTAGTGTCACCTTTGTTCAAGGAGGTGACAAATATAAATTGAATGGACAGCAGAGCAAGTCTTGCAGTGTTGCAGTGATTAGGAGAATGAAGGATGCCTCCTAAATGTGGCAAGCAGAAGTATATGATTAGTTTTGTGAAACAGCTCAGACTGGAAGAAACTAGATGACTCTTTTATATAAATAAATAAAAGATCTCAAGAGAATAATAAAATGTTGGCTAGTGGAAAGTGGTTAGAGTCAGACTAGACACAGAAGAGTTTTCACACAGTCAAGTGGAGGGAGAGTGGATTTTCTGAAAATTGATCCAAGGAGGTGTGAACTCTTTGTGTAAGCTGAGGGGGTGGGGGGGTGGAAATCTGGATAAACCCTGCATGTGAGCTTGTGTGATACAGACCAGGGGAATAAACAGAGGTATTTTGTTACTACCTACGAGGAGTGAGAAACTAGTATCTTCTGGGAAGGTTGGCTTTCTTGCTGTAGGTATTTTTAAGAGCAGTAGCAGTGGTTATTTGGATTTATAGCGTAGTTGAAGCTACTTTTTGCGTCTCCAAGTTATTTCCCTTTGGATTGCTGGGAGTTTTTTGATTAGACCATGTAAGGTTGTGTTATAGTATTTCATAGTAAGCAATATCCAGGTTGTTGTATATGTATAAGCATATGTATATGCTTTTAATAAAGAATATTATTTCTTCATGTCAGCAGTTTCTGAAGGCATTAAGGGGTTTGGTTTTTTTTTTAAACCGGGGTGTTGCTGGTGTCTGAGAAATCCTTTATTGTTATCGGTGTGTGATCTTGAATGTATACTGTGAACTTTTGCATTGTTTATTTATTACCACTTGGATAGTACACAGACACAGGGCAGTGTATGATAACTGAAGCTATTGCCTTTGTTTGCAAAGTCATTTTGTTCCATTTTTTAAAGAGCAAATATATTTGAAAAATAACTGCTGGTAACCACTACTTCATATATTTCTTACATGAGTGTTGGTATTTATTTGTGGCAGTAGTATTTTTTATTTGGCTAGTGTGCAAGAGATTTTTCCCTTCTTAACCTTAAGAGCAGCTCTGAACTTAATATACAGAAAGACTTTGTTTCAGACTTCATTAGTAATTCTCAGAAACAGCAATATAATTACAAATAAGAAACTTATGAGACAGTTTGAGCCAAGCTCAGATCTCAACTTCCACGGATGTTATAGTCTGCCACTTTAGAGTCCTTCTCTTATGTATAAACCATGGTGATGAGAGTACAGTATATTACCAACATGAAGCAGAACACCTGTGTGTAAGTCCATTTGTGAGACTCTAGCTACACATTCTGTATAATAGAAGTAATAAAATAATTGCTTGTTAATGATTTCTTTTTGCTTATAGAAACAGCAGTCACTAAAACGTGATTTGTAATATCACAGGAGGAAGTTCCCTTATGCCTTATTGTTTGGAGATTTTCTATTCCTGTTTATCTTGATAGATGCATCCATTAACTGTTCAATGGGTAGATTCTTCTAGCAGTACCCTCTTCATCTTCCTTTAAAAACAGATTTCCAGGAAAACAAATTGCCAATTAATTTCCATAGCTCTCATATTCCACTTCAGCTGTTAAATATGTCATTTTAATATGTGTGTATTTTAATGAGCCACTTAATACTGATTATTTATTTCACATTAAGGGTTTTTTTCCTTGAATACTCTATTTTAGGTACCAGGGTTTGGGTCCAACAGTGATTGTTTGTCCAGCTACTGTGTTGCATCAGTGGGTAAAAGAATTCCACACTTGGTGGCCTCCATTTAGAGTCGCTGTGCTCCACGAAACTGGTTCTTATACAAAGAGTAAGGTAATGTAATTTTGTATTTCCGGAGGCTTCTATTTTTTTTTTTCTCGTCACTAGCAAAAAGAAAAAAACCCTGTTGCTTAATGCTTCTGTAAAGGAAAGAGCTTGTGCCTTTTCTCTGAATGTCTTAAAAGAACAAAAAGTTCATTGTCTTGTGTAGATTTGGTAGTAAACTGGACTAAAAGGGGGATGACATGGAGTGACTACATGTATATTATGATAAAGACTTGTATTGCCTGAACAAATTAAACATAGTAACAGGTTTCTTGCTTGAGCTTTCCTTGCGCTGTAGTCCATGCTAGGAGTTTATGACGAGACTGCTTGTACACCAGTTAAACGCTTGTAGCACTTGTGAATTCTCTTCTTGAACTTCTGTGCATCACTATGTCATTGATCTGATATTTAAAGTTTTTGTTTGTTTTTGTGTTTTGCGTGCATGGGCAATTTCTCTTCAGTTGGTTGCTGTCAGTTCTTATCACTTAGTCTTGTTTTCTTTAATGACAGAGTTACTTCATTAGTTTTCATTGTTTCAAGCAGTGCCCTTTCTGTCTTTCAGTTTTCTGTGTCAGTCTCTTCATATGCATGTTCTTTGTCTGTTTCTTAAGCTGGAAAGTCTGACTTGTCTGAAGTTTCAAACTTTGGTGCCTTGCAGGAGCAACACAAGGAAAACTTAGATTTTTTTTTTTTTTCCCCATGCCTTATATTTCAGATGCTTAAATGCATTTTTAGGATTCAGCGAAGCATTTTTAAATTTCTCTTTAAATATTTATTGAATTTCTTGTAATAACATTAAGATTATATGGTGCTTAATTGCACTTGATTAAACGTATTCTGAAGTAATTGATGCAGTTACAGTACATGGCAAAAAAGGAGTAGCGCACTCTAATGTGCTAATAGCTTCCTATTGTTCAATTAACTTGGTGTGTTTTCAAGCCCTAAAAGTCTGGTGACCTCAATAACATGGTCACATGTCTTTGTAAATTAAATCATGTGCGCTTATTTTGGGCTGTTTGTTAATTAATGGACTTGACAGACTGACTCAAATTTTTCCATCTGCAGGAATAGTCAGGTTTTCAAGATTTCACCTTCCCATTGTCGTCCTTGAAATGCATATTCAACAACTTAAAGATATTAGCACTTTCAAGCAGATTTAGAGAACTGAAGCTAATGCCTCATCTTCTAAAAGCTGCAACAGTGCTTTAAACAAGTGTCACTACTGATAAGGTCTTAACTTCATGCACATTTTTTTCCTAGATGCCTCTTCATCAGAGAAGAGCAAGCTAAAGTAAGGAAAAACCCCAACTTTCCCGTTCCAGTTCCCCTTATACCTGAAATAAAAGTTCGCTACTAATAAATTAGCATAAGTAACACTTGTACACTGAAAATATGTCATAAAATACAGGACAGGTGATTTACTCCTGCCTAGGATTTATTTTCAATATACATTCTTTCTATGAATACTTTAGTGCTGATCTGATCTTAGAGCAATTCCATCTGCTGATAATCTATGGCATTATAGAAGACCACTTTTACAGGTCTTAACTTTGTAATACTCATCCAGGGACCATTCTGCCCTTATGCTCTGGCATAAGACATAAAAGAGTAAGTAAGTTAAGTAATATCAAAATAATGGTTAGACTGCATAAATTCTTTGAGATTAAATTTACACAGCCAAAAGCCAACTCCCTGTTCACCTGTGGTCTCAGTGTTGCACAGGCCTGTTTGGAATTAACTGACAATTCCAGGAGTCACCTGTTCTATTAGTGTATCGCAGTTTATCACAAGTAAATGAGAAGATTTTTGTGCTGGACAGCTCCAGGAAGAGGATTGGGGAACTGAACTTTATCAGCTTTGGAGTGAGAAAGGTCATTTCAGCCTCTGAAGAGGTTACAATTTTCTGAACCAGTGGAGGAACAGAATTGTTCTCCAGACTAACTGGACATCAGACAGTGAAGATACTAATGGATTTTGAGGACTACCTTATCCTGTAGTGGTTGGCCAGCAGGTTGTGGTAAAACACAGTATGCAGCTTGTTCTTTGCAGGTCTATGAAAGAGTCTCTACAGGTCTATGAAAGAGGAGCAGGTGATTTCTAAGAAACAAAGAATAACTGTAAAACTACTGAATGAGAATTTTGGAGAAAAAGGGTTAAGCACTGATAGATGTCCCATAAGGCAAGACAGTATTTCATAGCAGAAACAGACAACAGCTGAAGTTTCACTTGATAAAATTTAAGTTGATGTTTTAGGTGAGATGGAAGTACATGATTTTTACCATAACATTGTCAGAAATCCTGAAATCTTAGCATATACTAAATCTTTCAACATTGGTGAAATTATGTGCTTTTATGAATAAGCATTTTCTGGTGCACCTTCTAAGATACACAAGCATTGATGCAAGAGCCTGTCTCCCAGTTCTTCATAGTTGCCCACAGAAGTATTTCACTTGACAGGGAAGAGTGGGGAAGACATCTGTTCTGATTGTTTCATCATAAATTGATTCTAGGCAATAGTTCCCACATCTGTTCAGTTAGTGACACTTCTTTAGTGTTACAAATGGACTTTGAGCAATGTGGTAAGTGACAAGCTCACTGATTTTTACCTTTTTACCCGTCCATTTTGGTTTTCTTTGCAAGCAGTTACAGGATTTTCACAATAATGGTATGAAATAGCAGCCTGAATTGTGAGTACCAGATTGGCTGCAAATCTTGTCAGCCCTTTTCAGCTTAGTCATTGAGATATGTCGCTGCTCTAATATTTGTGTAGTTTTTAGCATATGTGAAGCTTCCAAAGAGAGACTGCATTACTCCTTTTCTAAAATAACAATGGTAGGAAATTCTGACAGTAAAGGAGGGAAGTGTGAATTTCCAGTTTCACCTCTTGGTCTGTGTCTGATTTAAAGGCCTTCAGCTATCTACAGAGGAAGGCAGATTGCTACTTTAGATGCTGAAAGGAAGACGCAGTAGCAAGTTGGAGGCGTTTCCAAGACTTCTGAGCTTGTTTAGAGCATTCAGATGAAATGTAAAACTTGCTCCTTTTTTTAATTATCATTATTTTTGATTACAGAAGATTATTTAGCTCTTCTATGATGATAAATGGGCTGAAGTTGGAGCAGTAGGTGGAACCAGATTTAAGTGATAGTCTTCCCCTGTGAAGTCAGCTTTCAGTTTGAGCAAGGTATAGCACTTGTGGCTAAATGTGTCCTCCGGTGCAGTCTTACGCTATTAAGCTCCTTGAGTTTACACTCAAATCTGATCTGTAAACACTGAGTGCTCTGAGACCTCTAAGCATGAGAGAAAACAACTAATGTTGTGTATCACAAGTGCTGTTTTATTTACGGCATAGAACAGAAGGTAGGGAGAAAAAACTTTGATACTGTTGGGAAAAAATCCTTCTTTGGTTCGGACAAGCAAAGAGCTTGTGTTGTTTTAAAACTTCTGTTGGCACATGAGCATTTGTAAATCATAGAAAGTAAGAGGCAACATGAACTTTGGTTATCTTGTTCAACATCTCACGTACGGCAGGAGGCTGTATTTTTTAAGTTCAAGGCTGAACTTTTAATTTCTTAATCTTTAGAACAGGTATCACTGAGGTTAACAATTCTTTCTGATGTTAGTCACATACCATTTGTAACTTTGCATTCCCTTATTCTGGTCAAATGCAGGACACACAATTCAGCCCTAAAAAGTAATTGCCAGTTCATGATGCTTGCAGCTGTGAAACCATCTACTTGAAGATGACTTTACACGTGGAAAATTTTAGACTTTCTAGCCTCACAGTAGAGTACACAATCTACATGTGAAGAAAATAAATTTCAGAGGTTACAGTTATTGGCATGATTGCATATGGAACCTGTATTTTAGCCAAAGGCTCTATTTCTGAGTTAAGGACCAAACTCAGATAAAACCAGTATCGTACTCCAAGAAGTAGCATTCTTGTTAAATATGCACTAAGTGCTTTAGCTCTTTTTATTGCAACTTTTACATTATTAAACATTATAATGTGTTCTTTTGAAGCCTCTTCATGGTGCCATTTAGATATTTTGTTGGGGCAGGGAAATAATAGAGGTTTTATATGTTGAATTTATGGATCCCCAGGCCTAATGGTTGGTTATGAGATAGTGATAAGCCTGCTGAAGAATGCACTTTTGATTCACAAATGATATATGGTTGTATAAGTGACTACATACTATCTCTGACTTCACGCTCGCCTCAAAGGTATCTGAATGTTTAGTGAATTTTGTAGTTATCACTAGTCTATTTCTTTAAGTTCAGTCTTAATGTACACATTTCTGTCTAGGAAAATTGCCACTTTTAATACATAATATATAAGAGTTCAGAATTCAGGTCCTCTTAAATATTTTTTAAAAGACTACTTTATCTCAAAATGATAAACCTTATTTCTGTAAGCATCAGTCTAAAAAATGGTACAATGTTTTTGTACCTTCAGAAACAAACTTATAGGTACAGTGAAGTACCAACAGGAAAAAAGTATTTGCTTGGAGGTATGTCCTTAGAATAAATCATAAACTTTTTAGCCTTAAGAAATGGTGCTTGCCAGAAGTCATCCAGTCTTAATACATCTCATGTGCTCCAGTGAAGACAAGGGAACACCATCAACTTATCACCCAAGGTTGGGAGAAGATACTGTCCCTGAATTGTAAAGGCCTGAAGTACAGTGCTGAACAAAAATGCAAGTTCATAATTACTCAATTTACTCACGTGTTCCTCTACTCATTAGCCTCAGATAATGGCCAGAGTGCAGAATTTCAAAATTAGGTAACTGCTGTGTATCTTTCTGTGCCAATCTTCTGGCATTAGTAGGATTTGTCTCTCTCAAGCAGACTTTTTTAAATTTAGTGTAACAGTGCATGACCTGAAATACTTCATTGAAGTGTATTTCCAGAGAAAAAATAAAATTAATTTAGATGTGCCTTAATCTAACAAAACAAGAACTCTGCACTAAAGAATACATTATAAAATAGCATAAATTATGAAATACTACCCCCTCAAGAGTTTGTATCCAATATTAGATCTGTTACCATGTTTTAAAATATTTTAAATTATTCCAAGAACTGCACCTAAAGTGAAGGCAACCTTGAAAAAGTACCCAGTACAGTAAAATGAGACTTAGTAAGTGTTGTAGTGTGAGTTGATAAAATTGTGTTGTTGTATTTCTTCATCGTCAGCACAAATCCTTGTTTATTAAAAATTTAGCTTGAAGGAAACTTTAATTAATTACAGGTTCAGTAAATCCTGACTAGGATTCTGCTGTGGTGTGTTTACAGTGAATGGCCTTCATGTGCCTGTGTTTCACTTCTGTTCTCTCTGCTACCTGACAGCGTGATTTATGGCTGTTGTTTTCTACCAGTCCACTGTTTGCCCTCTAGGAGGGATTGGTCTCTTGAGCCTCCATAATAACAGCAGCACTTTCACAAAACATCTTTTAATGACAAGAGTGTAGCATTCTGTAAGTCAGGCTAATTGCAGACATACCCTATTAATTGCAAAAATTAGGAGAGGTTACATATTTTACAAGCTTTTAATTTTAAATCACCCGAGATGATTTGTCTTAAGTGTTTGGGTAGAGATGTCTACAGTATTCTATGATGGACCATTGCTGAGACTCAAGAAAAGTTGCAGACTATGGATAATGTACCAGGTAGAATTAAGCTTTGGACGTCCACACCTGCAGAGAAATTCTATTCTGTAATACAAATTATTCTAAAGATTACTTATTCTTTTGAGACTCGTGATATCAACATTAAAGAATGTGTTGTGGTTTTATCAGGAGATGATAATCAGAAAGCAGATATACTTGAACAGTTAAACTCAAAAGAGTTTTTGGAAACTTTGGGTACGTGTGAGCAAGTAGTTTTACAGTAAAAGATCATGGATATTGACACCATCTGAGTTTTTGACATGGGTTTTCCCCTTTTGTTTGGTTGTTTTAATTGGGTTTTTTGGTGGGTTTTTTTGTTTTTGTTTTTGCTTTTTTGTGTTGTTTTTTTTTTTTCTTAAAGGCACTTCTGGTAGTAAGGGGTTTGTCTTTCCTTTAGCAAATGTGGTGGTGGTTGTACTTTCTTGTTTTCCTGTCTCATCATCTGCTGTTTAAATCTTCTAGATTTATATGTGGAGGATCAATGCAATAAAGATGAGTCCTGAACACTGTCAAAAGTAATATAGACTGTCCCTGCCCTACATAACTTGCAGCTATAAAGGCTAGTTAAAACTTGGGGAAAGGTTAAAGCTTACAAGAGAAGCACAACATTTGAAGACTGATAGCAACTATATTAATCCTATTAATGAGAATGGTTGGACAGAATTTAGGATTGAACAAATAGATTTTTGTATTTGTTTTTCAGTATTTCACTTGTTTAATTTTCCTCTAACATTCTTGATCTTGCTTGAAGTGCACAAAGCTGGGTTTGTGAAGTGAATATAGGAGAACTTGAAGAAACCAGTTATCCCAATCAAATCCAATGTTTCTTTTTTTCAGACATTGACTTTAAAAATTAAAACTAAAAACCACTGTTTCCTTCTGACCAGGCTTTCATTCAAATTCTGATTTGCTATAACACAGTATTCAAGTGCTTCATTCTTTGACAGATGAGCTAAGAATCATATAATCAAAATCTTGCCTATACTTATTTTCTTTGCAAAGTAAATTATAGATCTGCTTTTATAACACTTTTTATATGTACCTTGGATAGCAAATCTCTGTGTGTATAGTTCCATAGGTCTGAGAATTCTGCCTCACTGACAACATGCACCTTTTGCTTTTAGGTGAAATTAATTCATGAAATCGCTTCATGCCATGGAATTTTAATTACGTCTTACTCGTACATTCGACTGATGCAGGACAACATCCACACGTATGATTGGCATTATGTTATTCTGGATGAGGGTCACAAAATCCGAAATCCAAATGCTGCAGTCACACTTGCATGCAAGCAGGTACTTTATAAAAAATAAATTTAAGTGCTCTGGAGGGAGGTTCCAGTATCTCATAGCCTATCATAAAAATATATGTTTGATCATTAATAACGAATAAAAGCATAAATCACAATGGTCTGTATTTGACTATTTAACTTACTTAACATTTTTAATGAATTTACATGGGTAAATTTACAGAATTATGGTGGAGGAAAAAAAAATTAGAAATTTTAAATTGCATAGTAATTTACCAGTAGGGATAAATGTCAGATTGCTGGTGTGAATTTCCTGCTAACAGTATGTGAACAGTGTATTACAGAAACCTGTATTTTTTATGAGTGTGAGGCCACATATTTTGACATGAGAATTTATTGGTAGTGAAATTGAATATCCTCTGAGGCAGGAGGCAGAATACACCATGAGCCATGAAAATAACTTTCTTTTGGTTTTGTGGTTTTTATTAATAGTTCCGCACACCCCATCGAATCATCTTGTCTGGCTCCCCTATGCAAAATAACCTAAAGGAGCTCTGGTCCCTCTTTGACTTTATATTCCCAGGAAAACTGGGAACACTACCTGTGTTCATGGAGCAGTTTTCTGTCCCGATAACCATGGGAGGATATTGCAATGCCTCTCCTGTCCAGGTAAATGCATCCAAAATAGCATTTTGCTTAAAGGAAACTGTTCCAATTCTTACTGTACTTTCTAAACTGATTTCTAAATGTACTTAATGCTGTATGTTCTAGACACTAACCCAAAAAAGAGTTGTGTGTGTGTGTGTTTTACTGCTGGTTGTGTAAAAAAACCATTCAACTGAGACTGTTTCATTTATACAGGAGTGCAGCTTATATACAAGGTCAAAAGCCCTAATGTTTAAGTCATTAGAAGTATTCTTTGATATGAAGTAAAGACAGCCAAATTGGGATGGGAGGTTACTGATCCTGCATTTTGATGTATTTAAATAGAACTTTCCTGTTTGCTATCAAGCTTTGGCAAATTATGCAATAAGAGGAATCCTTAAATCCAAACTAAAACCAGTTTTTATTTAAAAAAGCTAAATTAGGTGTTGGAAGTCTGGAAGTAAATAAACTAATTTTGAAAGCAAAAAATTACTGGGAAATTATTTTGAGTAAATGTCTATTAATCTTTGTAGTTGTGGTTCTCAGTATTGATGGCAGGCTGTTGTATTGATTTCTAATTAGATGACAAATAAATTGTCTGCATCATAATCTGCAGACTAAGTTTCATATAAATGCTAATAAACTTGTATCCTTTTAACTACTGTTTGTAATGTTTTGCATACATTGCTAAAGGGTTTTTTTTTTCAAGTTCAAGTACTTCTCTGGTATAAATATTAGTAATTTTCTAAGTTGGCCTTTCAATTGTTTCTTTAGTATCAATAATTTATTCTATTGTTTGCTTTGCTTCAAGACAAATTAAGGTATTTTTAGCCATTATGTACAGCTAATACCTATCTCTCACATCCATTACCCATTATAGAACCATATGCTCCATTTAGGGCTGGAGTGACCTTTAGTTTCTGTGATCGTGGGGATTTTCTTGTACCGATTTTTTTGAAGTCTCAAGTGAGCACTAATCTTCACTTATTGTCTGGTAACCACCACTGCTGCAGGCTTCTTTTTTGATCTTCAGTATATGTATTAGCTACCTTTTCATGAGGATTTTGGTTTTGTACAGATCTATACTCACTTCTTTCTTTGGTTTCTAAATTAAATATCTTACTTTTCATCTCTTTTAAAGACAAATCTGGGGTATCTGAGGAAGCCTTACTTACTCAATTTTATTGTTGCTGACATGAATTTTATTGCAACTCATGTTGAATATGTAACTATAGATCCATGTAAAATAAGCCATCTAATTTTATTAGGATTTTCCTATTGTTAATTATGTAATTTTGCTAGTTGCTAAAATTAATATCAAGAATCACAATACAACTGGAGCCTTTTCTTCCTTTTTTCAGGTAAAAACTGCATACAAATGTGCCTGTGTGTTACGGGACACCATAAACCCCTACTTGCTGCGAAGAATGAAGGCTGATGTAAAAATGAGCCTTTCGCTTCCAGATAAAAATGAACAGGTTTGCTTAGTTTCACCACTAGATCTGAGTCCTCTCCCTCCCCAAAACTCAGTCTTGTATAAATGTTTGAAAATAATTTGTGCTAGTAGCAGATTAAATACTGATTTAGCTGAAGATAAGGTGCAGAGCTTTCAGGATTCATGTTCCTTCACCATTGTTCTGAGTATTAAATGATTGCTGCCTTGCAGGGTCTATCCCTTAGGTCTCAAGTGCATTGAAATGAGTTGTCTGTTTCCTTTTTTACAGTAGGAAACAATTAAGCATTGTTTCCTGTTGTAGAAAGATTAATTTGGGCAGCAGATAATAGAAAAACACTTGGTGGCAGTTGTTCATATTGCAAGCTAGCTGGCCTATACATTCTAATAAATTTCCAGAATATTAGCCTTGTGGTGTAAAACATGTTTGCTTTACTACAAGGTGGTATGTTTCTTTAGGAAACTTTTTCATTCAAAGTAGAGGAGGTTGAAAGTATTAGTTAACTGAAATTGCTACAAATACTCACTTGTAGTAATTATTAGCTTCTTCTTCAGGCTTCAGTGCTTCAGGCTTTTGTGTTGTGTCCTCAGTCCTTTCCTGTCTTCTCCCTCTAAAAGAGAAGTAGACATGTTAGTCTTTGTAAGACAGTGCTGAAAGGTACATAATTAAGGAGTAGGTCATACTGTGTATATGCAGTCTAATGATCTTTTTTAACCAATTTTTTAAATTTCTATATACTTTAAAGAGTCTGGGCTACTTAATCTACAGAATGTGATCATAGTTTAAACAAATTTGATTTTTGCATTTGTCATTTATAGGGCACTACATCAGTTTGATTTAGAGGATCATGTTGGGTGCCTTGCAGGATGCAAGGAAGTGATTTTGTACCATTTTAGCCCATCAGAGCACCTGAGAAATCATATTTCAGGCTCAAGGTCTAAAGACAGGACAGATCACGTCTGCTAAACTTCTAAGAATTTGCAAGTTGTAAGGGACGTGACAGACACACAATGCAAAGATGTTTACTATGTGTTTACTATAAACATAGCTTTGAGAGATTGCTAATGTTGCACAGTTACCTCATTAAAATTAGAGAATGGCAGCACTTCAAAAACTAAAGCAGTTTGAGGGGAAAACATAACTACTGTGAAAGAGCACATAAAACCTCATGAAACTCGTCTTAATGATCATGTTCATTCTCTAATTTTTTTTTTTTATTTCTTATGATTTGCATACGGTATTTTTTAACTTAGCATTTCAGTATGTCAGATACCTGTGAAGTTTCATTGTAGCATGTGGTAAAATTTTAAAATTCACACAGGTTGGGCTTAAGTGGTTGGTTTGTTTTGTAGGTCCTCTTTTGCCGTTTGACAGAGGAGCAGCGTCAAATCTATCAAAATTACATCAACTCTAAAGAAGTTTACCAGATTCTCAATGGAGACATGCAGGTGGGCATTAAATAAGGATAGTGACAGGTAGGGTTTGATAGATAAAATCATGGACTGGCCTTTGCATTCTTCTAGCTGGATTTTGAGCAGAAAGGGAAGCAAACACACTGATCTCTGTTCAGCTTTTGTAGTTGTCTACTTTTTTTTCTCAGAAATGTAAGATAAAATATATTTGAGTTAGTGATCCATATGTAGTGACAAGACCAGGTAAAAGTGGGAATGGAATGAGCTTCACAATATGTTTGTGATCTTGGGAACAAATTATGGCTTGTTGGATGACCTGCTGTAGGCAGCTGTATGCATGCTTTTAACTAACTGCAGAAGTGAAGAAAAGGAAAAGCATAGTTAGTCCTGAGAGTACGGTTCAGGTGTGATGACTTTGTGATGCAACAGCTGATGATTTCACAGTATTAACAGAAAGCAGGACACAATAATTTCAAGAAACAAACTGGTAGAATTTTTCCTTTTGAATAAGAAAAATTTGACCGTACAGCTAGGGAGGGACTGGTTTTACTAATGTGGAAGTTGTTGCAGAATTGTCTTAACTTTGTCACCAGAATGGGCTCACAAGTACATAAAATTTCAATCACTTTCTCTTGTACTGATTTTTCCTAAAACTTTCCCTGAAACAAGTATTAGCATCAAAACCCTATTAAAAACAAACATTGATGGTGAGTGGATAATCTATTGCTTTTCATTTTTCTTGTCCACAACCCATATAGATACAAGTATTTGTCATGAAAATAAAAATACTTTTTTCTTGATTTCTTTAGATTCTCTTAGGACTATCAACTTTGAGAAAGATTTGCAACCACCCTGACTTTGTTGCGGATAGTCCCAGAATTTTGAAGAGTGTGCCAGATGCTGAAGCAGAGGATCCAAATCAGTTTGGATATTGGAAACGTTCTGGAAAAATGATAGTGGTAGAATCCTTGCTGAAAATATGGCACAAGCAAGGTCACAGAGTGTTGTTTTTCACTCAGTCAAGACAGGTAAGATGAGCTAATTGTTTTTAGTTTTAGCTATTACTAAAACATGTGTGTGAGTTCCAAAAAGACTTGTAATTAGAACCACCTTTTGTAGTGTCTTTTTCATAAAGTTAACATCTTACTGAAAAAGTTACTGAAATGACTAATGTCTTTGGAATAATCAGAGACCAGTTCCCAAACTCAGTAAGCTTTACTGGAATGACACAGCTTGTGGCAGTGGCCTGGTTTCAGTATAGTGGGTCAAAGCTTGTATCAGTTGTACCCATATCCTACCAGGCTGTCCCTGCTGTGTGGTTTCAGGATACAGTTGGTAGTCAGTTTGCATGCTCTGTGTAGTGCCTGTGCATGTCTGATCCTCAGAATCAGTCCTTTGAGACTGTAGCACAGGCAGTGACCTTTGTTTGTCTTCCCTGCGTACTGACCATTTTGTCTTCCTTCTGTGGATTTCCTTGGGATGCTGCACCCCAGTCTGTTTAATTGTCTTGAGACTATGGCCCTGGACTTTCCAAACCAAGCACAAATATTCCACTGCATTCAGCTGTGAAATAGGTTTTTTTCTCCCATTTACATAAGTCGGTTTTCTGTCATTTAAGAAAGTTTTTTAAGTTTTTGGTTGTCATCGTTTGTTTGATTGACACTGCAGTTAGTACCAGAAATTCTTATAGGTTGATCACACAGTTTCTCAGTCTTCACATTTGGATTTCATTAAATGTTTTCTGTCACCACAGATGATGCAGATACTTGAAGTCTTTGTGAGATACAGAAACTATTCTTACCTCAGGATGGATGGCACCACAGCAGTAGCTTCCAGACAGCCTCTTGTAACAAAATACAATGAGGTGAGATGTTGCATCCCACACATGAATACATATTAATGAGTATGATTGAGTTCTTCCATTCCTTTTTCTTCTGTTTTTAGATATACTACTTCAGATTGGAGACACAAAACTGGGGAGTTCAGTGAAATGAAACCCCTGCCTTTGTGAGAGAGGGGAAAAAAGCCATCTCTTCTTTCACACTTAAGTTGGGTTTTCTGCTAAAGAAAGAAACACATCTGAGAAGGGGGAAAATTTTATTGGATAACAGTAAATGAAATTTAGGTCAGACTACTTTTATTTGCCAAAAGAAATACTAGATGAACAAGGAAATGTATTCCTTCTCTTAGCTCCCTTTGCATCTTTCCAAATAATGCTGATAAAATAATCCAGGAAATCTTTTTTTTTTTTTTTTAATGTTACATTTTGGTAATTCTTGCTTTAGTAAATTCTCACTTGGGTTACAGGACAAATCCATATTTCTTTTTCTTCTAACAACTCGTGTTGGTGGCATTGGAGTTAACTTGGTTGGTGCTGACCGCGTTATTATTTATGATCCTGACTGGAATCCCAGTGTAGACACACAGGTGAGTTTGGTTTATTACATTCCACTTACCAGCTAAGTTGAAATAAAACTGAAGATGAAATGACATTTATCTCCTCAAATAGTGTTAAAGCACTATGTTGCTCTTTCCTAAGTTGCTGTTCCCAGCAATGCTCACTTAGGGTGCAGCTCCACATTATGATTACTCCTGTGGTAAAGCCAATGTAAGTGATTCCCACCACATCCCCTTTATGCTGTTATACCTTACCACTGTTCAGTATTGTTGATTCATGTAGTCAGTTACAGTGCAGTCAAAAAACCAGTTCAAAATGGCCTGTGTTTCTAAAATAAATAAATCAGATGTCTCTGAAGGGAAAGTACAGCTGTGCAGGCTCTAGAGCAGACAGGTGGTGACAATGCAGGGTGAGAAGAGAGGAACAGATGCTGCTCAAATTGGCTTTCTGTCTAGATAATGATATGTAGCTGTGACCTTACAGAGCTGCTCTAAGCTTTTAGAAACTGTTCACTATCTCATGGTGTGATAAGACTGATTTATCAAATCACATAGCAGTTACATGGTGCTTACAAGTTTGAGAGGAAAAAACTTTTTTGTAGAAATCCTGTGTAGCTCTGAGATCTGCAAGTGTCTGATTTAGAGTGCTCTGTATTAGTGGTTGGTTCAAGATGTTTGTAGGAAAGATTTCACTTAAGTTAAAGAAGAAAAGTTCAAAGGAAAGGTGTGTATTAAAGCTCTATTGTGCAATTTCCTTCTGGAATAAGTCTATATAAAGTACATATTCTAGGTGAAAAGTTCCAGTTTTAACATAATCTATTTATTGATAATTTTTGCATAGATTTCTTGGTACAATTAGAGACTTTCTAAATCTTTTTCCTCTCCTGCTGAGTTAGTTATCCTGTGGTCTAGAAATACCACTTTTTGCAGTATAAATGTCCAAACTAAGTTTGAAACAGTGTTATCATTAGCTCTCTGTCAGACACGTTCTAGAGGCTCATGTGTGGTAACCAAACCTTTTGTGTTGCAGGCTCGGGAACGTGCTTGGAGAATAGGCCAAAAGAAAGAGGTGACTGTGTACAGGCTTCTCACTGCAGGTACTATTGAGGAGAAGATATACCACAGGTCAGTCAGAATGATTTCTTGGGTACAACTGCATGCTCAGGAAAACATTTGTAACAAATCCAAGGTGGTGTAACAGTGATATATATGTGCATGCTTTACATTGCTTGTAATCCCCAACCTTGGTCATGATGAGCACATCATGGAAAACTTTTAAAAGTTTCTTCCGAGAAATGGAGAACCTTTTTCTCGTACTAGACTCCCAGCTGTGCTGCTCCATCTCTAGCTGCAAGACCCATGTGCTAAATGTACCCTAGGAGTCTGTTCCAGCAGCTCTGTCCAGCACATTCAGAATTCACTGTAAAAGAGAGTACGAAGTATAGACAGAAAACAGTGAGCACCTTATTCAGAACATAAGACTCAACAAGTCTGAAATGCAAATTCAAATCATCAAGTTCTTTATATTGTCCTTGGGATATATCAAGATGTATGTGGTACATACATCTATTTACTACTGTGCAAACCCAATTTGATTTTATTCCCAATTCATTCCAAGTGAAAGAATTAAATCCCAATAACTACCAGTCATATTCATGTTATTTATTCCAAAATGTAGCTAAAGCCTTTAAAGTGCTTGTATTTCAAAATCAATGAAATCTTTTCAGTTTGCTTTCCCATTCAGTTTTCTCAGTAGTTAGCTTCACTCACATGAATTCCAAACGAATGTACATGGGAATCCTCTGTCTAGACTTTACTCTTCAGAACTGAAATGCCCTCTTGGAAAATTCAGATGAACAAAGGGCTCTAAATAATGAAACGTCCACACTTACTGAATGCCTTTTTTTAGTCTGTTTTGCCACATGG
Source organism: Dicrurus megarhynchus (assembly GCA_013399195.1). Lineage (NCBI taxonomy): Eukaryota > Metazoa > Chordata > Aves > Passeriformes > Dicruridae > Dicrurus > Dicrurus megarhynchus. Next base: position 1,761,208 of record VXAD01012520.1, read on the forward strand.
ACACAAAACATCCGCTGTTGTTTGGCTTGCATCCCTCTGGCACACTTCTATTTGAACAACACTGACTGCATCAAGAAATTGGACTCTTAACAGTCAGGACAGCCATCACAAATTCATTCCTTTCCAGAACAGTGCAATGGACCTTGAACTTTAAGCAGTTGTCTTTTCTCTTTTCCTGTGTTTTCTTGCCTGCAAATAAAAATGTAGTTTTTGACCACTGGATTTAAAAATAGTTTCCCTGCTTAATGTCAGCAGAGCCAAAAGCATGATAAAAACTATTCGAGAGAACTGATTTCCAGTTTTATTTAGGGATGTATTTTCTGTAGAGAATAAAACAGCTTTTGCTCTAGGCACTATGTAGTACAAACATGGCACAGAAGCAGTTTTACCACTCTTGGAAGACTTCTTGCAGCTTTATTCTCCTACAGATTTTTCCTTTTGGTCCTCTGCAGGTGGGCTCTTTTCAGCCACAAGTCTGATTTCCCCTTTTCAGTGGCTGTCATCCAGTCATCATCAGACTGAGCTACTCTGCTGCTTTTGACTCCTCCAGTCAATTGAACCCATAAAATGTTGTCATTTTAACAAGCTCTTGTTTTTCTTTCAGGAGCTTTCTGATTGTTTTATTGTAACATATGCAAGCTTTTCAATTTTAATGGACAAAAAAGTTCTAGCTGTGAAGTTATTTATTGCTTAGTTAAGGGATGCCTCATAGGACATCTCAGGATGGTGGTTACCTGTTGTGTTATGGGGTTGTTGCAAAATAATAAATCCCTGTGTTTAACGATTTACTTGCTTGTTTGAAAGTTACTAACTCAAGATCGTCTTTTGGAAACTAACATCATCTTCCCACTGCTTAATTGTTCTGCAGGGTAATGTTTGTGCTTATAGTTTTCTGTTTAAGTACTGTACTCAGTACTTAAACATAGCTAGACATTGTTTCATGCACAAAGTACTTGTTTTTTCCTTTTTTAGGCAAATCTTCAAACAGTTTTTAACAAACAGAGTGCTGAAAGACCCTAAGCAGAATCGCTTCTTCAAATCAAATGACCTCTATGAACTGTTTACTCTGAATAGCCCAGATGTATCTCAGGGGACAGAAACAAGTGCAATTTTTGCAGGTACATTTCTTTTTTCTATTTGTTTGGAAGAAAAAAATGTCTAAAGTGTTTGCTAAATGGATACTTATTTCATTCATCCCTCAGGTACTGGTTCAGATGTTCAAGTCCCAAAGCCACCTGATAATGGCACTTCTAAACGTGATCTCCATCCTGGAGAAAGCAGCTCACACAAGAAGACAAAGTCCTCCAATTCCTATTCCACTACACACATGAAAGATTCTTCTTCTAAAGCAATAGAGACAAGTGAGGAAACCAAGGGAAATTTGGAAGCCTCTGACCAAAATAGCTACACAAAAGATAATGCACAAGCTGATGCTGATGTAAATTCATTCAGTAAAAGCAAGGAGGAATGCTTGGAAGGTGATGACAAATGCACGTCCCACTCGATGCCGTGCAATGCAGGGTCTTCAGAGAATGCCAAATGTGTGAGTGCTGTGGTGGCTGGTGAAGGACATGGAGCAGCTAATGCAGATCCCAGGGCAGATCTTAGCCTTACTTGTGATGCAGCTGGCTCTTGGGAAAAGCAGGAGGCTAAAACTGAAGATGGGCAATTTGATAATAATCATTCTAAGTGTATCTCAAAAACAAAGCACAGGGTGGATATGCTGTCACATGAGAGTCACAAAGATAAGTCTAAGAAGAAACATCACAAAGATGCCAAATTTGAAGGAAAGCGCATTCCTCATCTGGTGAAACAAAAGCAGTATAGAAGGGAGAACAGTGAAGAGGAGCAAGACTCAAAGAAAAATGATGACTATGTCTTGCAGAAACTTTTCAAAAAATCAGGTAACAGTTGTTTGACTGCTGACTAAACAGAGGTAGATAAAACCTATGCAAATGAGGGGAAGAGCAGATCTGTTACTCTGGTGGTTAGAGCTACAATACAAAACGTGTGTGTTCTGTTACTGTAGTGAAACCTTAAAATGTTTATTGTTCAAATCCTCCAGTTACAAATTTGCTAATTACCTTAGCACAAACTGTTCAGAGAGATCCGCACTTCTGGATATAGAAGTATATGCAGTGTTTCTCCTGGCTATTTCCAGGATGTAATCAACCTTCATTTACACAAGGGTTTCACTTCTGTCTGTCCTGTCCATAACAATGGAAATGATCAATTTACCCACATAATTGCCAGGTCTGTTGTGAATAATGACCTCATCAGCACACCAGAAGTGATTTGCTGTCAGATTGATTACTTAACTGATAAAGAAGGGGGTATTCTCATTAGAAATTACTGTACTGATGTGCTTAATATAATCACCCTGAAGAAGGAAAAAAGCAATTGTGGCATTCACTTAAAAAGTGAGCAATTTTCACGTAACTTTAGAGATGTCCTCCTTCACCTTTTGTATCTTCTGGTTTTAGGGGTACACAGTGTTATGAAGCATGATGCCATTATGGACGCTTCCAGTGCAGATCATGTGCTGGAGGAAGCAGAAGCAAGCAGAGTGGCCCAGGATGCCTTGAGGGCCTTAAGACACTCCCGTCAACAATGTTTAGGAGCTGCTTCTGGTGTGCCAACCTGGACAGGCACGAGTGGTCTTTCAGGTGCACCATCAGGAATAAAGTGAGTTCAGTTCTCACTCTGTTTTCCCAAAAACAGAGGAGTTACTTAGAATGTTAAAGATTTACATTTTTTGCCTTGGTATTTACAGTAACATGCATCAAAGTCATCTTCATGTTTTATATTTAATATAGACATGAAAGCATATTACAAGCGTAGGTAGTCCATTCTGAAGTACAAAGAAAGCATTATTGTTGCACAGTAGAAGAGAGAGTTTAGCAGAGGGCTCTTGAGAACCCTAAAACACAAACGCAGTCTATCTTTGAAAAAACTATCCTAGTCATTTTGAGAAGGATGTTTTAATGGAGTTAATTCTTTCATGGGTTTTTAGGAGTCGGTTTGGTCAAAAAAGAAACTCCATGCTGCTTTCTTCACTCTCCACTTGTGCATCACCTGCAAAGAAGCACAAGGTAAGAAACACAAGCTAACATTTCTGTTTTAATAGCTGATATATGTGAAGTGTTACGATTTATGCAATAAATTTGACTTGCGCTGTAGATGTCTCACACACATTTGTTGTATGATTATTATTCTAGAATTTTTAGTTACCTGTGAATTTGATTTTTTGTTTTGATGAAGTGTAATTAGATACAGCAGTCACAAATTTCACCATGTTTTGGGTATCTGTCTCAAGACCAGCAATGCTTTTCTTTTGCTTCCTAAGTTCTAAACTTGAGACTAGAAGACATCACCTCTTTATTGTATGTTTCAGATGACCAAGTTCTAAGTGGTCATGTTTGTTATTTAAGTCTAAACAACAGGCAGATTTTGTTTAATGGATTCTGTGGGTCTCAAAATCCATCTTTCCTCATAGTCTGTGTGTTTATTTGCAGGATGCAGATACAATAAAGAAACAAACTATAAAGAAGAGTAGTTCCAGTGAGCACTTCAATGGAAAATCTGGAGAGTCGTCATCCAGTGCTCTGGACTCTTCGTCTTTATTAGCTCGTATGAGGGCAAGAAACCACCTTGTTTTACCACAACAGACAAGGAATGAGGGTGATGAGAATCATCAGCCAGCACCAGCCCCAGTCCAGGGTTCGACAGAATACGATGAGCTGCTTGTAGATCTACGGAACTTCCTGGCATTCCAGGCCCGCGTGGACGGCGAGGCCAGCACTCGGGAACTGCTGCAGGAATTTGAGTCCAAACTGCCTGCAGAGCACTCCTGCGTCTTTAGAGAACTGCTCCGCAATATCTGCACCTTCCATAGGAGCCCAAATGGGGAAGGGGTCTGGAGGCTAAAGCCAGAATTCCGGTGACCCTTGACCAGCAAAGGCACCTCTCTCTCCACTTGACCACCATTCTCCGCTCAAAGGAGGAACATTGTTTGACTTTTAAAATTTTGAAGTATTTTGTATTCCTGAATTAATTAATGCCTTGAACAGTCAGTGGTGCAAGACTTGTTGCAGGCTTAAAGCTAACTTAATTTCTGATTTACACTATTTATATGAAAGTGCCATCTACCTCATAGATGAAACAATACAAAATATCAGCACCTTTTCTTTAAAAGAAATCTTAATATAAATAGGATGAAGAACATATACTGACCTTTTATTATAAGAGCCATGGATGTTGCCATGGGTTGTAAGACTTTGATTTCTATGAAATTCCAGAAAACCGCTTCCTTGATTTCCTGTTTGTTACTTGAATGGTCATAGGGTACGCAGTGTGCCATCCAAAAAAGATAAAAGAAGGGGCGGTGGGGGAGATATTAGTAGTCAGCATAAGAGATTCACTTGTACTGACAAGTGCATCAGAATCATTTTATGTAACTTTCATTAGCAGTGAGAATTTTGTTTTAATGTTTAACTAACTTGGGATATAATTCTACTGCCATGGAGGTTTAATCACAAAAAATGGAAAGCGTGGCAGGATATTGAGTTAACTGACAATTGATAATTATGGAAAACTTACTAAATTCCAGAACACTCATTAACACCATAATCAGCAGTCCAGTTACAGTCCTATACACCACTGGCAAGTGCTTGCTACAGTATTTCTTAACACTCTGGTGATAGTAACTGCTGTTTGTCTCAGGTTTGGACTTACTGTTGAAATCTCATTAAATGTTCATGTGTTTCACTGTGATTTATGTCCAAAACTTTCCAGTTACCTCCTAGCACTTAAAATTTTATACCTTAACATAGACTGGGGCGTTAGCTGGTCAGAGGGGGAAGGGTGTCACTGTATTTTACTCACCATAATCACTTGTGGGCAGAGTTGGAGCATATCTAGAAGTTACACGTCATTCATCTTTATAGGTAGGGAAAACTTAAAGCTCCTTGACAGTTGGGAAATTCTAAGCAAATCCAAGTACAACACTGGGTCTGTCTTCAAAGTACTCTTGTGCTACACAAGGAAATTTTAAGGTGGAAAATGTGGACAGATTTTGAGAAAACCATATGGTTGCAACAACATTAAATTACTGTATGGCTTAAACTAGGAATAGTTAAATATGCCTAATGTCCTTCCTAGCCCTAAGCTATGGAAAGCTGAGCTACTTTTAGCTTTTTTGTTCACTGTGAAACTATCTTGTTTACTTTAAGTGGAAGTACAAATATTCAAAGATGAATGGTGAAGCAAGAATATAAACTTACTTTCTTTTTGTAAAAAAAAAACCCAACAAACTTTAAGAGACTTCCAATGGCTTTTACTCTTGTTTTTACTCGGTGATAAAGGATCTGTAGAGATTTGCAAGAAGTGGTGCTTCACTGTTTCAGTAACTGGTCAATTGGCTTTTCAGGGACTGGAATTGGACAGGGCAGACAATCCGAGAATGTTTGTTTTCCTAATAGCATTTGAAGATGGGACTTCTCCTGACATCTCTCTGATCCCATTTATATTCACTTACATTCCCTCTTTCAAGAGAAAGATGAAACAAGGAACTTGGGCTGCAATTGCTGTTGATATGACTTGAAATGGATCAGAAAAAGAGTAAAAACAAACCAATTTTGCTGTCTTCTTCAAAGCTATAGGGAATTTGAATTGGTTTGGGTGTCATGTCCCCATGCATCTCTACTTATCCCAGCAACAAACCAGAAATTCAGCAGTCAGCAAAGCTGCTGTTGTCACCTTATCTGTTAGTTTTGGTGTCTTGTTTTATTTCTGCTCCCAGTTTTAAAGACGTCGTTCCTGTATACTAAGGAGAGTTTGCAGCTTCTCGATCCGTTAATGTAAATAGATTTGCATGTACTTTTTATAAATCCTTGGCTTTTATGGACTTATTAAAAAAGGAAAAACAAAAGTGTGTTCTAGCAGTCATTGGGCACTGGGGAGAGTGGGCAGGGAGGCATCTTCTCCATTACGTGTGCTGACCAAATCATCTGAGCAAATGATTCATATTATCTTTAATTATATTTCTATTTTTCTTACAATTCCAAATTATGCATCCTAGCAACTATCTTTTTTCCAGTACCTGTGTTTGTTGAAAATGTTTAAGGACTGAATTAGTATTAATATAATACTCAAAAAGTATTTGTAAGTAGTTAATCTCAAAAGCATATGTGATTAAAGGTTTACAGGCTGATTTATAGGTAAGTTTTTCTAGAATATAATATATCTACTATACATTTTAATGTAGAAGAGTTATTTCAGAATAATTCTACTTTTATTCCATAAAGCATTATCTGATTTTTGTTTGTTTAGCTTTACCTGTGTAAAGTGAATTCCTTTCATATCTTCACAGAATATCTGAAGCAATTCCTGATTAACAATATTGCATAGTCAAACAAATCCAGTATTTTAGCTGTCTCGGTTTCCAAGTAGTCAATGCTGTAGTTGGTAGTTGCTACTTTATTTGTGCATGATGCCAAAAATCACTCATGTGGAGTGCTTATGTTCTTATATTTTGTTTTCTTACCTCAGTAAAAAGGGGATAAAGAAAAATCAAAATACAGATGTTAATTTAGGAATCAAGCTGGGAAAAAACATTAAATCTTACTAAGGAAAGACATGTCAGCATGGAACAGTGATTATAAAGTTTAAATTAAAACAAACATACCACAGGGAACTACTGAAAATTTCTTTCCTGTGAAGATTCTAAAAGCTGAGCACCATGCAACTGTGGATGTGACCTACCATCTACACAGCTGAGCAGGCAAATGCAGTTGAATAAAAATTTAGAAAGCTAAATAGCAGAAATTTTGATTGCTCTGTAAGCAGTTGTGTGAACTGTGTACACTGTTTGGGTAAAATGTGTTTCATCGATACTTTAACAGCAGAAGTTAAAACATCATTAATTGTTCCTTCTGGTTTCAAACCATATTTGTAAAGGGGGAGGTAAAAAACCCCTCTTGTTTATTAGGATGTTTTCCCTTGTTCCCCCATCCCATCCTATCCTCCTTTTACATTGTTCCAGGTGCTTACTCTCCTGTGTTCACCCTTTTGCTGAAGATGTGTAGCCAACCAACACATCTCTGGTATAGAACTTAATTTTGACATAGAGAAAAAAGACTCAGCTAAAGGCTGTAGGCCTTTGACTTTTCTGGACTATAATGACCCACCACAAAAGAAATGTAAGATGCTGAATGGATAGATTGATTAGAAATGGTGATTAAAAATGGGATTTTTAAATGCCTAACTTCTGTCTGTGGCTTAGCCTCTTCTCAAAGGGCTGCACCATGTAGAGAATTGAGTCTGTTGCAAATAATAAATGTCATCCTCCCAAATAAAGCTGTAAAGAAGTGGGTTTTTACATCTGCAAGTTTTAGCTTCAGATGACAGTCACCTACAGACAGTGGCACTCAAGTCATAAGGTCAACTTTGCTTTTGATTCCAAGATTGCTAAATTTGGCCAAGTTTTACTGTCTTCTACTAGTGCCTCTAGTAGAATTCTCTGCCTTTCAAGAACCTATAACAGAAGGAACAAACTTGATTGTTTATTTTCTTTTTCTCGTATTCTAAAATTATTTTATCTTTAAAATCAGGAACTGGGTAGATGAATAATTAAACTGGTGGGATAATATCTAACTTGGATTCTTTTTGTTTACTGCTGTGATTCATATGTAAAATCCAGTAATTACAGTTTAAGTAGTTTTCTCTCTTGAAGGGAGGAGGTGTTAAGGAACAGTGGAACAGCTGTATTGAAGTGATTCAGCAAGGAAGAATGATGCAATGTCTCTTGTGCTGCTGGTGGCTGTGCTTTCTCAAATGATACATAAAGATGGTGAAAAATTTAAATATGAAAAGACCCTATAGCAACTATATCCAAATTTGGCTTATTTCCAATGTATGGGCTAAAATTACTGAATTTCTTCCTAATTTTTCTTCATATTTTATGTTGGGTAACACAGTCACTGAGATGATTTCAAATGTGGAGTAATCTACCTGCTTGGTCTTTTAGGAGCAGGGGTGTCTGGAATTTCCTGCTATAAATCTCTGGGTAACTTTGGATGCAGCACTCTAATTCCTGCATTGGTTTCTCCATCTGATGGATACAGTCTTAAGAGGGAAGCAATACATCTTTCTGGTTCTTCAAAAATGTTTCAGGAAATGATAGCACAGTACAAAGAACTCCTGGTTGGAAAAACAGGTAATACAGCATTTTATTGTCCAGATCATTAATTCAGCAACTCCAATTTACACAAAACTCTCTTAGAAAATTGCTGAGAGTCCAGTTTTTGAAGGGCTTGCATAGGGCACATGTCTAGGAGTCAGGATGTGCTGGCGAGTCTGCACTTGGGAGTTTATCTCCTCTGGGAGAGGTATTTATATATTAGATACATGGTAAAAACACTCTCTGCTACTTAGGGCCATTTATAATGTCCATGTTCCAACATTCAGGCTAAATGCTGAATATACTAAATGCTTACTAACTCAGTGGCTCTCTCCATCTACCCAGCCCTCACGGGATTGCTATTCTAGGCTCTGGGGTGATGTCACCACTCCTACTTCACAGAGTATTGCTGATGTGGTACAGTCCTGTGCCTTCAGCTGAGACTTAGAAGATGAAGTTTTCCTTAGTAATTCTTAACTTATTCTGGTGGCTGTGGTTTTTCTGCCTCTGCTACTACTAAAAGTAAAGAGGAGTCTGACATCTTTATGTCTGTCATGTCTGACAGTCCCCATCTGATGCAAGGGCCATTCCTCTCTTCATTTTTAAATGGGCCTGAGCTGCTATGGAAGTGAGTGAAACACTTTGTGTTCTTGTTCCCTGCCTGAAAAACCCAGGGAAGACTGCAGAGCATCACTGTTTCATTCACAGAGCAGAAGAGTAATCTTTTCCCCAGAAAGAGTAGATCTGTTGTGAGTCACTAAATTAGGAACTACAGAACCAGCACAGAAAACATCGGAAGTGTCAGGCAGCTGTGTTGAGAAAGAAGCAACTTCCATCCTGCTCTATCCACGGGCTCTTACTGTCCATGCTAATGTGACACAAATGAGAGAAGGGAGGGTGTGTTCTGAGCTGAGCTCTTCCTTTCTCAGCAGCAGGGTTGGATGTACCCTTCAGTCCAAACTTGATAAAGGTCTGAAATGCACAATGAAGGCTCCCAAGTTTGCTCTGCCCACTAATTGATACCATGCAATAACCCTGCTTTTTCAGTATCGCTATCCTATATTCACCACAGTGGCATCAAAGATGATGTGGCAGGCCATAGAATAAATACCACCATTCTTACCCATAAGCTATACCTAAAAGCCAGATGATTGTGAACTCTTCAGACCCAACAAGCTGTTTATCCAGTCATTTGAGAGAGAAGGGAAAGCAATGCCAATGCTGAGCTCTAGAGAATCCACTTAAAATTTTAAGTTAACTATCATAGTTCCCTACAGATTCCCAGCTTTTCCTGGGCTCCCAAAGCCACACTGCTTACAACATGTAAGTTGAGAGAACCTATTTTTATTGTACAGAACAGGGAGCTTGAAGCCTTGCACTAATTGCAAACCAGGACTTAGAATCATCAGAGGAGCTATGACCAATTCCTGCATAAGGCTTACATAAGTGGTGAGTCATGCAGTCTTACAAAAGAATGGGGAGAGAGGCTTTCATTATGTTGTTTGCCTAATCAGAAATATGAAAATAAAAGAACACAGCACTCAGTGGGTTACGTTTGGCTAACTGTAGGCTGGAATTTCTGCAGTTGCACTACGATAGAGGCATTTCGTTGTTTGTCGTCCCAGCTTATATTAAACAGAGAGGATTTTTTCATAAATCTTTGCCTCTGGGGCAGAGTTAAGGTTCTTTGGGAACCTTAGCTATGTGTTCCCAGACATTAATGTCTGGAAGCAGCACCATGAGAGTAAAAATGAAGGTATATGCCTAGGGAGGATACTGGGAGTAAATGAAGAGACCCAAGGGCAGGGTAGGGTTTGTGAGGATAAGCATGTGAAGAAGCAGTGGAGTGGAAGCAAAGCTTTTTAGGCTGACTGAGAAACAGCCTGGTGATGATTTCTTCTACCTTACCAGCTCTCAGGCAAGTAGCTGAATGGGTATTATTTTACCTAGCACTGTTGATAGACAGGAGCTGAGATACCTGCAGCACTTAGAAGACAACTGGAGAGTTTTGAGGATCAGATTTGTCTGAAGCTTTATGTGCAGCAACAGTGCTCTTTACACTGGTCTGATTAACCCATCACTGCTTCTCATTTTTCCTCCACTAGTCTTCTGCACTTCATGTAGCAACCTAGATCAGCACACTTGTCTCATGGTGAAAAAAAGAACCAAAATATAGCATTAATAACTCCTTTTTTTTTTTTTTTCAAACGTGGCTACAATAGCTGAAGGCTGGAATGAGTGACAATGGGAGGGAGTCTGAGGCTGAAGAGCTGCATGGCCAAGTGCCAAGGAACTTCAGCCTTAGAGCAGCAAAAGGTGAGCGCTTCCTGTGTCAGAGCTATTTGAACAATCCAGATTAAACTTCTTATTTTTCAAATGGCTAATTTGGGGTCACGTGGAACTGTGGCCTCTTTGTCTCCACCTTTTTCTCCTATAGGTCCACCTGCTTGCTCAGTGCAAGTACTCCTGTCTAACATTGTGTGGCTAAGCAGAGGAGCCAGTAGATATTTTTATCTGCCCCACAAAGTACCTCCCATTGCTTTCCTGCCTGGAGAGAGAACACAGCACAGTGTGGCACAAGCAGAACAGGCACTGCTGCATGAACCATCAGGAAGGTCTATTTGCTCCTCTGTAATTTGCCACACTGCCTTAAAAAAGACTACTATGAAAAAAGACTACTATGCAGGATCCTTAGGGCTGGGGTGGGTTCGTTTGGGCTGGTTTTCTGTTTTAGTATTTTTTGGCGGGTGGGGGGTGTGGAATCCCCTTCATCAGCCAATGGGTGGAAAAAAAGGCAAATTATTGAAAGCTGGTTGACTCTGGGAAATAGTTAAGCCTTAAAATAGCTCTTCAGAATGTGTATTCCTGCTCCTATCCCTGAATACTTGGCAGCCTGGCTGTTCTTGCTGCACTGCACCAGGAGAACCCCGGACTCTGTCCCTAAAGCCTCCTCCCCCTGGGCAGCTGTAGGGCCGGATTTTGAGCCTGGGGAACTTCAGACTCCGTCCTGCAGCCCGGCCGAGCCCCGCGGTACTGGGGCCGCCCCAGCGGCGATTCCGCAGACTCTGAGACCAGAGTGTACCGGGGATCCCGAGCATTCCGAGGCTGTCAGACGGGAAGACAACGGGGATCCCGAGCAGTCCGGAGGCAGGGAAGTACAGAAGCTCATGCCCAGGTCCCAGTATATTTTTTATTGCTGCAGCAACGACAGGAAACAGCACCTGGGCTCAGCAATCTCCAAATCAAAACCTTTCTCGGGTGAATAAAAATACGGTAGATTTAAAGAAAAGGGTTTTCGCAAGTGCGGT